>OZ010794.1:207876677-209122474 GCA_963932465.1 Maratus speciosus | reverse complement strand
ATAAAAAACGGCTCAAACGATTTTTACTAAATTTTGTAACCTACCGTTTTGGGGTATGAGAAGACTATTAGGTTAGGTCACATGTTCGAGAAAATTCGATTAGTGGATCCTTTTGGGGTCACTACAGGTCAATGCATTTCAATAGGAATGGAGGTTGAACAGTTGGCAATAAACGAAGTCACAAAGTTGGTAACTTTTCGCTAAATTAGGCGATATTAGCGAGATTAGGTAGAAAAATTGACCTTCAAGTTTACCAAAGGCAAAACACATGCTTGGCTTCAAACGAAAGAATGTCGCCAAATATGGCAACATTTTGGCGACATTTAGCGAAAACATTGACTTTCAGAATCTGAAAGAATTTTCTAGAAATTTCCCACTGGGAGGCGAGACGCATGTTTCAACCAACCAGAGCCCATAGAATGTTTTCGAAAACAGAATTCAATCAATCAGAATACATAGAACTTTCTCGCAATTAATCCTACACGTATATAACGAAGTTCTTAGGTCGAAGCCTAAAGTCTGTGAAGTTGGACAATGAATCTTGCGATTATGATTAGATATGTATAGATCGATTATGATAAAACTTAGAAATATGTACATAGTATATTGTTATATCGAGTAAAATGCAAAGCTAATTTTAACCCAGTATAGCTCAGTCTTCCCTGCTGCGGTTCTTTGTTTATAGTACGTAGAGTTTTCAACCAAATTTAATACCACTTTCCGAAAACTTGACAAAGTATAGTAGGAATATCGTACTGCAATTAAAAATGAATATATTGCATATTAGATTGAGATGTGAGCATTTTTATGAAACACTTTTTAACTGCGCATGCACGGAAGATGTCAAAAACGTATTGCTTTCTTCTATCTTCAATAGAAGAAAGTATTGTAATCGAAATTTTTTTCGACTTCCGGTTTTCGACGATTTACATGTTTCAAGTGTCAGAAATACCAAAACACATGTTTATACAAAATGTCTGTCTGTCCGTGTGTCCGTATGTTCATGTGTCTGTGTGTCGCCATTTTACCATCGAAAAGTGTATGAAGTTATGCATAGAATTGAACCAAATTTTTTTGTTTGTTTGTTTTTGGCTATGACAAGCAGGCCCTCCTTTAATTTGGAAAAATTCCGCTGGAAGGGGGCGCTGTAATAGTGATTTTTGTGCCATTTTCATTATTGTACTATCGAAAAGTGTTATGCATAGAATTGAACCAAATTTTTTGTGTATGCTTTTGGCCATGGCAAGCAGGTCCTCCTTGAATTTGGAAATATTCCGCCGAAAGGGGGCACTGTAATAGCGATTTTTGTACAATTTTCTTGATTTTTCGTACATCGGCAGCTCGTGAAGAGACGGAAACTTCGCATCCTGATAAGCCGCGTATTCACCAAAGCGATATAAGTAAGCGTCCTATCTTAAATGGGAGAAGTAGCCGCAAGATTAAAAGCGAGGTCACATCAATCAAGGTCATGCGCCACGTAGCGGATGGAGTGTGAACTACAAGTAGATACCTAACTGTTTTCTTACTGACACCACTAAAATTATAAAGTTTTTTTTCATGTTAATTAATAACTGAAGTGCTTTTGATAAGGCGAAGAAAACTTCGTGGTGTCAAGTGCTTCGGGATGCCACTCTCGCTACGCCATTATTTTGCAAAAAGTGTGGCAAACAAAATTCATTTCCATGAGCGACTGAGGATTCAGAAAACACGCGCCACACTAAAAGCCCGCGTATGTGAATTATCACTCCATCCACAAGGTGGCGCAACTGTGTTAACTTACGCCTGATTCCAGCATTAAGTTTGTTCGCTTACTTATAACGCTTTGTATTCACGAACAGCTGATGTACAACAGAATAACAGAGAACTATTGATTTTAATAAATATCATGATCGAGATTAATTCGCTTTACTCAGATTAATTGACTGAAGCAGAAATTTCAGATGAAAGTCAAAGTTGGCATAGTATTGAACTAATAATAATAAAGTATTGACATTTGTAACTACATTGTGAAATATTAAGATATATAAGATAGAAGGAAATTTTGGGATTGTCACATCCAACTAGTTTTTTCATAATTTGGTAATCAACTACATAGGAACACGTATATAAAAAGTCCAGAGTTATAGCGTGAAAACTCAGAAAGATATCGGCGATACAGATAGCTGATTGACAATTTGCGGAAAATTCTCTATCATCCAGATACTTTTAGAAAGCAACTCACTACATCTTCGATATCTTTCTGAATTTCGCGATATTTGACTGTACTGTTTATATAAGTTGCCCTAAACCTACCAAATTATGAAATAAAAATTTTGGTCTCTTTCACGCATGCACAGTTAAAAGTTACTTCATTCAAATGCTCGTGTCTCATTAACCCTTTCGGGACGGGTGATGCATATATGCATCGTCAAAAGGTGCATCTGGAATTTGTTTTTGGCACCATTAATAAATAAATGTAATATTTGTCTTTTTTAATTATGGTATTGTTCGGTATTTTACAAGTAAAGGGAACTGTTTAAAAAAAGCGGCGCCAACCAAATAAAATTTGTGTAAGGGATGCCGTCTCGAAAGGGTTAAATATTCAATGTATTATATTTTTTTATTGCAGTATACTTTTCTACTGTTCTTTATCCTGTTTTGTTGGTGGCGGTGTTAAATTTGTTTGAAAGCTCTGCATGCATAGTTAGTTATGTCTAGTTAGAGTGCATTAGTTGTAAAGGCATTTTCGCTTACACTTCTTTTTTAGGGTTTCGTTCATCTGACGAAACCCTATTCGTCTCGCTCCTCAGTCTGTCTGCCTGTCTGTCTGTCCGTCACAGAGCCCGTTCTCAGAAACTACACATGTTGGAGATTTGAAATTTTGCATACTTATAGATGACCACCACACATCATACGACAAATCATAAAATTTTGAAAAAGTCGTACATTTAACCCTTTGGGCTCCCACATGTGTATTTTAAACAATTCTTTCTAAGTGAGTCCCTAATTAGGTTGCAGGCATGAAATTTTGCGTACTTATAGATGGACACCTCAGATCAAACGACAAATCATAAAATTTTGAAAAAGTCATTCATTTAACCCTTTGGGCTCCCATATGTGTATTTTAAACAATTCTTTCTATGTGAACCTCTAATTACATTGGAGGCGTGAAATTTTGCATACTTATAGCTGAATACCTCACATCCAAGGACAAATCATAAAATTTTGAAAAAGTCGTACATTTAACCCTTTGGGCTCCCACATGTGTATATTAAACAATTCTTTCTATGTGAACCACTAATTAGATTGGAGGCGTGAAATTTTGCATACTTATCGCTGAATACCTCACATCAAAGGACAAATCATAAAATTTTGAAAAAGTCGTACATTTAACCCTTTGGGCTCCCCCATGTGTATTTCAAGCAATTCTTTCTATGTGAGCCTCTAATTAGGTTGGAGGCGTAAAATTTTACAAACTTATAGCTGAACACCTCACATCAAACGACAAACTATAAAATTTTGAAAAAGTTGTACATTTAACCCTTTGGGCTCCCACATGTGTATTTTAAACAATTCTTTCTAAGTGAACCCTAATTAGGTTGGAGGAGTGAAACATTGCATACTTATAGCTGAATACCTCACATCAAACGACAAATCATAAAATTTTCAAAAAGTTGTATATTTAAACCTTTGGGCTCCCACATGCGTATTTTAAACAATTCTTTTTAAGTGAGCCCCTATTTAGGTTGGAGGTGTGAAATTTTCCATACTTATAGCTGAACACCTCACATCAAACGACAAACTGTAAAATTTTGAAAAAGTCGTACATTTAACCCTTTGGGCTCCCACATGTGTATTTTAAACAATTCTTTCTAAGTGAACCCTAATTAGGTTGGAGGAGTGAAACATTGCATACTTATAGCTGAATACCTCACATCAAACGACAAATCATAAAATTTTCAAAAATTTGTATATTTAACCCTTTGGGCTCCCACATGTGTATTCTAAACAATTCTTTTTAAGTGAGCCCCTAATTAGGTTGCAGGCATGAAATTTTGCGTACTTATAGATGGACACCTCAGATCAAACGACAAATCGAAAAAGTCATACATTTAACCCTTTGGGCTCCCACATGTGTATTTTAAACAATTCTTTCTATGTGAACCTCTAATTACATTGGAGGCGTGAAAATTTGCATACGTATAGCTGAATACCTCACATCAAACGACAAACTATAAAATTTTGTAAAAGTCGTACATTTAACCCTTTGGGCTCCCACATGTGTATTTTAAACAATTCTTTCTAAGTGAAACCTAATTAGGTTGGAGGAGTGCAAATATTGCATACTTATAGCTGAATACCTCACATCAAACGACATATCATAAAATTTTCAAAAAGTAGTATATTTAACCCTTTGGACTCCCACATGCGTATTTTAAACAATTCTTTTTAAGTGAGCCCCTATTTAGGTTGGAGGTGTGAAATTTTGCATACTTATAGCTGAGTACGCCACATCAAACGACAAATCATAAAATTTTGAAAAAGTCGAACATTTAACCCTTTGGGCTCCCACATATGTATTTTAAACAATTCTTTCTAAGTGAACCCTAATTAGGTTGGAGGCGAGAAATTTTGCATACTTATAGTTGAATACCTCACATCAAACGACAAATCATAAATTTTCAAAAAGTCGTACATTTAACCCTTTGGGCTCCCACAAGTGTATTTTAAACAATTCTTTTTAAGTGAGCCCCTATTTAGGTTGGAGGTGTGAAATTTTGCATAATTATAGCTGAACACCTCACATCAAATGACAAACCATAAAATTTTGAAAAAGTCGTACATTTAACCTTTTGGGCTCCCACATGTGTACTTTAAACAATTCTTTCTAAGTGACACCCTATTTACGTTGGAGGCGTGAAATTTGGCATACTTATAGCTGAACACCTCACATCAAATGACAAACCATAAAATTTTGAAAAGTCGTACATTTAACCCTTTGATCTCCAACATGTGTATTTTAAACAATTCTTTTTAAGTGAGCCCCTAATTAGGTTGGAGGCGTGAAATTTTGCATACTTATAGCTGAGCACCTCGCATCAAACGACAAATCATAAAATTTTTAAAAAGTCGTACATTTAACCCTTTGATCTCCAACATGTGTATTTTAAACAATTCTTTCTAAGTGAGCCCCTAATTAGGTTGGAGGCGTGAAATTCTGCATACTTATAGCTGAGCATCACACATCAAACGGCAAATCATAAAATTTTGAAAAAGTCGTACATTTAAGCTTTTGGGTTCCTACATGTGTTTTTTAAACAATTCTTTTTAAGTGATACTCTATTTAGGTCGGAGGCGTGAAATTTTGCATACTAGCTGAACACCATCATGCGACAAATCATAAAAATTTGAAAAAGTCTTACATTTAACCCTTTGGGCTCCCACATGCGTGTTTTAAGCAATTCTTCCTAACTGAGCCCCTTATTAAATTGGAGATTTGAAATTTTGCATGCTTATTATAGCAGAACACCTGAGTCCAGGCGACAAATTATAAAATCTTGAAAAAGTCTTACGTTTAACCCTTTGAGCTACCACATATGTATTTTAAACAATTCTTTCTAAGAGAGCCCCTAATTAAGTTGGAGACATGAATTTTTGCGTACGTATAGCTGAATACCTCAGACCACACGACAAATCATAAAATTTTCAAAAAGTCTTATATTATTTACTCCTCCGGGCTCTAACGTATATTTTAAGCAATTTTTCTAACCTCCGCCCTTTTCACGCGGGGAGCACTTTTCCAACTTTTGCCGACACCCCTTTGACCTTTCTTTTATATTATGCACCATAGCTTTACATATTTGAGTTCCACTTTTTACCGCCAGGGGCGCCTACTTATCTCGGGTGCTATGGGCCCAATCCCTTCGACTAATATATATTCGGATAGTATGTAAAACGGAGTTTCGTTCGGATAGAGATTTGTTTAGAATAGAGTGCGCCCCTGGTTGCGAAATGTGGAACTAACAGATTTTTCAAAAGGATAAAGTGTTTTGAAATGAATATTAAACGAAACCCTCTGTGCGATCTGTGATCACACTTACCCACTTGTTTTGTAATGTTGAGCTTAAGTGAACAGTGAGCGGTTGCTAAATTTTGCTTTCTGTTCGGAAAAAATGCTGCAGAAACAGTTTTGATGTTGCAAACAACTCACAAAGATCACGCTATAGCCGAAAACGCAAGTGTACGGGTGGGTTTCTCGATTTAAAAAAAGGTGAAATGTCCATCGATGACAAACCTCATTTTAGACGTCTTTTAATTTCCAGAATGGACGAAAATGTCGTGCAGTTATTACTTGAAGAAGTTATACTTGAAGACCAACGACGAGCCGTGGAAGTAATTTTAGAGTTATCTGGTCTGACTTGCGGCGGACGAAAGGCTCCCAGATAGCATTTTTAATTAGCAGAAAATTTGCAGCAGTCTAGCTTTGAAAACCTGCAAAGTTGCAGCAATCTCAGCATGACAAGACTGAAAGTTCATAACAAGACTGCAGCAAGATAACGCAAACGCCGAAGTCACCACACTTTGAACTTGCAGCTAACTTGTCGTGCAAGTTAAATTCATGCTGTATCAAATTTATTGCAAATTAACGGCAAACCTGTAATCAAAAATTCTGCAAACTTACTGCAAAGTAGTAATCTTCCATATGCCCCACTATCTGTTTACAACTGTTACACTATAAGTTTAACCCCTTCGGAGAATTGATGCGAACACACCGTCAGAAGGTGCATGCATCGTTTTCATCACCATAAACAAGTTAAGGTAATATTTCTATCTTTCAATATGAGCCTCTTTTGGTATTTGATAAATATAGCGTTTGGAAAAAGCGGTGCCAACAGAATGAAATTTCTGCGTATGTGCTGACTGTCTATTCTCTCGGCAGAGGGATTTTTTGCTTTCGTCACTTTCGTGAATTAAAGACAGTCTTGCCATCAGTTTCACAACTAACTACTCATGCAAGTGTGGGATGGTATGCCTTGCGGGAGATTTGTAGCGAATTTCTCCATTCAAATTTGTCCCGGAAAGATAATATCAGAGAAAATTCAAACTTGCTGCTAATGCTTGCTGTTGCTATCTTGGCTGGTTTTTCACTATCACAATGCCCATGTTCACACAGCCTTTACATTTCGCCATCTCTTGACTAAATACGGCATGACTCTTTTGACCCATGCCCCTACTTACCTGACCTTGCTCCGCGTGACTTTTTTTGTTTCCTCAAATGAAGACGGACATGAGGGTCATCGTTTTAACGACGTGGAAGAGGTGAAAAAAAAGATGTGGCAGGAGCTTGCAGCGATACAGACAGACGAGTGTGAATAATGTTTCCAACATTGGAATCATCGATTAGACAAATGTATAAAGTTAAACGGAAAGTATACTGAAGGTGTTAAGATTGTTTTCTAAAAAAACTAAAAACACGTTTTAATAAAGAAATTCTGGTTATTTTTGTATCCCCCTCGTATACGCCCGTAGCAGTTAAAAAGTTAGCAAACCAACAATGGAATCATCGATTCGACAAATGTATAAAGCTAAATGGAGAGTATATTGAGAAAGCGTCCAGTTTGTATTGTAAAAAAATGAAAAAAATGTTTTTATAAAGAAATTTACGTTTTAATAAAGAAATTTTGGTTATTTTTGTGCCCTCCTCGTATACGCCCATGGCAGTTAAAAAGTTAGCAAACCAACAATGGAATCATCGATTTGACAAATGCATAAAGTTAAATGGAGTGTATATTAAAGGTTTTCAGGTTGTATTGTAAAAAAAATTAAATAAACGTTTTTATAAAGTAATTCTGGTTATTTTTGTGTAGCCAACTCATATACGCTCGTGGCTGTTGAAGAGTTAGCAAACAAAAAATCAAGTAAGATTAAAAATTCTACTTACATATACTTTACCATACGGGTAAAAATGAATGTCCATGATTTCGCCCATTTCTCGATACAAGGGGTAAAGCTGTTTAGTGATGAACCTCATGCTGTCGGGGCAGTTTGTCTCATAGTAAACATCTATACGAACTTTTGGAAACTGCTTTTCCGAACTTCCTCGAGATTCTCTTGAGCTTAGATCCCGTCTTTCATAATAGGTTCTCTGTCCAGTACGAGAATTAATAAAAACTGGATTGCGCAAGCTATTTAGACGCTTGAAGAATTCTGTATAATCCTGAGCATTCACATTCTGAAAAGAGAAAAGAGAAATTAATTCAAAGCAATACTTACAGTTAACAATACCTTTTAAAAATAAATTGTAAAAGTTCATTCTCAGGGACTGATTTTCCACAAGGCAAACGGGGTAAGTGCTTGGACACCCAATTGAAAGGACCCCTCTAAATTAACTGTTCTACTAAATAAAATTAATAACATATATTTACTAATAACTTAGAATATCAAATTTTTCTTTACTTGTTTAACTCGTGGCCGATTTAAAATTACTTGGGAATTACGATTCATATTCATGTGCTACTTATTTAACAGTTAATAATATGTTTTTTTTTGTTTTTTTTTTTAGTATAAATGCATAAATACAACCAGATTCTCATTTAAAAACGTCTTCATTAAATGCATAACTGCATATACCTAGTTCATCATAAACATTGCTATCGTTAAAATCTTCAATTATATTTTAAATCTTGATGGGCGCATGCAGAATTTACCTGACAGGGATGTACGGTCTCCCCGACGGAAGACAGGGACTATATTGATTACATTATCTTATCTATAATGTACATATAAAATACATCTGATGATTATCACTTTAACCCTTTGAAGGGCAAGTATTTGTGTTTCTGTAATGTCGAATTCACACCGGAATCTGCAAAAAGATTTATTGCAAAATAAGGCAAAACAATTGTACGACCCCTTTTTTTTTCCCCACCAAATTAGAAAAGTAAAATTTAATAAAATTTTCTGGTGCGAATTTTCATTAATCGTAGGAGGGATAAAATATATCCCACCGCCTCTCAAAGGGTTAATCCTTTATCTACTGACGGTACTTATAAGTACCATTAATATAACTTGCTATAAAATTCATTTAATACATTAATTAGTAGTAATACAGTTTAGAATGAGTTATAGATGTATTACTTTGTCTTCGTCCAAAAGCATTATGGGTTACACAAAACAAAAGTATTTTTAAAAGGATGATTTCTTTTGCCTTCGCATCTTTTCAGCTTTCTTGGCGTTGTGGAATTTTTCAATTCGGCAATATTTCTATATTTCTGTTGTAAGAGCATTCTATTTCTACATTTCCTAATTCTACAAAATACTAAGAAAAATATTTAAAATAAAAGATTTGAGTGGGGTTATAAATATTGCACAAAATCCCTATAAATTCAAATTTAATGAATCCTTCTAAATCCTTCTAAAATTTATTAAATGATTGTATAAATTTTCTAATGTGGTTTAAACAATTCACGAAAAATGCTTTAGAAGATAAAAATTTTCATGAATTCATAATTCATAAAGGGTTAAAGGGTGGTAATACATGTCATGACAAATAATTTTTGTATAATTTGGTTTTTAATAATTTCCTAAAGTTTTCTTCACCTTATATAATCGGAGAATTCTCTGCAATCAAACAAGGCGAAGAAAACTTTATGAAATTAGTGGTACTCAGAGCATCTGGGCAGCCACCCTGGCTACGCCAATGTAGATGCACAAATTTTGTAGCTTATCAGTGAATAATATTGAGACACAAAGAAAAATACCAAATGCTAAGCTCTTTATAAACAAATTACTAACTTATAGCAAAGTGGAGAAAATATTTCATGAAATGAAATATTTTTTCCAATTACTGGCATATAATTTTGGAGAAATTATTTAATGAATTTATTGATAACTAAAGTAAATCGAAATTACAGTAGTACATCTCCCCGACGGAAGGCAGGGGCTATATTAATTATATTATCTTGTCTATAATGTACAGTCGTGGGAAAAAAAAAAAAGTAAACACCCCCTACTAACTCCTCAACAAATTATCGTAGAAGAAAGTTACTGGTACCAAACGATTGGAAATAGAGTCTACTTTTCTTAGAGTCTTCTTTAAATTTTCTTGGGGAGCCATCTACACATTAAAACGAACCCAAAATTCATTTTTTCTATAGCAATACCCAATTTTAACAAGATATTTCAATTCTTCGGTTCAAACTATGCCTAGAAACGAAATTTCAAGTCATTTGGATGATCCGTTTTTGAATTATAAACATTCAAAATTTAGTGCTTCTAATGTTAAATTACATTTTCACATTTTTATTTATATCTCCTGAAATTATACTCCTAATGTGCTAATTTTTTGTGTAGCAATAATACTAACATACCCAAACATAAATACGTTGAATTTGTAATTTTTATAATTTTATGATATGAATTATAAATTATGAAATCAATATTCGAAAAAATTATGAATTGCAACCTACAATTTTTTTGATGGATTTAGATTTATTAAGTCCTGCTTTATGGAAATCCAAAATTTCACATTTTTCTTCCAAGTAGTTTTCAAATTATGCTTAAAACACGGCAAAATGATGGTTTAAGGGGCCGTCTATGATAGATGTGAGTAGATATTTTGAAATTTATTGTGCTATCCTGTAATCTAGCAGTTTTCAATGACTCCATGAGTGGCGCTTAAAATGCCTTTATCAAGAAGGGGGCTCTCTCGGTCAACAATCCAGACCGAACTTCAATTTGGATACAGCTCCTAAAATACGCTCGTTTTAAAATAATTAATTTCTCGGAAACTTATCGTACAACTTGCAAAAAAAAAAAAAAAAAAAAAAAAAAAAAAATCTAGGCTAATTGAAGGGTGTAGAGTTCATTTATGCTGTCAGAATTGTGTACTGCTATTGAAAAAAACAAAGTTATGGTTCGTTTCAATATGTAGATGGCCCCCTAAGTAAATTTTATATACATCATTTAAAAGTAGGCTTTATTACCAATCGTGTGGTACCAATAACTTTCTTCTACAATAATTTTTGCAGAGTTAGTAAGGGATGTTTACTTTTTTTTTCCACGACTGTACATATAAGATACATCTGATGATCAGAACTTTAACTCTTTCAGGGGCAAGTATTTGTGTTTCTGTACTAGAAATAAAAATAATTCACGTGTAAATCAGCGTTCGTGACGTCAGATACCAGGAAGATGGTATAAATTCTGTGAAATACAGATTTCAGAAACTTCTTGTTTTCACAATTCCGTTCATAAAACGCAATTGTTCAAAGCTTTCTTTGGGGGAGAAGTTTATTTGAAAGTGTTATATAAACGTAATTTTTCATAGTCTAGCGCAATGGTTCCTAACCTTTTTTAGGCCGCGCCCCACCTAAGCATCTGTAAAATCTTGATGTCCCCCTCCCCTTCACTTCTCTATCATATAAATCTTAATTTTATATAACAAATAAACTTCTATTTTCCCGGAAGAATCCAAAAATAACATTAACTCTGATAAGTGATTTAACTTTCTTTAATTTATCAAAATCATCTTTTTTTGTTGCAAGTATGTTTTTATCATAACTCTATGAATTAATTGAGGTCATGGATCTTCATCTTTACATCTACAAAAGGTTTATTTATTTTGGCATCTTACCTCAAATTTAAAAGTGGTAAATAGTCTACATTTTAATCTTCATAAAATTTCTTGAAATCTCTCTCACATTTTGTATTACATCTGATAGAATTGATACATTTAATAATGGATTTTAGTACTTCATTAAGAACAAGTGATATTTGTTTTTCACTGAAACTGTCTCGATAACATAATTTATAAGTAACATTTGCGGATTTGCGCTTTTATCCATTTTAAGTAGCTATTTCCTTTCCCCTCATAACATGCTTCTTTGATAGCGGGCTTTCTTTTTCCATTATTATTATTTGGTCACCATGTTTTCTCCGATTTTAAATTTTAAAATGAATATTTCATGAAGTATGTTTATCTGTTGTGTATGTGGTCTGCAGAAGAGTCATAAGAAGTTTACTTTCTATCCATTTCCTTCCGTGATGCGCACGGGGATTTATTAATTTCATAAAAGTTGTACCTCATTTAGATCATTCAAAACATTCTTTAGGTTAAACATGTCTAAATAGTCAATTTTAGATATATCCTACAAAATTTCATATGTAAAAGTTCCTTCATGGGGTATATTGTACTAATGAATAGATGTAAAAGTTTTAAAAAATAGTATAAAAAAGGAGGTGTGTTTTACTAAAATAATATCACAACCAGAAAAATTTAAATGATTTTTTTAATATAAAAAAGCGGCGTCAAAATATTCTTAAAAAAAATCACATAATTATTCCGGGTTCAGTGTATTTTGAAGTTTCAAAAATATTTTTTATTCAGTTATTTTGAAATTTTTTCATCTATCATTTCTATTTTTAGATTACGACACTACTTTAATTAGAAAAACAAAATGACAGAAATTTTGTTAATAAGAAATCTGAAATTGCCCCCCTGAAAAGTCATATTGCCCCCCCCCCCCCTGTGGGGCGTACGCCCCACGTGGGGAACCAAACCACTGGTCTAGCGTATAATCAAGAGACTCGAAACTAGGCTAATATTACAGATGAGCATAATGGAATCTGTTGAAATAGCATGAAGCATCATTTCCCTGATAAGGACTGGATTACAAGAAACAAGATTAGGGATTTCCCTGGTATAGTCACTCACTATTATCTAATCTTGCCAGGTGACCCACGAAAATCGGGGTTCCAAATGCTCTGGACACCAATTTTTTAAAGTGATTTTCTTCGCCTTATCTAATGGCAGAAATATCTGCGGTTAAAGATGGCAAGATAAACTGTAAGAAATGAGTGGTGTTCAGAGCATTTGGAACCCAGATTCACGCGGGACACCAGACAACAATGCTATTACCACAGCGATTGGCGACCAATATACAGAGTGTACATAATTAAACGATCCTATTTTAAAGTGGTCTAAAAATGAAACTTTTGTTCAGAAAGTTGTGAAATTTTGTGAAGGACATAAGGAAGGTATGAGAATTTGTTTTAACCACTTGAAGAGCATCGGTATATTATATATACCAGTTAATTTTAATTCCCAAATGCCACATTGGCACCAGAATTTAGTAATTAAATTTTGCTTTGTGTAATGTACGCGAAGAAAAGCTTTTACTTACTTTCATATAAATTTGTTCATAAATTTGTTCATAAATTTGCTCATGACAATTATATGTTACGTGTTCTAGAATCGGCAAGCCAGACAATCTCTATATTTGCACAGATAATGTAACAAAAAAAAAAATATTGTATATCCACGAGTATCGTTAAATTAAACATATGAGAAACGTGCACTTTCTCTTTTCTTTCTTTCTTTTCCATTTAGCCAGACTAAGCACAGCAACGCGTGGCCGGGTACAGCTAGTAAATTCATAAATTCCGGTGTCATTCAATCAATTTAACATTTTAGCAGCAGAAACTTTGCCCCTGAAAGGGCTAAGAGGGACAAAAATAGTTTAAAATTTCGCCGCCAGAGGCGTTTTTTAATGAATTACACATTTAGCATACATTAACGATAGTTCAGAAATTTTATTTCATCAAAACATTTTCCACATGATTGCCATCATTTTCAGGTACCATCTGTAATCGTAAGATAGCATGTTCCATAGTTGACGCAGAGTGTTCTGGGGAAGTCTAATAGCATGTCGTGAAATGCTTTCTTTAAAATCTGGTAGTTAATAAACAAAATTTGTAAACTATCGTAAATGCATTCTAAATGTGTAATTCATTAAAAATCGTCCTCTGGTGGCGAAGCTTTGAACTATTTTATTTGAACTTAAACAAATTCCTATCCCTTCATTATATCTTCCCCAAAATTTCACAATTTTCTGAACAATAGCTTCTCCTGTCGACAACTTAAAAATAGGACCGTTTAATTACGGATACCCTGTATAATACTTGAGTTTGTTTTGAAGTAGAACACACAATGCTAATCAGGGGTAAAGAATGTTCCTTTCCTTCGTCTTAAGGACAAAGGGTGACAAGACAAACTGTTCGAAGTAGATATAATCAAAATGGTCTCAATGCACGTACACCAATTAATTAGTTTTTTTCAACACACAATGCATCCGAAGAAGATTGTCTTTTGAACATTGAGTGAGATGCATCAATTGATTTTCTCTGACAATTTAGTATGGGATATGACAAGTAGTGTTGCCAGGTTTTCCGAGTAAATCGTGGATCAAAATGCTCTGAAATCTACGACTTTAACCCTTTAGTGCGCAGCTTTGCATATATGCAAACAACAGTGTTTTGCTTTAATTAATAACAGACATTCTGTATTTAAATAAAGTGAAATTAACCATTGAAACTTTCTGGTGTAAAGTCAGATTCTCTGAACTACGTAATTTCTAGAACATATTCATCATGGGAATTAAAGGGTTAAAGGTTAAGTTTTGTAAAATAAATAATTATATAAAATAAAAATAAGGTATTTGGATTTGGAAACTTTTTAAAATATTTAATAATTTGCAATATTTTAGCGTAAAAAGCCACACGACAGCAGTTTTTACTTGTATTACAGATGTGCAACAGAAGCAAAGATTGACGTAGTGTATGAAAAATATATTTCTGATGTTTTTCATTATTTTGCCTGTATAATAAACCTTTCAGAGATCCTTTCATACATAATTTTATCGAAACAAAATAAAAAAAATCGCGCATTTAAGGGTTAATCCTTTCAGGGTCAAAGTACTGCTGTTACTAAAATGTTGAAATGACTGATTCATACCAAGGTATAGAAACAAATTTATTTTAAGATAAGCAAAAGCCTTTTTCTCACGTACAGAATAAATGCAAAATTTTATTTCAAAATTCTGGTGTCAGTGTGGCATTCGTAAATTAAAATTATGTGTAGTATATTATATCCCACCGCTCTTCAAGGGGTTAAAGTAATTTTCTTCGCCTTACCTAATGATAGAATTATCTGCGATTAAAGATGGCGAAATAAACTGTGAGAAATTAGTGGTGTCCAGAGAATTTGGAACTCTTATTTACGCGAGACACCTGGCAACACAAATGACAACCGGCGTATTCTGGAATGGGGTAAAAGAGACACTCGAAATAAACATTGATCTGGGCTGGAATCGATATTGATGGAATATAAATTTGCATATTATAATATAAGGAATGGTAATTTATCGACCGAAAGTTATGCAAACGAGATGAACAGATCTCATGGTAGTATGGCTGTAGCCATAAGGGACTTTGTTATTTTTCTTTCATAAGATTCCAAAAGTCTTTTAGGCTAGATGGAGGCTTTTATAAGCGCGGGGCACGTGTACATTATAAATTACGTATATTTTTATAACCGGCCCTTCTTAGAATCCACATTTCAGTGTCATAACATAGTGCAATTGGTATGACATTTCTTTTGGGGAAGTTATTAGAGTTATTCTTTTCAAGAAAATCATGAAAGTTTCACGGTTGTCGAGTTCCCGAATTGGGGAAAAAACTAGTTCATAAACATAGGTTCTAGAAAGCAAACACTTTAATTATCGTTCAGAGAATGCCCATGTTAGAAGATTAGAGAGTGTACTATAATACTATATTCTAAACACATATATTTATTTCATATTTCATTATTATAAGTGAATTTGAGATCGACTAACCATAGAGGCGCTTATTTAGCACGATAGAGTTTTAATTAAATACAGTGTTTTGATCGCATTGCGTGGTTTCAGTATTTTATAACGCGTTTAAAAATAAAAAATATGTACACATACCTACCAGTGTTGCCAGTGGGCTACTTTTTTTAAATTCAGATTATTTTTTATTGGTACCACTTTTCTGAAATGGTAAAATCCCCTTGTTTTCGTCTTAATTAATATATCATTAAATAAGGTGAATTTTACTATTTCAAAAAAGTGGTGGCAGTCAAGAAATCTGAATTTTTAAAAAGTAGCCCACTGTCAACACTGATACCTACAATCATTTATTATTACTATTTCTTTCCAAGAATCACTAAACGGAAAAGTCTTTATTTCTCGCCTTTTTTCACAGTTTGTTTTACTATGAAATGTCAGATACAAATAGTACATGACGTCTGCGAACGTTATTCTTCCATGGATATTTAATGAAATAAAGAAAAAGACGAAATCTTTTTTTCCGGATTCTTCTTTATATTTGAATGTTTTTAACGCACCGCTGATTTAATTTTGTGTTAACACTCTTCATGACCCCATAATGCGCACGATTCGGTCTTAGCGTGAAACAAGATGCAACCTATATATTCTCACATAAAGTTATTGCTAAACGCTTTTTGAGGAAAGTGTGCTGAATAATTGCTCTGCTGGCCCTTGTTTTTATTATTATTATTATTATTCATAAATCGTTTATAGATAAAAGAACGACCTTAAGACTATACAAAAAATAGAATTTTTCTAAAAGTAAATGAATTGATTTTTTTGAAGCTTAAAATTTTCGAATTTTTAAAAGTCTGAATAACGGATTAAGAAACACTTAAGATTGTGTGTAGAGATGGGGGTGTAACACGCATTAAATTGTGATCCTTTTTGTAGGTGGTTGGGGGGGGGGGGTGACAACGTTTTTTCCAAACGAAACTATCATTTAATTAGTGAAACTTTAATCAACAAATTCCATAAAAATAAAATTAATGTGATCGGAAAAAAAATCGGAACAAAAAAATTAATATTATAACAATTATAAGGATTTCAATTGAATGTTATAGTGTTGTAGATAATTGAATGTAATATTTTGCTTTAATGAATGTAGAGATTTTGAAAAACATTCATTTTCGCCAAAAAATTATATATTTTTAACTTTAAAATGTAATTTTAGAAGGAGAAGTGCAAGAGATTTTGTAGGAAGTCATTGATTTGTAAAAAAAAAAAAAAAAAAAAAAACTTGCCAGAAAAGCCCTTAAAAAAACATTTAACCTTTGCATGGCAAACAAATTCTGTTGCTGAAATTCTGAAAAGATTGAATGCCACCAGAATCTACAAACAAATTGATTTGGAAAAAAAAAAAAAAAAAAAAAAAAAAAAAAAAAAAAAAAAAAAAAAAAAAATATCCGCGTACATAGGGCTAAAGATATATTCAGCCTTTCTGGATTGTAATGAATTAGATAGTGAATATATATAGAGAGGAAAAAATAGTTATCGTATTGTGAAAATTCGTGAAATATTCACCTTATTGCTCCTGACCAGTGCGGAGTCAGCACTCAAAATGTCGAAAAATGAAAAAAAAAATGACCATTTTAGAGGCATAAGAAAAATTATGATACATTTTGTCAAGTCATTAAAATACTAAACTGACTTCTAATTTCAAAATACAAAATTTAAAAGATAAAAATCTAAGATGAAATTCAAATGTTGTGCGCCATTCAAAATACGGCGGCTCTAAAAGGCTTCTGTTACTATATATGCCCCGGTTTACTATAGCTAATGGAAAATTAATCACTCCTATCAATTCCTGCTACATGAGTAGTGTTGGCAAGTTAGCGGATTTCTTCGTTTGAAAATCTACCACTATTGCCGAATAGTAACAATCCTCTTATTTAAGGGTGTATTCGAAAAAATATTTTTCCAACCTCAATAGTTTGAAAATTTCTGAGACATTTTCAGACTCATTTTTAAAAGTAAAAACATGAAACTAGCTGAAGTGATTTTTGAAGAGATGTAGAAGAGGCCATGTGATTTCATTTTTCGCTCAATTCCTTACTTTTTTTCATTCCCAGATCTCGCGCTTCGGAAAATTCTGTTCAAAATGGCAACTTTGACGGCATTTTTTGCAATATTTTCTGCATTTATCAAAAAATCAACAAGCACGGCACATTCTGTAGTTTCTAAATAAGAGAATTTCCCCGTTGATGCGCGTGAGAGTAAAAATGAATTTAAAAATAAATCAGAAAATAAGCAGTTTGGATTGCAATACACTCTTAATCTGTCATAAGTAAAGCTAACATTACTATTCAGAAGTAGGTAGGGTAGATATTTTATATTTTAAAAAAGCTACTAAATTACAACACTGGGCGCAAGTAGTCTATGAACTTCTAGATTTTTACATTATTATTTACTCGTCGTATACCTGTAAATATTTTCAAATGACTATTTGAGAAAGGGGCAGGGGATTCCTTCCTCCTTTAACAACGATGTATAATTGTAATTCACGTCATATCATAAACGGATGGTCAAACAGGCTTTTGATATGAAGAAATGTCAGGAAGAGGTCGCGAAAAGAAATAAATAATAACCGGTTACTCTCCTAGATACAAAGGTGGTTGAACAGCGGGCAGATAAAAATTTCGTAATTCCAGCGGCCGAACAACAAAGGTGAACCCTCGAATGGAAAGAAGAACAAGGTCTTGGACAAAAGAATTTGTCTCGGATGCTTTACAGTATTGTTCAGATTTCTTTCTTTCTTTCTTTTTTTTTTTTTTTTGTAAGGTTTATGTTTTTTTTAAAGACATTTTGAAAGTGCTTGACTACTTTGTTTCCAAATTCCACTATGAAATCATTCATTCTTTTTCTTTCTTTACAGGTAAATTGTTATGAACTCTCTTAACTGATAAATTAATTATTTTAATTTAACCTTATCGCTGCAACACCTTTCTTTTTTTTGCGCGCGGGGGGGGGGGGGGGTCTGCTCAGTGTAAGATTTTGTAAATCTAGTGGGGAAAAAGTCCAAAAATCGACTTACAGTAATTTCACTTTTAGATGTTTCAAATAACATCTAACACATTGGAGGGGGAAAATGTACAGTGATAGCAGCCTAACTCCACAACAACACCATCAAAAATCGGCTCAAAAACCAAATTTTCTTTCAACCTTTTTAGATTGGCGATTCTGTAGTTGTAATTGCCATTGATATTTTTTGGCTAAAAACATACTTATTTTGTAAATATTTTTTAATGATAGTATGGAATCTTTGCAACAATGTAGATACTTTGTATCTTACTGTTACAATAGTTATTTAGAAGTATTATATTTTAAAAATAAATTTTTAAGTCAATATAAAAGTTATTTGAAAATTTAATAGCATATGATAAATTTTAAAAAGCTGCCAAAAAGTTTGTACACGATTGTACATTGTAATATATATTTTTTTGTAATTATGTATGCATATAGATATAGAATAAATCAATTTCAGCTGCCACTATTTGCAACTCTTGAATATAAGTAATTTTTTTATCAGGTACGGAAGTGTAAATTTCGAAAAGAGAATTATATGAGATTTAAAAAAAATATGTACTAGACATGAATCATCCCCTGTTAATTCTAAAAATATCCTGATAGACTATTTATTACACAAATATTCAACATTGCTCATCTGTTATGTTAGACCAGATTAAGCGGCTGATCCATTCATTTATAATTGGCAGTAATCAAAGATGGAGAAACTGACATCTCTTAAAGAACGTTTTTTGAAGTAAAATAAGAGATGGACAGATTCGAATATTAACAATAAATATATTTACAGGGCAGAAGTAATAAATACTACCAGAAAAAGGTTGGACAACCAAACAATTTTTTTTATTTAAGTGGACCGAAATCAAAAGACAAAAGGTGCATTTGTTATTCCCGGAACACAAATGAATAACCACGCGCCATGTGTTTAAAACTGAGACAATCTAGAAAAAAGGATGCTAATGGATGTGTTAAAAAATATATCTGAAAGCCCCTAAAGAACAACGACATTTTAAAAAATCGTTCAAAAAACCGGATACTCGTCATATAAAAAAGGGCTGTAATGAAGAAAATCAAAATTTTATAATGGGTTTAATGAATCCACAGCCGTCATCTACTTCTTACTCTAGATCTATAAAGTTTAAGTTCATAATAGAGACTGATCAGTCAACAACAGAAGAATTTGAAATTATCAGAAATTAAATCTTTTCAGCTCTTGCACTAACTGTAGTAGAATTCAATGTTCAGACGTATGACATAGAGTACAAATTTGAAGACACGGTGGTAGATAGCACAATGTGCAGCATTCTATCTTCAAATAAAGCAACTTAAAAAGGCAATGCCTGTAACGGAAAATTCAAGGTGGTGAATAACTTAAAAATGATTCGATAATATACGAATAATACTTACAAATTTTCTTGGGGATTATCGGCACAACATGCACAATTAAGATTTATGGAATGCCTCTTATATATTGATTATAGATTTGGTGTAAAGAAACAGCAGTTCCGAAAACCTGAAGAAAATGAAGTATCGCAGAAAGAAAATAAATATAATTGAAAAATTTAGACTTAAAAGAGAATTATTATTAAAAACTCCAAAACAATGGCAAGATAATATTAATGTAGGAAATAGAAATAGGAAGATTTTTTAAGGATGCTGCAGTGGCCGCTAGCAATATATCTGCCTTTAAGTATTACAAATCATGACATTAATATCTCAATAAAAGGCACAAAGGGGTTTAAACACATAAAAGTTACCAGAATAAATAAAAAAAAAAATCTAAACTTAGTTTAGAAGTTTTATGAATAATGCGCTTTCCGGAATTATTTTTGTAATAAAACCTTCTTCAAGCGACCAGGAAAAAACGGAATTTGTTTCATTCTCTTCAAAAAAATTGGTCACTCATGGAGGGAGTCTAACTAGGAGGGTCTCTGAATGGAGGCAAAATTAGTATTGAGCGTATGGGAATAAATTTCGTTCCATGAAAAAATGGTAGTTCAAGAAGGTGGTAGCTTAATAGAGGTGGTCGCACAGGGAGGTTTCACTATATTTTTTCATAATATATAACCATTTTATTTCTAGTAAGATCAATTTTATTACTTTTATATCGGTAATTTTCATAAATTGAATTTTGACCCGCTAGATTCGTGAAATCTTACACTGTGGGGTGGGGGGGAGGGGGTTCCTTTAAAATGAAAAGGGGCGGTATAAGTGATCCTACGCTTTAAAAATTCAGTAAAAGCTATTTTTGTAATTCTGGAAAAATTCACAAACCAAATTTAAACCTTGTACTTTCTGATAAAATTATAAAACATTTGTAAGGATGAAACACCCAGTTATTGCAACCTAACCAGTAACTGACACTTGAGCAAAAATCTAACTGAAATAAGCATTTTCTTGTAAAATTCTGCAAAGTAATGTCATCTAGTGGTAACTTACATTTATTTTTATTTTGGAGTCAATTTATTCACCACTAGTAGGCCAAGAACACATTCAGTGGTGATTTTTTCTTAGTTTGTTATCGATTTTTATGAAAATATAAAGTTAATATTAAAACCATTAAATAATTATAAAACCATTTTATTCCAAAATATGGATTATCCCAATGTTCGGTATTCCTGTTTTTCCACCATATTCGCATATAATGCGCTGTTAGAGAAACCAGGTTCGAAATTATACTTGTTATGTTTACTATTAAAAATTGGAAAAGAATGTTGAAAGCCTGTTTTCTTGATAAGAAGTTATACTTACCCCTTTCCTGCACAGGGGCAAGTGCAAGAAAACAATATTATTGTTGAATGTATTTTGCAACAAAAAGCTATTACTCTTAAATACTTTTAAATAGTAAGAATTTCCTTAAAGTGTTACTTGATATAAAGTTATTTCATGTATTTCTTATTGAATTCTCTTCATTTAAATCAGTAAAATATGCGAATAATAAATGTATAAAGGTCATTCTCTGAAAAGTGGCTGTTTTATAACAAAAATTGCGGCCCAATAAAATTGCCTCAAAAATCTCAAAATTTAACCTACAAGTACTTTATTGCTATATTTATCAAAAAATAATATGAGCCAAACTGTATCTCATAGTTCTTCTGGTATTTTAATTTCAAAGCACTTCCATTGCTAAAATATTCAAATAAATGATTGGCACCGGAATTTAAGAACAAATTTATTTGTAAATATGAAAAATGCTGTATTTCGCATACATGACAGATAAAAGTTTATAAAAAGTCTGGTGCCATTGTGCGCTTGGGAATTAAAATTAAGTGGTTTCATAAACATGAAATAATAAAATAAAATAGTAGTCTTGCGTGAAAAAATTATGAAGTGCGCCCTTTTTAAAGACGATGAACAATTTGTAAATGAGGCATTGATTGCTATCGTGGAAGATAGAAAAAAACAAGAGAGCACAGAAGAACAAAATAGGAAAAAACAAGAGAGCATAGAAGAACAAAGGGTTGAGGACAAACGTATCGCAGGGGAAAGAGCTTATGAGTTAGAAAAACTTAAGCTGCAAGCTCAAAACCATACCGCGACAACTGTCCCACAAAATCAAATGGACCAGATGCGTATAGATATTAAAAACATCCTACCACCATTTAATCCGGAAAAAGATAATATGTCGTTGTTCTTGACAATGTTTGAACGTTAAATGAAAATGTTAAATGTCTCCAAAGATTTTTGGGTCTCACAATTAGTCGCCGTACTTCCGAATGACATTGCTAAACTTATAGCAAGAGAGCCTGAAGAAATGTTCAAAAACTATGCACATATTCGTGACATTTTGTTAAAAAGATTTAAATTAACAGCGGAGAAGTTTGGGGTATTATTTAGCCGACATCAAAAAAGAGAGAATTCTACTTGGAAAGATTTTTACTTTGAAATTAGAAATTATTTTGAAGGTTGGTTATCCGAATTAGAAGTTAATTCATTTGAAAAGCTCTCAGAACTAATAATCGCTGATCAGATTAAAAAAAAGTGCCCACCAGAATATAAAAATCATTATTTAGATGGTTGGGACAAACTAAATGACCCTGTCTTGTTGGCCGAAAAGCTTGACACATATGAAAATATTAGACCCCCTTTTCAAAAATCAGCAAGTAATTCAAAATCGCGTGAAACGCACAAACATGTTTTGTCAAAAAATTCAAATGGTCAGGAATTCTGGAAAAATCAGGTAACCAAAAATGAAGCTAGCGAACATTTTGGAAATTTCAAAAATAGTTCTACCTCAAAATATACCAATTCACGCTTTGTAAACGATGATAAGCGTCCAGTTATAAGCTGCTATGGCTGTGGGAAACAAGGTTTTGTAAAAGCAAAATGTCCTAATTGTTCCCCATCTACGCAAGTAAAATCAGCAAATTTTAGTTCCCTACATCTCCAATCTTGTTATATTAATACACAGGCAACACCTATGTTGTATATAAAGGTAAATGGTACTACAGGGGTAGCTTGCGCAGATACCGGAGCTACACATTTCATTGCTGGCGAAATGTTCAAGCTTCTCCGTGACCAAGGAACTTCGTTCGAAGAGACCAGTGTAAACATAACGCTCGCTGATGGCATACGAAAAGAAACTAACGTTCTTCAAGCAACAATCACTGTTGAAATAGAAGGTCGTAGAACTAATACAACGATTTTTGCGTTACCCGGAGCCACCGGAAATAGAACATTGTTAGCATAGATTTTTTGAATAAAATGGGGATTGTGTTGGATATGCGAAGCCAAAGTTGGTATTTCCAGAACAATCCAAGATATAAATTTCCTTTTGTTGATGATCCTTTCAAAACGACACCTGAAATCTCAACACCAAATGTCAAAGCTAACACAGTTATGTTAAGAGAAAATGAAGGTCAAAACCTATCTGCAATACAACGAAAGAGACTTAATGACTTGCTTGAAAAATTTTCCAATACCTTTCAACCAGGGGGAGAAGCAACACCCGTCGTCGAACATCACATAAACACTAGAGAACATCGTCCTATATCATTACCACCTTACAGATTATCACCGGCAAAGAAAGAGTTGTTGAAAACAGAAATTGATCATCTTCTTGCCAAAGGAATTATTGAGCAATGCGAATCTCCATATTCTGCACCAATCGTGCTCATTCCTAAGCCAAATGGTAGTGTACGTCTATGTGTAGACTACAGGAAGCTCAATGAGGTGACTATACCGGATACCTATCCACTCCCTCGTATGGACGATCTTCTACATCAGGCATAGACTGCCCAGTTCATGACCACTCTGGATCTGAATGCTGGCTACCATCAGGTGAGTGTCTATGGGCCTGATCGTGATAAAACTGCTTTTGTATGTCCTCTCGGAACATACCGCTTTCGAAGAATGCCTTTTGGACTCCGTAACGCTCCTGCAACGTTTCAGAGGACGATGGATAACTTTCGCAACGGACTCCCAGATGTAAATATTCTCTCTTACCTTGATGACCTCATTATTTTATCATCAAGTTTTGAACAACATCTATCTGATCTTGAAGCTGTTTTTCAAAGATTAGACAAATGGAAACTTTCTGCAAATCGAGAAAAATGCAACTTTGCATGTTCCAGAGTAAAGTACTTAGGACACTGGATAACTCCAAATGCCTAGAAGTTGATCCTGGGAAAATTGATGCTATTGTGAGGATCCCGCCTCCCAAGAATATAAAACAACTGCAATCGTTTCTGCAGACATGTTCATGGTATCGCCGTTTTATACAAGATTTTGCAGAAATATCCAGACCGCTTAGTAACCTCACTAAGAAGAATGTGCAATGGCATTGGGGTGCCGATGAAGAAAATGCATTTCAAGCCTTGAAGCAATGCCTGGTTTCATCACCAATATTGAAACAGGCTGATGAAACAAAACCCTTCATCATTCGAACCGATGCAAGCAATTATGCTCTTGGAGCAGTACTTCTCCAGGGTAAAGGAAGGTGCGGAAGAGCATCCGATTGAGTACGCCAGTAGATTACTGACTCCTGCAGAACGCAACTATCACACCACGGAACGGGAAGCTCTTGCTGTTGTCTGGGCTCTTAATAAATTCAGAGGATACATTGACGGAACAGAAGTTACTGTGGCATCCGACCACCAGCCTCTCCGATGGCTCATGAGCTTAAAGTCCCCTTCTGGAAGACTTGCCAGATGGGCTTTACAGTTGCAAGAGTTTAATGGGAAAATAGAATACATTCCAGGTAAAGCGAACGTCATAGCTGACATGCTTTCTCGTCCTGCGTGTGATCATATCAGTAAAGAAGATTGTGATATTTGCACCATAATGATTGATATCCCTGCTAAAATGCCTAGTGATCTACGTGCTGAACAAATGAAAGATGAAGAATTAAAGAAAATTATTAAAAGTTTCGAAGATGAAGAAAAAAACTCTAGACTACACTAACTGGACTGAACGTGGTTATGTTATGAACCAAGGAGTTTTATACAGGTATTCCCCAACTTCGGAATCTGAAGAAGCACAACTAGTAGTCCCCTCACATGAAAGGGAGAAAATTTTAAAAGAACACCATGACTCACCTACGGCTGGTCACTACGGTGCTGAAGGTACATTAAATAGAATATCCAAAAGATATTATTGGACTGGAATGCGTTCATACATTGCAGATTACGTCAAACATTGTGCTGAATGTAATAGGTATAAACCTTCTAATCAAAAACTATCCGGTTTGTTACAAACACCAGTGTATTCACAACGATTTGAAGTTCTATCAATTGATCTTTTTGGCCCTTTACCAAAAAGTAAGAATGGTAAAAGATGGATATTCATAGTAGAAGACTGTGCAACAAGATGGGTTGAACTATTTGCCCTTACAGAAGCTACTGCAGCACAGTGTGCAACTACGTTGCTCGAAGAAGTTATCCTTAGATATGGTCTACCCAGACGTATAATATGTGATAACGGACCACAATTTGTTAGTAGTGTAATGCAACAACTTTGTTTTCTTTTAGGTATCAAACAAAACCCAACTCCCATATATCATCCTCAGGCAAACCCTGTGGAGAGAAAAAATAGAGATCTCAAGCCGAGATTGGCTATATTAGTAGAGAATGACCACTGTTCATGGGAAGAGAAACTTCCAACAATACGTTTTGAAATGAATACTGCTAAGTGTGACACCACTGGAGAAACAGCAGCATTTTTACAATTTGGGAGAAAATTAAGAACGACAGACGATGTTCAACACGACATTCGTGCTGTAATTCACAATGACAACTTTGTACCTGAAATTACACCATACCTCAAGAAATTTGCAAACTTCACCAAAGACATTAAGGACAAAGTTGAAGGCAAGCAAGATCAAAGAAAGAAATACGCTGACCGTAAAAGAAAATCAGGACATTGTTTTGCTCCAGGAGACAAGGTTTGGGTTGACTTACATCCAGTAAGTAAAGCCTCTAGCAATAAGACTGCAAAGTTCATGCCTAAACGTGACGGACCATACATTATTTTAACTCAAAAAACCGCCCACCACATTTGTTATAGCAAGCATGGACAATCCAAATGAATCTCTTGCTACATGTCATACTTCAGCTTTGAAATTGTGTACTGACTCTGACATTGTGCCTGTTGCACCTATTAGGAAACGCGGCAGACCACCTAAAAAAGTTACTGGTTCCTCACCGAGACGTCCGCGGAACCAGAGGGGGAGGTTGTAACAAAATGACTGCCTTCCCTTATTTTTATAGCATATAGATGGCGCTGTTGCCACTGTCGGCAAAATATCCTAAGATATTTTGCCAAACATGAAGTGATGAAGTGAAGTGAATGTATGTAATGATGATTGCGCGGGTTTAAGTAAAGTTTCGGCGTGTGTTCGAAATGTATCTCACCTAGAGATCTTTTCATGGAAATACGTATGTTTCAAAGATAATAGCGCTTTTACGCGAATTGTATATATTTTGTGTGTGATTGTTAATAAAATGTGATTGTTTAAGTGTCGACCGAGTTAATCCTAACTCACAACGACACATACTTACATTGATCTAGTACTTCAAAGCCATATACTAACTATTCAAGAACGTTTTTTGAGCAAACAAAAAGATAGCTGCTTCACTTTACTCTTGTACAAACTGTCCTAGACATATATAAAGCTTGTGCTGCTTACTACTAAGTAAATAAAGGCAAATTTAAGTTGTATGAGGGAATGATGATAAATACTTGAGACATCATTAAAAAGTGCCCTAATTCATGCATTATATAAAATATAAATATAATTAAATGGCTAAATATGTATTTAAGTGTGTTTAATGGATTGGGAAAAAAATAATTATAAATATACGTGCTGCAATGGCAGAGAAAGCATTTTCTTTCCTACATATGTGAATGGGTACATAGTGAGGAAATGATATTTGCATTAAAAAATACGTTAAATTTATCAAATTTCAATTTCAATAAGCAAATAATTACAGTTTATATGTATAACTGATTAATATTGATAGTTTAAATCACTTTTTCTTTTTGTAATTTTGAAAATATGTCTTTAAGACCCATGGGACATAAAATTGCCACTTTTCAGAGAATAGCTCATATCATTGCAAACGTATTTCTCTTCTCTCTATTCTAAAAAAAGTAACTAATGCTGTCACCGCCGCTGTTTTTTAATGTTTTGTGACCGGGAATCTTTCTTCGTTAATATTAAGAAAACTACTGCATACAAAAATATGAAAATCGGTGATATTATAGAGAAATGTTTGATAAATACGCTGATGCAGACAGTTTTCAAATCGAATAATTATTTTAAGAGATATTTAATGTTAAAGTTGGTCAAAATCGTTCCATTAAAAAAGTTTTAAAGGAGCAAAAACTATACATAGAAATTTAATCCTTTTTAGATCATTTTATACATTAGAAGTTCCCCGTGTGCAGCTGCATTTATTTTTTTAATTTGATTCATTTTCTGAGGATTTATTTTAATTTTATATTCAAAATTTCAGCATTTCGAGAGATATTTTTTAGATCTTTTAGAAAAAGGGTATTATTTTAAATTGTTTCCAATTTTTAAAACAGCACGAAGAATAATATTTCCTTCAAGTTTAAAATTTATTCAGATGTGACTACTATAAATAGAAAAAAGCTTTCAAATTAGAATTAATTGATTACGTTTTAAAAGCAGGAAAATATAAAAAATTGCGTCATAAAAACTATATTTATACGTGAATTTTAAAAGAGAAAGAAAATTGTAAAATGATAAATTCATTAATATGCGTTAAAAGTCGTAAATGAAGGAAATTACGTCTGTTTTAAGATGGCCAAGTAAATAATATTGCCAAACAATTTAAATTTAAAAGTATATTTATGCGAGACATTTATTGCATATTTTGAGATAGTCTTTTAAACTATTGTTGTGAATTCTAAGACAGCGCAAATAATGTTTCCTTTCTAACAACAAAAGTATTTTCACGTTAAGATTAAAAAGAAAACGAAAACTTTGGTGAAAATTACGTCAGATTTAAAACGATTCATTTAAAATGCCTTACTTAAAAGAACTTTCTTATAGCGATGTTAAAAAAGTAACGGGAGACAAAGGCTCTGTTTACTTAATTAATTTTATATTAGCTTATTTTCAAATTTTTCACTGATCTGATTTAACCAAAGAGAAAACAGCCCGTTTACAGGGAGATCGCCACTGTTTTTTTTTTTTTTTTTTTTTTTTTTTAATTATGATTCAGCCTTCCGAAAAAAAATTTTAAGCCGATCAAATTACCGGGCTATTAGAGTTTGCGATGTCTGAACGGGGGTTGGCGAGCGTAGCTCGTAGGGGGCAGAGCCTCCTAGTATAAAAAAAAATGTAAAAAAAGAATTTTTAGACATTGATAACGTTATCATAAAAGAGGGGAAGGGGTCGAGGAATAATAACGTATGATATCGTAAGGGGGGGTGGGGTGGGGGGTGGGAGTCCGAAATTGCCAAAAATTTGATAACGTTATGTACAGCACCACATGAAAAGCTCAAATCGAAAACACTTTTCAGATAGCTAGAATTCAGTTTGTATTCTGTTTTAAGTTATTAGGTACGAATTCGATTTTTATTATTTGACATCCAAGATGCAATAACATAAATCATTTTTCCTTACTTTCTAAAATATAATTGTTACGAAAATAATTAGTGCGGTAACGACATGTACCCCTATATTTTTTAATCCTAACAAGCAAAAATTCAAGTAATTTTGATTTGCTAAATTTCTTTTTGGTTGTTGGCATATTATGGTGAAGGAAAAGCTTTTTTAATATACTTTCCAACATAGTTGAAAAGTGTTTATGAATTCGGTTTGTCTGGCTGTCTATCTGTCTGGCCGCCCTCTAACTCGCGTAACTATACTCGGATTTTCATGCAATTGATATAGGTTAATGATATTTATACTCTGACCTGTTCGGTATTGAATATGAAGTGTGCAGCATTAATAGTTCATTTACAGGGACACTTAAAATAATTTCGGTACATTATGGACAATGGGAAAAATCGTTTGCAGTATATTTTAATGACCTTTCACTATTTCAAATGCATTTAAATTGATATAAATCACTGAATTTCACTACAAGATGATTACTATAGAATAGGGCATTTATAACATTTATCGTTCATTTACAGGGACACACAAAAGAAATCGGTTACAGAATTGCCTTTGTGCAACAATTGCTGGAAGTGCGGTTTCAATTTCGGCATGCGCTTTTAAATTTAACTAATTTTTTGCATGTTACTCGTTGTGTTTAAATTCTATGCCTCGCATACAGGCTTGCACAAAAGAATTCGCGTACCATCCAACATAGCATTTTTAGTTTGCAGAAAATTTGCAGAAGTCTTGCTTTGAAAACTCTCAAAGTTGCAGCAAGCTCTGAAAGTTCATAACAAAGACTGCAGTAAGATAACGCAAACGCCGAAGTCACCACACTTTGAACTTGCAGCTAACTTGCCGTGTAAGTTAAATTCATACTGTATTAAATTTATTGCAAATTAACTGGAAAAAGTAATAGAAAATACTGCAAAGTAGTATTCTTCCCATGCCATATTAACTGTTTATAACTGTTACACAATAAGTTTAACCCCTTCGAAAGGGTCCATAGGCCTGATCAGATCTATTGTTTCATATGCACCGTTAAGGTGCATGCATCGTTTTTACCACCATAAATATGTTGGGGAAATATTTGTACTTTTCAATTCGAGCCTTTTTTGGTATTTGATAAGTATAGCGTTTAAAAAAAGCGGTACCAACCGAATAAAATTTCTCAATTTCTGCGTATCTGCTGATTGTCTATTTTCTCAACAGAGGGATTTTTTGCTTTCGTCACTTTCGTGAATTACAAAGTCTTGCCATCAGTTTCACAACAAACTGCTCATGCAAGTGGGTGATGTTATACCTTGCGGGAGATTTGCTTCGAATTTCTCGATTCAAATTTGTCACGGCAAGATAATATCAGAAAAAAATCAAACTTGCTGCTAATGTTCATGCTATCCGGGATTCTCCTTATTAGCGGAAACTGCAGAAGAGGAATTTTCAACTGTGGTATGTATTTCCTAACTGAACTAAAATTTTTCATGCATGTAGTTTATATATACAAATCTATACATCATTACAGGACTGCTCAAAGAATGCGGATAATGTTCAAACTGTAGATGGGAATTGCTGAAATCGTGTTTTCAAATGTGTTTCCAAATGGTTCTGACTATTATTCAATTAGAAGGGATATGAGAGTGCTCCGACACAAACAGCCGATTGGTACCACTAAATTTTAGTAGTATTTCTAGCGGTATTTAATGACAGAATTTCCGAGATTTAATAAAGCAAAGAATATTGCCTATTTCCAACATGTCTTGTCTGTCACACGGCTGAAAATCGCTATGCTCGTTGGCCACCGTTATTTTCGAAAAGTTTTCTTCGCCTTATTCAATTGATGAGATATCTCCGATAAAATAAGTCACATTTTCCCGTTCTAAAATACTGGTAGCCAAAAATCGTAGTATGTGACACATGACAAGTTCGCATGGAATTAGCTTACTATTAACCTTTAGTGCGCAGCTTTGCATATATGCAAACAACAGTGTTTTGAATTTAATAGATTTTTTTAATTCGTATATACCTAATTCACACCAGAAAATTAAATTAGCAATATTTACTTTAATTAATAACAGACATTCCGTATTTAAATAAAGTTAAATTAACCATTGAAATTTTCTAGTATAAAGTCAGATTCTCTGAACTATGCAATTTCTAGAACCAGGGATGTAGTGGAGGGTATACGGGGGTACACGCCGTATATCTTCTGGATTTTTTTTAGGAAGCTCCGTATACCCTTTGTTTCTCAAATAAAGCTATAGCGTATACTGTAGGCATGACAATCAGGGCTTTAGCGTATACCCTCTGTTTTTTTTTTTTTTTTTTTTTTTTTTTTTTTTTAATTATTACTACTGCAACACTGTCTAGAACGTATTCTATCATGGGAATTAAAGGGTTAAAGATTAAATTTTTATAAAATGAATAATTATATAAAATAAGGTATTTCGATACATACTTATTAAAGTGCTTACTAATTTGCATTATTTTAGCTTAAAACAGCCACACGACAGCAGTTTTTACTTGTATTGCAGATGTGCAACAGAAGAAAAGATTGACGTATAACATGAAAAATGCATCTCTGATTTTTTTCATTATTTTTCCTGTGTAATAAACCTTTCAGAGTATCATGTATAATTTTTTCGAAACAAAATAAAAAATCGCGCATTTAAGGGTTAAAATTTAGTGGTGAAAATCAACCATTTATGTCGGAGCGCTCTGATCCCTGTATTAGATATCATATTTCAACTTATAAAACGGTGAAGTTTAGTTACATTATTCTGAATGTGTTGGAAAGTGTTTCATACTCTATGCTTGACGCAGGATTTTTTTCTTTCTTGTTTAACCCTTTATCTACTGAATTGTGAATTCATGAAAATTTTATCTTCTAAAGCATTTTTCGTGAATTGTTTAAACAAAATTAGACGATTTACATAATCATTTAATAAATTTTAGAAGGGTTTTAGAAGTATTGATGGATTTAGAAGGATTAAATAAATTTTAATTTATAGGGATTTTGTGCAATATTTATAACACTACTAAAATCTTTTATTTTAAATATTTTGTTGAATTAGGAAATGTACAAATATAATGTTCTTACAATAGAAATATAGAACTATTAGGTTGAGCAAAAAGTTCTGGGAAATTTTTAATCTAATAGTTACCAGAATTTGTATCGTATATAAGAGTACTAGTGGTATATCTATAGGAATTCAGGAATTTCGGCTCCAAAATGCCTGTTGAACAGTATGATTTTCGTGTGTTGATCCGGCATTATTGGAGAAAAGGTCTAACGATTCTGAAAGCCGTCTATGAGATTAATGAGGGTGAAGGTGCTGGTACGCGACAAACTTCATACTTCCAGCAAATCTGGAATTTGACAGAAAGTCGTGGACTATGATGGTCTCTACTTTGAAGAATAGTCCTTGTTGCTTTTGTTGTTAATTTGAGCATAACAACGCAACTTTCACAAATTTCCCAGTACTTTTTGCTCAACCTAGTACTTCCGAATTGAAAAAATCCTCCCCCTCCCCCTCAGTGCTAGAAAGCTGAAAAGACGCAAAGGCAAAAAAAATCGTCCTTTTAAAAATATTTTTGTTCTGTGTAACCAATAATGCTTTTGGAACAAGATAAAGTAATGTATCTATAACTCATTCTAAACAGTATTGCTACTAATCGATGTATTAAATGAATTTTATAACAATTTATTTTAATGGTACTTATAAGTACCGTCAGCAGATAAAGGGTTAAATAAAAATTTGGCACGCAAATGTGAAAAGTTTCGACGTCCCTGCTCCAGGGTAATTAGGCTCTCAATCAAACTCATGTTAATTTTCTAACGTCAGTACAAAGCTCTGTGGATTTTCAATGTCAAATAATTTCTAATCTTTAAAAAAACAGCTTTATCTTTTCTTCTGACTATTTCAGTAGCAATTATGAGCTTATCATGATATCTTTCTTTGAAAACTTCTTACATCTATCATCAGTCCCTTTCCGTGTCTAGGTTATTAGATGACGGATTCTCCTACGATAAGAGAACAAAAGCCACCCTTGATTCCGAAGCTTTACTTCTTTGCAGAATAAAAATATTTTGCTATTTTAATTTGACTATTCGAAGATAAAGAATTTAAAAGTACTTTTCGATAATACATCATGGGAACGTTTTTAATCTGATTTCACACCCCGTGATTTTCTATGATTCTCAGAGGCTCAACTTTTATTAATAGAGGAGATCTAACACAAGAAATACTTGTAATTCCATAAAAATAGTTTCTTTTAGACTTAAACATACAAATTATACCCATAATTAAAATTTAGTTATTCGCTTTCATGTTTCGTATATTTCCATTTTGGGAGAAGGGCGGAGGAAGGGGATTATCGATGCCTGTTTAACCCTTCCCACTCCGTTGGCTCCGCTGCGGAGACATTCTTAGTCTTTGCAAAATTTGTTTTTGGTACCAGTAATAAATGAAAATAAAATTCACCTTATTTAATCAGAGCATTTTTGAAATTGTGTACTTGAAGGAAACTGCTTTTTAAAAAGTGGTGCAGATCGAATAAAATTTGTGTAAGAGACGCCGGAGCTTTAAGGGTTAATTCACTGTCTTTTCAAATTTAAGTCAAAAACTGCGATTGGAAGAGGAAAAACATGCACAAAATTTTCAATCTTGATAATTGCCTAAATGTTATTGGAGGTTTACAATAAAGAGGCGAAAAGTTTTTGGTATTTGTTTGTGCAAACATGTATGTTTGGTGATGTCTTTACATGGGTTTTTTGTTTAACTTGGTTTGATGGATCATTTGAGACGACAGCCATGCCGCTATAGGTCTCAAAACCCCTCCGCACCCCCCCCCCCCTTCAAAGTTCAAAGTGCATGTATGTTTGGTATTTGCACAAACACCAAAGATAGATGCATATATTATATATGTCTTTGTACCCCACGTCCCACGATAACTTTAACACGGCAGTTCTGCTTCGGTCTATATGACCCGAAATGAAATTTAATTGCTCACATCATTTTTACTAAAAATTGCTCTTGCTCAAAATTTGACGAGTTTGTTGTTATATACCTAACATTTTGCGCCATACATTTTGAGCAAAAACAATTTTTAGTAACAACAAATATGTATTAGATGTAAATTTCCAACTGGGCGAAAAATGTCCGGACCAGGATTCGAACCCGGGACCCCCTGGCTGAAGCCGCCAGTGCTCTGCCATCTGAGCTATCCCGGACGATACTGGTCGAACTTTTTCACCCAGCTAACCTTGATGATTACAGCATCTGGTCTGAAACCTGGTTCAGCTCAACAGAATAAATCACAGGTAATGGAACTCCAGAAATCGCTGGATACGAAATTACACTAGATTAATATTAACACAATTATTCTAATTGGTAAACAAATCATATTAGATGTAAATTTCCAACTGGGCGAAAAATGTCCGGACCAGGATTCGAACCCGGGACCCCCTGGCTGAAGCCGCCAGTGCTCTGCCATCTGAGCTCGGGGTCCGGGATAGTCGTCCGGGATAGCTCAGATGGCAGAGCACTGGCGGCTTCAGCCAGGGGGTCCCGGGTTCGAATCCTGGTCCGGACATTTTTCGCCCAGTTGGAAATTTACATCTAATATGATTTGTTTACCAATTAGAATAATTGTGTTAATATTAATCTAGAACAAATATGTATGTTTGGAATTTGTACAAACAACAAAGATAGATGCAGGTATTATATATGTCTTTCTACCCCACGTCCCGCGACAACTTTAATCCAGTTGTTTTCCTTGGGTCTATATGACCCGAAATTAAGTTTAATTGCCCATAACTTTTACTAAAAATTGTTTTTGCTCAAAATTTGACGAGTTTGTTGTTATATACCTAACATTTTGAGCCATAAAGTTTGAGCAAAAACGTTTTTTAGTAAAAAAGTTTTGAGAAATTAAATTTCATTTCGGGTCATATAGACCCAAGGAGAACAGCAGAGATTAAAAAAAAAAAAAGCACCCGATTAATTCGAAATTTAATGGATGTATCGGTTAGGTATACCAAATTGCCCATATACAGGGTGGCTACTAAATACTGTTACACTCCAAAAAATACGAATTAATTTTAATCGTTTGAGAAAACAATTTATTTCTCTATTTTAGGGTTTGGCAAGCTTCTATTAGTGCAGACGAATTTGGTTATAAAGCGAATATTTAAAATTATTTTAAAGAGGGAAGCCAAAAGAATGATGATTAAACAGCTCTTTGATCGCAGGTTTTCCTAAGGTAAAACATTTAAGCAATTAAAATGCCCTGGATTTTATGGAACATTTATATATAAAACTAAAAATCGATTATTGGATACTAATAGCTATGTAAATATCGATCTAGGTCCGGTCGTCCATGCTCAATTCTCACAATAGAGCGCATCAAAAGAATTCGCGAAAAGGTGTGAAGAAATCCACAACGTTCTGCAAATAAAATGGCTGCAGAAGAGAACGTGAATTGCAGAATTATGCAAATTATTATAAATGAAGATCTGGGTTATTGCCCTTATCGCAAAAGAAAAATTCAAGGATTGACTGCTGCACGAAGTATAAAAAAATTACAAAGAAGGAAGAAATTGATGAAGCGGCATGGTAGGAAAAGTGTTGGCAGAATAATATTTTCTGATGGGAAGCTATTTTGCACTTAACAGTGTTATAATGCTAAAAATGATATCGTATATCTAGCAACCCTCGAGGATATACCTGAAACCTTTCGAATTGTTAAACGCTTTCAGAACAAGATTTCTGTTATGATTTGTGCTGCAGTGTCAAACAATGGAAAATTGCCTTTGAAGTTCATCGATAAAGGGATAAAAATAAATGCGAATATTACAAACAAGACATATTGGCTACACATTTATTACCACATGCTGACAGGTTGTACCCCAAAAAGAATTGGACATTTCAGCAAGATTTTACATCTTCGCACCGAGATAAATCAACACAGGCTTGGCTCCCTGTCACCTGTCCGAATTTTATCATGCAAGAAGATTGGCCACCTTATTCACCGGATCTAAATCCTTTAGATTATTGCGTCTGGGGATTTTAGAGGCTAAAGTAAATAGCAACAAACACAGAAGTTTGGACTCTCTCAAAGCTTCCATATTGCGTGAATGGTACCGACCACCTCTTAAAATGATTCGTGCCGCAGTCGGACAATGGCATAAGAGATTATCTTTGGTAATCGATAAAGATGGCGGTCAATTTGATTAAAATTATTTCCGGTTAAACTTTCATCTCTGATGTTCATCATGTTAGTGTAGTTATCATTTTCTATTTTATATTTGTGAAATAAAATGACTGAATATTTGTAACAGTATTTAGTAGCCATCCTATAGTTTTTGTTTTAATGTGCGGTTGATTCGTCCGAAAAATGAAGGACATTTTCTTTAACACTGTCCCGAATTATGAATCAGAAATCCTCTTCGATAATTATCTTCGTTAATGTCTGAAGATAACCTAAACAACTTGCATTCAGGGCTTAATTTGCGCCGGAGCCCAGCGGAACCCAGCTCCGGTACTTCTCTGTTTTTAGTAAATATTTAAATATTGGTTGGAATTCACCGGAGCACATAAATACATGGCTCCGGAGCCCAGTGCAATAGCGCTTCCGAAAAACCGAAGCCTAAATTACCCTTTCATTTCCTTCTCATCTCTAATCTTTTGCATTCTTTTTTTTTTTTTTTTTTTCTTATCAAAACACTTATAGGTGACGTAATGTGGCGCACATGTAGTAGATGGAGATAAAACGGACTCAATTTTTATATGTTTTTTGACCTTGGACTGACTCTAGCACAATCTGTTTTATATTCAAAATTTTATTTATTCATGTATAGAAAAAGAAAAAACTTTTCTTTCTTCAAAATTACGTATTATATTCTATTTCAGATCATTTTAATGCTATTTGGATCAGAATGAAGGGAGACAGAAATCGTGTTTTTCTATTATACGGATATTTGCACATTTCTGTCGGCAACGTGTTGATACGGCGCCACTCAAGAAACTGAACAGTGAATTTGCTTTCAGTTCGATTTTCATTTGTAGCAGTAGGATAATATTTAATTGGCTATTTTTTTATTTAAATATCTAGCCTGAAAAGAGTATTTTCTGTTTTTAGCCAACGAGCATCGGTTTGAGGTTTTGTTTGTCTGAGATTTTTTGTCTTCTATTGCGTACGAGTATAAAATCATAAAATCGCGTTAGTGATTTTTCTATTTATTTTGTATCATGAATGCTGCCCATGCTAAGGCTCTGCTCTGCACATTTACGAAGTCACTTTCATTTGTAAGTAGATATAATTCCTATGTAATTGTTATTCTTATAAAAACCAATCGAGCAGTATTTCCCCTTTTTTTATAAAAGTATGGAATCTTTCCGCTAACAGTGTCAAATTTTTAATTTAATCTGATTTTCAGGGACTTACCACAACAGATTGTTATGCGGAAGGAATCTATTATAATTTAAGATATGCACTTTTTATAGGAAATTGAAAAACGTCGTTCAATTCTTCAGCATATAAAAATTAATTTCTGTAAATTTCATTTATTTTTTCATAAAAATGCGTAGCTGCGAACTATCCCTTTTTTGCTATTTCCATAATCAGAATCCTTACCATATTTAATCGCAGAATTAAAAATGAATCGCAATTAATTAACATTAAAAGTAAGCAAAGATTACTATTGGGAAGGAGTAATAACTAAAAAGTGGAATAGTTGACAGTTAGGTGTATTCTGATAGATATATTTAAAATGTTTATTTTTCTAAAGAAATAAAAAAGACTTTAAATTTTGAAAAAATGTACGAAATACAAATATGCAGATTGGAGTGACAGGGGGGAGAGAGGGGGAACGGTACAGTTTTTAGTACCTGTACAACAGAATATTAGGGCTCCGGCATTTTTTTTTTTTTTTTTTTTTTGTTAGAAATTAAGCCCTGTGTATAATAACAATTTGATTTTAAGCTAGGCTTACAAATAAAACTGGTTGAATAAATCGATAATTAGAGGTTTTTTTTTCCTTTTTGTAAAACATTTACAAAAGTAATTAGATTAATTAACAACACGTAATATAAAAATTTTGTTTTTAAAGTCAATTCCTACTTAGGCCATCAAAGGAAAATTTAATATAATCCCTTAAGCTAATATTAGTTTTTGTTGCATTAAAATATCTCAATTTGTTGATTTTCTATAAGCAAGTAGGTTTACAATGGAACTCTACGGGAATTTGGCGAAATATTAGAGATATCGCCAAGTTGGCATCACTTTTGGCGACTCATTTTGGCCGCCAAATTTGGCGATATATCGCCAAGTTGGCGACAAACTTGGCGGTATTTGGCGACAGAACAGGGTCTTCCCTATGGTAACCCCTTATTGAAAATACTTGAATTGATCTTCAATAACCAATGGACGCCATTTTGTTTCCCATGCAAAACTAAAACTAATTAATTAAAATTTAATTAATTAATTAATATTTGAAAAAACTGTATTAACATCAATTGTCATCCAGTACAAGTTAAAAAAAAATTATTTCAACTTGATAGGATGAATAATGAGTATTTTATTAACGATTGAAAATTTGAACAAGATAAATATATAAATAAACAAGTAATATAAAAATTTTGTTTTTAAAGTCAATTCCTACTTAGGCCATCAAAGAAAAATTTAATATAATCAAGCTAATATGAGTTTTTGTTGCATTAAAATATCTCAATTTGTTGATTTTCTATAAGCAAGTAGGTTTACAATGGAACTCTATTTGAATTTGGCAAAATATTACAGATATCGCCAAGTTGGCGTCACTTTTGGCGACTCATTTTGGCCGCCAAATTTGGCGATATATCACCAAGTTGGCGACAAACTTGGCGGTATTTGGCGACAGAACAGGGTACCCCCCCTATGGTAACCCTTATTGAAAATACTTTCATTGAAATTCAATAACCAATGGCGGCCATTTTGTTTCCCATGCAAAACTAAAATTAATTAATTAAAATTTAATTAATTAATTAATATTTGAAAAAACTTTATTAACATCAATTGTCATCCAGTACAAGTTTAAAAAAATTTATTTCAACCTGATAGGATGAATAATGAGTATTTTATTAACGATTGAAAATTTGTACAAGATAAATATATAAATATATAAATAAATATAGGGAGAGTGTGAGCTAATAGTAGGAATTGAATAAATAAATAAATATAGGGAGAGTGTGAGCTAATAGTAGGAATTGAATAAATAAATAAATATAGGGAGAGTGTGAGCTAATAGTAGGAATTGAAAAAAAATACTGTTATCGAAACTTCAGAATTATTACAAGAACAATGTAAATAAATTTATTGTGATCCTATCTGTAATTGAGAAGAGTTTTGTAGGTGCAAATTTTTCGTAAAACATTTTTTAATAGGGTTTCGCTGTGCTTACTGAATGGGATCCAGCAAAAGATTTTGCATGAAAAATACCATATACACTTTCATTAGTAGACGAATTAAATAAATTTTATATTACATTTTCTTTAATGGGACTTAAAAGTCCCCTCAGGGTATAAAGGGTTAATATCATAATGCTTTTTAGGTGCGTTCGTAATTATGTAAATACGTAGCACCTATAGTCGTCGTTCAGTACGTCTGTCCGTCCGCATATAACAGAGCAAAAACTGCCCAATCGAATGGTCTGAAATTTTAAATATACGATTGTTGCAAAATTTTGTCGAGCCATTTCAAATTTTATGAAAATCGGATGTATATTTTAATTACAGGGACAGTTAAAATTTTTCTTTACATTACGGCCAATGGGAAAGTTATTGCAAGTGCATTTTAATGATGTTACAGCCTTCCGAATGGTCTGAAATTTTAAATATATAATTGTTGCAAAATTTTGTCGAGTCATTTCAAATTTTATGAAAATCGGATGTATAGTTTAATTACAGGGACTGTCAAAAGTTTTCCGTTACATTACGGGGAATGGGAAAAAATTATTGCAAGTGCATTTAAATGATGTTACAGACTATGCACTTAGGAAGTGCAAAAGAATATACATTTAGTACAATATGGGGTGCAAAAAATGATTATAAAACTAGTTATAGTAACGCACCTCATTTTCCACGTTTGACGAGCAATTTCCAACTTGTTTTTTAATTGTATCATTCATTGAAAATATAATGGCAAATTTCGATAACTAATCTGAATGTTAAATTATTGTTGTTAAATTTTTGCTATGCAAGTCTTGAATTAATTCGATTGGTTTGAAATTTTGTCAATCCATTCGTCTGCTATTTGAAATTAGCTGTATAAATTTTGGTAAAATTCTGTCCATTTGTTCAGAAAATATAAAACATTTTATTTTCTCACTCTTAAGTTTTAGCCATCATACGAATTATTTTTTCTTTAACAGTTACCTAGCAACTATATTTCATAGCATATAAAAGAAGAAAGAAAAAGTCATGCATCAAGCATAGGTTATGAAACACTTTCCAACACATTCAGAATAATGTAACAAAACTGCACCATTTAAAAAATTAAAACACTACGTCTAATTCAATCATATTGAAACGCATAACACATTTCAAAACCAAATATCAGCTGTTCCCATCTACAATCGGAAAATTAACCGAATTTTTTAGCAGCCCTGTATAGGATATATAGATTTTTATCTACCAACTACATGCATGCCAAAATTTAGTTCACTTAAGAGGTGCATATACTTCAGTTGAAAATTTCATCCCTTCAGCAATTTCCTCTAATAAGAAGAATGGTACGTGAATACTTTTGTGCAGCCCTGTATATGAGGTATAGAATTTATATATGACGAGTAACATACAAAAAATTAATTACATTTAAAAGCGCACACCTAATTTTAAACCGTACACTCCAGCAATTATTACTCAAAGGCGTACTCTGTAACCGATTTCTTTTGTGTGTCCCTGTAAATGAATTAAAAAATGCCATGAATGCCCTGTTCTAACGTGATCCTAGTGAAATTCAGTGATTTATATCAGTTTCAATACATTATAAATAGCGTAATGTCATTGAAATACTCTGCAAATGATTTTTTCCCATATACCATAATGTAATGAAATACTTTTGAGTGCCCCTGTAATTGAACTATTAATCCTACATACTTCATATACAATACCGGACATGCTTTGGTGACCCTAAATAACCTTTATCAATTTCATGAAAATCCGAGTATATTTACGGTAGTTAGAGCGTGGACAGACGAACAAACGGACTGACGGCCAGGCCAGACAAACCAAATGCATAAACACTTTTCAACTTTGTTGGAAAGTGTTAAAAAAAGAAAGTCTTTCCCGCAGCTGGTAAAATTTCAAATCATATAAAGGTTAATAAACACATACAATGAAACAGAAGAACCATCCATAGCAGAAGTATAATTCATATTTTTTTCTTTTATTAGTTCACACTCTACCCCAGGGATGGCGAACCTTTTTGAGAATGCGTGCCAAAAATTTCAAAATTATTATGTACCAACATTCTGACATGCCAGAAACGTTTAAACTTAGATAAAATCCAACAATTAATTTTTATAGAATTTTTACTTAAATATTTTTACACTTATACTAAATTCCATTCCTAACTTATTTATTATGCTGTATTTACTCAATAATATAGCCATGTCTTATCGAATTCCGTATTAATAAATCTATAAGTGAGTTTTTCTTTTATTGTATACTTCCTAATAAGATAATTTTTAGTTCTTCAGGTAGAAGCAGGTTCAATAGATACATAATTATTTACACTAACAGTTAAAATTCAATTTTCGAAATTAAAACCTAAATATAATAAAACCTAATATAACTTAAAACCTTAAACCTAAATAAAATAAAACGTAATCTGAAGTAGAAGCGTGTCAATTAGGTATATTACTATACAAAGTATATCTTAAAATTCAATTTTTAAAAATAGAAACTTTGAAATTTGATAGAGAAGCAAAACGATTTGGAAAACATTACAATACCCTTGAGGGGCACCGGTATATATTATATACCACCTACGATTAATGAAGTTTTACACCAGAAAAATTTTATTAAATTTTACTTTTCTAATTTTGATGGGAAAAAGCCATAAACTTGCTCTTACTTATTTTGAAATAGAATTTTTCAAAGATTCCGGTGGGAATTCAGCATTTCACAAACGCAATTGCTTGCCCCTCAAGGGGTTAAATGATTTGTGGAGAAAATGACGCTACAGGGCGCTTTCAATGAAATTTATAATACCTTAATTCATTCAAAATTAACGGATTATTTTAATGAAAATTACATACCTGTTACACAAAACTATACTTTTTGTATAAAAACATAAAATGGATTGTTCTCCATAAACTGAGTATAATCTATAATTCTTTTACGCGTGCCAGAGAAGTTTTCTTACGTACCAAGTTCGGCACGCGTGCCATAGGTTCGCCGACCCTGCTCTACCCTATCCCTCTAGTTTAAATACAAAAAACATGAAAAATTCTTAAAATATTGAACAAATTCATACTTTCCTTTTGCATCCCTAACGTTTATAGCCCCTATTATATTCTTTATTTAACTTAACTTTTATCATGTGTTTCTTAAATTATGGTAAAGTTTTTAAAACATTAGGGTTTTTTGAGCAGTTAGAAGATACAGTCGGCCCCACTTAATCGGGTAACGGATAATTGCATACCCCGCCTATATGCATAGAACGCCGTGGAACAGAAAACGCTCTCCATAAGGTTAATGTTAAATATACTCGTTTTTTTTTTGCATAACAATCCCCGGTTAATTGCATAAATATCTCCAATCTAGTAATCCGCATTTTATGAATTCCTGTTATAGTGATGAATGGGAAGAAAGGAAGAACTTTTTGTTGTTGTTGTTGTAATAATGATTTGTTATATTTACGATCGAAGAACAGAAACCGTCGTGAAAGAAGACTTTATTATCTTAATTCTAGGAAATGCATAGGACTGTTGAATTTGGACAATTAGGTTTTTCTTTTAAAGCTTGTCGTACATACAGTGACTCAAGATGCTGGGGGTACTTTCTGGAAAATCCTGGAATCCGGGGAAAATACAAATCGGGACGGTCAAGAGAATAAAGGAACAATATTTAGCGCCAGAAGTTGAGAAATGCAGTGTCCGAAGTAATAAAAAACAAATTTCCCTAAAAGATTTTTTGTGTAGGTAACAACAAAAAAAGTGATCGACAAATAATTGAAAGATAAAATAAATTTATGCAGAATTTATTTATTTTCAAAGGTATGATTTTAAACAATTTTTTTTTTGTTTTACTTTCATTTTAATTTTCACATAAATTATAATGAAAAATTAAACCATGTAACGCAAATAGTGTAATAATGCATTATACCTTATTCCATATATTGTTATATAGAGTAATAATAAATTATTTATTAAAATTATTAATAAAATAATTTTAAAATTATTAGGTAAATAATGTCCATTAATATTTATCATATCTGTGGTAATAAACAAATGATAACGTATACTGATAACATTAATTGTTGCCCTCGCTTAAACACATACCCCACTTAAATGCATACAATTCAGTGGAACCAACTGTATGCAATTAAGCGGGGCCGACTGTATCAGCTCTTACTAAATGTAATAAAAAAAATTAAAACAAAAAGTTCCCTAAAATAAAAATAAAAAAAAATCTACTCCATCAAACTTACATTTGTAGTTTTTCCGATTTTTCTTTTTTTGGCGGAATCGAAAGAGAAATGAAAGGAAATGTTTCTTTAACACATTCAGGAAGAGGAGCGGAAAATTTCAGCTCGTTTCCGTTCACTAAAATTCATTTTGTCCGAAAATATCTACTGTTTTCCCCTCTTTTATTTGTTCTAAATTACCTTTACTCATTAATCTTGCCTGCCTCGAATGATTTAGAACATTACGATCGGGAAACAAATGCTGGTATTTTTACTGTAGTCTTTTTTTAACACTTTCCAACAAAGTTGAAAAGCGTTTATAACTTCGGTTTGTCTGTCCGTCTGTCCGCGCACTAACTCTCGTAAATATACTCGGATTGCTCTGAAATTTTAGGATGTTATTTACCTTTACCCTAGCAGGAAACCTATTTCAAATTAAGTTTGTAGCATGTTTAGTTTATTTACAGGGACAGTCAAAAGTATTCCGTTACATTACGGCCAAAAGAGGAAAAAATCTTTCAAATGAATTTTAATGACGTTACACCCTTTCAAACATAATAAAACTGATATGCAGTTATGAAGTGCACTAAAATGTGTATTCTGTAGAATATGCAGTGCAAAGAACATTTATTATTCATTTACAGAGCCACACAAAAGTTTTCCGTTACATAATGGTATAGGGGGAAATTGTTTGCGGCTTATTTTAATTATGTTAAACTATTTCTTATATAATGAAATTGTCATACGTCGGTGAGGCTTACTATAAGTTATTTCATGTTCAATACGAAGTGCGTAGCATTTACAGGGCCACGCAAAAGATTTCAGATAGTATGTTCTATTCAAGTACTGTATAATAGTGGTGATGGCACGAAATGCATTTGTAATTATAATATATGCTTTTAAGTTTCACTATATTTTTACATACTATATGGTGTGCAAAAATACTATAGTTGATATACAGGGCTACACAAAAGAATTCGTAAAAGTTACTAAGTATGAGCGTAAATTGCTTAAAACTGGTTTTTAAATGTATTATGCGTTTTTATGCTAAATGGCATTTAGTTTACTAAGAAAGGGTTGTAGAATACAGATAAAATGTTATTCAGGGCCACGAAAAGAATTGGATACACGGTCGTCTATGGATGATAATTTTTGGGAATGTGATTTCAATAGTTTTAAGAGTGTTTTAGTTTGAATTAAATTTTAGCTAAATAGGGGAGTGTAATAAAGATACTAGGTAAATTACAGGGCTCAAAAAAAGTATGTAAGTATGTTTCCATCTATAAGTATAAATTGCTGAAAGAGAAATTTCAACCTGTTATGCGTTTCCTTGCTAAACTAATTTTGTCCATTATATAGTATATATATATCAACCTACAGATCAAATACAAGGCTGTTCAAAAGAAATGGAATACATATTTGGCTATGGACGGTAACTGCTGAAATCAGATTTTTAAATACATTATATGTTTTCTAAAATGTTATCTTATTTAGCTTATTTCCCTAAATAACGAAATTTTATTAAAGATTTCAGGAAGTGTTGGAAAGTGTTTCATAATCTATGCTTCACGCATGATTTTTCTTTCTTTCTTTTTTTTTTTCTTTTTTAGGAATCGTGAGTTATATATATAAGCCGTTGATTTTGAAAAAGGGTAAGTCCATTTTCTGAAAAAAAAAACAAGAACGAAAAAATCATGCGTCAAGCATAGATTATGAAACTCTTTCCAACACATTCAGAATAATGTAACAAAACTGCGCCGTTTAATAAGTTAAAATATTATGTCTAATTCAACCATATGGAAACGCATAACACATCTGGAAATCCAATTTCAACTGTTCCCATTTACAATCGGGAAATTATCCGAATTCTTTAATCAGCCCTGTATATATTGTATTGCCTTATTGTATAGTAATCATCTGTCGAATTCGGTAACAACCTGTATGTATGCAGTTTTTTCTGAATATTTCACAATTAGACAGATTCTTTAAAATTCATAACAATTTGCAATTTTTCTAAAATACGAGCAAGCAGATACGCTTGGAAATGAATAAAATAACAATATTGCTGTTTTACGGGAGAAAAAAATAGTTTAAAACAAGGTATTTCTAGGATATAAAAGCAGCAGCATGTAAAATAAAATTATCTCTAAAAATAGTTCAGCCTTTAAAATAAATTTATTAACCCATTTCCTGGCAATGTTGTTTAAAAAAAAGTTTTCCTGTGAAAATAAAAGTAATAGACACAATTTTTTCTAAAATAAAAAATAAAACAATGCAACATTTTTTTATTCGATTTTCAAGAAATCCGCATTCAAAAGCTCAAAATACAACGAATAAACAGCGGAGTAGTTATGGAACAATGCAACAATTTAGATGTGTTCTGGATTGCCTAGTTCCTGTGCAACTGTACAGTCGTGGAAAAAAAAGTAACACCCCTTACTAACTCTGCAAAATTTATCGTAGAAGAAAGTTACCGGTACCACACGAATGGTAATAAAGCCTACTTTTAAATGATGTATATAAAATTTGCTTAGGGGGCCGTCTACATGTTAAAACGAACCATAACTTTTTTTTTTTTTCAATTGCAATACACAATTCTGACAGCATAAATGAACTCTACACCCTTCAATTAGCCTAAAAACAAATTTTTATGCAATTCGTATGATAAATTTCAGATAAATTATTTTTTTCAAAACGAGCCTATTTTAGGGGCTGTATCCAAATTGAAGTTCGGTACTCGATTGTTGACCGAGAGAGCCCCCCCCCCCCTCTTGATCAAGGCATCTTAAGCCCCACTCAAGCAGTCATTGAAGACTGCTAGATTACAGGACAGCATAAGAAATTTCAAAATATCTAGTCACCTCTATCATAGGCGGCCCCTTAAAACATCATTTTGCCGTTTTTTAAGCATAATTTGAAAACTACTTGGAAGAAAAATGTGAAATTTTGGATTTCCATAAAGCAGGCCTTAATAAATCTAAATCCATCAAAGAAAAAATGTAGGTTGCAATTCATAATTTTTTCGAATATTAATTTTATAAATCATATCGTAAAATTATCAAATTATCAAATTCAACGTATTTATGTTTGGGTATTTTAGTATTTTTGCTACACAAAAAATTAGCACATTAGGAGTATAATTTTAGGAGATTTTAATAAAAATATGTAAATGTAATTTAACATTAGAAGCACTAAATTTTAAGTGTTTATAATCCAAAAACTTATCATTCAAATAACTTGAAATTTGGTATAATTAGAACCGAAGATTTGAAATATCTTGTTAAAATTGAGTATTGTCATTGAAGAAAAAATGAAGCTTGGGTTCGTTTTAATATGTAGATGGACCCTAAGCAAATTTTATGTACATCATTTAAAAGTAGACTTTATTTCCAATTGTTCGGTACCAGTAACTTTCTTCTACGATTATTTGTTGAGGAGTTAGTAGAGGTGTTTACTTTTTTTTTCCACGATTGTATATCCAATGTAAAGGTGATTCGACTAGGTGAGACATAGGGAGCCATGAAAGAAAATTGTTTAATTGTGGTTAAGCCACGAAAAATAATGTAATAAAAAGATTAAATAACTTAATATTAAGTTAAAATACTTAAACGTTTAACAATATATAAGTGAGAAAGGAAAAAAAGGGAAAGCATTCCATTAGATCCAAAAAAAATGACAGACGAATGAGCTATCGGGACAAGCCCCATCTAAGAAAATACTCTTTACAGAGATCATACATTTTAAAGTTTAAAAATTAAATGCTAATAAGTAGCAGAGTATCATGAGATTTTTTTTTTTTTTTTTTTTTTTTTTTTTTTGAAATAGACAAGACAAGGTAGAGAGAGAAAGTTTAAATATACAGAAGAATGAGGGAATCTCAGTCTTCATCATCTAACAAAAGTGTATATTTCGGGCGCTTACTGTTGGAAAGGTCGGATACCTCGTAGTCTGGAAGCTCAGCGCTTATTTGGTTCGGAATTTTATAAACGGATTTGTAAAAATTTTTGGCTAGTTTATTGTTGCGTTTTTTGAGAGAAGCCGTGTTTAAGTCCCACCGGATAGCTGTATTTCTGAAATAACGATGACCATTCCTGATGGTGCGAAGATTTCTGTTATACGCTTTGCCAAGAAGGTTCATGCTTGTTTTACAGACAAATCCCCAGATGGAAGAAGCGTATGTTAGTATAGGTTTAGTATAGTTTATTTCTTATAGAAAGAGTTTTGCCTTTAAGCCTTAAATGCGTGATTTTTCATTTTGTTTTGAAAAATTATGTATGATTTTCTGAAAGGTTTATTACACAGGAAAAATAATGAAAAAATCAGAGAAACATTTTTCATATAATACTTCAATCTTTTCTTCCGTTGCACATCTGCAATACAAGTAAAAACTACTGTCGTGTGGGAGTTTTACGCTAAAATATTGCAAATTAGTAACTATTTTAATAAGTATGTCTCCAAATACTTTATTTTATATAATTATTTATTTTATCAAACTTAACCCTTACCCCTTTAACCCTTTCAGGGGCAAGGTACTTGCATTCGTAAAATGTTGAAATAATTGAATGACACCAGTGTTTACACGAAAATATATTTGTACACTAGAAACAGTATATTTTCGCGTATTTAATAAAAGTGAAATTTTCATTGAAAAACTCGGGTGTCAATGTGGCAATTGAGGATTAAAGTTAGGTGATGCCATGGCGGCATCACCGCCCCAGTGTTACCAGGTGGGCTACTTTTTTTTAATTCAGATTCTTGATTGGCACCACTTTTTTGAAATTGTAAAATGCGCCTTATTTAATGCCATATTAATTAAAGAGGAAGCAAAGGGAATTTTACCGTTTCAAATAAGTGGTAGCAATCAAGAAATCTGAATTTTAAAAAAGTAGCCCACTGGCAACACTGCACCGCCCTTCAAGGTGTTAATTCCCATGATAGAATACATTCTAGAAGTTACGTAGTTCTTAAATCTGACTTTACACCAGAAAGTTTTAATGGTTAATTTCGCTCTATTTTAATACGGAATGTCTGTTATTAATTAACGTAAATATTGCTATTTTAATTTTCTGGTGTGAGTTAGATATATATATATGAATAAAAAAATCTATTAAATTCAAAACACTGTTGTTTGCATATATGCAAAGCTGCACACTAAAGGGTTAAGCAGAGGAGAGAGAGAGAGAGACTTGGAAATACCGGCAGCTTGACCTCTAATATTGATGAAGTGTACCGGCAGCTTGACCTCTAATATTGATGAAGTGTTTCTTTTTTTTTTTTTTTTAAAGTTAAACGCTTATCTAGGGTAACACCCAGATATTTGGAAAGGTTAGACCAGGGTATAGTCGTGTTGTTATAGCGAGACGAATGAGATTTGTTAGTTTTTTTTTTTTTTTTTTTTAAATACATAGCAGCCGTTTTTTGTTGGTTTAGTCTGATGCACCAGGGGGTACACCATCTAATGAAATCATCGTTCTGTTTTTGAAGCATTTTGTATAAGGTGTTTACAAGTAAACGGATAAGAAATTTTGTTGAAATATATTAGACTTATTATTACTTTTTACTGGTTTTCATTGAGTTTTACACATCTTTTTGGGATAGGTAGTGAATGAGTATAAAAACTACTTAAAAGTGTAGTAATCTCTTAACATTCGCGAGGGTTTTGTTCGCGGAAACCTCCGCGAATGTTCAGACTATCTTCCCGCGCATAAAAGGGGGTTACGTTTTATGATTTTTTTTTTAAATGGAAAAAAGCAATTGAAACTTAAAACCATATTTATTAAGCATTAAAAAGTACATTCTGTAAATAAATTTGAATAATTATAAACATATTGTACAAAGTTTAGCTGCTAGTTAATGGCTGAAAAAAAAAAATTATTGATATACGATTGTTTGGAAGAACAGATCTTTTGTTTATGAATTTTCATATGAGGAAAAGTTGCGGCCTCGATGTCTTTTTTAAATTTGAGACTCACAACTCGTGCGAAGGATCGCATTCTAATTGCTTTCTCAACAAGCTATTGTTGAAGCTTTGAAATTTCCCATACAATTTTTGCAGAAAATTTTTCACTTGCAATGAAAATTTGGAATTTTAGAAAATTTAAGTTTTTTTTTTTTCATTAAGTCATATGTTTTGGGTTTCTCGAAATTACTGAACTATAATTTGCTTCAATACAAGGGCTGAATTTCTTGAAACTTAGGCTTTACAGTACAATACAACTGCCCAGTGTCAAATAGTTTACGGAATTGGTAAAACAAAGCGAGTTTAATTTCTAAAAAAAAATATTCTTTACAACACAAAAATCGCGAATAACCAAGTTAAGTATTCCTGAATGTTGAAATGTTCTTCATTTTTTATTTCGCAAATAATCAAAACTCGCGAATGTTAAGGAATTACTGTATAGCAAAAACTCCCAAACTCGTTTAATCTCAAAAATACGGGAAATATCTAAATTGGATGTTACCGACATCAGAAAAATAAATCCTCAAATAGATATCACAGAATGAAATAGATTAAAGAGATTTTTTTTTCCTTTTTAAATTGTAAATTCTGCGTCATAATAATCAAATCCAAACGTGATAATTTCTGATATATTCACGAAACCATTTTTATTCGCAAATGCATGAAATTTCTAGATAGTCTTATTCAAATATCAAGAAATTGAATAACGTTTTCCAAGTTCCTAGAAAAACAAATTATATTTGACAGGGTTCGTACGCTTAACCTCTTAACGGGCGCATTAAATTACGGTTTAAAAATTCAAATTGCTTATTGGCACCACTTTTTTGAAAAAGAAATATTCACCTTCTTTAATGTCAGGTAAAATTATACCATAATAAAGTCAATTACATTGTTTTATAAAACTGATGGGATCAAATAATCTGAATAAAAGACACAGCCCGTGAATATCACGGAAGCGATAATTAAGGTGTTAAAGAACTTTGAAGCACCTTTAACTATAATTTTTGTAAACTAATATTTGCTTTATTTAATGAAAATAGGTTCTATCTCCAGGTACAGCGACCAGTGCTTTACGAAATTTCTGGGACTAAAACACCTAAAATCCCCTTAATCCCTTGATGCGTACGAACCCTGTTTGAGGAAAATTTGTCAAATGTGACTTTTTAAGCCAGATTTCAGGAAGCGGTATGGAATGCATAATAAAAAAAATTTTAAAAAACATTTAAAAAAGTCTAAGAAAATAGATACATTTTAAAAGAAACGCATTTTAATTCATTACTCCTGGATTAGTTCCCAACTAAATCTTAACCCTTTAGTGCGCAGTTTTGCATGTATGCAAACAACAGTGTTTTTAATTTAATAGACTTTTTTATTCGTGTATACCTAATTTACACCAGAAAATTAAAATAGCAATACTTGCTTTAATTAATAACAGACATTCCGTATTTAAATAAAGCGAAATTAACCACTGAAATTTTCTGGTGTAAAGTCAGATTCTCGGAACTGTGTAACTTCTAGAACGTATTCTATCCTGGGAATTAAAGGGTTAAAGGTTAAGTTTTATAAAATAAATAATTATATAAAATAAGGTATTTGGAGACATACCTATTAAAATATACACCAATTTGCAATATTTTGGCGTAAAACAGCCACACGACTGTAATTTTCACTTGTATTGCAGATGTGCAACAGAAGAAAAGATTGACATTATATGAAAAATGTACCTCTGATTTTTTTCATTATTTTTCCTGTATAATAAACCTTTCAGAGAGTCATATATAATTTTTTCGAAACAAAATAAAAAATCGCGCATTTAAGGGTTAATTAAACATATACAATGAAACTGAAGAATATTCCATTACAGGAGTGTATTATTTCTTATTAAGTAGTTTCAACAAATAAAAACAGCTATCTGACGCTAAAAAAATATTTTTATTAAATTTATCCTCTAGAGTACAGTCGTTGTTTCTTCTCGATTATTTTGCGGATGATAAATCATTTTTAAAAAATCAACGCTTTGTTGATAACTTTTTGGAGGTCACTTTTTTCTCTGCAATAAAGAAAACATATGTCTTTCTTTCCCTTCAATTATGTAAACGAGACACTTATGAAAGTGAAAGCTGGACGAGTGAAAGTTGTTTGAGCAAAATTAAAAACATGAACAAACAAGGTTAACCTTTTCAAGGGCGGTGTTCGCATGCCGTGAATACTTAATCTTAGTTCCAAATTGCCAATTGATACCCAGAATTTTTTTATAAAATTTTGCTGTCATAATCATAGAGTTCTAAGTATAATAGAGATGCATAGTATACCGTCAAAGCGGTTTGCAATATGAAGCCGGTTATCACTCAGATCATTCAGTCCAAACAAGATAAGCTCGAGGAACAAAGGCTGAATTCATTGGATGAGGAGATAGAGATCTGCACGGGCCGGGCTCGGGCCTATTTTAATTCCCGGCTCTCGGGTCGGGCCGGATCCGGGCCATACTTTTTTTCTGAAGGCCCGGGCCGGGCCTAATGGCTACTCTTTACGGGCTTGCCGGGTTCGGGCCTTACTTTTTGCCGAAAGAATCGGGCCGGGCCTAACTTATTTTTTTCTGTACAGAGCCGGGACTGGTTTTTTTCCTAGTCTTCACGGCCCAAAATTTTCAGACCTAGTTTTGAGCCAGCCCGTATGAAAATCATTGTCTCGGTGCGGCCTGTCTTTTTAAAGGTCAGTAAAATTAAGCCTGGCCCAAAGATTTTTGCAAAAAATGCATACATTTTTAAATCGCCATTATTCTACAATTAACATTAACATTTATTCTATATGATGAATAGTAAATTTTTGAAGAATAGTAAATTCTTCAAATTTTGAAGAATAGTAAATTTGAAGAATAGTAAATTAAAATTCTAAAGAATCAGGGTTGGTAAAAAAAACCGTTTTTTTTTTCAAAAAAACCAAAAACCCCGGTTTTTTTTGTTTAAACCAGGTTTTTTTGGTTTAAACCGGGTTTTTTTAGATATATTTTCCTATTGTACATACAAACATATTTATTGAAAAAAATAAACATTGTTGGATATATAAGTAATATAACTTCATTTAAAAATAATTTAAATTAAATAATTACAATCAATTATGTAGAAAATTGAAATAATTTAAAATTTAAACATTTTTAGTAAAAGCTATGTCTTATGATCCATTAATAAAATGTTCTACATAGTGAAACGTTGATACCTTGAAAATCTTAATAAACAATCTTTTGATTACTAGTACTATAAATAAATATATGGTGTAGTTTCATAAATATAATATACTTTCCCATGGCTATTCAAAATAATTTCTTTGAAAAATTTGCAATCTTAAATATCTGATTTTTCTGTTAGAACACTACATGAACAATTATTATCTTTTGTTGAAAGTAAAGCTTTTTATAAAGAATTCCGGGAATGATTTGAATTTAGCAGTAGAGTCTTTACATGTCTCAAGAAGTATTGTGTATTGTCATTTGACACTTCACCTCTGAAACTGCCAAGTAAAAAAAAAAAGGGCGACAGTAAAATAAACAGAACAGAAATACCTATTTACCAGCTTTTTAGACTACTGAAAACATTGATCTTAAAATGGAAAGCAGATTTATAAAAGTTGTCATGCACTAAAACATTTAAACAGCCATCAGACTTAATACACAGGCTTTCTTTCTAAGCTATGTTATAATACGTATTACTTTTAAGTCTAAACTAAAAATTAATAATATATCTTTTTAGGCATTTTTATGAGACATTTTTCTATTATGTCTCAAGCGAGCCTTATCTCAATTTCCCCCCATTTTTTTTGTCAGATCTAAATAGTGGATTCGATTATGCAATATACGATAAGATATATATATATATATATCTTATTGCATATTTTAGTTATAAGTAAACAGGTGTTTCGCTAGCACCCAATTTTTCAATGACCTCTTATTCGACTTCATATCTTGAGTTTCTTTTTCATTCTTAAGGCTGTTCTCAAATCCAAAAGGGCAACTTTATGACATAAGTTTTAATTTATTTTTGTTCGGAAATGTATGAAACTAGTAAATGCTGTTATTTAGAAACTATGTAATCGAACTGTGCTTTGCGTTTTTCTTTGCAAACCAACAGATCTTTCAGAAAATAGTGTCAAAGTGGGCATTTTGAACCGAATTTCCACGCGAAAGAAGAATAATCACTCAAGGAAGATTAAAAACATATTTGTCACGTGATCAAAATTGCTTATAACTCAATAGGTAATTTATTTATAAAAAATGGAAAACACAGTTCGATTCCAAATTGCTTCCATAGTCAGGTCTTCCAATTTTATATCTTTCTGTTAAAAAATGAACTTGTAAATTTGTCACAGCGTTTTGTGCTTGTTGAGTAGAGCAGTTGAGAACAGCCTTAAAAAATAATCTCCCCAATCAAGAAAAATTTTTTTTACAGCTTGATTGAAATCTTAATGGTCATTTTATGTTATTAATTGCAAATAATCTGCGTTTTCTCAAAGGAAAATATTTTATTCAAAATATTGAATATTTTTAATCTATTTTATCTTTGCTAAATTCACATGTTTTAAATTTCTCTTTAGAGCTTCAGATATGTTCATCAACACATGCAATTTGCATTCTACATGCATACAAATATAACCTAGACTCACTATGTCTCACGGTGACATAGTGAGGGATAAGATGTTAAAAGTAGAAATTATTTATATCCAATAATTTGAAACACTTAAATTACAAAAATGAGAAAATATTTTATTAGATTTTTTCTAAAAAACCAGTTGGTTAACCAATTGATTTAAACCATGCCAACCCTGCTCGTAATAGAATAAAATCATAATGCAAAACCCCAATCCCAATGAAGGAATGCAAGAAAAACAAAGGCTTGCTAAACCAAATACCCATACAGCAAAGAAACTTCACAGCCAATCATTCATTAGCATACAGAACAAAGAGTAACCAATGGTGAGAATTACTTATGATTATGTCATCATTGAGGCTAAATGTAACCCTTAGTAAATCTTAACTAATCAAGCAATCTAAGTAGTAAAAGTGTATTTTTTGCTCAAATCTGCCATTTTGGCTATTTTAAAAAATAAAAGGCTTAAAAAAAAGAAGAAGAAAGAAAACTAACTACTTGTTTTTTTTTTTTTTTTTTTTTTCTAGTCTGCAGGGCTCGCACCGTTCCTAAAATTTTCGCACTTTGCTATCAGTATTTTAAATACGAATTCTTCGTGGTACGTTCTTTTAAAATCTATAATAGAACTATACAACAAGGATTATCGTTTTTATTTAGTGGTAGCAAAATACGAAAATTTTAGGAACAGTGCGAGCCCTGAGTCTGCCATGTAGATTTAAAGCTTATAAGAAAAGTTTGATTGATTAAAAATCTTTGTCACTTTACAAATTTATTAATTTATCATTTTTCTAAAGCTTTGCTTGTAGCTTCTGCATAACTTGGATTTTGCATTTTTCAATGTGTAAAATAAATGAAAACATTAGGGGAAAAGAGAAAAAAACAGACGGAAAAAAACCAGCATGTTTTTTTTTAAAAAAAACCATTTGGTTTAAACCATGGTTTAAACCACGGTTTAAACCAAACAACCATGTAAAGAATAGAAAAAATAGTCAATTCTAAAAAAAAAAAAAAATAGTTAATTACGCTTATAAAAATATAGCTAAATTAAAATATAGTAAAACGCGGAAAAAAGAACCTGCCTATTACGGAATCCTATTTTAAACTGAAAAACGTGTTGATCCACGTAAAATTAATATCTTAATACGTAAGAAAAGAATATATAATTCATTTACACTTGCTAAGAAGGGAACTTGTCTATAATGCATTTTTTTTTCTTTTCTGTGTAATCGAGTCCTAGAAGATTTTACAATATAGCATTTTCCAGATTTTTAACACTTCAATACATGGATTATGCATACTTGCCAACCTCCCACTTTTTTTAAAACGAAAAAACTCATCTCCGACCAGAAAATTTATCAATTAAAAGTTTCCTGCTCCGAAGTGGTAGTTAAAAGAAACCTACGTGCTTTAATTTATTAAATAAAATTTCTGGTTTAAAGTATGTTTTCTTGATTTTAAAAAAGCGGGAGGTTGGCAAGTATGAATGTATTAACAATATTAATGATTACTGAAATATTTACATACAAAAAAATAGCAATTCATAAAAAAAACAAATATTAACAAATATAACAACGGCATTTCTATAAAAATGAAGGTTATAAACATTAAAAAAAAAAAAGTTAAGATAAATATTTCTGGTCAGAACTCCTCGTAAGAGACAAATTTTTAATCTAATTGACGTAAAAATTAATGTTTTGTAGAAATTCACTCGGGTCCAGATTTTAACTTTTTTACAGGTCGAGCCGGGCTCGGGCCGAACTTTTAGCTGTTATACCGGGCCGGCCAATATTTTTTTGTACGAGCCGGGCCGAATTTTTTTTCTATGACTCGGGCCGTGCCCGGGCCTGGAAATTTTGGCCCGCGCAAACCTTTGCGAGGAGAGATGTTTCAAAGCGATCCGCAAGTGTTTGGGGCCAAATTTCAACCCGTATTAGGTTTTCGATTTTTACTTCAAGCAAAATCTGCACATTTCATCATTAATATGAGAAATCTGTAGTCATAATATATGTATGCTGAACCGTGCAGAACAGTGGAACAGCACTGGGGGGATCCCTAGTCGCAGACATCTTCAAGCCCAGTCTATGAATTCCCAGTCTTGTCTTACTATTAAATGAGCTATCTGAACTAGCGAAAAATAAAAATTCTATTTTGATAATTCACTAGAAAAAAAAAAAAAAAAAAAAAAAAAAAAAAGATTATTTACGTTATAGTTAACAGAGTATGGCTGTAGTTACGTAAACTACTGAGGAAAATCAAAAATAAAATTGATAAAAGTTGAAGTTGTAAAAACGAAGTTAGCACTAATTCAGTTCCAAACAGCCGCCAGTGGCAGGACAGACTAAGCAAAAAGGAGGTAGGATTTAAAGTTAACCTGTTGCGCTCTGACAATGTTAACGGATGTATGTCACTAGCCACCAGTGTTGCCACATCTGGCAGATTTATTTATTTTTTTAGAAATTTTGAATTCACACCACAAAAATTTAATTGAAAATTTTCTTTTATATTACTTAAGAAAATTAAAACTTTCTGGTGAGAATTCGGAACGCCTAATTAAAAAATCATACAGATATAATGAAGTACACTGCTTACGTCATTGTCAAAAATGACCAAAATAGCATGACGTACGTCACAGAGCGCAAGAGGTTAGTCATAATCAGTGAGGAAGGTTTTAATTATTTTCAACTAAATTTCCCTTTAAATTCTGCTTCCATTCATTTATTTCAACATTTTAACCCATTAAGGACGAGCTTCTTTTACACGACTTTTAATTCTTCGACACCAGTTTTTTCCACATTGTAATTTTGAATTATTTAATCGCTCAAAATTTGAGATTAGATAATGTGAAAATTTCCAAACTAAAATACAGGTATTCAAATTTAAAAGTTTTGTTCGACTTACGTGGCAAGTTTTCTTGCCAGCCAGCTTTAACCCTTTCCGGCACAGGCAATTTTTTTTGTAAAATGATGAGATTGACTGGCACCGGAATTTTAAAACGACTTTTTTAGAAATTAAAAACATGTTATTTTAACTATTCATTGTAAAAGCCAAATTTTACTAAAATATTGTTGGTGCCGTTCGTAAGTTTGGAATTAAAATTAAGTATCCCGACCCGGGCACACTGTGCCGGAAAGGGTTAATGAGTTAATAGCCGACGTACTTTTCTTCTTGAAGTGTTAAAAGCTTCGTTTATAAATTTTTCGTTCTTCAACTTTTACCACTTTTGTGAAAACAGGATTATGAAATTCTTCGGTTCCAACACAGGATTTTCTGGAGCAATTTTAATTTTTTATACTCTTTTATTAACCCTTTCCAACATAACTAAAAACTGTCTATGACTTCTGTTTGTCTGGCCGTGCTCTAACTCTTTTAAATATACTCCTATCGTCCATGTAATTGATATGTGGTATTAATAGTCCGAGAGCTGTTAACCCTTTCCGGCGCGGTGTCCTTAAAAAAGGACACCTAATTTTAATTCCAAAACTGACAATCGGCACCAAGAATATTTAACTAAAATTTTCCTATTATAATGTACATGAAAATAAGCAAGTTCATATTTCCTAATAAATTCGTTTATAAATTGCGGTGTCAGTCCATTATTTCATCAGTTTATAAACCGAATTACTCCGCGCCGGTAAGGGTTAAGCATTTTAGGTTAGATATTTGAGGCACCCTGAAAATTTGTGTAACACTTCTTTTGTAATATAAGGTTTACTATAGCTTGTTCCCTTTTGAAAGTGAAGTGTGTAGCATTTACAGTTCATTTACAGGGACATTCAAAAGAATTCCGTTACATTATGACCTGTAGCGAAAAATCGTTTAAAGTTTATTTTAATGATGTTACACTATTTCAAACATATTAAAATTGATGTAAATCACTGCATGTGCACTAGAAGATGGTTACTGTAGAACTGTAGATAAATACATAGTATTTATCAAAGGTATATACAAATATTCTACAGACATACATACAACAAATACAATAAATGCAACTGGAGTGAAAAATTAGAACAGGAATGAAGTTAAGTATAAGCCAAACGCCACTCGCTAGAGTATGCCAAAAGGCTGGAAAACGCAACAATAAAGTATTTTAAACAATAAAAAGTGGAGAATAATATATAATTAAAAAATAATGATATTTTTTTAATACGCTTTTATTCAACTTATTTAGCCTAATAAAATAAAACAAATATACACAATTTCAATTTTTTTTTTCAGCCCACGATACGCTATTTCTTTTCAGACAACAATTAAAGTGTCTTCACTAAAAAATAACGTTACACCTAACCAAAAGCCACAAGTAAAACAAACCAGGTGTATCGTTTGAATTTTTTTTTTTCCTTTTGAGATATTAATTTTTTTGTAGCTTTTAATGCCATTTCAGTTATGGTGACAGTTGAAGTACTCCAATTCTGTCGAAAGTGAAGAAAATTCACAGAGTTCTAAATAATAAATCTAGTATCGAGTAAAGTAGCATCTTTTTGTTGCCATTTTCCCATAACACCTGAAAAAAAATTGTAATTAAAGTAAGTGCGATGCCAAGAATATCGTCTGCTATGAAAATGTATTTTAAAGAATATTTGTGTGACTATTTGCTCCGCATTTACTTAATTCCTATTAAAAAGTTCAAAGAATTCAATTTTATTAATCCGTGTCTAATAACATTTTCCGAATTTTGAAAAAGTTTAAATGAATTATTTCTGATAAAAGATGCAGCTATTATAAACTATATTTCATTTTCAATATCCATATTAATGTTACAAATAAATGAAGGCTTATAAATCATTAAATACCCGAATTTTTTTTGTCGAGTTTCTTGAATGACGACATCGCTTTTTGCTGGGTTTGTGCATTATTCCGCGATAGTGACATCATATTCATACTTTTCCATAGATGTTGTTTAAGACTGGATCGTAAATGTAGAATTCTTCAGCGGATGCAAATAACATCATTTTATATAAAATAAAAGTGTGTGTGTATTATTAAGTCTTAAAACTGAAATATATTTTGTAGTATCTATATTTATATTTTTTTTTCCATCGGGGGCGACACTAAATTCTGAAAAAGCAGAATTCCTGCTTGTATTTAAAATTAGGAATGTGCGGAAATAACTTGTCAAAAACTGCATTGAATAATTTTTGATGAATTACCTTTAATTTTAATAACAAAGAACGGAATGTAATATATATATATTTACTTTCAAATTGAAGAAACACCTAGAAGTTTTAAGAATGACCATTAATTTATAATGTCAATTATAAGTTAAGAGTGAATGATTTCCAATAGGCAATAAAACATTGCGTAGTTTCTAATGATCAACAATTCATAATGACCGACGTTAGAATGAAGAATGGAAAGAAACGTGCCAAAGAAGTTTTAAGAATGACCCTTAATTTATAATGTCAACTATAAGTTAAGAGTGAATGATTTCCAATAGGCAATAAAACATTGCGTAGTTTCTAATGATCAACAATTCATAATGACTGACGTTAGAATGAAGAATGGAAAGAAACATGCCAAAGAAGTTTTAAGAGTGACCCTTAATTTATAATGTCAATAATAAGTTATGAGTGAATGATTGATTTCCAATAGGTATTAAAACATTACATAGTTTCTAATGATCATCAATTTATAATGACTGACGTTAGAATGAAGAATGGAAAGAAACGTGCTAAAGCTGTCAAAAGTTACAGCTTTAAGTAAGTTGGTAATGATCTTTACTTATACCGTACGCATTAAGATAGTCCGAAACAAACAAATTTCGAAGAAAATCGCATTTTTACATTTTGGCTTAAAACATAGTACCCTAGTCCTAGAGCTGACATTCAATCTTTTCTTCTCGCGTACCGTAAGCACATATTTCACATACAGTGAAACCTCCCTGTGGGACCACCTCCCTGAACGACCATATTTTCATGGAACGAAATTTCTTCTCATAGGTTCAATACGAATTTTACCTCCATTCAGAGACCATCCCAGTTGAACTCCCTTCATGAGCTACCCTTTTCTTTGAAGAAAATGAAACAAATTCCGTTATTTTCTGGTTGCTTAAAGAAGATTTTATTAAAAAAATAATTCCGGAGAGCGCATTATTGATCAAACTTCTAAACTAAGTTTAGATATTTTTTTTTATTCCGGTAACTTTTGTTTAAATCCCTTTGTGCCTTTTTAGGCAATGAATTGAACTCTCATGACAAATTAAGAATGACAGTCAATAAACTCCCCTGCCCTATTCTGTCAGGAAGCTCTCAAAGAAATCGATAAATTAACGAAATCGTCATTATTTGTTTCCGTCCAAACAAACAAACAAAAAAAAATGCATTTATTTACTGAATTTTGAAAGGACTTGGAAACTCTGCAGTAATTAACTTATGTAATTAACTTTTATCTTGATACTTAAATTTTCATGTTTTTTTGTAATGTGAAAAATAAATTTTAGTAACTTTAGTTGTTATTTTTTTTCCACAATTAAAGTCTAGATTTAAACATGACCTGCATTAAGAGACCACCTCTCGGAGCAACCCATTTTTAAAGGAACGGAGCGTGGTCGCTTTAGGGAGGTTTTACTGTATTTGCTATTCTTGGGGAGCTGCAACTACAGTGCTGCATCTGGTCGGATAACCGGATTTTACTCGAACCCAAACCGAACCGTGGATTCGGGGTTTTTTTTTCGTTGCGGGCCATGTTGGATTTAAATGTTTCGAGTTTGGGTCGATTTCGAGATGTGTTTTCTCTCTTTCGAGTTCTCCCGATTTTTCAAAAGAAAGTCCTGCATATTTTTGAAATGAAAAAGAAAGTATATATTTGAAGATTAATGAGTGTATATTTGTTAGTTTTAATACAAAAAAGATGATATAATTTAATTATTTTAAAGTTTTCTCTCTTTTTTACAGATTTAGAAAAAAGAAATAAATCTCTATTCAGATAATGAAATTTTGAATTAAAATTTGGGGAAAATTCTTTAAAAAATACGCAAATTTAAAAAACGATTGAACACTGCACACCACATTCTCATCAAGAGTGTACTGCAAAAGGTGGTTAGAATGCTATCCATAGTTTTTGATCCTATAAAACTTCGTAATTGAACTATTTTGCCCGATTTTAAACACTTAAAACACTTCAATTTTAAAAACTTCCAGCTTCAGCGTATGTATCATACATATTTGTAAAACTACCATTTTTCGTATTTTTATATGCAATAGTTTTTTAATATAACCCAAGAAAGCTTTATTACCGGAATAGCTTTATTCGTATTAAATCCTTTCATATGGACGGCATCAAGAAAAAGAAAACATTTTAAAAAGTAAATAATAGTACACGCATTACACTGTAAAAAAAATTCTGCAACGTTCCTGGGAAAAAATGGGCAGCTGAGTTGCCCATTATTTCCAAGAAACATTTCTTGAAAATGACTGGAACTTTACTGTATATGTTTAAAACATTCTACAGAAATGCCAGTAAGTTTCCTGCGAAATACCAGGAATATTTCTGCTGACAGCAAAACATTACTGACATTTCACAGCATGCGGGATCCGCAGACGATTTTTACATTTCCAGTTGACAATTTTCGCTTTATTATCATTATTTGTTGAAATGAAAAAATATTTTGAAATTGACATCAAAATTATTATTTATAATTTACACGAAAAAATAAATTTTCAGTTAAAATTCAATAAAGTAAATTTATATATGATATATTGTTTCTGAACTTTGCTTAAAATATAAAAATATATAAATGTAAAAAATAATTAGAAAAAAAATCTAGTCTTATAATATTTTGGATTTTCGTCAATAATTATGTTAGTTTACAAGTTAGATAAAATACATATAAATTTTCAGGAAAAAAAAAATCTTAAACGTAATTGTATATTTTTTCCGAAAATTAAAAAAAAAATCAAATTTGCAGCAATTCAAAGTGTCAAATATATATCAAATTTAAATCAAATTGTAAAGTGTTAAAATCACAATATAAAATTAATTAAAAAAGAAAAAAAATCAAGAGGCAGCATCGAACTCGGGCCGTACGGGTGGCGTGCGAGCCTTCTGCGTCCACACTACGAAAGACACATTGAGAGCTGCAAACTAATCGGTATTTGAAACGTATGCTAAACCTCGGCATCTAATTTCTGAAAATCTAAGGCCCATTTGAAGAAATCCTTTCACAAGAATAATTAGGGATAAGAACTTTAAAACATACTTTAAATTAATCAAAATCGGTGAGAATCATGTTTGATGGTCCCCTGGTTAATGGAGATCCAAATAATAGGTGTCTTTTTTTTACACGGTCTGCTCGTTAAACATTCCACAGACAAGTACGAGAGATAATCTCTTAGCGATGTCACAGAGGTATTGTATTTTCATCTGAATGGTCTTGGCAATAGAGACGTAAAGGATTATGTCGTCTATTGATTTATTTGTATTCCATATTGATTTTTTTTACTTTCATTTAAGGAATTCGTGAGGAAGCGCGCGAGCAACGGATTATAGCAAAAAAATAATAAATGGCGGCCGCAGCGTTTTGCTGTTTCCAACTTTTGTTCAGGAACGTTTCAGATAAGAAAACCAGAATTTCACAGGAAAGAGCTAAATTATTCTGAAAACCTGAGAAAAGGCGAAACGTTCCTGGATTTTACATGGAACGATACCATTTTTTTTTTTACAGTGTAGGTTTTTAGTAATCGGGCTCCAAAATGCCTCCTGTTTAATTGTAACTACATTGTACTATATTCACACACACTTACATGTTCACGAAAAATAACAAACATTTAAATTAATCACATTAAATAACGTATATTTTAAGAAACCGTGAAAGCCTAAGATTTATTGACGTCAAGAAAAGGAATTTGTAAACGAGGATATATCAATTCGAGAATATCAATTTTAGATCTTGCATTTCATTTAATCATTTTTAGGAAAAGTAACAAACGATCAAAAGTTTAAGAGAAAGAAACCATGCGTCTTTTTTTTTTTTTTTTTTTTTTTTCTTTTTTTTTTTGCGCAACTGAAATGCGACGATTCTTACTCCTAAAAGGGAAATGAGTCTCTGTGGAATATATTCGATGGAATTTGGGATTTTTCATTCAAAGTCTTATGAAATAACAAATGAATGTAACATAGATTATTATCAGTGCCTGTAACCTACGCATATTGTAATTCACATATTCAAGCATAACACATATTCAAAATCAACTTAAATTTTACTCTTTTTATTTTAGCCCCAAGGTTATTTTTCAATTCCTACTATTAGTTCACACTCTCCCTATATTTATTTATTTATTTATTTATATATCTTGTTAAAATTTTCAATCGTTAATAAAATGCTTATTATTCATCCTATCAAGTTGAAATAATTTTTTTTTAACTTGCACTGGATGACAATTGATGTTAATGCAGTTTTTTTCAAATATTAATTCATTAATTAAATTTTAATTAATTAATTTTAGTTTTACATGGGAGGCAAAATGGCGACCATTGGTTATTGAAGCATTTAATGCATATTCATATCTATAAGGGGGGTTACCATAGGGGGGACCCTGTTTTGTCGCCAAATACCGCCAAGTTTGTCGCCAACTTGGCGATACATCGCCAAATTTGAGGAAATGAGTCGCCAAAAGTGACGCCAACTTGGCGATATCTCTAATATTTCGCCAAATTCCCATAGACTTCCATTGTAAACCTACTTGCTTATAGAAAATCAAAAAATTGAAATATATTAAAGTTTTCTTTAATGACCTAAGTAGGAATTGACTTTAAAAACAAAATTTTTATACTACTTGTTGATTAAAAATTTGAATTTTAGCGGACATTTTCTGTGGATTTTTCCATTTCTGATAATAAATATTTATTAAATATTTATTATAATAAATATTTATTCCTCTAGCGAGCGATTTTTTATGATTTGCATAATATGACCTTTTTAAAATCCATATTTAAAAGCATTAGTTTAAAAATACAGTTAATTTACAGTTAAGGGGGCTGGTCACTTAGCTTCCGATTTCCCCTCACTAATGTAAAGTCTATGAGCATTGGATACATTGCATATTTAAAATATCTCTTCGGGAAATTAATATTTTTAACTTCTATTTTTTGTGTACACTTCCTAAAAGATATCTCTTTTTTTTCTCAGTTCTCAAAATATTTCTAAAGCATAGGCTGAATTTTATAGGAAGTGTTAAAATCTTACTCACAGTTCGCCCGCTTTTAACACATAAAATATTCAATTCAGCATAGATTTTAGAAATATTTTGAAAACTAAGAAAAAAAAAAGACATCCTGCAAAAAGAGTACACAGAAAAAAGATGTTAAAAATATGAATTTCCCCGGGAAGATATTTAAAATATACGAATGCATCAAAAGCCCATAGACTTAACATTACGGAGGAGAATTCCGAAGCTGAGTGATCAGCCCCTTAAAACCTTGCAGTAAAACGACGAGTGCAACTTTTTGTGAGTTTTTTGTGTCAAAAGGGTAAATGAACCTGTTAAATTCGTCATCCTATTTTTACTTATCTTTTAGAAAAGCTTATAAAACCCAATTTTAGAAGATAATATACAATTCAGTTAAACATTCGGAAATAATGTACACTCCCGACTACTCGGCTCACAACTACACACCATCCATATTATTCCGGCCGACTTCAGTAACGGCCGAGGAAGCTCTTATTTGTTAGGACAATGTTTATGATGTCAAATCATGTGATGTCTGCCGATCCAATCGGCCGAAAAAGCCACCCTAAAGAAGGGAGAAACAAAAAAGTGCTTTCTCAGCCGATTGAATGGACCAGAGATCACGTGATCTGACAAGAACTACGTCCTAAGGCAGGAGAAACAAACAAGAGCTTTCTCGGCCGGTACTGAAATCGGCCGTGATACTATCCGATTAGTTAAAAGAAAAAGATCCGTAATTATAAAAAAGGATATCCTTTACCAATGTGTTGAGGGGGGGGGGGGGTGTCTGCTACGATCTATGGTCCTTCTACGTGATGCAGCCTTGCGTTTTACGTTTATGTTCTGTTTCTTTTAAAATTGTATGTACTATATTCATAATGTACAGTGTGCATGATTTTATGTATCTGACATATAAATAAGACTATAATTTTTGTTTTCTTAAAATGCTACTTTTTTGGAGAGGGGAGGGTGTTCTTGGACTTTATTTACTGAATTAAATTTTAAAATGTTAAGTGATGATACTAGTGTTTGTTATAACAATTATTTATAATGACCGGCATGCAGGGCTAGACTTAGGCTGTGGAAGGCCTCGGGGCAAGCATCATTCTGCGGGGGCCCCTTCTATATATATATCTATAATTTTTTTGTGAATAATGTGGAAGTGGCTGGTACTAAACTTCATACACATTGTATGTATGCATAAATTTTGTAACCGATACTGCTGACATCTGTATACAGGGTATCACAAAAAGATGGTCACAACTTTAAGAAAAAATACTAGTAGGATAATAATAGCAGAAAAAATTATCGATTAGTTGACACGAGTATTTCTTTGAAAACGATTACTTTGGTTATCTACGTACTTTATAAGATGTCTTAAAGAGAATGCCCAAAAGTGGTCATAAATTAATGGTTTTAATTTGCCACGTTATGAGGAAAACTTTAATAAAGAATTTCTTTTGAAAACTACAGAAGTTTTTATAATAAAATTTTAATCAATAGTTTTCTAATGACGTACCGTATATACTCGCGTATAAGTCGACCCAAAATTCTAGAGTAATAACACACTGAATACCAGCATTTAAAAAATATTATATTCGTCTTATCTAACTGCAGAATTCGCAAAAAATTTTCTGATGTTAAATAAGGGGAAGATAATTAATCCAAAATACTGGTATTCAACATATTTTTTTTCTCCTATGTAGGGATCGACTTATACGCGAGTATATACGGTAGTTTGTTTTTTGCATGGGTAGAGGGGGTACTAGAAGCAGAGAGGGGAAGGGGGACTACACTCTCTTAATAAATGTCTGAAAATATATGAAATTTGGTCACTTTTTGTTAATTATAATCATTTGGCACATTTTAATTAAAATCCTGATTACTCCCATGGGGGTCCCCTAAAAAGGGGGGCCGGGGAGGCTGCCCCGCATGCCCCTGCATAAGTTGGGCCCTGTCGGCATGCATTAAGAGGTCAGAAAATATAAATAAGAGTTGATTTTGGCGTAATAAGTCTTGTGGTATGGAGGGGGGGAGGGAACGGGCTTTTCATAGAATTCCGGACAATCCGGTATGCATTATTTGCATAATTTGTAGTTTAACATGCCAAAAGTAACCTTTGTTTATTTGTATTTGTACGCCTTGTACACAGTAATTGAAAATACACTGGTTATCAAAAATTAAGAAAAAGTCACAAAATGCCAATTTTTAAATGCGCGAATACTCAAAAGGAAGTAATATAATTCGAATAATTACTATTCCAGAACAGCTAGTCCATATAACATCTCATTCAGGTCACACATGGTCACAAGTGTCACAGTCACTACGGCGAAGCAAAAAATAGGAAATTCCATACGTCTCATTTATGAGTCTCAAATGACTACTATATGTGACTCCACTGACAGGTCACTGTGACTGCTGCTTTGTGGCGAGTCACCAGGTGACTTTACAATGTCATTTCATTGAGACTCTCGTGTGACTCTCATCTGGAGACTCAATTTCAAAGTCATTGTGAACGTTGCATTATGATAAATCACCAAATAATGTCAAATTAAAGTCACATGGTGACTTTTCACCACTTTTCACAGTGGTGACTTCACAGTAGGGTCTCTGTTACCATTTGACAAAGTCATGTGGCAGAAAGTCACCATGTGACTTTAATGTAACATTATTTGGGAATTTATCATAATGCAACGTGCACAATGACTTTGAAATTGAGTCTCCAGATGAGAGTCACACGAGAGTCTCAATGAAACGACATTGGAAAGTCACCTGGTGACTCCTCACAAAGCAGCAGTCACAGTGACCTGTCAGTGGAGTCACATATAGCAGTCATTTGAGACTCATAAAAGAGACGTATGGAATTTCCTATTTTTTGTTTCGCCGTAGTGACTGTGACTCTTGTGACCATGTGTGACCTGAATGAGATGTTATATGGACTAGCTGTTCAGCAGAGATAGTAATTATTCAAATTATATTACTTCATTTTGAGTATTCGCGTATTTCAAAATTAGCATTTTGTGACCTTTCCTTAATTTTTGATAACCAGTGTAATAAAAATATGTTGTCTAGTCATTGCAATAAAATATTTTCTTTGTATTTTGTAGCGATTATGCATTATTTATGAGTACCTAGCTGCCCTTGGCTACCAGTTTGGTCTCCCTTAAAATTTATGTTTGGGAAAGCATGCTAAGCATTGTATCATGTTACTTTTATTCATAATTTAATTTACTTGGATTCCCTTAAATATATTTAATATAATTCCTTCAGCTAATATTAGTTTTTGTTGCATTAAAATATCTCAATTTGTTAATTTTCTGTAAGAAAGTAAACCCTATTGGTTTACAACAGAAGTCTATGGGAATCTGGCGAAATATTAGAGATATCGCCAAGTTGGCGACAAACTTGGCGGCATTTGGCGACAGAACAGGGTCCCTCCTATGGTAACCCCCTTATAGATATAGAGATTAAATGCTGTTCAATAACCAATAATATGCGTTTCATTCGAGCGTTGCTGTTAAACAGCAAATAATCGCGATTTCTGTGCCACGTACAATAGCGTAATATATGCATAGATACTCGTTATAAATCAGCAGCTCATTTGAATGTTGGTAATCCTACGTACTTATGTATAAATACATACGAGAATTACCAGTCGGGTCCAACTGGTAATTTTTATATGAGTTTTTTTTTTTTTTTTTTTTCGGTAGGCGTAGGGTTAAGAGTAATACTTTTTGAAAAGATATAATACTCGCAATGCTTCAGTTGCCTACGATTAAATAAAGCGAAGATTATTATTTGGTAATAAAAAAAACGCAAGTACTCTGAATATACGTAATTGTAAGTAATTTTTCTGGTACGAAATACGTTTATTTGACTCTGTAAAGACCAAACAAAGGTGGCAGATATGATTTAAATATTTTGCGGGTAAAAATTGATAATTTTAATTTATTATTATTATTATTTGAAGAATTTTTAAGTTTGCTGTTTTTTGATAGATTACTGTGTTTAAAACACTAGAACTTCTACAAATATTTGTCAAATCACTCCATTATTACTTTCTTATATCTTCAATAGAAGAAAGTATTGTAATCGAAATTTTTTGTTACTTCCGGTTTTCGACGGATTTACCCGTTTTAGGGGTCAGAGATCCTAAAAAACATGTTTATAAAAAATGCCTGTCTGTCCATGTGTCCGTCTGTCTGTTGCCATTGTACCATCAAAAAGTGTATGAAGTTATACATAGAATTGAAAGATTTTTTAAAAATTTTTGGCTATGGCAAGAAGATCCTACCTTCATTTCGAAAAAATCCGCCTTAATAGCGATTTTTGTGCGACTTTGAATATTGTACCATCGAAAAGTGTATGAAGTTATGCATAGATTTCAACCATTTTTTTTTTTTAAGTTTTTAGCTATAACAAGCAGGTCCTCTCTTAATTTGAAAAAAATCGTCCGGAAGGGGGCACTGCAATAGCAATTTTTGTGCTATTTTGAATGTTGCACCATCGAAAAGTGTATGAAGTTATGCATAGAATTGAACCATTTTTTTAAGTTCTTAGCTATGGCAAGCAGGTCCTTCCTTAATTTGGAAAAAATCTGACGGTAGGGGACGCTGTAATAGCTGCCTCCTCCGTATGAATCTTTTTCACGAATGTTTGATGGATGATAACGCATTCCCTGTTATGTCCAAATCAAGCAACGTCTATTATCGCTTTGGAGGCTAAACCAGGACTCATCCGTGAAGAGAAAACGCCTCCATTGATTAGCCATCCAGTGGACATGTTGACGTACCCACCTTAAACGTTCTCTCCGGTGACGTGAGGTAAGTGGCACACAAATGGCTGGTCTCCTCGCGTCAAGAACACCTTCATGAAGCCTTCTACGTAAAGTAGACGTTGATACCAACCTTCCAGTCGCTGCAGCAAGGGAGACTCCAAGATGAGAGGGGGTTGTTGTTCTATTCGTTCGTACACAAAACCGCAAAAATCGGTCATCAGTGCTTGTCGTATCTCTTGCCCGTCCTTGGTTGAACCTTCTGGAGGCCGAACCAGTGGTTTGAAATTGTTGCCAGAGCCTTTGGACAACAGAAGGACTCACATTTAGCCATCTGGCCACCTCTATCTGACTTTGACCTTCTTCCAATCTTCCAATAGCTCTATATCGCAGTTCAGAGGACAAATTATACCTCAAGGTCATACTAAAGAATTGATAACTCAATTTTCTTATCTCATAATCAACGCGACACCTGTAGTCATATTCTCTAGCGTCCATTTTTAAGCTCCTCACAGATGACGCAATCCGATTGTAGCGCCACTAATTTGAATTTTGAATTTTATTCAGCATCTTTCAGTAATAACAGATCCAAATTTCATACAAATAGGTTTATTTTTGAACGAGTTATCACTATTTTTGTGATTTTTGCTTAATTTTTGGAAACCAGTGTAGTTTCAGTGTTTTAAACACAGTAATGTATCAAAAAACAGCAAACTTTAAAATTCTTTAAATTAAAAAAAAAAAAAAAAAAATCTTAATTTTTACCCGCAAAATGATTTTTTTTCTTTGACAAAATCAGTATTTCTAAGTATTGCCTATAATCATATGTGTACATAATAAGTAAATGTACATAAGTAAGTAAATCCTTCAAAGTTCTCCAAAGGGCACCGAGTCCCCTTAAAAGGTCTCACGACTCTTAAAATTAGAAAAAAAAAGAAAAAAACCCACCATTTTCAACATTTAATATCTTTAAATTTAAAAAAAAAATTAAATTCTTAATTTTTACCCGCAAAATGATTTTTTTTTCCTTAACAAAATCAGTATTTCTAAGCATTGCCAATAATAATATGCACATATAATAAATAAATGTACATAAGTAAGTAAATCCTTCAAAGTTCTCCAAAGGGTACCGAGTCCCCTTAAAAGGTCTCAGGACTCTTAAAATTAGAAAAAACGAAAAAAAAACACCATTTTCAACATTTAATATCTTTAAATTAAAAAAAAAAAAAAAAAATCTTAATTTTTACCCGCAAAATGATTTTTTTTTCCCTTAACAAAATCAGTATTTCTAAATATTGCCTATAATAATATGTGTATATAATAAGTAAATGTACATAAGTAAGTAAATCCTTCAAAGTTCTCCAAAGGGTACCGAGCCCCCTTAAAAGGGTCTCATGACTCTTAAAATTAAAAAAAAAGAAAAAAAAACACCATTTTCAACATTTAATATCTTAAAATATATGCGATTTAAAAACGCAATTTTTATTTTCATAAAGGTTATAAGTATGTTCTTTCATTTCATGTATTTAAAAAATTTCAAAATGCAGAATTAGTATTTATAGGGTGCTCCAAAGTGTCGAACATTTGTCGAACAGAAAATTGGTGTAACAGCTTACGCACAGGATTATAAAATATATTTCGCAACTAGAATGAAATTTTGTGTGCTTAATTTTACTCCAGACTTTCATAATTACCTTTAACCTAAATAAATTTTAATTTAAAGCATTTTTATATTTAAGACAAAGTTGTATTTAGCTAACACAGAATTATGAAAATTTTAACAGTATAATCACTGAAAAAAAACATTTGTTTAAACAAGAAAAATAAAATTTTAAGTTCAACTTATACAGACTAACATGAAACACATGTTTTGAAAGTTTCATGAAAAAATATTAGCTATCCTGTGCTTTATGCCTAAAAACGTCATTTGGAGAAAAATGACTTCTAATTTTCGCAAACGCCGCTTCAGCTATTTGAGCTGGTATAATTTGAAAACCCATAACTTCGGTTCTAATGAAAATTTCAAGGAAACAATTATATCAAAATGTTACGAGAAGATAGGAGTTTAACACCTAAAAAAATTCAAATTTCGAAAATTTTTAAGCTTTAAGAGTCCTGAGACCCCTTAAAACTATAAAAATAAATACATTTTATTAATTCCATAATAAATATAATAATGTTATACAGAAACTAGATTATTTTTGTCGATAACATGAATACTGTAAAACGCATAGGTATAAAAAGACAAACAACGCTGAAAATTCCTGAAATACGTTAATAATTCGTAAATTAAAACTGTGTGACTCATAAACTTTTCAATAAATCAGCTTAACCCTTTCCGGAACACTGGGCCCGGGTTGGGATACCTAATTTTAATTCCAAACTTACGAACGGCACCAAGAATATTTTAGTAAAATTTTCCTTTTACAATGAACATTAAAAGTAACACGTTTTTAATTTCTAAAAAAGTCGTTTTAAAATTCCGGTGTCAGTCAATTATTTCATCATTTTACAACAAAAATTGCTCGTGTCGGAAAGGGTTAATAATAGCCTACTTCTTTCGAATATATATTTAAACTAAAATTTAAAATTTTTGTAGTAATTGAAATTATTTAACGAGTTATGACGATTTTTAACACAATTTCACAAAATAATTCACTTTTGAGAAAAATAAAAAACAGCTCTCAACCTAGATTTTTTAAAGTTTGTAAGAAATGTAAACGCTTAAAAAGGTCCATGAAAGTTTACCCTCTTTTGTTTCTAAGACATTAAATTTTTGAATTGAAATTATAATCGAAATTGGCGTGTTAAAGACAAATGGGTGAATTATTCTTCTAGAATTGTGTTTTTTATTCTTATATTAAAGATTATACACCAGAAATTTTAACACAGATTTTTAACTTTATTTAGTAGCATAGTTTTTGTAATTTTTACCGGATTAATATTTCTACATAAATATAGTGGTTGCCAAGAATTTAAGTTAAATTAAAAGTTATGCAAATTTGCGTCACTACGCATTTAAGAGTTAAAGGTAAACAGAAGAAAATATTATTTAATGATTGTATAAATCCTTTTTCCCATACCTGCCAACTTTTACGCTTTTTTCTTACTTCTAAAATTTAATAGTAAAATTTGATTTCTTAACTCGCCGAAATTTTCGATTGAATAATGCAAATAATTCTATTAAATTTTAGCAGTATTACAAAAGCGTAAAAGTTGGCAGCTATACTTTTGTATATTATCAAAAATTCAGGAAAAATGCTATGAAAGGCGAAATTTTAATTAATTTATAATTCGGGTCCTGAAATATTAAATGAGAAAGTTTCTGAATGATTAGCTTCTGCATATTTAGCATGCACGCATAATTATATCGTAGCATTCTATTTAACACTTTCCGGTACAGTGGTCCCACTGCGGGACCATCTAATTTTAATTTCAAATTTACATTTGGCACTAAGAATATTTTAATAACATTTTGGTTTTGTAATGAAAGTTTTTAATTTCAGGTTTCAGTTTTTATCAACAGGTTTTTAATTTCTAAGAAATTCGCTTGTAAATTCTGGTGTCAGTCAATCATTTTATCATTTTACGAACAGACTTTTTCTGTGCCGGAAAGGGTTAACACTAGAACGCTCGGAAATTTTACTCAAGTTTCATAAAAATATTTTACACCAGGGTTTTTATTTAAAACTATTTGACTGATTTATTTAACGTAAATCTGCGAGGTTTAAATTTAACTTATTTTATGAAAGAATTTCTGGTTCCAGTTGACATTTAATCATATGGTCGGAGTCGAATCGACTCCTTTCGGGCGTTCTAGTGTTAAAAGACTTACCTAAAGTGCCACAAATTCACTAATGAGAAAAAAACCCCTCTCAACTTGTTTTTTTTTTTTTTTTTTTTTTAAGGTTAGTAAGAAATATAAATGGTTAAAAAAGCTCAAGAAAGTTTATCTTCTTTTATTTCTGAAACACTAAATTTTTTAATTGAATTTATAATCGAACTTGGCATGTTAAAGCATACATATACTTTAAAGGTAAACAGCGAAAAAATTATTTAATAATTGTATAAATCCTTGGATATTATCACAAATTCAGGAAAAATTATAAGAAAAGTGAAATTTTAATTAATTCATAATTCGAGACATAAAAAGTAAAATAAGAAAGCTTCTGAATATTTAGCTTTTACATATTTAGCATGCATGCATAATTATATGGTAAAGTTTTATTTAAAAGACTTACCTCAAGTGCCACAACAAACACCGCCAAACACGCAAAAAAAACCTTCTTTTATTTCTAAAACACTAAATTTTTTAATTGAATTTATAATCGAATTTGGCATGTTAAAGCATACGGATAATTTAAAGGTAAACAGAGAAAAAAATATTTAATGATTGTATAAATAATTTTATATATTATCAAAAGTTCAGGAAAAACGCTATGGAAGGTGAAATTTTAATTAATTCATAATTCGGGACATAAAAGCTTAAATAAAAAAGCTTCTGAAAATTTAGCTTCTACGTGTTTAGCATGCATGCATAATTATACGATAAAATTTTATTTAAAAGACTTACCTCAAGTGCCACAACAAACACCGCCAAACACGCAAAACAAACGCTCCACATGTTACCGACTAGAAAATCTAAACCCGTCTGAAGATGAAAAGAAACACAGCAGTTCAGAGCGACCGCCAAACGGAATTCCGGATTCGGACGACCTACGTATGAAGAAATAACCTGCCCGTATTCGGCCAATGGGGACTGGGAATGATTATGAACCGATAAAAGAAAAATAACTTGTTTCGGATTTAGCTAGAAAGGGGGGGAATTTTTAATTATATTTTCTAAGAATGTTATTTCATTGTTTTTGTGTCATCTTTGATATTTTATTCTTCAAAATATCTGATTGATTTTTAATAAATTGAAGAGATATTTTACTTCGAGACAAGGTTGTCATTTTGGATTCAGAAATTTCGAACTCATACCAGAAATTACGATCAGTAATTTTTTCTACGACCTACGTATAAAGAAAGAAGAAGTTTTAATTATATTTCCGAGACTATCATTTCAATCTTTTTGTGTCATATTTCATACATTTTGTCTAATATTTCTTCAAAATATCTGATGCAGTCTAATAAATTGAAAGGAAATATTTTACTTCGAGACAGAGTTGAAAGTTAGACTCCTTTTTCATTTCGAAATTCCAAATTCATACCAGAAATTATGATTAGTAATTTTTGCTACGACCTACGTATGAAGAAATAACCTGTCCGTATTCGGCCAATGGGTTCTGGGAATGATTATGAACCGATAAAAGAAAAATAACTTGTTTCGGGTTTAGCTGGAAAGGGGTGAAATTTTACTTATATTTTCTAAGAATGTTATTTCATTGTTTTGTGTCATCTTTGATATTTTATTCTAATATTTCTTCAAAATACCTGATTGGTTTTCAATAAAGTGAAAGTATATATTTTACTTTGAAACAAAGTTGGCAGCTTGGTTCATTTTTTATTCCGAAATTTCGAATTCATGCTAGAAATGACGATTCTTACTTTTTGATTAGACCTACCTAGTACTTATAAAAGAAGAACCTGTCCGTATTCGGCCAATAGGAATTGGGAATGTGTATCAATCGATAAAAAATAGAAAAACTTTTTCGAATTTGGCAAAAAAGGGAGATATTATTTAAATATTGCGCGGCAGCGCAATACTTATTTATTCCCAGTGTCACTTCTCAATGTTATTTTAACATAGAAAAGCCTATGGAGCTCATAACTTTTTCATTTTTTTCTTCCTCCCCTTTTTGTCCCTAATGGAAGAATTTTTTTATTCTATACTAATTCTAATGATATTATAAATTTAAAGTGTAAAAATGTTTGCCTGGCGACAGGATCAAAACGAATGATAAATGCCTTTCCATATTGGTGAATTATATCCCAGAGAGTAACAAGGGCTAATTTTTATTTACAGTATTCAAATATTTTTCTTAATAATTCCAAATTTTGCTTTTTTTCATTGAGAATTAATGGACATTTTCCCTATAAAATTTAACGTTTTTTCTTCTTTGTTGCAAATAATTCAAAAGCCGTAATAAAAATTCTCTCTTTTTAGTTGAAAGATTTCCACGTTAAAATTAAACTGAAATAGGTTTTTTTTTTATGAATTAAAAAGATGAATATGGCGTCATAGTGGAAATAAAAAGGACATTTTCAGGATAAGTTTTTGCTTGGTCAAGTTCAGTGTTGCCAGATGGGCTACTTTTTTTTTTTTTTAATTCAGATTCTTGATCGGCACCACTTTTTTGACATTGTAAAATGCGCCTTATTTAATGGCATACTAATTGAGGCGAAAACAAGGAGAATTTTACCGTTTCAAATAAGTGGTGGCAATCAAGAAACCTGAATTTTAAAAAAGTAGCCCACTGGCAACACTGGTCAAGTTTACATAGCTGCCAACTTGTACGGATTTTTGCTACCACTAAAATTTAATAGAAAATTTTGCCTAATTCAATCGCCGAATTGCCGTGAATTTTGATAATTAAATAAGGCAGAAATTTCTGTCAAATTTTTGTGGTAGGAAAAATCCGTACAAGTTGGCAGCTATGAGTTTATGTTTTAGTAAAAAGTTTCAAAAGGATAGCTATTTTTACGCACGTAGCGAACTTAGTGAGGAATTACATAACTTAAATTTTAAAATGCATTTTTTTTTTCCAAGATGGGAACTAAGGTTTGTTGGGGTAACTGGAACCACGAGGTAACTGGGCCATAGGCTATTTTATAAAAAACTGTTGGTGTTTTTTAAGTTTTAGCTTTTATGAGCAATGCCCCTTTATCTCTACTTCCTAAAACAACGTGTATCAACTCAATCATAACTCTCACTTTGCTGTGATAGGTTGTCAAAAATTTACGTTTCTTTTTTTTTTAAACAATGTCAATATGGTTGAACTTCCTCGGATTTTTATTAAAATACTGTAAGTACTTTTATTAAACAATCTTTTTTTTAAAAAAGATTAGACATATAAGTACATTAATATTATTAGGTATCTATACATATTTACTTCATGTTTTAAATGTAAGCCCGGGGTCCCATTTACCCCATAAATGTTTCAAGAATGGGGTAACTGGGACATGTATCCGGGGTAACTGGGCCATGCTGGATCCAGCTACCCCAATAGTTATAAATATTTTTTTTGTGTTTCTCTTACTACGGGAAGTAAATTTCTCCATTGGTTTTTGCTCACAATAAAGAAGATGATAGAATACCTTATTAAAATAACGTAATGAAATTTTTTTAAAAAGCATATTGAGTGGTATCAAACAAATTTCTTGACCCCTTGAGAGGCGGTGATGCTGTTATGGCATCACTTAATTTTAATTCCTAATTGCCACACATTGGCACCTGAATTTTATAATTAAAACTAGGGGGCTCTGCCCCCTGCAAGCTACGCTCGCCAACCTCCGTTCAGACACTGTAGAATCTAAAAGCACGCTAATCTGATCGATTTTTGGAGAAGATTGAATTATACTGGAAAAACCTGTAGCGATCTCCCTGTAAACGGGTTTCCATTCAATTCCGTTTGATTTCAAAAATTTAAGGTAGAATCAGTTGCTGTTAAGACATCCAATGGTTGTTTTCGTGTTTGGTTAAAGAAGATCAGTTAAACATTTGAAAAGAAGCTAAAATAAAATGAATTCAGTAAACAGAGTCTTTGTCTCTCGGTATTTTTTAACGGTGTTATAAAACGATTGACATAATACAATTACTAAAATTTGCTGCTTGAACCCCTTCAACGGCGGTGGTTCATTTTTAGACCACTTAATTTTAATTCTTAAATGCCACATTAGCATCAGAATATTGGGATGAAAATTTCCCTTTTATTAAGTAAGTGAACAAAAGCACTTTTGTATTTAGAAATTTGTTTGTAAATTCTGGTGCCATTCACTGATTTCAAGATTTTACGAATAGAAGTGCCTTGTCCGTGAAAGGGTTAAACGCATATTAATGTATTTATTATTTTAAAGTTTTCTTTCCTTTTTAATATTCACGTGTAAATACAATTATCAGGACATAATTTTCAATATTTTCCTGCCTTTAACACGTACTCATTTAATAGTAATTTTAAAGTTTTTTTTTTTTATGTTGTTAATAGTCACGTGAAAATAAATTTTTAATCGTTAGGAAATATTATTCTTTACGCTGCTTTTAAAATTGAAAACAATCTCTATAATAATAGCCTAAGTCATGTGACTATCATCAACAGCTTCCAGGCGGATCCCTTCGCTTTTTATATTCCAGGCGGCCATTTTGGTACTTTAATGTTAGCCAGCCACAGGTGTGATAAGTCGCCGAATATTATTCTATCCCCATTATTTCGTTTATATTATAATAGTCCAAGTCATGTAACTGCCATAAACAACGGGCTGATTCCTTCGCTGTTCATAAGAAAGGTTACCATTTTGATTAAAGAATCAAAATTATTTTTTCGAATAAAACTACAGTGAAACCTCCTTGTGCGACCACCTCCCTGAACGACCATTTTTTCATGGAACGAAATTTATTCCCATAGGCTCAATACTAATTTTACCTCCATTCATAGACCATACCAGTTGAATTCCCTTCTTGAGAGACCAATTTCTTTGAAGAAAATGAAACCATTTTCGTTTTTTCCTGGCCGCTTGAAGAAGGTTTTATTAGAAAAATAATTCCGGAGAGCGCATTTTTCATCAAATTTCTAAACTAATTTTAGATTTTTTTTTTTTTTATTCCGGTAACTTTTAAGTGTTTAAACCTCTTTGTGCCTTTTTAGGCAATGAATTTAACTCAGATGACAAATTAAGAATGGCAGTCAATAAATTCCCCTGCCCTATTCTGTCAGCAAACTCTCAAAGAAATAGATAAATTAATGAAATCATCATTATTTGTTCCCGTCCAAAAAAAATTGCATTTATTTACTGAATTTCGAAAGGACTTGGAAATAAAAGTTATAAAAGAAAAAACCGTAGAATCAAAGCAAATGTCAATATATTCATTTTTTAAACTCTGAAGTAATTAACTTATGTAATTAACTTTTGTTTTGATACTTAAATTTTACTATTTTTTCCTAACGTGAAAAATAAATTTTAGTAACATTAATTGTTACCTTTTTTCAACAATTAAAATCTATATTTAAACATGACCTCCATTAAGAGACCACCTCTCGGAGCGACCAATTTTTATTGGAACAGAACGCGGTCGCTTTAGGGAGGTTTTACTGTACATAAAAGTTGCCATGATCACAAAGAATTCCTGTTACTTTTATGTTAGCCGGGTGAAAATCTCGCCAATAGCTTTTTTTTAACTCGCCAGTTAGCATTTTTTTTATTTTTCGAGTGGTAAATTAAAACGGTGCTACTTGGTTATCCCATCGACCAAAAATCTGTCGCCAAACTGTAAGATTAAATGCCAGTAATGGTTGATCGTAAATGTCACATTCACTTGACTTTAAGGAAGTTACACATGTTCACGCCATCAAGTGATTTTTATTTCGACGTTTTATTTGTATTTTTATTAATGTTGTACTAATTTATTTGTTCTTTTGTTATTTAAAATAAAAAAATACGTCAATTTGTATAATTTGGCTATTTATATAATTTGGCGAAATTGCTCGACGGGAGAAGTAATAACATTAAAACGTTGCTTTGAAGTGGAAATTAAATCTCATGATTTATTGCATTGTCACATAATCATCCGGGTTTGGCGTGATTTTATTTTTACGTCAATTTGGCGAAAACCTCGTTTTCAAATACCTGTTACATATGTATTTTTAAATTATTTTCTGTTATTTTTAAAATGAAATAACAATAAATAAAAAAAAAATAATTAATAACTATAGAACAAAACAATTTATAACATTTTTTGTAAATAAAAAGAAAATAAATTCAAATAAACATTTATTAATAAATAAGCAACAATAGCCGGGTTACCATGTCAGGCAAAATAACGCCATTTTGGCGCCAATTAGGTACCCCGTTGCGTATATGGCATCTGTGTCTAATATTTTTTCTTTCCGTTTCGTTTAAAAAAAAGAATGAAGTAAAAGCCATTTATTTTAAAGATTTCAAGTTTAAATGAAAGTTTTGTATTAAATAAAATGATAATGAAATACAAATTGAATTCTGAATAAAAGTAACATGATGCATTTCTTAGCATACATTTAAGGGAGGCCAAACTCGTCGCCAAATTAATTTAAAATAACCTTATCTAAAATATGAAAATAAATATCTGTTATGATTAAAATTTGAGTTGCCATCATTAGGAAAAAAGTATTTAAAATTAGAAAAAAATTAATTTTTCGAAAACTAATTCGAATTTAAAATTTCTAATACCAGTTTTGAGATCTGTGGATCAATACGGATTTTTGGTGTTAATTTCATCGCAAAGTATTCCCTATTTTAGGAGAAATCGCCGTGAAACGTAATCAGTTGTTTAATCAGTCGTTTCTTAAAATCGTTACATAAATTCGCTTCAATTCGATTCATTAGGATTTTATATACATAGGGTAGATAGATTTAACCTTTACGCGAAAATATACTTTTACATGTTTTGAGATAGATTCTCTTGTAAATATTGGTGTCATTAAATTATTTCAACATTTTACGAATGCAAGTGCCTTGCCCCTGAAAGCCAGATAGCCAGACCTCGAAATTGTACTATACACATTTTTTATGTTTTGATTATAGATTTTTTACGTTCAGATTGGAAGTTTTTGTCCAAACTACAGCAACCTGCATTACTGCAGTGGTGAAATATTTTGAATTATTCATTGGTAAACTGCATCACATATTTTGATACAATACCGCATACATCAAAGCCTGATGATGATAACCCCCATCAATTTTGAAATGAGTTCATATGAATGCAGTAGTTATTAAAAAACTTGACATATTAAACAAAAACATAATTAGAAGAACAAAAAAAAAAAAAAAAAAAAAAAAAAAAATCCTACATTGTTTAAGCCCGAAAAAGGACAGATATTAAGATATTTCATTCAATTATTTCTACATTTAATGTTAAATTTTTGTAACAAATAAGTTAAGCCAATTGAAGATTAAAAAATAAAAATAAAATTCATACAATATGATACTTAAAACACCCTAAAAAATTAGCATCTGTTCAAATGAAATCGAAATAAATCTTAGCCTTTTTTTTTTAAGTTTTGTATTTTGCATGCATCTTATCATTTTATGTACAATCGTCATAAACATAATACAAAATCTGCAATACAAATATTTTCAATTAAAAATGGAAGAAGTTTAAGATTTATTCCGATTTTATTTGAACAGAATCTAAGTTTTTAGGGTGTTTTAAGTATCGTATTGTATGAATTTTATTTTTATTTTTTAATCTTCAATTGGCTTAACTTATTTGTTACAAAAATTTAACATTAAATGTAGAAATAATTGAATGAAATATCTTAATATCTGTCCATTCTCGGGCTTAAACAATGTAGGATTTTTTTTTTTTTTTTTGTTCTTCAAATTATGTTTTTGTTTAATAAATATATTTCTCAGAATCTTATTTCGTTGTTTTTATGTCATTTTTGATATTTTATTCTAGTATTTCTTCAGAACATCTGACTGTCTTTTAATAAATTGAAAGTAGATATTTTACTTCGATATAGGGTTCTCAGTTTGATTTGACTTTGGACTCAGAAATTTCAGACTCATACCAGAAATTACAATTACCAATTTTTGCTGCGACCTACTTACGTATAAAGAAAGATCCTCTTCATATTCCTCCAATAGGTATTAGAAATGGGTATGAACCGATTAAAACGAAACTTGTTTCGAAGATTTAGCTAGAAAGGGATGAAATTTTAACCCTAGATCTACCGGGAATTTTATTCAAGTTTTAATAAAATGTTCTACACCAGAATTTTTAGTTAAAACTATTTAACTTATTTATTTACCTTATTTTTGTCTGGTTTATATACTTAGTTTATTTTAAAGAAATTTCTGGTTTGAATGAATATTTTGTATGTACCTGTCGGGTCCAATGGACCCGTCTGGTAGACGGAGGGTTAACTATACATCTGAGAATGTTATTTCATTATTTTTGAGTCATCTTTGATATGTTATTCCAATATTTCTTCAGAACATCTCACTGTTTTTTAATAAATTGAAAGTAGACATTTTACTTCGATATAGGGTTGTCAGTTTGATCTGATTTTGGACTCAGAAATTTCAATTACCAATTTTTGCTACGACCTACTTACGTATAAAGAACGATCCTCTTCATATTCCTCCAATAGGTATTAGAAATGGGTACGAACCGATTAAAACGAAACTTTTTTCGGAGATTTAGCTAGAAAGGGATAAAATTTTAATTATTCATATGGGAATGTTATTTCATTATTTTTGTGTTATCTTTGATATGTTATTCTAAAATTTCTCCAAAGTATTTTGTTGTTTTAATAAATTGAAAGGAGATATTTTACTTCGAGACAGGGTCGTCAGTTTGATCTCATTTTGGATTCAGAAATTTCGAACTCATATCAGAAATTACTATTAGTAATTTTTGCTACTAGCTACGTTAAAAAGTGAAACGTCTCTGTATTTGACCAATGAGGATTGGGAATGTATATTTTCGAGGATTTAGCTAAAAAGGTGTGAAATTTTAATTATATTTCATAGATTGTTATAAGGGAGAGTAGCCATATTTGGACCGCCGCTTTAATTGGACTGTTGCCATTCTGCCGTTAATTACAGGAAGAGATGTCATATACCGCTGAAATCCTACTCATCAGAATGACGTCACTCGTGATTAGAAGAAGCAACCACCTACAACGTGCTCTTTTCACACAATTTTAAAAAACCTAAAGTTAGCTGTTTTGATCTAATTTTTTACTCCTAAACGTAAATGAACACTTCAAAACTAAGGTAAGTTGTTAGATTTTCATATACATATATGAATTCATCTGTTTATTGCGCATATTTTTCACGCGGATTTGTTTGATTTCGATTTTGTTCTTAGTCTTCAGATTATATGATTTAAAAAATGGCGCAGTTGCCGTATTTGGGCCAATTTAAATTGCTTAAATTGGACCAGTTATGCGATCATAAACTTGGAAAGTAAGTAATTAATTTCGAGGACGGTACGCTTCGTAAACTTTTTTTTTTTTTTTTTTAATAGATTATCATTTCTATGCAGTTTTGTATTTTTTTTTTTTTTTTTTTGGTATATCTGGATAAATTTTTAATATAGTTTAGGCCTATATAAACATAAAAATATTTTTACATGTTTATGCAAAAAATGTTGTTTGCAATTTCTTTTATCTTGCATGTATTTGTATTTATTTTCTTGGAATTCCTTATTCCTACGGGGTATCTGGTTTACAGAGTTGAATTCAAACATTCTCCTCCTAGAGGATATTTCCAATGGCAGACTTATTACAGTTCTGGAGGTAGGAATTACACTTTTTTGTAATTAAAACACATAAAATCTAAAACCTTCAGGGGCGGAGTAGTTATTTCAAGGCTCCGGGGGGGGGGGGCTGAATTCAATATTGTTTGAATATATAATGTTTGAGTTTGATTAATCATAGCGTATTTTTCGATAGAGGATATTTTTTAAAAACTTTTTTAATATAATGTTGAAAATTTTAAAAAAGACACAGACAAATTGTATGGAAGAAAAACACCCGTGACAGCAAAAGCTGTTAACGATATAGGAAACAAAAAGGAGAGAGTAAGTTGTGAAGAAATTGACCTGCAAGAAGGCTGCAGCTACAAATTCTCCCCAAAAGCCAAAAAATCATTAGAAATGTTATCTCCCTTGATAAATTCAGTTAAATCAAAGTACAGAGGCAGCCAAAAAACAGTTGTATTAACATCTTCGCCATATAAAGTAAACCTTGAAAAAAAACGACAAAAAGGAAGCTATCCCTGCACAAAAGCAATTGGAACATCAAGATTTAAAAAATAGGCGTAATGTAATTAGCAAGAAAATGATGGACGGGAAGAACTACAAACATAATGTAAAGAAAACTTCTGTTGCAATAAAAAAGTCTAATGATTCAGAATCTAAAAAGAAAAATCGAGAGAGTGATGATTGGTTTTTTCTAATTTGTAAGAAAAATAAAATATCAGAAATGATTCAGATTTCAGATTGCCAAATACGGCTCTATGTAGTGTGCGCTAGAAAAAAAAATCAATAAACGAAATTCATATGTAAGCTTTGCATCACTCCTTACATGATATTCAAGTAACTGAAAATTAGTTACAAAATTTCTATTCTTAATTACTGATAAGTTTGATTTATATTTTGAATACATTTTGATTTAAAACAATTACTCTTATTTTCAGATATTTGATGTCATTATATTTCATTGCAGTTATTTTGTTTGTTTCATTAATCGCAAACTTTGCTTTTAATAAAGTTAGTTATATTCCGTAGTCATTAAAACAACCTGATATTATTTGGTCCAATTTAGGAGAATGGGGGTCCTACTAAGGCGGCCAGTTGCTGAATTTGGACCACTTTTGACAAATTTTTCAAATTAAAATAAAATTTAAGATTTTCAAAAAGAAATTGATCTAAAGATTTATTTAGTTAGTAGATGAATAGATTGACCCCGTGTAACGATGTTTTGCAGATATTCCGAAAATTAAGTGAGTTACACCTGCAAATAAGTGAATGGTCCAAATTCGGCTACTCTCCCCTATCATTGTTACCATTGTTTTTGTGTCATCTTTAATATTTTATTCTAACATTTCTTCAAAATATCGAATTGCAATTTCATAAATTGAAAGGAAATATTTTACTTGAAGACACAGTTGTCAGTCTGATCTCTTTTTTTATTCAAAAATTTCGGATTCATACCAGAAACTACAATTAGTAATTTTTGATACGACCTACGAATAAGGAAAAACATCTCCGTATTCGGCCAATGGGAATTGGGAATGTATATGAACCGATAAAAGAAAAAATATTGCTTCAGATTTAGAAACAAATGGGTAAAATTATATTTCTGAGAACTTTATTTTATTTTTTTTTATTCCATCTTTGATATTTTATTCTTTCAAAATATCGGGTTGCAGTTTAATAAATTTAAAGTAAGTATTTTACTTCGAGATAGGGTTGTCAGTTTGATCTCATTTATGATTCAGAAATTTCAAACTCATACCAAAAATTACGATTAGTAATTTTGCTACGACTTACGTATAAAGAAAGGCCCTGTCTGTACCCGCCTAATGTTAATTGTGAATCTACAGGGTGGTCATAAAAAAAACTTCCCGGATATCTGTACCCCTAGCAACCTAGTGGGAATTGGTTCCCGGATATCTGTACCCCTAGCGACCTAGTGGGAATTGGGAATGTATATGAACCGATAAAAGAAAAAGAACTTGTTTCTGATTTACCTAGAAAGGGATGAAATTTTAATTATATTTTCTGAGAATGTAATTTGTCAATAATCTTATATAGTAAAATGTTTGAAAGCGGAACCTCTAGCGACCGAAAGAAAATTCCGTTTTGAGGAGGTTTCCGATTGAGTAGTTTTGGCGCAGCATGACCCAAATTGGATTTTGCGCCATTAAACCCTATACAACCAACCAACCAATCGATTGAGTGGTTATAATTGTATGATATTGAATACGCAGGGATTATGACTTTTTTACATTTCAGGTAGGATTCCGATATGCTCAGGTACCGTTTTCACAAGTTTTGTTAATCAAAATATATTGGTTTTACACCTATAAAAACAAAATAGCTAGGAACCGGAAAAATATTCCGTTTTTGACGGGTAGATTTGTACGCTATCCCTTTGGACTGAATCGTAAAAATGATCCTTTATAGACAGGTTTTGTTTTGATAGGTTTTACTATACTAAGTTTTACTCGATATATACTAACGAATAGCATGGTATTAAAAGGAATTTAGAAGAACTTATGCATAATGAAAAATTCGGACATTTGGCGTCTGCTCTGGAGTACCGCGGAACTTGTCTTGGAGCACCTAAAAATCGGGACACCTGGTAACATAGAACAGGAAGCAGGCCCTTATTATCGCATGGGCAAATAAGGACTTTGCCCATGAGCTCCGGACCTCAGGGGGGCCCCAAATCCATACATTAATTTATAAAATATTTATTTTTTTCCATATTTCCAACTCAGAAAATTTTCAAATACAAAATACAAATTTTGTCTTTGAAAGATTCTACTAAACTTTCTGAAAAACTAATTTCATTTTGAACTCGCATAGCTAACCTCAACTACTATTAAATAAGAAATAATATTTTGATTTTAATAGATTGTATTAGCTATGAAATTAAATCATATCTAAACTTTAGTGGTTGAAAATAGTACGCCACGACACGGACAATGTCATCAAAATACGATGTGTCCATATTAAATGAGAACGTATATTAACCTTATTATAAAGAGAAGATTTATGTTACTTTTTATACATTTTTTAGCTTTTAAGAACGAATTACTTGAACTTCCATACAAATCAATACATAATCTACGATCGCTTAATGAACAATTCAGTTAGCAAATGCTGTTTTCGAACGGATTAAGCTCGTTAACCGATCACCCACTGTATGTGAGAAAATTTGAGCTCAGCTAGGAGTGGGGCACACTGTATTTTTGACTGAATACGCGGATTGTGACTGGAGTCCTGACTAGGATCGAATAACCCAATTTTACTGAAGCTCGACACGACCTGCTGTTCGTGGTCGGGTTAGTTTGTCGTAACGTTTTTACACTTTCCAAGTTAAAAAATGTTTATGAATTCGGTTTGTCTGTCCGTCTTTCGGTGCTCTAACTCACGTAAATGTAGTCAAATTGCTGTGAAATTGATATGTGTTAATCGAATTTTACTGTGGTGTATTCGGTATTGAAAATGAGGTGTGTAGCATTTAAGGTTGATTTACAGGGACACTCAAAATAATTCCGATACATTACCGTCTATGAGAAAAAATCGTTTACGGTTTATTTGAATGATATTACACTCAGGGCTTAATTTCTATCAAAAAAAGTACCGGAGCCCTAATATTCTACGGTACCGGGACAACAGTAGTACCCCCCCCCCCCCCCGTCACTCTAATCTGCATATTTATATTCCGTACATTATTTGAAAAAATTAAAGCATTTTTTTCTTTAGCAAAATAAAAATTTTAAATATATCTATCTATCGACATATGCTTAGCTGTCAACTATTCTACTTTTTTGTTATCACTCCTTCTGAATAGTAAATCTTTGCGTAAATTTAAAGTTTATTTATTGCAGAATTCTGCGATTAAATATGGTAAAGATTATGATTAGGAAATAGCGTTAATACAAAAAAAAAGGATAGTTTGCATCTATGCATTTTTAAGAAAAAATGAATGAAATTTACAGAAATTAATATTTATATGCTGAAGAATGGATGTTTTACAATTTCTTATAAAAGGTGCATATCTTAAACTATAATCGATTCCTTTCACATAACAATCTTTTGTGGTGAGTCCCTGAAAATCAGATTAAATCAAAAATTTGACACCGTTATCGGAAAGAATCGATGTTTTTATATAAAACTGTCGTCATCGACATAAATTTGAAAAAAAAAAATACACGCTTCTGTTTACCCTTCATTTTGATCAAGATAGCATTAAAATGACTTGAAATAAAACATAATAAGTATTTTTAAAGGAGGAAAAGTTTTTTTTTCTATACATGAATAAATAAAATTTTACTTGTAAAACAGATTGAGCTCGAGTCAGTCCAAGCCCAAAAACTGATATAAAAATTGAGTCCGTTTATCTCCGTCGCATATCTCCACGCGTGCGACACATTACGTCATGTATATTTGTTTTGTAAAAAAGAATGCAAAAGCTTGGAGATGGGAAGGAAAGGAAAAAGTAATTTAGACTTCGGTTTTTCGGAAGTGCTATTGAACTGGGCTCCGGAGCCCTGTATTTATGAGCGCCGGTGAATTCCGACCAATATTTAAATATTTACTAAAAACAGAGAAGTACCGGAGCCTGGCTCCGGTGGGTTCCGGCGCAAATTAAGCCCTGATTACACTATTTTAATTTACAGGCATCCCCCGACTTACGTAAGTAATGTGGTCCGTAAAGTTTTACGTAACTTGAATTTTGCGTAAGTCGAATTTGTAAGTTGCTTAGGTAAAATTATATAAGAAACTGCAATATTTATTATATATATCTAACATTGATAAATTGATTTATAAAAATTTTGAATCTACATCCAACAACTATAAAAATAAGAAATAATTAAAGAGGACTAATTTAACCTATTCTCCATGCATTTCTGATAACAAGACAAATGAATAGCACTCACAAAGTAAAATAATCCTTGATAAACACAAACTGTATTTATTATGAATTAGATGACTACTATGATTAACTAACAATAAATATTAAGTTGTTTTGTTATAGATTTGTTTGTAGGGGAGACTAGCGAAGGTTGACCATACGGAAGGCTTGACCCACCCATCAGTTTTTATATTTAAAAGAATTTCAGAGTTTTATCAATAGGTATCAACCAAAGCTACTGGAATGCTTAAACAACAGTCTTTGTTTCATACAAATAAACGAAATAGGTATGGAAAATTCTACTGTGAGACGTTTTCAACCTAAAAGTTGTGTTTTTTAGAAATACTTTGTAAGCTTTTTTCAGATAAAATATATGATAGAAATTTAAGTAAGTAGGTTTTAAGTAATGCAGAAATATCGAGCTTTCATTCCAGGAGTAAAAATTTTAGAGTAAGTTAGGCTTAACATAACAATGTTATATTCTTCAGAAAAGAGATATGCGAGGAGGCTTGACCCAGTCAGTGTGAGGGAGGGTTGACCAGATGCTCAAAGCTCCCTTAATTAAGCGGTTTTGGAAATATTTTTATTATACACTGTACATAATGAAAGGTTAATGGTTGTATATAAAAAAGAATGTAAATTTATTCTGTAAAGCTACAGTAAAATGGGGGGATGGGAAAGAAAATGTTTAAATCTGATTAAAGAAAGATGTGAAAAATTGCTATAGTATCCACTGCAAGAAAAAAAATTAATGGGAAAGTTGATACAAACTTTTTTCTATTTAAATATTACTTACAATAGGTAAATAGAAACAGTGTAAAAGACTAGAAACGAATAGAAATTATGAAAGCGGCGGTTTTAACCCTTTCAGGGGCAGTGGTATGTTCATGAAACTGCTTAATTTTAATTCCCAAACGCCACAGTGGCACCAGAATTTTGTTAAAATCTTTTCCATTTAATATCTATGTGAAATATAGCCTTTTTCTTATTTCCAAAAAAAATTGTTCGTAAATTCCGGTGCCAGTCATTTATTTCAACATTTTAGTACTGAAAGAACTTTGCTCCTGAAAAGGTTAACCCTTAAATGCATGAATTATTCTTTTAGAATTGTGTTTTTTATATTAAGGATTAGACACCAGAAATCTTAAGATAGATTTTTAACTTTATTTAGTAGCATATTTCCGTAACTTTTTCAGGATTAATATTTCTATATGAATATAGTGGTTGTAAGAACTTAATTTATGTATTAAAAATTAAATAAAAAGGTGATGGAAAGGGCATAGCCGGATAAGCATTGGAAACATGCCTTTTAAACAAATTTCCTCATTTTTTCCCTAGACGTAGCTACGTATCTGACAATATATTTCTCCTATTATCACCCTATAAATATTGATATTTAATGAGAAAAAAATGGTTTTTCGATTTTTTTAAAAACAGATTTTTTCAAAAACTACTGCACGGAATTTCATGCTATTAATTGAGGATATATAGATAATAAAGATGCATAACTGGTAATTTTTTTATAATTTTCTGTTCATAAAAACTGTGTGAAATAGCGAAATAAAAATTTAAAAATATAAAAATCATATCTTATAGTTATCCGAAAATTAACATTTTCTTGTAAAAAATTCTCCATGTGTGCCCGTATATTCTATGTAAATTCCGAAAGTTTGCGTTGGGTAGTACATATAAATATTTACAAAAATGTATATCAAAATTATAGAAATTCATTTTAAGGCGTTATTTGGGGCGGAGCTACTTCACTTCAACGTCCGGAGAATTTTTGGAACAAAGTCAGCAGACAATATGTCAACTGGTGTATTTTAGATTCTATTAGCATATAATCCATGATTTCAACACCATGTTCATTTTGATATCGACAGTGTTGAGAATGTTGCTCATGTGTTCATTAAAATTTAAAATACAGCAATTTTGTAACTGTTTATTCCAAAAATTCTTTGGGTGTGGATGTTGAGTAGCTCCGCCCAAAATAACGCCTTAAAATGAATTTCAATAATTTTGATATACATTCTTTTAAATATTTATATGTAGTACCCAACGCAAACTTTCGGCATTTATATAGAATATACGGGTACACATGGGAAATTTTTTACAAGAAAATGGTAATTTTCGGATAACCATAAGATATGATTTTAATATTTTTAAAATTTTATTTCGCTATTTCACACAGTTTTTATAAACAGAAAATTATACAAAAATTACCAGTTATGCATCTTCTGTATCTATATATCCTCAATTAATGGCATGAAATTCCGTGCAGCAGTTTTTGAGAAAATCCGTTTTTTGAAAAATCAAAAAACCATTTTTATCTCATTAACCCTCTGTCTACCAGAAGGGTCCAATGGACCCGACATGTACATTCAAAATATTTATTCAAACCAGAAATTTCTTCAAAACAAACTAAATGTATAAATCAGACAATAATAAGTTAAATAAACAAATTAAATAGTTTTAAGTAAAAATTCTGGTGTAGAATGTTTTTATAAAACTTGAGTAAAATTTCCGGTAGTTCTAGGGTTAAATATCAATATTTATAGGGTGATAATAGGGGAAATATATTGTCAGATATGTAGCTACGTCTAGGAAAAAAATCAGGAAATTTGATTAAAAGGCATGTTACCAATGCTTATCCGGCTATGCCCTTTGCATCACTATGCAATTAAGGGTTAAAAGATGTTAATGATAAGTTAAGTTCTCATGCGGCTGCAAAAGGACATAGCATTGATCGAAAAACTTTAGGAAGGTACGCAATCCAATTTCACCAAGATGAATACAGTGAGATGTAGCCAAACTATGTGACAATTAGAGTTGTTAGGTCGAGTTTCACAAAAAGTAGGACAAAAAGATAAAAAAAGCGGGACAGTGGCTCCTAAATCCGGACATAATAATATATGAAACCCTATGAAAACTAAACCTATCTCTAACGAAATACTGTCTTAAATGTTAAAATTTCATTTCCCATGATGTACAATTATACCTGCTCAGACAAAATCCTGTTTAAAACAAATTTTTTCTCTTCTGACTTGCAATTGCGTCTAAGCAGGTTTGTTTAAGCATCATAATTTCAAAAATATTTTTTCATAATAATTAAAGTATGTAGCATAATATTATTTTGCCTTTTTTTAATGATTTTATTTATCTTCACAAATATTTCAATATAAAATAAAGTGGGTCAAACTTTCCATATAGGGGGTCAACCCTTCTATATGTGGGGAGCCTTGACCCATTATTTTCTCATGATTAAAATCAATCATTTTTCAAATTTCTTATGTATTACACTTCTGTAGCAATTTTATTTTGATGATTGTATAACTAATAAAATGATATATAAAACTTTAATCTACGTTCAATATTAAAAAAATAAAAAATCATCTTATAAAAAGTGTGTCAATCCTCCCTAGTCTCCCCTATATATAAATAAAAATATAACTTTATCTAATATATAAAATATATTACGGTTCTGGTTTATATCTATATATTGCATTTATAAAATAAATATCAAAAGTATGCAACTGCGTATCAAACGGGTTAGTATGTTCACAAATGTAATTTTCGAGATTTATTACGTAACTACGAATTTACGTAACTCGCGTAATACGTAAGTCGGGATATGCCTGTATATTGAAATTTATATATATCAATGGGGTGTACTACAAGGCACTAACTTTAGAACATAAAAGTTTCCATAATTCAACAAAAGCATAGATTTTTTATCAAACCGCAGAATATTTCTTCGAAAACTGGGAGAGAGGGCTAGGATTAATAGAACAACAGTGCGTCTAGGGAGATAAATGTACTGGGGCTTTTTACAAAGGGCTGTATCTTAAATTCTATTGGGTCTAAAAATTCAAAAATTGCACAGCCGGACGCAAAAAAAATTTCCCTTTCAGAAATTCTAAAAATTATTTTTATACTCCTGTAAAAAGTTGAAAAATCCATTGATGAAATCTCTTTTTATTTTCGTTCAAAGAAACACTGATTTTTGAGAAATCTTATAATAGAGAGAGCAGGCGTTTCAAAGGCAGACAAGTCAAACACGTGATATGGAATAAAAATCACAAATAGACTAGCATTCTTTTGAAGTGTATCAAATTTTTAAAATACAGCATTTTGAGATTTTAAATTTATGCATCTGTGCCTATTTTTTCATGCTGATTACGAATATGTAATTTTCTTAAAATTTTAAAAGTTACTTTTCATTTTACAGAAAAATTGATTTTTAAAAAGAAAAAGAAAGACTTGGCAACGGCACATTATTTAAGTCTAAGCTTCCTCTACTAATTATCTTTATTTTACTTGCGATTTTTTTGGATCGATTTAAAAATTTCAGATATTTGATAACGCATAAAAATTTTAATGAAAGAGGCGGAATTGAATTTCGTGGGGGGGGGGGGGGAATTTTTAAAACCGTACAGTTTTGTGCAAAACCGTTTGTCCACTAATTATTATTTTACGATCGACTTCAACATTTGAGATATTTGTTAACACTTTAAAATTTTAAAGACGGTGGGAGAGTTCAATTTCGGGGTTGGGGGGGGGGGCGATAATTTTTCTTAATTTTTTTTTTTTTTTACATTGAGGATCCTTCATATGTTGTTTTCTGATGGAGATCTCCGATAAATATTATTTATTAAATATAAAATTTCAAAGTGTGGGATGCGTAAATTCCAGGGGCGCGAGAGCGGAACCATGGGGGGGAGGGGGAGGGCAATTTTCAAACTTTTTCAAAAGACCTCATGTGATGTATCAACGGAAAACCCTCGGACCACACTTTCATATTATAAACCTTTCTTCCCCCTCACTCAAATTTGGCCCCCGGGATTCAATTTTCTAACTCGGCTCCTAATTAAGCTACAGCAAGATTCGACCTCATTTGTAGGCGTGACCGAAGGCGAAACTCCTCACGGGCCTTTGATTAGTGGGGTCTATTTTTGACCCCAGACTATTCCCCCCGTGGGCGGGGTGGAAATGGATTTTTTCATGTGACATATCGTCTTAAAGCTTTTGGCCTGTACATTACAAAGAACTCACTCATCTCCTCTTAACTCATTTTTTCACTAGTAGAGGGCGTTTTAATGTTTTAATTTGTTCATTAGTACCCCATAAAATTTTCCAAAAATTATGAAAAAAAATTACATAACAAATCTCAAAAATTAACAGCTTTTCCCACAGTGAGCGGAAACGTATTTCAGCCAAAATCGAGTTAAAGTTATACAATCATACAAATTTACGGTTAATTTAAAAATATTACTTCGAGCCCGGGCAACGTCAGGCGAGTTAGCTCCTGTATAAAAGTCAGCATCTCTTAGAAAATACTGTAAAGACACGACAATTATGAAAAGGTGTTCATCAGACAGTAATTGACTCTAACCAAAGACGTGTGTCTCACTTTAAGAAAAATAAAGAAAAAGTAAAAAAAAGTTGTTTATACCGTCAACCAGGGCTACTTTAGGCCACTTTTTTCCTGGTACCACTAACATTTCCATTATTAAAAAATATTATATCTGATTTTTCAACATCGAAATTGAGTTGGGGTTATATGCTACATTTTATTATTTATATAATTTTTGTTAGCAGCCATGTGTTACCTATCTACAATTCGAAAAGAATTTTCAAAAAATAGCTGTAAATTGCAGGAAAGGTGCGGCGATAGGAATCGAACCGGAGAACCCACGGTTAGAAAGCGAGATCTTACGTGCCGAGCAAAAGGCTAGCTCGATCGCTTCCTGCGAGATACTCGTTTTACTGACCGCGCAAGATGGCGTCGCCACAGTACACCACCCCCAGTGAAAAGAGCATCTCGTTGATGCTGTACGACTGTACGAGCGATGTGCACTCGTGTTGCGTTGGCTCGTTGCCAGGTGATGCTGTCGTGCGCATGTGTGTGCCCCCGAAGATGCGCGGCCTGACAGGCTTTGTGCTATGAGAGTTGTCATAGACTTTTGAGTGCTGTGAGCGTTTCACAGGCTTTGCTTGCGTGCTGTGATAGTTTCACATGCTTGGCTTGTGTGCTGTGATATTTTCACAGGCTTTGATTGCTGGTTGCGTGCTGTGAGCGTTTCACAGGCTTTGCTGCTGGGGGTGTTTTTCAGTGCTGCCATCTCTTGGTCCCGAAAGGAGATGATGATGTTTGTGAAGGTGCGTGCTCGTTTGTCCAAGGTCACCAATGCAGGCGAGGTGCTGCGATAGGGATCGAACCGGAGAACCCACGGTCAGAAAGCGAGATCTTACGTGCCGAGCAAAAAGCTAGCTCGATCGCTTCCTGCGAGATACTCGTTTTACTGACCACGCAAGATGGCGTCGCCACATAAATTTTACTCCAATGATAATTTAAATATTCAAATTGTCACTTCTGTCCTGTGTCCCCCACTTCATGCACTGATCTTCTGGAACAAATTTAAGCCCCAGATAGCATGAACATTAGCAGCAAGTTTGATTTTTTCTGACATTATCTTGCCGTGACAAATTTTAATTGAAAAATTCGCAGCAAATTTCCTGTAAGGTATACCATCCCCTACTTGCATGAGTAGTTTGTTGTGAAACTGATGGCAAAACTGTCTTTAATTCACGGAAGTGACGAAAGCAAAAAATCCCTCTGTTGAGAGAATAGACAACCAGAACATACGCAGAAATTGTAGTTTTATTCGGTTGGCACCGCTTTTTCTAAACGCTATATTTATCAAATACCAAAAAAGGCTCATATTGAAAAGAACAAATATTAGCTTAAATTGTTTATGGTGATGAAAACGATACATGCACCTTGTGACGGTGTGTTCGCATCTATAGACCTGATGAGGTCTATGGACCCCTCCGAAGGAGTTAAACTTATAGTGTAACAGTTGTAAACAGGTAGTGGGGCGTGGAAATATTGCTACTTTGCAGTAAGTTTGCAGTATTTTTATTACTTGTTTGCCGTTAATTTGCAATAAATTTTATACAGCATGAATTTAACCTGCACGACAAGTTGGCTGGAAGTTCAAAGTGTGGTGACTTCAGCGTTTGCGTTATCTTGCTGCAGTCTTGTTATGAACTTTCAGCCTTGTCATGCTGAGCTTGCTGCAACTTTGCAGGTTTTCAAAGCAAGGCTGCTGCAAATTTTCTGAAAATTAAAAATGCTACCTGGTGTGTAATGACAAACTATTTTTAGAAATTTCACTATAAAAGATATAATGTACATTCTAAAGTATAAAATAAAGAAATTTTTTGTAAATTATAAATAGTTTTATATTTATTCTGGCTAGAGACATGTTGTCCTATAGTTTTTATGCCACTACTGACCTTTTGTATAAAACTGCTCATGTGACCATCCAGAGATCCGATAAAATTCAGAGGACAGTTACATTTAGTAGAAGCAGCAATCTTGATTGCTGAGGAAATCACAAGTTTTAATTATCTGGACTTCAAAAGCAGTTAGTTACAAGCTGCAAAATAGAAATATAAGAATTAAACATATCGCACCCTTGCTCCAAAAGTGCCACAACTCAAAAATTGAGTTTTTTGAGTTATGGCTGCTATTCTACTTGGTTTTTACGATTCTACCAATCACTTGAAATACCAGCTAGTGCACTAAAAATCCAGCATCCAGGTAGCAGTTGTGTTTACAAGATAACCATTGACCCTTTAGCAGCCTTAAATTATTCTCTGCTTCCTTATCTGTTTGGTTGATTGCCAGATTATAAAATATGAAAGACAGAGTTTTTTAAAAAAAAACAATCTGGCTAATATTAAAAAGGTTATTGGTCGCATGAAATGAATTAAAAACAGCTTTTTAGAAAAATTGTGTTCTTATTAGATTCATGTAAATGTAATTTTAACATTTAATTTGAATACTTAGCTTTTCAGTCAAAAAAAATATGCTCCCAGATCAAAAGATTTTATGTTACATAGATAAAGGGACAGTTGCAAGAGAAAATATATAAACTGACTCAGGTAACATAGCAATATCGGTATCTTGGCGTGCATCGGCAAAGACCGGTTCATGTTTTGCCGACATTGATCGATGTTGGCCGATGTTGGATTTGTAACATTAAAACTTCTGTAATCATGAATATTTTAAGTTTTTATTTCAGACTCGAGTCTGAATTGAAGACTGAGTACTACTAGAAGAAAAATGTAAGAGGTCATAAAAATTTCATCTCAATGAAAGAAATAATGCTTAAAATGCTCTCTTTAATTTGATGAAACTGTATGTAGATTAAACAGTAGCCGTATATGCCAATCCCAAAACTTTTTTCTGTCTCATACATGTTAATACTTCAAAATTCGCTATCACAGTGCCGAAGTTAAATGGAAAATCTATGCCCATCATGAGGAGTCTAAAGATATGAAATTCCGTGCATTATTTCCTGAGATATATCACTAAAATCGTATAAATCCTGCAAAATGCAGCATAGCAGCGTCACTTGTTGGGTGTTTTACGTCAAAACTTAAACAGCAACTATTTATGTCAACGTCTAACAGAATCTGAAGTTTGTGGAAAATCCGTGCATTAGTTTTTGAGATAGAGCTATTGCGAAAATCGTGAAAAAAATCTAGCATAGCAGCGCCACCTACTGGATGATTAACACCAAAACCTAATCAGCAACAACTTGTGTCAACGTCTAACTGAATCTGAAATTAGAAGAAAATACGTGCATTAATTCTTGAGATAGAGCTATTGCGGAAATCGTGAAAAAGACAGCATAGCATCACCACCTGTTAAGCAATTTACACCAAAAACTAATCAGCACCATTTTATATCAGGGACTAACTGAATATAATTTTTTATTAAATTCTGGGTATTATTTCTTGACATAGAGCGCCAACAAAATTTGTGTCACAGATAGACAGAGTCACACACAGACAGGCATTTTGTACTCTGACCCCTAAAACGTGTAAATTCCTCGAAAACCTGAAGAAAATTTTCACGAATCCAATACTTTCTTCTTCTGAAGAAAGAAGAAAGTTAGGATAGGATGGAAGTTCTGTGCCAATTTGAGGCCCCGTGACATCAACATCATTATTTTATCAATGAATATAATTCAGTTGTAGAGTAAAAAGTATTTTGGGGTTTCCTTTAGAAGTGAAAATATGTAAGAACTTATTTATAAAAAGAAAATGGTTTTCCCCTCCCCCATAAGTAGGTGCAATTTAAAAGTTAAATACTTAGCTTTCAGTTAAATGAAAAGATTTTATGTGCTGTGAACGTTACTGAAGTTGCACTTTACTAATGTCTGGATCGAGGGGGGGGGGGGGTGTTATAAGCAGGAATTCCTGAATGAGCTAAGAATAATTTCGAAGAATAGATTATTTATTGTTACTATTATACAGTCACAAATAAAAGATAGAACAAAAGCATTTTTTTAAATGTATAATGTATATTCTGGTGGAGGGGGTGGGGGGGTATGACTTAGATGATTTAATTTTACACCAAAATGAAAAAAAAAGGATTTTTTTTTTAGATTTTAAATCATTAATCCAAGCATTAGTACCATTTAAGTTAAGAAAATAATAGGAAAAAGAACTCATTTAAATAAAAATTTATTCTAAAAAATTTTTACATATATTTGTTTTTAATAACTGTATAATTTTCAAATAGCTAGGCAAGCTTCTTATCTTTTTTGTCTGTAGCAGTTTGTATGAAGGGCGAAACATTTGTGTATGAAAAATAGTTTTGGAACCCTCCCCTCCACCATAACCAAGATTATATTTAAATCATACCTTACGACTTTTGCAAAAATTAGTTCCTGGATAATGACCCATATTTACACAAGTTTTCTTTTCTAAATAATTAAGATAAAAATATGTTTTAATTGTACATTTATTATTTGCATAGATATCAAAATTTGTGAATTGTTAAATTATTCAAAGGTTATAAAATATAAGCGAGATCAAAATTTACTTCAGAAAATTTGAATAATACCTTTAACCCTTTCCGGCGCAGTGTGTCCAGTCTGGACACACCTAATTTTAATTCCAACCATGCAAATGGCACCAAGAATATTTAACAAAATTTTGATTTTAGTGTGAAAGCTTAATTTAAGGAGTTTTTATTTTCTAAAAGAAATCGTTTGCAATTTCCGGTGCCAGTCAATATTTTCTCATTTTGCGAATAGAATTTGTCTGCGCCGGAAAGGGTTAACACATTGTATGCGGGACACGTAAAAATATGTTTTTGTTGGTTGGGGACAGAAATTATTACTGGTACCGGAAAATTTGTACAGACGAAAAAAGGTGTAATCCAAGCATGCTTGCTTCTTATTGGTTCTGAGTAGGTTTTAATTTACCGTGGCATTGGTGAACGTAAGTTTAGTGCTCATTTTCGAAAATTTGCCCGCATACAATGTGTCAATTTCTAAAAATTAAGATGTCCATTATTTCTTCGCGATACAATGGTCAGAAGGATCTCTTATTTTAAAAGTCCTAATAAGCAACTGAAACGCCAAGTAGGGTCATTCCACGTAAAATGAGCAAAAATTTAAAAAAAGTCGTGGCCACATAGTAACAGATTTTAATAAAATTTGATATACAGGTTCAAATCATATTCAAATAGAGCTCGACAAAATATCTTCACAAAAAATAAATTATTTTAGCAGTTATGGACATTTAAAAAAACTTGTGATAAAGATTGGCATGTGTGCAATCGTCCAAAGTTGCAGGTTTGAAGTTCTGTATCTTGAAAACTATTTAAGTGAAATGAATTTTTTTTTAATAATGTAACCTCTGAAAAATTATCTTCTTGTTTATTGAGCAATAATAATCTAGTAACACCATGATTATTCTTTAATTGGTTGTAAAAATTGAAAATTTGCAAATTTTGAGAAAATTAAAAACGTAATAAAAATTAAAGGAATTCAAAAACATCTGAGAAATTAATGCCTGATGTAGTTTTACATATTAAGATCGAATTACCAATGTTTTTAGGTTGCCATGTATTTCCTTCACCTTTAAAAAAATTTAGAAACTCTTAAAAAAATGACAAAATCGTAATTTTTCCTCTTATTGATAGGTAAAAAAAATAATGAAGGAAATGTCCCACATTACAGTTATTGCACAGACATAAAGATCAATAAGTCCATAATCTGCTAAAAAAATTTCAAGCATGCCTTTTTCATTCCTAACGTCACAAAATTGGGTTAAAAAAGGCAATATTAACTACATTCCATGAGCTATTTTTTTTAATTCACGCGCGTTTCTTAAAATATTTCACGATTTCAAGGTGAAAAAATTTAGTGCTGCCATCTATTTTCTGTATTTGGGTTTAGGTATTAATGTATAATTTTCTGCTCAATTGAGCTTTTTTTTTCTACTTTAATTAAAAATCTTCTTGAGGAAAAAATAAACTGAAAGCAAGTATAAAAGTTTTTATATTTAAAATATACACTGTTATCTAAAATATCAAAAGAATTAAAAGTTTAAAAAAGCTTTCTTTCAGATCGAAACAAGTGATTGAAATATTGCATTTTATCCTCAACATTTTTTACTATTTATTTTTTTTCTCATTAAGGAATAAAAAAGGCAAGAATGAAAGTTTAAATATTTAATATATATTCTTTTAGCTATAACGACAAGCAATTTTGATATTGTAGGAGGTGTCCTTCATCTCAATAGAAACGTTGCATTTTTCCCTCAAATTTTTTCAAAAATAATTTTTTTCTCATTAAGGAATAAAAATACAATTACTAACTTACGTCAATCTGTTACTTATTATTCATTCCTAATTATAAATAATTTTTAATATAGTATTTGCATACTTAAGGCTAATAACCAAAATTGAAACTTCAAGCATGTAGCCAAAACCACGATTTTGCATCCACTTTTAATATAAATTTTAATACTTAAATAAACAATCCTAAAATCTATTATTTTACATTTACTCATAAATAGATATGATCTACTTACAAAATGATTTTCGTTAAAATCTGTGACATGTCTGCCACAGGTGATTTGCTCATTTTGTATGGAATGACCCAGTACTTAAATATATATATATGCATGTTGTGAAGAAAACTGTAAAAAATGAGATTTCTACTTGTACATCTTTCTTAAAATTCAGATTTTCAATAAAAAATAAATAAATAAATGGATGCTTTTTCCTATTGAAAAGCAATGCAGAAGCATCGATAGCTGAACTTGAACTGATCTATGGTGGCGCCACCTATTGGTAGAAAAACTGAATCGTAAAATTTTAACACTACTTTCTCCTCCATCTCTTTGAATCCCTTTACACTCAGAATCCTTGATTATTCTCACCAGTAAATTTTTATCGTAAAATTTGTCTTATTTAATCCGAGCATTTTCCCACGATTTAATTAGGCAAAATTTTCTGTTTTGCAAAAACCGGTGATAAAAATTAAAAATTCTGTAAAAGACGTTCGTCCCGAAGAGGTTAAACGATTCATCAGTTATTGGGACTTAAAAATGGCCTGAAGAGGCGCTGATCGCAGCCATCCGTACAGAAAAACTGTCCCTTTAACAATGCTAAAGTGATTCACCGTTATTTAATGTAAGTACGTTTGAAAGCTTTAGATATCCAAATTAGGATAAATTTTAATTTTTCACCCAGAACACAAATATCATATGAAATATCGGAAACTGTGCAAAAGGATAATCATTCTGAACAAATTAAAAATGCATGTAATGTGGCGTGGTTTTATTTTAATAACTTTACGAAGAAATTTCTTCAGGAGAATCATGCATGGGATTTTCCTGAAGCAAGGAGTTATATTTTTATCCACTAGATGGCATTAAAACGATGTCATTTTTTTTTAAGATGTATATTTATTTTTTGGTGGCAATGGAGCTTTTGTTTTGATTTTACATGAATGGATTACCAGTACATGCCGGAGAGTATTTCTGAAAATGAAAGGATAATTCTAAAATCATTGCATTAAATAATAAGCATAAAAATGCTTAAAACATAAAGTCTAAAGTATCTTTGTTCAAACTGCACTTTGTGTTGCGTAATAATTAAAAACATGGCCACCAGTCATAATTTGTATGTTATGACCAAAGTAACTCCCATTTTTCCTGGTGGAATTAAATCAGAAGAATTTATAGTATCCGAAGATTTCTTTTACCCATTAGTGTATTTCGATGATGAATCTGATTCGTCCAGCCTTAATGAGAATAACGAGAATTGTGAAATACAAACATTTGAAAAGAAAATCTTGCCAGTTATGTCAGATGAATACTTCCTAGAGAGCGATATAGAATCGCTTTGTCCATGTATACAAAATTTAGCATTTATGAAATTTCTGAATAGAGTGAAAATTAGGATTGATTCTCTGCTGTTTTCTGTTATTATGCTGGAAATGAAACGATCAAGGACATTTCGCAAAAATATATTGTCAAACTTTTTTACGCGCTATCTCCACGAAAAGAAAGTCGGAACTTCAAATATGATGTGCATAATATGCAATAGACAATCCATAAAAGTTCATGCTATCATCTATTTGACTGCATCAAAGAAAAATATTTTAGATTACAAATGGTAGTTACCTTCGCATGAACAAAATAATAATTCTTTTTGTCGTGATAGGCTGCACCAATCGTCTCCAAAATATTACTGATCATCTGTTAATTTTAATTTAGAATTTTTAGTGAATCATATATATATATATATTTTTTAATGCAAATTTATAATTGGAAGTTTACACGTTGAGTGCTAAGTCTATTTTGTGTGTCTTTCTGTTTGGGTCATGAAATAAGATTCCCATTACACAATCTATAAAAAATAAAAACTGTAATAAAAGTTTCTAAAGCTCAACAGTATTGTACACCATGCTACGAAGAAAAGACTGCACAATTTGGTAAAGGAATGGCCAGAAAGTTAACTAAGCAAATTACCACATTTTGTGACACCCGCAAAAGACAACCGTTATTAAGTTTACTGTGTTTTAATAAAACCTATTAAAATTTTTTCATAAGAAATATTTAGTACATTCGTGGTACAATCCTGAAATTACTTAAAATTTATTTAGAATGTAACTTTTAAATTTTATATAATTTTTTATACTGTCAGTCACCGGTGACTGATGCAACCTAAACGGAAAGTTCAGTGTCGGTCACCAGTAGGTGACTGACGTGGCACTCAATGTGTTAAGGTAAAGTGTCCTAAAACTGACACCAAAAAACAGTTCAAAAAGCTGACATCTTTAAATAAAATAAGTATTTAAAGCATTGACAATTTTCTAAAATAATTTAGAATGAGTTTTTCTTTCTTCTTGAATGGAAGCACTTCTTAAATCCAAGATCTTGGATTTGGAAAATTGGTAATGCTTTAAATATTTGTTTTATTTAAAGATGTCAGCTTTAAAGCACTTTACCTTACTACTAGTAACTAGTATTTCATCATATTCAAATTTTTAGTTCACCCAGTTATTTATAATACAGTTAAAGTTATAATAAAAAGTGCTCTCATTCATAATAATAATTATTCTAAATGTCTGTTATTTAATTTATAGAATTTAATTTTGTGAATGATTAATGTATAGGGCTTATGTTTCGCTTAAAATTTTATGAGTCAACCTAACTTATTAACCCTTTCCAGCACAGACAATTTTTGTTGTAAAAGGATGAAATGATTGACTGACACCGGAATTTAGAAACGACTTTTTTAGATATTATAAAATAAACATGTTACTTTGCATATTTATAGTAAAAGCAAAATTTTACTAACATATTCTTGGTGCCATTCATAAGTTTGGAATTAAACTTAAGGTATCCCGACCTGGGCACACTGCATCGGAAACTGTTAATCATATCTACTTATTTATTAGAACATTGAATCATTGCACATATATTAATGCATGCTGTAATTAATTGCAGCTCTATCATTAGGTAGATAAATATTATAATGAATATTAATAGTTGGTACAGATCCCGGTAGCAGAAAGTTCGAGACGGGAGACAGGCATCGCAGATTTTCTTTTTTCTTTTGCAGATTCTTTTTCTTCGTACCTTTATTTTGCTTTATATTATGTATAGTTCTTTATTACTTAATACAAAAACTTCAGATTATTATCAATAAAAATTTATAAAATGCATAAAAATGCTTCAGGTAAGTGATTTTTTGATTAATTAATGCTTCAATTGTAAAAATATTTTACCTGCAGATTATTTCTTGCTCTGAAATATCTGTCGCAGACACTTGGAGAATTTTCTGCTACTGGGGTACAGATGTTGCAGATGTACCAGGTTTCTTTTTGGTACGAAAATGGCAATTCTTTGCCTGGTGTGATAGCTCTGTGATTTTGGTGAGATTTTGCTTCATATGACAACTCGGCAGAACAGACTGTGTGTGCTTTAAATATTAAATTAATCATTGTGCATGTTTTATAATAAAATAAAACTAACTTGCTGTTTTCACACACTAGGCATAACAGATTTTCGAAAATGTGGTTTTGTTACCAAAATGGTGTAAATAAAAAAAAATCATGCCAACCCTGCTGTGACTGTGACATGTATTTCATAGTAACGAGTTTTGCACACTTTTCGTTCCTTCATTATCCTCAAGAATTTTAGCTATACGAAACTAGTGACAGTTTTGTCACACCTACTCAATGCTGATGTGTTTTTCCAGTATAAGACAAGGAAGGTAGGAATAACTCAAAGACACCATTTGGTGTTGGTGGTTAGGGTATGGGGATAATTGCACTCTCTCAAGGAATTTGATATTTCAGAATGTATCAATCATTACATGTTTTAATAATATAAAAAAAATTGAAATCATTCAAAAGCTAAAATGACAGATTACAATAGAAACCATAGTATTAAAAAAATACTTTAAGCACAGAAATTAATAATTAATTATCAATGATATTTGCAAAATCCTTGCTATTGAAAGTTTCCCAAAATGAGATTACACTTAGCATTAATAAATACGGCTTAGATGCCGTAACTTCCCTCAGCCGTTGTTGTTTTGAATTGTTTGGCGATTTTTTGATGGCGTGTTGGCGGTGTTTACGGATATGGCAAACTCGACATGTAAACCCCGTGTGACATGTGTGTTGTGACGTGTCGTGTTCTGGCAACCCCTGAGAAGCTTAGAATTTTGTGGATGTATTTTGATATCGTGTTCTATCGTTGTTTTTTTATTTTTATGTTACATTTTATTGGATGTATTTCATTGACTATAGTTTCTGTAGTCCGTTTAAACGCTCTTGCTGAAGTAATTAAGAAATATGAGGAAATTTTGACAAGAAAGGGAGATTTGTTTATCTTGTGTCAATGCGTATTAAGCCTATTTTGGAAAATGACGGCTATGCTATGAGAGATATTTCGTGCTGGAGGTTTCAAGAAAGCACATGTCTTTTAAGGTATGTTGATAATTTTATGTATATTTTGCTGCTTTAAGAGTTTTTTACATTTTGAGATTGCTACAAAACGAGAATTGCTGAATTTTGAGAATGCTATACCGCGAGAAATGCTGAATTCGGCAATTTTTTTTCGGTAAATGTGCGCGAAGCGCTCATACAACTATTGCTGATTAGCACTTTAGGGAGTTTCGTTTTTTATGTATATTTTGCTGCTTTAAGAGTTTTTTACATTTTGAGATTGCTACAAAACGAGAACTGCTGAATTTTGAGAATGCTATACCGCGAGAAATGCTGAATTCGGCGATTTTTTTTCGGTAAATGTGCGCGAAGCGCTCATACAACGATTACTGATTGCCAGTTTAGCGAATTTTGTTTATTATTTACATTTTATTTTCGTTAAGCCAAACATGCGTATAAACCGGTGCTTGGCGACATTTACTACTTGGCGGAAAAGGGGTTTTCACGCCAAGAAGAATTCCAAGATGGCGGCCGTGGGAACTTATGACATCTGTTCCATAAATACTTTGGCTAATTTTAAAAATATATGTGAGAATAAAACTGTATAGATTGCTTTTCAGCTATGCATAACAAATTGGAAAGAAATTTTCTCTCCACCCATCTGCAAAAAAAAAGTTCGAAATGACATTTCTGGTTTTGTTAAAAAAATAAGAATGTTCAAAGAAAGTCAAATCTTTTATAAATGCAGATTGCTATTGGATTTTTGAAAGGCTTTTTTACTTTTAACTCGGCAAAAACAATCCAACCATTTCTCAATGTGCTTTTAAATTGCAGTTTAACCCTTTAATGCATGATTTTTTATTTTGTTCAGAAAACATTTTTGTTAATTATGCACATGTTTCTGTTGGACACAGCGGTGGGGAATTTTCAGAAAATCTTACCAGCCAGCAAGATGCAACATACAGTTGAAAATAGTTATAAAAAAATTGTACGCTGTAATGTAAATGTCACTCAAGTTACATCACAACTAGTATGTTGTGGCCATCACAAAACTTTCTTCTATATAAATCACGTCAATTAAATCATTTAAATAGTACAAGAAATAACAACGATTTAGCACCAATTTATATCAAAGTATATCTGAATTTTGAAGTTGGATGAAAATTCGTGCATTAGTTCTTGAGATAGAGCTATAGCGGAAATTCTGAAAAAATGTAGCATAGCAACGCTACCTGTTGAGCGATTTACACCAAAAGTAAACAGCACTAAACGATATCAAGTTATACCTGAATCTGAAGTTTGTTGAAAATCCAAGCATTAGTTCTTGAGATAAAGCTATTGCGGAAATCGCAAAAATGCAGCATAGCAGCGCCACCTGTTGAGCGATTTACACCAAAAATTAAGCAACACTAATTTATACGTCAATTCATGTCAAGGACTAACTAAATCTGAAGTTTGATGAAAATCCGTGCAATAGTTCTTGAGATACAGCTCTTGTGGAAATCGTGAAAAATGCAGCACAGCAGCACCACCTGTTGGGCGATTTACACCAAAAATTAAACAGCACTAATTTATATCAGGGACTAACTGAATCTGAAGTTTGATGAAAATTCATGCATTTTTTCTTGAGTTAGAGCTATTGCGATAATCATGAATAATGCAGAATACCAGCGCCACCTGGTGGGCGATTTTCACAAAAAAGTAATCAGCACCAAAGTATATCTTGGACTAACTGAATCTGAAGTTTTATGAAAATCCGTGCAGTAGTTCTTGAGATATAGCTATTGCAGAAATTGTGAAAAATGCCATATAGCAGCGCCACCTGTTGGGCGATTTTCACCAAAACTAATCAGGTCCAGTTTATATCAAGGTCTAATTAAATATGAAGTTTTGTGAAATTCTGTGCATTAGTTCTTGAGATAGAGCGCCCACAAAATTTTTGTCACATACAGACTCACAGAGTGACAGACAGACATTTTCTAAAAGCCATCAAATCATGTTCTGGGCATTCTAAAACTTATAAATCCGTCAAAAACCGGAAGTCGAAATTTTTCACGAATCCAATACTTTCTTCTTGTAAAGATAGAAGAAAGTAAAAAATGATAACTTTAAATTGTATACTTTCTTTAAAGTGTTTAACACTGCACATGTAACAACTATTCAAGATATTAACTTTTAAATGCTTGCAGAATTAATAATTACTGTACCTTATAAAGTTACAGAAAAAATGTCAATCCAGCACATTGCAAGCAGTATTAACAAAAAGTGTTATATAACCTCCCTGTGATAACAAATCAGAACAAAAACAAACTTCATGACCTCAAATGCAAGTTATCACACGTACATAACACATAATACTTCATTAAAAGACTAATAGAAAGTGCCAAATGACAAAGAAAGATCACATAACTTCTGAGTTACACTATATGCATTTAAGGGTTATAATTGTTATAGTTGTCAAAAAGGAAAATAAATGTATTAATTTTTTGTACAAAAAATATCTTTAATTTTAATATTCTAATTTCAAATCATGCTGCTTATAAAAGAGTAGGTACATAAATTTATTTTGAATTAGAAAGATAAATAAAAAAAAGAAAGTAATTTTAACATAGTTCGAAGATCTAAATGATTACATTTTAATAACAGTTTTCTAATTTTGGTGATACAAAAAGTATAATATCTGTCCATATTTGTGTGTTAGATAATTTATATTTTGTAATTTTTTTCGTATTGATATAATTCACATATATTTTAATAGTTTTTACATATATTTAACTTAACTTGGTGTTTACCACTTTCCAACATAGTTAAAAAGTGTTTATGAATTCTATTTGTCTCTCTGTCCCTGCTCTAACTCGCGTAAATATAGTCAGATTGTCATGAAATTTATATATGCTATTAGACTTTACTATGGCATGTTCGGTATTGAAAAAGGAAGGGTGTTGAGAACATTGCAAGCAATATCAACAAAAGGTGTTATATAACCCCCCCCCCCCCCGCTCCCTGTGATAACAAATCAGAACAAAAACAGGCTTCACAAATGTTATCACACATAAGTAACACATAATAATTCACCAAAAGAGCAATAGAAAGTGCCAAATGGCAAAAAAAAAAAAAAAAAAAGATCATGTAACTCCTGAGTTTAAGTGTTAAAAAGAGAGAGAGATAGCCGGAATAGGATAGACAATAACTGAAATATTTGAAGAAAGAAAAGTATTTAAATTATTTTGTTACCAAGGAGAAGGAACAGTATGTTAAGTTTCGAATCTCTTATCAGTGGTGAATTCGTGTATTTTTTTGTACTTTTCCTTTCAACTATAAGGTCTTTGTGCTTTTTTTTTAAAGCTTGGCACAATTCAGGCTTCAGAAAGTGAGATTTGTTGCTAGTGTCAGAGTTCATTCTAGGATCAAGGGCAGGCAGGGTGCACTTTGCCATAAAAGGGCACTTTGGAGAAAAAAAAGGGCACATTAATGTAATAATAAATAATCAATTAATAACTTTCCCCCCTGACGCTACCCCCTCTTTGCTACTACCCCTTTACCCAATCCATGATGCTTTGCAGTGCAGGGGTGATTCTTTTCCGAAAAATTAAGGCAGTCATTTTCGAAAAAAAAAAAGTCATAAATCCAAAAATTTGAACATAAACTATATCGCAAATTTTGAGAAATGTTTGCCAAAAAAAAAAACCAATTTCGTCAGCGAATCGCGAAAAAAACGCCAATTTTGTCAAAGGACCTTCCCGGGGTTTTTTTGTCTTTTAGAGTTTGCTTGAAATAACCGATGAAATTAACTTAAAGGGCTCTATTTTTCCCTCGGTCGATTTTCTGAGTGATAGGGCTCGTGGGGCTGGGCTTTCGGACAGTGGGGGCATCGGGGAATCAAATTTTGTAAAGAAGAGCAGGCAGGGCGGCCCGCCCCGCGAAAAACACCTAGAATGAACTCTGCTGGTGTTATAAACAGCTATGAACATAAACCTAATGCACTTTTATTCTTGTTTATATAGGAACTTTTACATATAATTGATTTTTATATACAATTGACTTCTGTTTGAATATAAAAATTGATAAATGGCTTCTTTATATTAAATAAATTATTATTATTAATCTTTGGATGTGATTCTTAATCTGAGTAATCTAATAATTAATTTAAAATCAGAAAATAATGCCAAAATCACATATATTCCACAAAACTTATCAGATGGATGTTGCTTTAATGCCCAACCATTTATTCAGAAAAACCAGTTATCCAGAATACATCTGACCCCAACGATTCAGGATAAATGGTTCTATACTGTAATAATTTTCTTTTGATAATTTTTCTGTTTGTTTTTTATATGTTTTGTTTGAAAATGTTACTTGCAAATGTGCATTATTATGTTATTTTGGAGGTAGAGGGGAGATACAGAGAGACTAAAATAATAAAAAATAAATTTATATTGTATTTCAAATAAAACTTAATAGTGGACCACTGTGTCCCAGTCCCAGTAGATGGACCATTGTACCCCGTGTTCTTGGGGCTATATGAATGTATGCAAATATTTTTTTCTGAAAAATGTATTTGAAACTATGTTCTGAAAAAATTCTGAGGCGTGTAAAAATGTTTAAGGAATGTTCAAGAATATTTTCTGGCAGATTGGACCTTCCATTAAAGAGAAAAAAAAAATGTAAACTGCAAAAGTGGTCCAGTGTGCCCCAGTCTTCCCTATATAGTTGTCAATTTATGGAAATATTTTAGTAATTTTTTCTATATTATTTAAATTGTTATTTTGAATGTCTACTCTAGCCTCTTGTGAGCTACCCCCCCCCCCCCCCCCACTCTCCCTACAATAAAAGCAATGTTCCATTATTGTTTTTGAAAGCCAAAATTGGTGTCAAATACAAGAAATGTTGGCAACAATGTCATTAGTTATAACCTGGTTTCTGTTTGTTTGGAATAAAAAATAATAAGCTTTGTGTTGGATACACTTCATAAATTTTAAATAAATGAAAAGATAAATTCACTTGTCTCGATATATATTGTTTTATTAAATTTTAGAAATTGAATAGAAAAATAAATTATATATAAATATTTTTTATGATATACAAAGATCTTTTTAAATTATACAAAGATATTTCTGATTTAGAGTTGCAAATATGTACTATTATGTATTACCAAGTCATATTTGCATTCATAATTTAATAACTTCTTTTGATTTGATTGAGAAAAATGATTTTTATATATTTTCTACTTAATACATGCAAAATTATAGCAAATGTATTAAAATTTTTATTGTAATTTATTAATATACACACTCACATGTATTAAAAAGAGAGCAATCTGATTAGTCATATTTAACCATACAGTTTTGTCTATATTTGTATGTATTTATTTGTTGAATAGTAACTTATTATAGTTAGTTGTAACTTATAAAAGAAATATATTTTTTATAGGAATAGAAAAATTCAAGTTCTAGTAAATGAAAAGTGTGAATTAGAAAATGCCATGGCGTGGTTGTCAACACTTGGAGGTGCCTTTTCAGCTTTAGGTGATACTTTTATTGAATGTGTACGTATTTTTATTATTTTCCTACCCTTTGAGTAATTGGTTAATATTTTGTAGTGTCTGCAATCTCTCCAGAAATACATTCAGAGCTTGATTACTTCACAGACACATGGGTCAGTTGAACTGGGCAGTGAGCACCCCTAGTTTAGAAAATTGTCATCTTATTTAAGTATAGAATTTCTGTTGTAAATAAGATCAAAATTGCTATTTAAAAGTTGTGAATGTCTGCTCAAAGCTCTCAATAATTAGTCAAGCATTGAATACATTTATGTGTTTATCATTCTGTCTTTTTTTTTTTTTCATTTATAAATTTTTGAGTTTAATTTCATTTAAATTTCAGTTTATCTTCTGAAATGTGTTATAATGATCAACTTTTTTTATATGCAACATAAGAAATTCATAACATCTTTTATGAATTTCTCCCTGCCAGTTTCACGCATTCAAAATTTATTTTAGAATTAGAAATTCTGAGTTAGCTGGGTGCAAATTTTGCCAATAGCATTTTTTTTTTCTCACCAGCAGCTTTTATTTTTGCATGTGAAAAGTAAAAGTTACGTATGTGTGTAGAAAAATGCTTTGATGCAGAAATAAAATGTTTTGGTTATAGCATATTATTATTCATTTTTAAATTTTAAGTTAAATTAGTGAAAGACATATTATTTTAAATGAACTAAGTAAAAGGTTTATTTTTAAAATGAAGTTTGAATAACGGTGATGGGAACAATATTTGGTGATTTATCAGCTGCAACTGGCTGCACTAAGCACTTGATAAAGCACTTTGATTCAAATATCAAAATTTGATTCTAATTTTTATGTTCTATCTGTCTTTATAATTTTTTACTTTATATTAGTATTATGTATCATTATTTTTATATATTTAATTAAATGTGTGGAAAGTGATAAAAATTTGTTTAATTGAGACTTGCTAATAATAATAATAATAATAATAATAATAATAATAATAATGTATTTATATGCATTTTCATAACTATCAATCTTCCGATTTTTTTCTTTTTTAATTTCAATGTAAACAAAAATTTCATTAACTAAAAGACATTAAATAATTTTTCTGGTTCAAATTATCTTTGACTTCTTAAAAAACTCAAAAGTTTGGCAGTTATCTGCTTATACACATGTAGTTTTTTCTACAGAATTTTGGCAAACATATATTGCCATACTATTTTTGATTTTTCCAATACTTTGTATGTGGAAAGCTATATAAAAAAGAAATTAAAACTCATTTGTAGAAAATCTTTTTAATTATGTGATACGCAGTTTTGTGCATTTATACAAAATTCAGTTGTTTATAAAATCTTGCATATTTTTTTGAAGTAATAGAGATAAAAAACAAAAATAATAATAATAAAGATCTGAAATCTAAATACTTTCTCCTATTAGACCATGTAATTGTTGTGGAATTATCTATATATCTTTTTTTTTTTTTTAAATAGGGTACTTTAAATATTGAAATATTTATCAAAATGCTAGTTTTTGTAAAATTATATATCATGAAGGGAAATAAATAACAGTATGCATTTTTTATGTCTTGTTACTACTATTTCCAATTATGGTGTAAAAAATTCCTATTTTTTTTTAATGAGAAAAAAATGAATTTTATTCCATTAAAATCAGATTTTTCTGATATGATTTTTTTCTCCCTGTGTTAAAAAACAGAGTAACTACCAAGAATTTTTTTTAGGGTTCTAAAACAATTTAACTAATACTAACATAATCTATATTTTTATGCTTTAATTAATAGAATTATAATTATTAGTTAGTAAATAAAGAAATTATAAAAGCTGCAAATTAGTAATTTCATTAGTTAGTAGCCTATAATAAGGTTATGTACCGTATTTTTCAGCCTATAATCCGCAGCCGCAATTTTTAGTGCTTATAAAAAAATTTCATCAGATAATTCGCATCGGCCTATAATCCGCGGATAATACACCGGACTATACGAGGATTACTCATTGTTTACAACATTCCAAAGTACTACTAATAAACCACCTCCCTATTTATTTAGTTGCTCTATTTAAATGATAATTGTAATAAAATAATTGAAAAAAAAAATAATTATAAAATAATTACAAGTTAAAAATATAAATACTTTTTTTACATTGAATCTTATATCTAAAACGTAGACTATCTTGGGAATACAGACAATTCTATAATAATTGCTGTTTTTAAATCATTTTCTGCTTTTATGATAATGTTCAGTTTAAATTCTGTAGTGTTAAATAACACGTTTTCTGTTAGACATTATTTATTATATTGCATTGCAATTTTTGAAAGAGATGAGTTAAGCAGGGATGAGAATTTTCCGTCTTTTGGCGGATTTCCGCCTTTTTTGTTATTTCAAGGAATTTCCGCTTTTTTTTTCCTCGAAATTCCGCCTTTTTTCCGATGATTCCGTATTTTTTCTCCTGCAAAATTTTATTTTCCGAAAATTTCACTTTCCTGTCGATTCCGCTTTTCTTCCGATTTCGAAAGAACATTCAAAGGTGATGAAAAAACGGCAAATTTCGTCAAAAGATCGCGAAAAAACTATAAATTTCGTCAGAAGATATTAAATAAACGGGAAATTTCGTCAAAAGATCGGGAAATGCGGCAAATTTTGTCAAAAGATTGCGAAAAAGCGGCAAATTTTGTCAAAAGATCGCGAAAACGCGGCAAATTTTGTCAAAAGATCGCGAAAAAGCGGTAAATGTCACCAAAAGATCGCAAAAAAACTACAAATATCGTCAGAAGATCGCGAATAAACGGCAAATTTCGTCCAAAGATCGCGATAAAAATGGCAAATTTCGTCAAAAGATCGCGAAAAAGCGGCAAATTTCGTCTAAAGATCGCGAAAAAGCGGCAAATTTCGTCTAAAGATCGCGAAAAAGCAGAAAATTTCGTCTAAAGATCGCGAAAAAGCAGAAAATTTCGTCAAAAGATCGCGAAAAAGCAGCAAATTTTGTCAAAAGATAGCAAAAAAACTACAAATATATCAGAAGATCGCGAATAAACGGCATATTTCGTCCAAAGTTCGCGAAAAAACGGTACATTTCGTCAATAGATCGCGAAAAAGCGGTACATTTCGTCAATAGATCGCGAAAAAGCAGAAAACTTCGTCAAAAGATCGCGAAAAAGCAGAAAACTTCGTCAAAAGATCGCGAAAAAGCAGAAAACTTCGTCAAAAGATCGCGAAAAACAGAAAATTTTGTCAAAAGATCGCGAAAACAGCAAAATTTTGTCAAAAGATCGCGGAAAAGCAGCAAATTTTGTCAAAAGATAGCGAAAAAACTACAAATATCATCAGAAGATAGCGAATAAACGGCAAATTTCGTCCAAAGTTCACGAAAAAACGGTAAATTTCGTCAAAAGATCGCGAAAAAGCTGCAAATTTCGTCAAAAGATCGCGAAAAAGCTACAAATTTCGTCAAAATATCGCGAAAAAGCGGCAAATTTCGTCAAAATGGTGCGAAAAGTACATGTATTTAGTGCTTTTAGTGTATCCTCTCCTTCTCCCCTCTTTTGTAACCTTTCAGAAAATTTCTGTGAATTTCAAATTTTTTTTTTTTTTTTTTAACTCAGAATCGCTCCTGATTCAGAATTCACATTAAGCTGGCTGTAGGTCCTGTTCCAATTAGCCTGTGTGACCAAAAATAATTAACCATTGTGATTTTCACTAAGTTTTTCATATTTTTTGCTAAAAAATTTATTAAAATTATGACACACAAAAGCTCTATTCTTAATTAAATTATTTCATTTTCAGGAGCGGTCATGATTCTGATAAGTCGAGCATTTCATACATTCAATGTTTTAAGAGCTGTGTGTAATTTGGCTATTTTCACTCCTGTAATGTAGTATACAGGCTTGTGCGCTTGTCTCCACACTGCAAATAGAATCGTCTTAAATTTAGACACATATGTGACTGAAAAAGAATTTTAGACACTTAAGTGTCTTAATCTGAAAATTAAGACACTATAGATGTCTTAATTTAAGATACATAAGCGTCTTACTATGACCATGGTGTAAACGAACTGAGAATAATGTCTAAAATATCCGCAAACGTCTTATTTTAAGACACTTCATTGCTTTAAACGTGTCTTAATTTTTGATTCTTCCGACGCAATAACCACCAGGGGGCACTAGCACTCCCAGTTGCGCATGCGTTTTAGATGTCTTCGTTCGAAGTGGTATACGTTGTAATTCAAACAAAGTTTGTTTTTATGTACGCGTGTATTTTAATTCGTTTTTTGCGAAATGTGAAGTACTGTGATTTTAATTCGTATTAACTTGGATTATGTATTTATTGAATACATACATCTGACGTGTGTGCTCGGCATCAAATGTCTCTTAGAAGCTGTCGTCGATACAAGGGCGGGATAGACACAGAACCGAAGTAGACGACGGTTGAAGATTACACCCGGAAATTCTACAAAGCGTGTGCAATGGGCTTAGTGTTAACTCGTATCAATTTATATCAATAATATTGTGTTATTCATCTTCGTCCTGTCGAAGCTGGCAAAAAAAAAAGAAACTTTTGTCTGGCGGGTCCTGTTTTTAGGATGAAACATCTCATCCTTTAAATATGGCTAGTCGGATGTATTATGGATTACCTTTTAAACTGATGAAAGTCTTTCTCCCTCACTGTGGTTGTGGTAGTTTTTAAAATTTCAAATCGAGGAATATTTCTTACCTCTTGCAGCAACTCAAGTAAGTTTCTTTATAGTAGTAAAATTAGTGTATTTTATGATTTTATTTATTGTACTAAACAAAATCCTGCATGAAATTTAATTAGTTTTGAATCTGTTCGCAAAAAACCCCACTAATTCTAGAAGTATATATTTTTAAACTTATGACGTTCTTTTTTATTACGAATTATATATTCAATGTCAGTTCTTAGTTTCAATGAATAATTTTTATCTCGCAGTAAATGACGGCCACAAGGAAGTAAAGATAAAAAAAAACTTTGAAAGATGACCTAATGCTTTCTTACTTCCTGGCATAAAACCGCAGATTAAAAAAAGATAAATAAAGTAAATGAGACTCGTCTATTATATGAAGCTGCCTGTAAAAATATACATATGTATTTGATTTGCAATCAACTCTAATACTGATTTTTTTATTATTTTTAATAAAAAAGTAATTTGAAATTTATAATGGGAAAAAGTAAAAACCTCTAACTAGATTTCGTATTTAAAATTGTGGTAACTTTATTTATATGCACTTATACGAAAAATACAAAAATGACAGATGTTACTGTATATATTTAAGACGAAAGAAGTTTGGAAATCATAAGTTATTTTTTCCTCATGTTTTTAATATAGAATATGTACTTATTTGTTTTTATTGATAGTTGAATAGCTTTTGTGAGTACCCTCTGATCTACATAAAAACTTGCCCATGTGGAAATATAAATTTTTTAAAAACATAATTTTTAAATAAGTATTTTCATTTTTTGGGGGGGAGGGGGGGGATTTTGCATGAATTTTTGTAAAGCTGATATCTTAAATCTTGCACTGATTATAATGAAAGTTTTGAACTTTTAGAGTAGGACAAGTTTAAAAACGCAAATATATTTAACAAAATACCAAAGTCATTTTTTCCCCAATGTTATTAAAGTAGAATATTTATTTATTTATTTTCATTATTCATAGTTAAATGGCTGTTGTGATTATCAAGTGATGTATATGTAAAATTGCCTATGTGGCAATATATTTTTTTATATTTTCATTTTTTTTTTGGGGGGGGGGGGGATTTTTGCAATTTTCGTACATCTGATATTTTAAATCTTTTTCCACATTCAACCGAGTATAATAAATATTTTGAACTTTTAGAGTAGGACAAGATTATAAAATATATATATATATATTTATCTATGTACCTTAAAAGCCCTTAATAGCGAACACTTCGGGAATGCGGAATTTGTCCGATAATTGGAGATGTCTACTTTTTTGAGGTAAAAATATACAAATATGTATGTCTGCTGATTTAAAAAGTATTCGTTAAATAGAGGTGTTCGCTATTCGAGAATGTTCATTAACCTCCACAACGGATACTCCCGAATATCGGACATCTCAATTTAGACAACTATAATGCAGGGTTGCGTTTTTTGCAAAAGTACTTCTTGATTAAAGGAAGGGCAAACTGGGAAGTGCCCCGTCCCCCTACGACTGTAGTGCCCCCAAATTTGATGTGCAATATTTGTAAAGCTTATATTTTAAATCTGTTTCGAAATTGTACTGATTATAATCAATATTTTGAACTTTTAAAGTAAAATAAGGTTAAAAACAAAATAAATTTAAAAAAATCTAATATTTAGATAAATATTTTTTGTTTTTTAATCTTGTTCTACTCCTGAAGTTCAAGATATTGATTATAATCAGTACAATGTCGTAAAAGATTTAAATTATCAACGTAACGAAAATTGTATACCAAAACTGAGAGCACCAAAAAAATCAGGCTGTATTGGGGGGGGGGGGGAGGGGCAGGACCACAGCCAAATATTTTTCCAGGATTCAACGTGGTCAAACATGGCTACGTATGATGCTTAGAAAAAAAAATGGATGCGATTCAGACGTTTGAAGTGTCTGAAATTCAGACGCAAAAAGTGTCTGAAAAAATTCAGACATTTTAAAATGTCTGAAAATTGAACACTCCATTTCAGACACTTAAGTGTCTGAATTTCAGACATTTTAATTTAGAGTGCATTTGCCCGGAAATCAGACCCTAGTTTTATTTCTTAAAGTATTTTTCACGGATAAAATGTGGTACATTTTTTTGTCTGCGCGTGGTTTCAGTCTTTTTGCTTTTTTGCAATTCTCATCCCTGGTTAAGAAACACTTTGTTCTTCATTAAAACATGTTGCCAAAAAGCTAAAAATTATAACATAAATATCGGAAGCCACTCCCACTAGCACATACACATCATATGTGAACGAATCACGAGCAACTCCACGAATGGTAGATAGTAAACAATCGCATGATAGCTGTTTACATTTTTATTTTGACTGCCGGTAGAAACAGGATATCTGGCATGAACTTCTGCTTTAAAAAAATTGTCAGCAGATAATCCGCACTTAAAATTTTTGAGGTTTTTTAACAGATAATCCGCGGATTATAGGCCGAAAAATACGGTACATTAATATTTTGTAATGTTTATGTACAAGTACATCTATATTAAGTAACACTGATATTTACATTTTAAAAAATTATTAATGGCTGCATTTAATATTAAATTGTTAACACCACTTAAAGTTAATAATTATTAAGCAATTAACTCTGATTAGAAAAATATACACTTTTAGGCTTTAATTACTAAAATGGGAATTAATAATTTAGTATTAATTCTAGAAAGAAAAAAAGGTGGGGTGTTAGTTCCCAAAAAGGGCACTAGCTCATTAGAAAAGGACATTATTTCACGAAGAAAGTATTAGTGGCGTGTTTAGTAACAATATAAGAAAATGTACATATGTAATTTTTTAATATGTTAAATAAAGTAACATTAATTTTAAAGGATTTTCTGAATTGCTTTTTTTATTTCATGATATATAATTTAAAAAACTGGCAGTTTGATAAATAATTTTGTAAATTTTTAAGTAAGGAAAAAAATACTGGTAAATCTATGATAATTGCATGATCTAAAAAAAAAAAGTCTAGATTTCAGATGTTTTTGAATTTTGTCTTTCAAAAAATATGCAAGATTTTATAAATCTTTGAATTTTGTGAAACATGCTAAATGACAGTTTTCAAACCCTTGCAATTATGAGGATTTTTAGGATGAAATTATTTTTCAAGTGAATTTCAATTTCTTTCAGTATAAGTTCTTATCTACAAAGTTTTTGAAAAATAAAAAAAATGGTGCAGCAAACCAAAATACTTTCAACTTACTTGCTCATTCTTCTATTATTTTCGTTCATGATGCTGTTGTCTGATATTATTTCGAGTCCAAGATACATATAACTCTTCACTTCCTTATTGTCATGATAGACAGTATTCTGTTTTCGTACCGAGTTCAACAACACCTTAAACTTTTTCAATTTTTAAAAAATTTCACTGTAATGCTGGTTTTGCCAAATCTTCTAACATGGCTTCCAATTCTTCAGGTACTGTTACTGAAAATTAGAATGTTAGGAAACTAGAGATGACTCATGTGTTCCCCATTTATTCGGATCCTTATGTTTTCCTTTTCCAGTTTCTTGAAAACATTTTTTGTAACAATCAAAATGCCTTGATCTCTCTCACTTATCCACCTATTGGTTACATGCATCTCTCAATTATATGCGAATTTTGTTATGTCATGCCACCAGGTATAGAAAAATAATGCTATAAATCTCTCCCTTACAAGTGCCACTTTAAATTGTCTCTTTCAGTTATATGTGATTATTTGTTGGTATTTGTCTGTCCAGACTTTACTTTCAGGGTCCTGTATCCTGTTGTTGTGAAATTGTGAACAGCTTTTTACATTTGTGAAAAATCTAGTCATAATTTTGTGAATTTGAGATCATTGTTACATTCACGTTCTTGTTTATAGATTTTTAAGGACATATTTATGCAAAATACATACATTTTCTTTATATATGTAAAAGTGACAAGTCAAATTTTATTTTTAAATGATTAAGATTGTGGAATGTTCAGTTTAAAGATGAAAAAATTTTGTAAAAAGCCTATTTTTATAGCAAAGAATTTTGTGAGGAGTCCTGTTTTGAGATGAATAATTTTGTGAAGGGTCCTGTTTTAACATAAACAATTTGTAAAGGGTCCTTTAATGGACCCAAATTCTTCCTAAACAGGTCCCTGTTAGTTATCTGTAAAGAATTTTTTGCAGGTGTCAAGGTCATAAGATGATTCTACAAACCCTACCCTGCAGTAATTGCAATGCAGTATACTTTGATTTCTTTCTTCAGTTCACTTAATTTCTAATTTCTTTTATGAAGTCATGTATGCATGCATTTCCTTAAGGGGATTCTTCTCGCACTTGAAAACACACACTCCGTAATATTAATCCTATGGGCAGGTTATTTTCGAATTTCTTGTTTCAGTTTGAATATTTTTAAACAATTTTTTTGCGTAGGATAGCTGAGCTCAATCTTTAATATGACTCTTTTTTACTTTTTCGATTTTGGTTGCAGATTTTTTTTAAAGAGGTACTTTCAGTTTTGAAACCGGTTTCGAAACTGAAAGTACCTTTTAAAAAAAATCTGCAACCAAAATCGAAAAAGTAAAAATGAGTCATATTAAAGATTGAGCTCAGCTATCCTATGCAAAAAAAAAAAAAAATCGTTTAAAAATATTCAAATTGAAATGAGAAATTCGAAAATAACCTGCCCATAGGATTAACATTACGGAGCGAGTGTTTTCAAGTGCATGAAGAATCCCCTTAAAGGTCAAAATTAGCATTAGCCACCAGCCATAGGGCCAGTAAATGAGAAAAAGTGAAAAATTGTCTATCAGCGGCCCCTTCCAGCTACTTTTTTACAAGGAGAGAATAAAATTTTCTTGCATCTCATCAAGGATTCTACTTTTTTGGTTCCAATATATTTATATTAACATATTTATTTGGGCTATTCAGTTCTAGATGAATGCATATAGAAATTTTACTGTTTAGTATTTTTAAATTAAAAAGTGGCCACTTAAAAAACTAGTTCTACCGGCCAGTGGCTGGCCACTTAAAAAACTAGTTCTACCGGCCAGTGGCCACTTAAAAAACTAGTTCTACTGGCCGCTAATGAAATTTCCCAGTTTTGCCCTAAACTCTTCCTGCATTTGTAATGCTCTGCATGTTATACAGGGTGTCCCAAAAGTCTTTGAAAGTTCAATAAAAAATCAAGTAATTGTTGTACTTAAAATGCTTCTCATGATGAAAAGTTTTTTTTCAAGCGAAAAAAAAAATTAATTCCTATCATATCTCATAGATGGCACTGTACCTTAAATTAATCAGAAAGAAGCATAAAAAACTCAAGACAATCAGTTACAGATAATTTTATTTTGTCAAAATCAGTTAAAGAGTAACAACTTGTGCATAGTTCAATAATTGCACTTTTTGTAGCTCAAAGCACATTCATACGGAACTCCAGTTCAATCCACATGTTCACTAGCATTGCTTGTGGAATTGACTGGATCACATGCTTGATTCTCGTCTTCAGTACTTCAATTTCAGCTGCAGCAGAAGCATACACTTTGGGTTTTTTCGCTGGGAGTCGTCAATTCTGTGTTACAGCGTCAAATTTAATCAGAAAAGATGCATGTTTGAAAACATTAAAACCAAGCACATGGACAAGTGGTGCCATCTAAGATCGAATTTTTTAACTAATTATTTTTATTTGCTTGAAAAATATCTTTCCATCCTGATAATCATTTTAGTCCAAACTGCATTACTGGATTTTATATTGAGTTTTAAAATGTTTCAAGGACTTTTGGTACACCCTGTATGTCTTTGCTAAGTTTTCTAATTGATAAGTAAAGTAACATGCTTATTTTATTTTTGTTATAAAAATGAACAAAAGAAATGCTTTAAACACTTCGTACAAAATGAAAGCAATTAAAAAAACAGCTAAAGATACTAAACTGTCAAAAAATTAATTTTGTTCGAAAATTTGGTTTGCCACCGGAAGTAAATGTGAAATGCATCCATACAGGTGAGATTTTAATATATGGTGAAATACGTTTAACACGAAATTGAGAAGGCTGAAATTTTTTTTTGTGTTAAAAGAATTTCACATTAAAAGATTTGTAAAGAAAAGAACAAAACTCACAAATATTTTCGACGTCGTCAAATTTTATTTCGATATTCTGTTAAACTACTAGTAGGCTGCATCCGTTAGGGTAAAAAGCAAGTAAAAAAAATATTTTTTGGGGGGAAAAAATCAGATATCTTTTTTTAGCCTTTTTCAGCATTCTGAGGTCAAGCTTGTTTGAATCAAATAAGCAAAGCCGTCTCTAAAACTTCATGTTTAGCGGTTATCATACACTTTCTGTCTGGCTTAAACATACTGAGCCAGACTGCAATATCATTTTGTGTTAACCAATTTTTCATGTTAAGCGTTTTCGTTAATGTATTTACGTTAACGTAATGGGATCTCTGTTTTTTAATATCGTCGATAAAGTAAAATTGGCAATGGCAAACTAGTTGATTTCTGTTTTCATCTTTCTGTTTCATCAGCGGTATTAAGCAGCTTCATCTTCATTTGAAGCAAAATAGCAATTTGTTTTCAGACTGATTTTTCAGCAATTGTGCTCATAAATTACAAAAAGAACTAATTTACAAAGCTAATTTACAAAAAGAACACTAAATTCCCTGATTTCCCCCCAAAATTCACCAATTTCAACTCAAACTAACTAGATTGAAAGAGAATTTTTTTCATGTTAAATGATTTTTGTTTCGTATTAAAAGAAAAAAAAAATGTATAAAATTGCATAGTGTACTGTCCGGACTGCAATATCATTTCATGTTAACCGATTTTTCATGTTAAGCGTTTTTGTGTTAAACGTATTTCACTGTATAAAATTTGACTTTATTATTGTGACACAGTTAATTTTCAATTAAATCTTTTGTTTGTTTGTTATATGTGTTTAGAAACAGTCTCTTGCCCAGTATACAATGCTGTAGGCAGTGGACTAAAATTATCTTTTAAAAAGAGTTAGTTAGAAAGAATTATTAAGTTGTATTAACAAGTGTTTGATTGTATAATTTTTTCCACAATAGGCTGTTAGAGCTGGAACCATATCAATCAAGCAGTTATACATTGCATTACGATTAGGTGATCCTTTGACAATATGTAGGTGTAAAATATATCTTGCTATGAGTCTTCTACAAAGAGGATATTATAAGAAGACCAAAGAAATGGTTAGGTAAGTATATATATATATATTTTTTATGATGCACTTGAAAAGTAAATGAATGAATGACAGCCAAAGAAAACAAGCCACAAAAATTGTTACTCTATTTGCACAAGTCTTCAAAAATATAGTTTTGGAAAACTGATTGTTTTTAATTGCATTGTATTCTGAAATCTGATTATTAACAGCAGTGTTATTTGTGTAGCTTAGATTCTGTTCATTGGGATTCATTTGTACTAAAATGATTTGTCCTGACTGTTTCATTTATCCAAAGTAAATTTAATAATAATTTTTGATTTTGTTCTTGAAATTTTGTTTCATTTAAATGGTGTCTCAAATATCCAGAAGCTACTGTGTATTAGATAAGTTTACTTGACATACATAATATATGATGTAATTGTCAGTTCACAAAAAATTGTAATTTTAGCTACAAAGATTTGCCTCTGTCAGTTGAATTTAATACTGCTTGTACTATTTCAGACATAAATTTTATTTAAAACTGTTCATTTAAAATTTATAAATAATAAGAAGTGCATGTGAAGTAATGTCTAATATGTGTAGACTTATACATAAATTATTTTAATTTGATAAATTTCTACATTGGGTACTACACTTTATTATGTTAACTTATACATGCATTCATTCAAATTAACCTAAAACAATATTTTTCGATATTGATACCCAGGGGTGGGAAAATACATCATTTTACTCCCCATTGGCGAGTGAATTTTTAGGCAGTCTTTGAAAACTGCAAACTATAGAGATATGCCAGAGAAACTTTATTTTTTTTTACTTGTCACCTATACCTTGCAACTTTCAAAATTACTCTAATGTAAACATGGTACTAAGTTCTATCCTATACTAAACTTTCTTCTCGTATATATATCTTAATTTTATAGAAAACAAAATATGAAAATGCATTATAGCAATAGTAATTAACTATTTTTGCAGTTGTGTCAATTTTCCATTGGAGTTTTCAACTGTACGTTACATTTTGCTGGCTGGTAAAATAAATCCTTTGCTGTCAAAATTTTCTGAAAATTCCTCACCCCTGTTCATACCACACACATCATACACTCTTACAATACATTCTTAATATATATGTTACAGTCAGTTTGATAAATTCAGTTATTATTAATAATTACCATGACTTTTGGTAAATTTGATAAATATTGAAGATTAATCATATTTACCGGTTATTATTAATAATTACCAATGAAGTTCGATCAGTATGATTAATAAAGCATAGTAATGAATATGTACTGCATGAAGTAAATAGCAAAAATAATTGTTAGGAGATAATAATATCTAATTAAAAGATGTGTCTTATTCATAGGACACCAGGGCAACGGCTTAACCCTTTCAGGGGCAGAGGATTTCTGTTCGTAAAATGATGAAATAATTGACTTACACCAGAATATTCAAACAAATTTCTTAGTAAATAACAAAATGCTATTTTGCACTTTAATTACAAAAACAACATTTTATTAAGATATTTATGGTGGCAGTAGTCAGTTTTGGAATTAAAATTAGGTGGCTAGACCCTCTAGCCACCGTCCTTGAAAGGGTTAAAGCTTTTTATAATTACTGAATGATTAGATGAAAATTTGAAACAATGAAATAATAAATAATACAGTTTTAAAATACACAATTTCACCAAAGAATGTTAAGAAAAATGTAGCTGTAGTATAAGTAGAAAGTTTTGAATTTTGGCTTCTAATAAATTAATTTTAAGGTATTATAAATATATTAAGAGAAGTTATTGATAAAATGAGACAATTTTTACAAAAATCTAATAGAATAAAAAAACAAGAAAGAAAAATCATGCATGAAGCATAGATTATGAAAAATGTTCCAACATTTCCAAAATACTTTTAAAAACTTTTGCTGTTTAATAATGTAAATAAAACATCCAAGAAAAAATTTTAAAAAACCCAACACATTTCAAAACTAGATTTCAGCAATTACCGCCGGTAGCCGGAAAAGTACTCTAGCTCTTTTGGAAAGCTCTGTTTATGATTTATAGGTTTCCATATATTCTACATAGTATGTTAAAATTTAGTGTAGTAAAAAAACATACAACACAGTTAAAAATTCACATTCAACAATTTATACCAATAGATGGAAACGTACTTGAATTCTTCTGTACAGCCCTGTACATTACCTACAGCCTTTTTTGTACCCAACACATATTAAGTAGAAATTTAATTTAGATAAAAACACTCTTAAGACTACTGAAACCATACTTCAAAAATTATCATTCGTAGGCGCCAATGTATCCTATTCTTTGCACGGCCCTGTATCTAATTTTATTTATATTATACAAGTATCTTTTAAAATACTAAATCTAGTTAAAGTTTAAAATGCATATCTCAAAATAAAAAACATCTTTAAGCAATCCAAACTCATTCTCAGTTTTGCTTATGAATATTTTTGTGTCGCCCTGTATACAGGCTATAAAATTTATACACATCACATAGCATGCAAAAATTTAGTTAAACTTAAAAATGCATACCATAACTGAAAACGCATTTCAGCAGTGCTTTCTAGCAGGTCATCAAAGAGTTTATAAAAATGTACGCATGTGTAATTGAAATCTCAAGCTAAACGAGTTGAAATTTATTAAGTTGACTGTTATATAATAACATCCTTTCCAATTAAAATTAATTTAAAAAGCTATTTTAAAATATTTAAATTAAATTAAAAAACTTCTTTACTTTCAAAATTTAAATTCTACCTTTAAATATTCATTAATTTTCGTTAAGTTCGTTTTTCAGTTAAATTTCACTTAAAAACATTTTAATTTAATCGCCATAAAAGATCGTCAAAAATTATCAATAATAAAATAATAAATCTTAAAATTAATACTTTCTACCGTAATAGAATATTTTTATAATAATTTTCAAATCTAAAATTCATCATTTAACGTTATTTCATTCAAATACTTTTATTACTCTGTGTGGCATCGTCAATTTTAAATCAGCCAATCAACGACGTCCGTTCTAACGGCGGGTTTTTGTAGCGTCTGTTTTTGGAAATAGCGTCCCTCTCTTCCTGCCTGGATTCTACGGTGAGCGGACGTACTCCGCTTTCGGCGGCTCCGCCTTTTTCCTTTTCATGGCATATCAGCGTTGGACTAAACGGGTCCTTCGCTCGATATGTCCATTTCTTTTAATTGATAACTTATTAAGAAATAATTTAAATTTTGATTCCTCCACCAACCCAATCCTTTAATAGAAATACCAAATGGATTATGTCGACTTCGTTATCATTGGCATCCTGCCGATGACGGCTACGCAATTTTGAATCACAAAAATGAGGTGATGAATACAGACATCGATTCCCATTGCAAGAGTTCCTCTGTAAAAGCAAATGAATCATGTTTCATATGATTTATCATTGCCAAGTAATTTCTTTCATTATAAATGAATAACAGTATCTGCCAAAGGGAAATGATCCGTGCTTAGCGATCTGAAATCTTTGTTTACTGGGCGTGCTCCAGCGTGACAACTTACTTGTGAGTCTTCAACTGTTATGGTTTTGACGGTGCATATTCGGCGAAATTAGAGACTTCATTAGTTCTACGAACTTAAAGCCGATTTGTATGGAGAAACTCTGACAGTAGTGATTCAATGACTTGTGTTAATGACAACAGACTGAAATGATTAACGGAGTTGAAGAATCTACGTAACATTCAATATTTAATAATTCAAAATGTTTACCTAAATATAATTAAGAGTCAATATCTGTTGAATATCCTTCCAAATCATATATGATAATGTTGGCATCCATGTTAAACAAATGTGTGTTTCATTATTTGATGAATATTCATTTATAGAAAAGAATCTGCGCAGATTTCAGGTCCGAAAATGATAAATAAATATACAATAAAGATTTTTTTTTGTATATATGTAGTGTTATATTTTGTGTTTTAAATTTATTTAGTGAATTTTTTATGTAAAAATATCATTACACCATGAAGAAAAATGGGTAAGATTTACGAGCAAAAATGATTTGGTAACGTCACAGTAACAAGAGTTCAGGTAAGAGGTTTCTATTATACATTTTACCATGAAGATTCCTCAGATTATATTTATTTACTTCCTTCACATCCAATGTTTACTAACCACTAAAGTTCACTGGCCAATTAATTAATAATAAACTCTCTCTTTTCTAATTCATAAATTAAATCTACATAATTTTTCATAACTCCTATTTTTAATAATAATTTAAATTTAAAACCCTTCTTTCCCTATATTTTATATTTTATTTTTTTTCTACCTAACATTGACCAAACTTGGTTGGTAATTATTAATAACTGGTTAATTTGATAAATTCTCATAAATTAATCATATTAACCGGTTTGTTTAGATATTATTTGATAATTATTAATAATAACTGGTTATTATTAATAATTACCGATTAATCAAATTGACCGTATATAATATATCAATGCAAAAACCCTTGACGGGTTAAAAGTTTCTGACGCAGCAATTTATCTTATGCTCTAAGAATTTTAAATATGGAACTTAAAAATACTGATATCAAATTTTGAGTGACGTTATGCTATTTCTTAAAAAATATATTTGTATTTATTTCATCATTTTATTTTTGTTTTATTTATAATCGCATGTGCAAAAGTTATGTTCAACATGAAAAGGTGCATAAAATTTTATTCGCTGTTGCTTTATCATTTACATCTCTCATAAATTCAAAATATGAGTTTTAAAAGATATGATATAAAATTTAAGTGACGCCTTGATGTGACTTTAAAAGGTTTGTTTTAAAATTCAATTTAAATTATTTTTGACTTGGTTAAAATATTTTTTTTACATCTACACAATACTTTTAATTTTCCAATTCACTGTTAAATATATCACTTTCATTGAATCTATACTATGCATTGAAATGTATTTATTTCAATAAATTGATTTATCTTTTGTGTCACGCTATTCAAAATTGTGAGTAAGATTTATGTAAATGGTTTCTTTGCATCAAACTATCCTTTTTCATACATTTCATGTAGTTTGGACACAATGACGCAAAGAAACCATTTACATAAATCTTACTCACAATTTTGAATAGCGTGACACAAAAGATAAATCAATTTATGGAAATAAATACATTTCAATGCATAGTATAGATTCAATGAAAGTGATATATTTAACAGTGAATTGGAAAATTAAAAGTATTGTGTAGATGTAAAAAAAATATTTTAACCAAGTCAAAAATAATTTAAATTGAATTTTAAAACAAACCTTTTAAAGTCACATCAAGGCGTCACTTAAATTTTATATCATATCTTTTAAAACTCATATTTTGAATTTATGAGAGATGTAAATGATAAAGCAACAGCGAATAAAATTTTATGCACCTTTTCATGTTGAACATAACTTTTGCACATGCGATTATAAATAAAACAAAAATAAAATGATGAAATAAATACAAATATATTTTTTAAGAAATAGCATAACGTCACTCAAAATTTGATATCAGTATTTTTAAGTTCCATATTTAAAATTCTTAGAGCATAAGATAAATTGCTGCGTCAGAAACTTTTAACCCGTCAAGGGTTTTTGCATTGATATCATTACTTTTTTGAGGTTAGTGATAAAATTATTAAAAAAAAGATACTTATGGAATTTAATGCAGATTTAATTTTTACTATTTTATTACAATTTTCCTTATAGCAGTTTGTATATAAAAACAAGTGGGTAAGTATAATCGCTGTTTGCACAGAGGGTTTCATTTGATATTCCTTTAAAAACACTTTGTCCTTAAATTAATAAATCCAAAATGTTAATTTATAATTATTAAATCCTTACATAGATGGTGCACCAATAGTTCCAATTTTCATGGGGCAGGGAACGCATTCTTTTAAACAAACCACCTTCCAATTGAAGTCACCAAAAACCAAGTTGAATAAGCCAGACCCCGTTGTGTTGTTTCACAAACAGCAGTCTCATGTCCCCTCCTTCCCCCCCTTTTCAAAATTTTTCAGACCAGTACCTAAGAATGGAACCGAAATAATTTTTTCTCTTCAAAATTAGGATAAAAAAATAGTATGCAGTACTCATAAATTTACTTTAATGCTATATAGGGTGATTATTAAGTTAATTATAACGTTTGGAATCTGTTGCATTGATGTCCGAAAGGTGGTTTCTGAGTTATGGAAGCTGGACCCATAAGGCGCTATAGAGGGGCGAAGCCCACTAGTGTCTATCATAATTATATCTGCCATGTGGACTAATTGCGATATTTAATCAAAATAGTCCCCCCCCCCCCCCTCCTCATCCCCGGAAATATAACAAATACAAAATGTGTCTTTATAAACCTATCGTCAAATAGGTTTTTATTTCTTTTTCCCTAAAAAAAAAACATGATTTTTATATCCGTAACGTAAATAGCAGACGAAGCCCGCTAGTTCCTATCATAATATATATTTTTAATAATTTTATATAGTCTATAATAAAAATCAGACTTAAAATAGTCTAGTTCCATGAGTACTTGTAGTGTCAGTTACATGCTACGATTTTTGGATACCAGTATTTTAGAACGGGAAAATGTGACTTATTTTATCGGAGATATCTCATTAATTGAATAAGGTGAAGCAAACTTTTTGAAAAAAAAGGTGGCCAACAAGCATGGCAGTTATCAGCTATGTGACTTTGTGCTAAAGTCCATTAATTTGATCCGCTTTAAAAAGATTACAGAAGATTGAATTATAGTAGAACCTGGATTAACCGAGCTTCGATTAATCGAGGTTTCTGTTAACCGAGCCGATAACAAAGTCTGATTTTTTTTTCCTTTTGAATGAGCCTTAAAAATAACCACACTCTTTAGCTCACTGTCCGTGCTATACAGACCTTCTGCCCCCAAAAGCACTCAACTCCAAAGAAACACTGGACCCTGAGAAGTCAATAGCGAACAATGCTTTGTTTCCAGTGGCTGTGTGAACTTTCGTAAATTTTTCAATTTGCATTTTAAAATTTACTACTGGTAGTTGATTTTCTTTTTAAATTTGTTAAGCTGTGAAACAGAAATTTACATATATTTATTTTTATTATTTAAAAAACGTTCTATATATTTTTTTAAAAGAGATGTTAAATTCGCAAGCACGGCGAGTTTTTACACACAGTTTCTATAAACCGAGATTTCCGATTCCGATTTAGTAACAGTCCCAATTAGCTCGGATAATCGAGGCTGCTCTGTATAATTAAAAAATCAATGGCGATCTTACTGTAAACGGGTTTCCCTTTTACTGAGGGATTTCAAGACCGAATCAGCTGATGTTAGTTGCTGTTTCCGTGCTTGATTAAATAAGATTAGTTAAACATTTGAAAATTACCAAATATAAAAGGAACTAAGTCAACAGAGTGTTTGCTTTATGGTATTTTTTAACAACGCTATAAGAAAATGATTTTAAATAAGAGATTTTAAATGTAACGTTTTAAAGCTGACATAATTTTCACCAAACTTTCCTTTCTCTTTGTAACATTCAACTGAAAATATTTTTATTATTAGAAAGATAATATTATTATTTGCGCTACCTTAAAATTGGCAACTATAGTTAAAAATATCATCTCGAAATTTGAAATAAATCTCTCATATAAATATATTTTTTAATTTAAACTGTTTTGCAATATTATTATTTGGCCACTTTGGCCAATATGACGTAATTTCCTCCATTTACGACTTTTAACACATATCAATGAATTTATTATTTAAAAATTTTCTTTTACTTTTAATATTCACGTGTAAATATAATTTTTATGACGTAATTTTCAATGTTTTCCTGCTTTTAATGCGTAATCATTTAATTCTAATTTGAAAATAATTGATTATTTTATAATTTTCTTTCATTTTAAGTAAGCATGTGTAAAAACAATTTTTATGACGTAATGTTTAATATTTTCCTGCTTTTAACACGTTATCATTTAATTCTAATTTAAAAGGATTTTTTTCTGTTTATAATAGTCACGTGTGAATAAATTTTTAATTTAAAGGATATATTATTCTTTGCGCTGTTTTAACAATTGGCAACAATTTAAAATAACCTTTTCTAAAATATGTAAAAAATATCTCTGGAAATTCTGAAAATTTTAATTTAAAATTGAAATAAACCGTCAAAAAATTAGGCAAGTTAAAAATAATAAATGCACTCTGCAAACTTCGAGTTTCTATTGAATGATTAAATTGAATAAAAAGGATTAAATTCCCATGTATATTTTTTTTCCTATGAGACTTTTTTAATGAGACAATTTTATCCAGATTTAACATTAAATATCTCTTAAAATAATTCTTCGATTTAAAAACTGTCTACTTCAACGTTTTTATCAAACATTTCTCTATAATACTACCCATTTTAATATTTTTGTATGCAGTAATTTTCTTAATATTTGCGAAATAGACCTCTAGTCACGAGATTCTTTCAAAGCGGTGAAAAGCGTTAGTTTTTTCTTTTTTTCCGAATAAGAGACAAAATGTATAATGTGGTACGCAATTGCGTCAAAAGATGGCGACACCAGAATTCTGATATGCTTATTATGTAAAACTTCATTGTTATTTATAAATAAAACATTTCAACTAAATTATTTATTATAAAATAATTATTACATCACAATAGTTTTTATGCAAGGAAAATAATAATTATAATAATAATAATATTATGGATGTCAGTGATTATATATTGATTGACCGTCATAATAATAAAAAATGATATTATAAAAAGAAGAGCTGAAATGAATTATTTTTTTACGTTTCTGATCGTGTGATTTATATTCAAATAATAATTACAGTAAACTCTGTGTAAGACGGAAATCTGTCTAACTCGGAAAGAATTTCAAGTCCCTACGAATCCATAGACATAGAGTAAAATTTGTCTATTGCGGAAAATTTTCTTGGTCCCGATCGATTCCGCCTTACACAGAGTTTACTGTATTAATGCATATTTTTTGTAAAGTGATTGAAATTAAATATATTTATAAAATTTATGGTAATATTTTTATTGTTGAAAAATTGCCAAGAAATAATCATCATCAAATTGGCGTCATTATAATTGTAATTTTATTTAACTTAATAGCAATTAAAAAATTACAAAGGAACTGAGAATAATGGTCAACTAACAGACTTTAAAAAAAAAAAAAAAACTTCACACGCACCAGCGAGTATCGAACTGCCTATGTTAAGATCAGTAGACCATGGCCCTCAACCACTCAGCCGTGGGAAGACAAAATTTTTCTCCCCAAAAGTGGTTAAAAAGAAAGCATGTGTATGAATACAGTGTCATGCATTTTCGGTGAAATTTCCATAGAATGGTGAAGAAATATAGTCCGATTTTTCATGCGCATTATAAAACGAACAAGAGTCTTGCTGGAAACAAGTAAATTGTTATTTGGTTCATCTGAAACATATTTATTTGATTTTTAAAAAATCGCCCGTGTCATTTTCGAGAGAAAAAAAAATCGAATTATTTAACGAACGAGAGTTTTCCCAGAAAAAAGAAAAGTGTTATTCACCTCGCCTAAATCACATTTATATTATGTATCAATTTAAAAATAATCGTTAGAACTGTTTTCGAGATTTTCAAATTAGGAACTTCCTCGATATTATACCAACGTTTTCACTTTAAAAATGACTATTTAGATCTCAAAATATACTGCACGTAGAAATGTAAAAATTTCAGTATACGATTAGACTGCAGATATAAGACTGTTCTAGAAAATTCAGAACAATAAGACGTATATCTGCTGAGTTATTAAAAGGCGGCTTTTCGCATTTTCTTTGATGTCGAGTTAGCTGTATATATGAGTTCCGCCATCTACGAATTCTATGATACGATACGATACGATACGATTTTAACGATACGATACGATACGATTTTAGGCTTAAGGCTGCGTCACTCGAAATACTACCGTCTTCCATGATATATATGTATATGATGCAAATAATTACATATAAATTAATTTTAATGTTATTCAAACAATTTCCTTTCTTTTAAGGTTTTTAAATAAATCTTACCTAACTTTTATAAACCTAAATTAAAAAAATAATTATTGTATTGTGCACATTGTTTTCGTTTTTCTAATTTTTTTTATTGAGAAACCTAAAAATATTTAATATGGAATTCTCTACTTTAGCCATACTCAACCTTTTTTTCTTGCGGGCCTCAAGCATATGTTTGTGATATTAAGAGGGCCACAACAAACTTTAAAAAAATAGTAACAAAGCGATATAACACAGTTAATATTATCAGTAGAGTTGAATGTTTATCACAGAAGAAATGTTACTAAAACATTTTACCATCACTATTTTCAAACAATAAACTTTGTTGTAGAGTGTAAAAATATTTTTGTACTAATTTTTTTCCGACAAACGTTTAACCCTAAAAATTTGTATTAGCTGTATAATATGTATAAAACTTAATAATATAACAGTACAGAATTTCCATGTTCTAAAGGAGAAAAATTAGGGATTTTTTCAATGTGAAAAGTTTATTATTTTTTTTATTATTATTTAGAAATATATAGTGCAAATTTAATTTGGTATAATGTTTAATTAGTTTTGAAAATTAAGAAATATATAACCACTGTAGCACAAATAAAACTAAGTGTAAAAACAATTATGACTAAAAAAAGGGCATTTAAGAGGTTTTTAACATAATTTTCAATTAATTATAAATAACAGGACAAATTGGTCTTACCATGAAAATAAATAAAACAGCAATGGCGATCTTACATACTTTTTATTCATATCTCAATTAATTTTATAAATATGGATTAATGATTATCTGTCAGGGCCGCACATAAAGGATCACCAGGCCACATGCAGTCCTCGGGCTGCAGGTTGGGTATGGCTGCTCTACTGCATGTCAAAATTGAGATATGCTGTCAATAATGCAGTTTCAAGTAACAATAAAGAGTTGTCACAAAACCACTCTTTCAAAATCATGTTAATCAGCATGCAATAAGTTAAGAAAAAAAGTGTGTGTGTATAATCTACGGAATATTTACAACTGTATGAAACTACGTATACTTTCATTAAGTCATTGAATATAGCACGTAGATATTGACATAAAGTTGTACGAATACAGAAATAGTAAGTAATAATTACACATTCAATAATTACACTTTTGTGTGCCGTCACTTGTATATAGCAAATACAAGATAGTCACTCATTTCTGCAAAAAGTAGTTAACTGCCAAACTGACCAGAAAAAAGCATAGGATTTTACTTTGCTCTAAATCAGTGGTTCCCAACGTGGGGCGTACACCCCACTGGGGGGCACTTTGACTTTCTAAGGGGGCAATTTCAAATTTGTTACTCACTCATTTGCTATCAGTTTCTTTTGTCTTTTTTTTAAAAGTAATATTGAGTAAAAATAAATGGAATACAAGCAAAATTTAAAATAAGGTTTTTTATTGAAATTTTAAAATGTTCCCAATGACAAGTCTCATATAAATTTAACACCAGAATATTTATACGAATAATTTTCAAAAATATTTTGACATCTTTTTGTAATACTAAATCTCACTATAATTTTTCAGGGACTGTGTTTTACAATTTTTCGAAACGTTTTCGATTAATTATGGTTTTTTACTTCTATTCGCTATGCTGTATGTTCCACGAAGATTCTTTTACACGTGAAATTACTTAAAAGTATACATAAATTTGACTGTCAACATTTAACTTAAAAAATGTATGAAATATCTGAACGAGGTAGGGATGCAACGGATATCCGGCAAATATCCGATATCCGGCATATCCGGCTGATTTTTCAATATCCGAAATACCGTCGGATATCCGAATCACAATCACCGGATATCCGACTTCTCTGCCGGATATCCGGTACAGTGCAGCGAAGTGAATATACAGGGTGTCCGGTCTCAACGGTGTCCAATGGCTAATTCCTAAACCGTTAGTCATAGACATATAGTTCCAATTACAAAAATGTTTTAAATCACGTAAAGAAATATTTTAAAAGCGATTTAAGTCAATAAAAACATTTCTTAAAAAATTACGAAATTTAAATTTTTATACGGTCCCCCGGTCCTATAAGTTATATTTAGTGAAATTTTCCTTTTACACTGACAAATAATACAAAAAAAGTCCCGTTATTCTACGATTAAAATTGACCGAGTAATAGCTGTCTAAAGTTGGAGCATATTTTTTGCTGCAAATTGTGGGTCATTCACAAATTTAGTCGAAATATAATTTCGTCAGATATAAAATATATCTGGGAGTAAAATTAACAATTCAATATAAATTTGAAATCTTTAATCATTCTGGCATATTAATGGAAAATATACAATTTGTAATAAACATTTAAGAAGAAAGAAAAAACAGAATTTTTCTTAAATAAAATGATTCTAAATTAACAGCCTATGTTCTTTACAAAATGATACGTATTTTAAAATATTATTAGATTGCACAAGCCTGCAAAAGTCGGGTTATGTCATGTTTTTTAGCTAATGATAATTGATTCTTGTATACTCTGTACCGCTGAATCCGAAATTGACCTTCATTTTTAACTATCATATCAGGATTTTTCGCACATTGCAAATTTCAAAGTTAAGGAGTTCAATGTTAAAATTGAATTTCTTGCCCCATCTCATCGGACCACTCAGCTGTTTAGCTGTAAGAATCCCAGGATAAGCAAAAATATCGAATAAATTTTTCAATCAAATAAAATAAAATAAAATAAAAAATGTTTTACATATGTTTTATAGTATGAGATTTTAGCTATATTTTAACTTACACATTTGCGATTTGCCAAAAAAATTCTAACGTGATGGTTAAAAATGAAGGCCATTTTCAGATTCAGTGCTAAAAAGTGCGTAAAAATCAATTATCAAAAGTTAAAAAATACAACCATCTCCGCTACTTTATAGTATTCGATTTTTGTTATCCTTTAAATTTGAAAATTTATGATTTGCGAAATATCCTGACATGACGGTTAAAAATTAAGGTAATTTTCGGATTCAGTGCTAAAAAATACATAAATGTGAAAAACCCAACAATCGCAGTCTTGTATTATCTAATCTAAAACTTTTTCTTAAACTCCTAGGCAGAAATTTATCCAAAATGTTTTGTGTTATCCTGTAAAATAAGTATAAATGGTAACCACCGAAAATCTTAATAATATTAGATTGTTATCGGATTTGCGCCAGCATGTAAAATGCAATCTCGATCGGATATTTAAAAGTGGGTTAAAGTTAGAGTACAAATTTTGAACTGGAAAAACATACATATGATTGTTGAAGTAACATAAACAGGGCCGAAACTAGCCTTTTTGGCGCCCGGGGCAAACATGGATTTTGGCGCCCCCCCCCCCCCTCCACCACAAAGTAAATTTACAAAAAAGAATTTTACTAAATATCTAACAGACAACTTATTTTTAAATTTAAAATATATAAAACGGAACTACGTAATCAGCTTTGTCAAACATTGATCCATTAAAATCTTTGAAAAGTTATTGAAAAGAATTGCATTTTAATTTTTTTGCATAGTCTAAATGAGGTCGATATCTAAAAAAGAAAGGTTTTACTAAGAATTTTACTCTGTGCATTTCCCTTCCCGTTGTCCTGGGCAGTCAGCGCCCATGGCAAGACGGGGGGGGGGGGGAAAGAAAGAAAGGAAGCTCAACACTGTTTAGCGGAAAAAAACAAACTGCTTTCGTGGAATTTTTTTATCTAGAAGAAAAATCAGACTGAGGGTCACTTCTCCTTTGGTAGTTATCCGTAGTGGACAGTAGGGTGTCCCACAATAGAGACTGACCTTGAAAAACGGTAATGAATCTCCCTTGGATTCTCCTCACAGGAAGTGATTTAAAAGATAGAAAGCAAACGCATAGGCATGATACTTTGAAATTTTGTATTGTAATGAATCTTTTTATCTATTTGTGAAGTTTAATGCATTTGGTTCAGTTTTCCTTTTAAATTTTCCAGCTGCGAGACATTTTTATACAAATTTCATAATATATATATATATACATTCTTGAGTCAAACGTCAAACAAAATCTTCATTTTGGCGCCCCCTTCACCTCCTGTTAAAGCGGCGCCCGGGGCACGTGCCCCCTCTGCCCCCCCCCCCCCTAGTTTCAGCCCTGAACATAAAAACTTATAAAAAACATAATTTTTGTTAAAAGAAATCATAAGAGAAACAGTCTCAAATCCTGACAAAATAAAACCTATGTTATTTTAGCCAATCATAGACTTAATCATAATACTTGTAGGATTTTTTTTCAAAGCGCAGATACACATGTAGTAAGACCTTCGAATACTTTAAACACTTGGCATATGATCCCTCAAAGCCAAGCCGAACTCATTTGTTTTCAGAGTAGAAAAGTGGCATAAGTCATGCATTTTTAAAGATTCATAACTCGCTCAATTTTAGCGTTATATGAATGGGACTTTTTTTGTCTTACTTGTCAGTGTAATAGGAAAAAAATACTAAATATAACTTATAGGACCGGGGGGCCGTATAAAAATTTAAATTTCGTAATTTTTTAAGAAATGTTTTTATTGACCAAAATCGCTTTTAAAATGTTTCTTTACCTGATTTAAAACATTTTTGTAATTGGAACTATATGTCTATGACTAACGGTTTAGGAATTAGCCATTGGACACCGTTGAGACCGGACACCCTGTATAAGGATAACAGAAATAGTTTGACCCCAAACAATGCTGAACAATTTTGTTTATAATGCAAAATATGAAAGTAAGTTCACTATACATGAGTAAAAGGTAATTCTCAAAAGTTTAAAGAATTGCCAGCTTTCCTAACATTGATATTTGAACTCTTTATAATAAATTTAAGAATTTATGTTTACTTCCTTCAGAAAATTGTACCTTTACTTTCAGAATGCAAAATAAAATTTGAAGTTGTTTATTAAAGTATGACTTTATTAATTTTCTTTCTTTTTTTTAAGTTTAACAATTAAACAGGCCAATTTTTGTAATAGAAATTTTTTCGATTTCCGGTTTTCGATGTTTTAGAGGTCAGCCTCCTTCAATATGGAAACATTCCACTGAACAATTGAACAAAATTTTTTGTATTTGTTTTTGGCTATGTCCAGCAGGTTTTCCTTTAAATTGGAAATATTCAGCCAAAATAGGGCGCTGTAATAACGATTTTTGTGCCACTTTCATTCTTGTACCATCAAAAAGTGTATGAAGCATAGAATTGAACCAATTTTTGGGGGTATGTTTTTGGCTATGGCCAGCAGGTCCTCCTTCAATTTGAAAATATTCTGCTGGAAGGGGGCGCTATAATACGGATTTTTGTGTTATTTTCATTATTTTACCATTGAAAAGTGTATGAAGCTAAGCATAGAATTGAACCAATTTTGTGTGTATATTTTTGGCTATGACCAGCAGTTTCTCCTTGCATTTGGAAATATTCCGCCAGAAGGTGGCACTGTAACAGAGATTTTTGTAAAAATTTTTTCGATTTTTCGCAGGTTTTTTTTTTTTTTTTTGTGCTGCATATTGGCGGCTCATGAAGCGAAGGGAACTTCGCATCCTGCTAAGCTGGCTATTCACAAACAGCTGATGTACAACAGAATAACGAAAAAATTATTGATTTTAATAAATATCATGATCGAGATTAACTTATTCTTATTCTGATTAATTGACTGGAGCAGAAATTTGAGATCAAAATCAAAGTTGGTATAATATTGAACTAATAATATTAAAGTATGGTAACATTTGGAACTACTTTTTGAAATATTAAGATGTATGAGATAGAAGAAAGTTTTGGGATTGGCAAATCCAACTAGTTATTTTTGTAACTTCATTATAAATATTTAAAATTAAAAGTAATTTTCTTTTTACTTATAAATATCAAAATAATTTAACTTAAAATAAAACTAAACGTAACTTAGAGCAAAAACAATATTAAATAATTAAAACAGAAAAAGGGCATCAATTAAACCTGTGTTTGGAGACAATAACTCTTTAATCATGGGTATATTAGTAGATATTTTATGTTTAAATTATAAAAAGAAAGTATGTAGTATTTCTTTGTGAAAATACTCTACAATTATATACATATTAATTGGTTAAAATTTACTATACAAATTATCAGCATTTTATTGTACAAATTAATTAATTATTAGTAATTATCAATACAGTCAATTCCATATCCAAATCCAGTAGTAATTATCAGCATTTCATTGTACAAATAAACAGAATATTTTAATGTTTAAATTACATTTTTTATGCAATATTATTAATATACATTACAGGGCTTGAATGGCAGATACAGGGTTTGAATTTCGAGATGGGATGGCAGGATTCGTGCCCTAAAGATTATTATCGTGTCCTATTTATTATGCCCTATTGTGGGCGGGCGGCTCCTGTTTCCAAAAAATCATTTTCAGAAAATGTTTCTTTGTAAAACAACGATCAAGACTCAGGACCGACCGACAAATTTCATGATATTTTCTACTATCGATTAGCAAATTTCACAGGTTCTTCTTACGACAGATTGACAAAATTCATAGTTGTTTTTCTGCATCTGACTGAAAAATTTTGTGCTTTTTCTCCACGACCGACTGACGACTTCCACGATTTTTTCTAGAGACCGATCAGTGAATTTCATAATTTTTTTTCTCGAGATCAATTGACAAATATAGCAATTTTATTCCGTGACCCATTGGCAAATTTCTCTGTTTGTTCTTGCGACATACTGATGAAAATAGCGATTGTTTTTTTTGCATCCGATTGAAAAATTTCACGTTTTTTCTCTGCGACCGGCTGAGGAATTTCATGATATTTACTCGTGACGGACTTTCAAATTTCCCGATATTTTTTCCATGATCGATTGACGAATTTTGTGATATTTTCCCGCTGCCGATTTCCCATGAACTTCAGTTTTCTTCTTGCGACCGGTCGACAAATTTTGTTATTTATTTTCATCATAATTGACGAAATCGGCGATATTTTTTTTATGACCGATTTATGTATTTTGCGATGTTTTTTCCCTGTGCCCAAAATAGGAAATAACTAAAAGGGCAGTAATGGCCACCGGAGACTGAGCCCTACCAAATTGGCCAATAGTCAGCACTAAACAAAATGAGATTACACTTGTGGCACACATGAAGAAAAAAAAATGGTGAACTTAAAAAAAAACATGTTTAGAAATAACAAACTAGTTGATTTTTACAATTCACAGAAATTAGGACATGACTTTTAAAATCAACCTTTTATCGTGTAATAGAAGAAATCAATTGACTATTTCCTTTTCAAACTTTGGATATGGATTTAAAATTCCAATGCATTGCAATTCCATGCAAAAAAATCTGCAACCGAAATCGAAAAAGTAAAAAACAGCCGTATGAAAGATCGAGCTGAGCTATCTTATGCGAAAAGAATCTTTTAAAACTTTTCAAATTTAAACAATTAAAAAAAACCCTGCCCATTGGTTTAACATTACGGAATGGCCATTTTCAAGTTAGTGAAGGGTCCCCTTAAGTGTTTAACTGTGTGATGTGAATGAAAAAAGAAATTAAATTTGGTAACAATATTATGATAGTATTAGAAACAATATTATGATAGTATTAGAAAGTGTTTTAAAATGTATGACTAATGTACGATTGTTTGCTCTTGCTAAAATTTCCCATGGGTTAATATAGAATTTCATGATTTGAGAAGGGAAAACCAGTTTCACTGGAATGTCCCCTTAACAAAAGAAATTACTTTGAGGAAATAAATGTTTCTTAAAATCTTGCAAAAATAAAGTATTTCTTAACAGAAATAAATAAATAAATAGGAAGGATTCACAAGGAGTTTATTTAATATTATTAATTCGTACTCAATAGATTGAAAAAATTTCAATATAAGCATAACATTTATTCATTAATCTTTCAAGTACAGTAAAACTCAGGTTATCTGAAAAGCATGGGACCAAAACATTTTTGTTGACTGGGGTTCCATAAGAATTTTCAGATAAATGGGAAGCTTTCTTATTTACCCTACCAGATGCCATCTCCCCCCCCCCCCCCCCCCAGTTTTTGATTGAAGGACTGACTGATGGAGCAGAAGTTGCTGAAAATTTAAAACTTGTGGATATGAAGAAAGTTGACTACTGGATAGATTCTTGATGAGAGTGAATGAAAGTGAATTAAAATTAAAACGTTAGTAACATTTTTACATAAGTTATGGCCTAAGGTTGAGTTGCTAGTCTTTGAAACACAGTTGCAGTCGGCAGTAACTGATGTCATTGGAATTGTGGACAGAAATGATGACAATATATACACTGAAGTGTTTTGGGACGTGTTGAATGCATTTAAAATTCCATAGTTCAATTTTAACAAAAAAACCAGGGATTACAGTTTTGACTATAATTCCATTAAGGATATAATAAAACAAGTTTGTTCAGAAGTGACATACAATTACCGTAGGATATTGACAATAGAATCACCGATATGCATTATTCATGCAAGTACGTTAAAAAATAATGCACATCAAATTTTGCAAAGTTTTCTAAAATTTTTTAACAGAACATAACCATGCGTTTCCGATAATTTCTAAAGTTATAAAAGTTGGTCTGTGCTGTTTGTCAAAAGTGTAACTTGTGAAAGAGGCTAAAACATGCAAAATGGAATAAATTCTAAATTAAGAAATTCATTTAGCAACCCAATTGTTAATTGCCCATAACATTAGGTGAAAATTGAAAAATAGACATGGTATATATAAAACTTGATTCTGTTCCTTTGTTTTAATAAAAATAAACATTTTTGATAATAAATTACCTTGAGTTGTTAATTTAAATTATTTCAAAGGTATTTTGTCATGTCTGTATAAATGTAATTCTTTAAGTGGCACATAAAAAATAACAGGGTTTAAAGATATTTTTTTTCCTTTCTAACAGTTGAACTCCCCTGTATTTTTAAATGTTGGCTGGGAAACTTCCCTTCTGGGGAAAACTTGAATTTCAAGCCCTGATGTTCAAAGAGATATAGTTTTTGTAAATTATATTTCAATACATTTAAAATGTTTTAATGATGTATGAAACATGTTTGTAATTTATTGTTCTGAGATGGCGTTATATAAAGAAATAATTCACCATATAACTAAAAACATATCTAGTGCCGGATATCCGATCGGATATCCGGCCGGATATCCGAATCCGGCAGGCAAAGGAGCTTCGGATATCCGGTATCCGATATCCGGCAAAATCAATATCCGGTGCATCCCTAGAACGAGGTACTACCATAAAACTGACAAATATTAAATTTCATTAGAAAAGGAAATCGCTAAATAGTAAAAATTTATTGCTGTAGTGCAATCATCCTGCACAGTAAACAAATTTGCATGATGATACATTTTAAAATTAGATAATACATGGAACACAACAATATTCGGAAAAGGAAAAGAGAGAAAATGTGTTGTGATGAAAAATAATGGATACTTCAATTTGATAAAATAATGAAATACTTCTTAAGTATTGTGCTATTCGTAGAAAGAAAATTTAATGTTCAAAGCTTTTCCACCAACTCTTAATAAGTTACGAAAATGAATTATAAAATGTGTTAATGTAATCAATTTTAATGTTAAATGTAAGTCTCTGTTCAAGATATTTTGTGAAGATAAAAATGCGAACCGTATAGCATTTTTTAAAAACTTTGACGTAAGTTAGAAAAGAACAACCAAACTCTTTTTGGCACAATGACGAAGATGCATAATCTCATTGCTTTCATAAAATTATGTTAAAAAAACATATTTGTGGCACAATATTAACTTTTTTGATAAGTTAAATAAGTGAAATGGATAGTTATTGTTAGGGCTCTATTATCCTTCCAACGTGTAAATAGAGTTAACTTTTTTAAATAATAAGAGGTATAATTTATAGATTAAGGAGGGGTGCATATTGATTTTACAGATGCTTTGGTGGAGCATGGCCAATAAAAGGTTGGGAACCACTGCTCTAAATAATCATAATTGTGTAACAAATTAAAGAAGTGTGGGTATGTAATGTACGATATATTTCAAACAGCTGTGTGAAACTACATACACTTTCACTAAGTCATTGAATATGACATATAGATATTGACATAAAGTTGTAAGAATAAGAATACAGAAGTAGTAAGTAAATATATTCAGGGTTGGCATTTTTGCCGGCAAAAAGGTATTTTTGCCAGGACAGTGGCAAAAACTGGAAAAAACCAGGGCAAAAATGGAAAAAACCGGCAAAAATGGAAAATTCTTATTTGACTTTAATGTGTAATAAAATCTCTAAGCTAATAAGGATAATAATGGTATAAACAATTAATTTTAATTACATATCATTTAATATTTTTATTTAATTTGCTAATTAATAAATATAATTAAATATTTTTACATATTTTAAATCTTTATAAAATAGGTAGGTTTCAGTCTAATGCTTAGGAATTTAAGAACCAAATTAAAAATCAGATATCTATTTTTTTTTTCCCTTAAGTAAAGTATTTTGTCAGGCATTAATATTTTTTTAATTATCAAAAGGTTATAACCTTGTTACTTTTGTTTTATGTAATGAGTCTTAAAAATATGTAAATATTTATGTCTTTGGTACTAATTTATAATTATTTATCTGATGAAAATAGTGTGTTACATATAAAAAAGTAATTAAATTAAATATTATATATTGAAAAGACTATCTGTTATGTCTTGTTAGGAAGCTAGAATTTTTTTACCTCTTTCTTACACTCCAAGAAAGGGATAAAAAGTTACATTCTTTACTTTCAGTAAGTAGTCTGTAGCCATTTTATCTTTTTGTACTAGGACTTCCCTCAGAGGGATTAGTCTGAGCGATATTGCTGAGAACATAGATTTAATAGTAACATGTGGAAGCAAAGAAAATGAGATGTTATCTTTAATTGTCCATATACTGCGATAAATTGAAATGATGAAAATAAACGAATCGTAGAATTGCAAAATCTTATATATAAATTCGTATACACTGTTTAAAAAATGGGAAATCAAACCATACAAGACAGCCATGCATGGATATGAAATTGAAAGTACGCAATATATTAAAAGTAAAATAGAAAATAAAACACTAAATTACATATATCGGAATTTTAACTGTATAAAATAATGTCAAGAGCATAATCAGACACTCCGCACCAATTTGAGTAACTTAAAAATGACAAATATATGATGTTTAAAAGAATGGACTATACTTTATATGGTGTGTGCTCCCCCGGAATAGATAATATTGTACAATATCATTTTTCCACGGATGCAATGAGGTTGTCGATAACATTTAAGGAATTCTCTCCTCAAAATCTGATATAGTATCAAAGTACCGAATACATCGACAGTGGCATGCAATGATTCGTTAGAGTGTGTTTTAGATATGCTCGATCGGATTTAAATGATGAGTGTATGCTGGCCGCTACATAAGCTGTATTGTTTTGTTTTCAAACATATTCTGCACAAGTTGAGCTGTATTTAGCATGTATTAAATAAAAGAAATCGGCAATGATTGCAACATAAAGTATGACACAAGATCTGAATATATCGTCTGCATAACTTTTGAGCTGTCAAAGTGTCATTTGAAGTAATTTACAAATCCATACATATTTATTCAGCTAATCATGCAAGCTAACATACGCCAATATGAACCCGATTATGAAATTTCACCAGAATAAGTTAATACAGTAGAAGATCTTTATAACGCAATTCCATATAACGCAATTCTCCATATAACGCACAACTTCTCAGATGTAAACAATGATTTTTGCAGTTAAAAAGCACCTGCATTTTCACATTGTAAAATATTGCTACTCTCTAGAGGACTAAATTTTATACATTAGTTCAACTTTATCTTCTAAATTAAGACCTTTTTACTGAAAAAAAGTTATTATTACAATAAACATTTTTGAAAATGTCTAATGTAAGGGATGGTTGTGTCAGTTACATTGAGATCATGTTTATAAAGTGAATTTAACAATGTCTGACCTATATTATGCAAAAATTTATAATTTGGATAACTCTTGGTAACAAGGAATGCAGTATAAAGATATTCTAATGTATTTTGATATGTTTCAGACATATTTGGCCATGCTTACAAGGTGAATTTAATGATGTGATCTATATAACGCAAAATTCTATATAACGCACAATCTTGTGTTTTTAGGTTTGCGTTATAAAGATCCTCTACTGTATATAAAAAAATCTACTAACGATAATTGAGAATATGATCTTATGATAAAATGTCAAGAAAAATTAATCGGATAAAAAATTCATATCACATTTAAAAAGGCACTTTCCTCTGTTAGTGGCCTTGGCGAGAGAGAGAAAAGCCTAGAGAAGGAACACTTTAACAAGTACTATCGGGCAACCTACTCACTGTTTCATACAGGTCTTTATTCAATATTTACACAATTTATTTAATGCTAGTTGGGTATCTATCAGTTTTGTTGCATTTAAATTGCATGTTTTGCCGAGGAAATGCAGCATTATGAAATATTTAAAGTTGCTGTACCTAATAATCCCAAATTAATGGTAATTGAGATCACTTTCCGTTAATTTCATCTTTTTAAATTTTAAATATTTTGGAAACCATTCATAGTGACAATTGTATATTTTAAAACTAACCCGAAGCAAAATTTCAAGATTTTGGGCTCAGCAGTAACACAGAAATAGAAAAATTTCGAAAGTTTTTTGTTTCTGCACTGTTTTATATACCGACATTTTTAGAAATTGTTCTATTGCAAGAATTTACGTCATGATAAATACAGCCATATCAATTTTCATGTTTATATTCCTAACAATTCCATGTACTTCGTTACTTAGATCATCTTTAGATCTTTTTCCGCTTTGTTTAGCCTGTCGATTTTTTAGAATTCGTTCTACAACGAGCATTTGCATCTTATTAATTACTACCATGACAAAGTTCTAGTTTCTAACCCCAACAGCATCCCAAAAATTTCAGAGTTACAAATAAATCATACTTTAAAACCTTTCTAGAAATTTTTACGTTTATCCGTCAAATTGAACTTTTTAGAGAGCGTTCATTACGAGTATTTACATCTTAAAAGTAACTACCGCACCAAATTTAAAGTTTCTAACCCAATCAATATTGTAGAAATCGCAATTTTAGAACTTTTTTGTTCCTGCAGCGATGTAGGTTCTTGCACTGACATAAAATAGTCTTTTTTTTCGAGCAGAGATGGCCACTAACATTTTTTTAAATTGGCTATGTAGTTTCAGAGATCTGACACCTCACAAACGTACAAGCATTAATAATATTACACACTTTATAATATTATAACGCTATATAATATTAGCATTAGATGTACAGATACAAAAGCCATTTATCTGTTACAAACTAAAGTGGCCGGCGTTGTCCAGAATTTGAAAGATGTTTGTACTGAAAAATAAATTTCAAAATTTAACATACAACAGAAAACAAACATTAAAAAAAGCAGTTGGAATGTTGTATGAATGAATCATATGAAAACGCTACATAAAAATGTATAAATGTATATAACAGACGCAAAAGAATACAGCTATAAATGAACTTATTTCAATTTATAATTGGAGCAATAATGTTAAAATACGCCAATATTTCCGTAAGCGGGTTTTTATCATGCTTCAATACACTCATATGACTTTTTCACACTCATATGACGTTATACTATATCCACCACGTCCTTTATATTTCCAATATGACGTAATATTTTCTTCTTTCACGTGGAAACCTTGAAAAAGAAAAGTTATGAAGTTATATTCACTTTCATTTAAATTCGTCAAACTATTTATTTCATTTTCATTTTTCACGTGAATATCTTGCAATAGAAAAGTTATGACGTAATATTCACCTTTTTTTAAATTCGGCAAACTATTTATTTCATTTTCATTTTTCACGTGGGAATCTTGCAGTAGAAAATTAATTGTTGTAGTAATAATTTTATTGTGTTTTTTAATTGTTGGCATCTGCTATAACGAAAAATGTTTAAATTTGATAAGAAATTGCTGTTAAATTGGTGGTTTTTTATTAATCAAAAATTTACTATAAATTATTTCGATTCTGGATAACTTTAGTGGCCTATGCCATGTTTTAATACACATGTACGTATCTTTTTACAATTTTGGCTTCCAAATAGTGGGTTTTTATAGAATTACAAACAGTCAGATAGACAAGTTCATTTTTATATATCTCTCTATTAAAAAAAAAAGTAACTAACGCTGTAACCGCCGGTTTTGAAATTTTTGTGATCGGAGGTCTGTCTTCGTTAATATTAAGAAAACTATTGCATACAAAAATATGCAAATGTTATTAGCGAAATGTTTGATAAACACGCTGATGCATACAATTTTCAAATCGAAGAATTATTTTAAGAGATATTTAATGCTAAAGTTGGACAAAATTGTTCCATTAAAAAAGTTTTATAGGAGCAAAAACTATACATGGGAATTTAATCATTTTTAGATCATTTTATTCAATAGAAGATCCCGGTGTGCAGATTCCATTATCTTTTTTTAATTTGACTCACTTTTTGAGGTTTTATTTCTATTTTAAATTCAAATATTCAGCATTTCGACAGATATTTTTTACATATTTTAGAAAATAGTATTAGTTTAAACTGTTGTCAACTGTATAAGCAGCGCAAACCATAATGTCTGCTTCGAATTAAAAAAAAATATTTACTCGTTACTATTATAATCAGAAAAAAACCTTCAAATTAGAATTAAATAATTAGGTATAAAAAGCAGGCACTTATTGGAAATTACGCCATAAAAACTATATTTACATGTGAATTTTACATTACACTTATTATGCAAAATGAACAAAAAGTAGTATTGCACAGCAGTTTAAATTTAAAAATTGCGCGAGACAAAATATTAGAGGTTAAATATTAGATTTTTTCAAAATTTTATTATTTTTCGTTTGATGTGAGGTGTTCAGCAATAAGTATGCAAAATTTCATGTCTCCAACTTAATTAGGGGCTGAGTTAGAAAAATTGCTTAAAATACACAAGTTAGAGCCCAGAGGGTTAAATATTAGACTTTTCAAAATTTTATTATTTGTCGTTTGATGTGAGGTGTTCAGCTATAAGTATGCAAAATTTCATGTTTCCAACTTAATTAAGGTCTGAGTTAGAAAAATTTCTTAAAATACAGAAGTTAGAGACCGGAGGGTTAAATATGACTTTTTCAAAATTTTATGATTTATCATGTTATCGCAAATGTTCAGCTATAAGTATGCATACTTTTATGTCTCCAACTTAATTAGGGGCTGAGTTAGAAAAATTGCTTAAAATACACAAGTTAGAGCCCAGAGGGTTATATATTAGCCCTTTTTCAAAATTTTATTATTTGTCGTTTGATGTGAGGTGTTCAGCTATAAGTATGCAAAATTACATGTCTCCAACTTAATTAGGGGCTGAGTTAGAAGAATTGCTTAAAATACACAAGTTAGAGCCCAGAGGGTTAAATATTAGACTTTTTCAAAATTTTATTATTTGCCGTTTGATGTGTGGTGTTCAGCTATAAGTATGCAAATTTTCAAGTCTCCGACATATATAGTTTCTGAGAACGGGCTCTGTGACAGACGGACAGACAGACAGACAAAGGAGTGAGACAGGTAGGATTTCGTTAGATGAACGAAACTCTAAAAACATGCTGCTGATGACTGTAACAACATCCTAAAATTACATTACCATCAGCGATCTACCAATCCCAAATTTAGTTTATATTCGTTTCATATATGCTTATTCTTTTGTGCAGCCCTGTAAAATAACTATCAATAATATATACAGTAAAACCTCTGAATAGCGGACACCTCGAGAATGCAGAATTTGTCCTCTATTTGGAGGTGTCCCCTACTGAGAGTAAAACATGTACAGTTATTTAAGTGTTGGTAATCGAAAAAAATGTCCGCTAATAGAGGTATCCGCTAATCGGGTGTGTCCATTATGGAGGTTTTACCAGTAAAACCTCTGAATAGCGAACACCTCGGGAGGGCAGAATTTGTCCTCTATTTGGAGGTGTCCTCTACTGAGAGTAAAAAATCTACAGTTATTTAAGGGTTGATAATCGAAAAAATGCCCGCTAAACAGAGGTGTCCACTAATCGGGTGTGTCCGTTATGGAGGTTTTACTGCATAATAATATCATCCTTTACAAGAAAATTGCATGCTGTATGATAGACAGACAGACATCCAGAGAAAGATAACCTCCCGGAGCAATGAACACTCATGTCTTTTGTTTCAATCATCAACAGTTGAATGTCATACAACAGGCCAGATTTTATACAAAGGCTAAAAACGGTCACCGTGGTACAGAATACTGTATTATTATTTGTTTGCCCACCAAAACTGGTTGCCACGGGAGGTTGCAAGGTTTGTAATCACGTGGTTGAAACTGATCTATTCAATATTACTGCGTCCGTATTTTTTTTTTATTTGCTCCATGTGTTCAAACCAGTTGTCTACGAAAACATCCATCGATGAAAGTGACGCACACGAAATTTCTGTGACGTATGCAGGTAAATTGTGCTTTTTTATCAGTTTTTTTTTAATATAATTTTTAAACGGTTTGGAACTTATTTTTCATAGTAGGTGCATTCAGTAGGTGGCCCTCATAGGTACCTTCTGGTGCAATCAGAAACGAAATCCGACAAATATTTTTTGAGTTATGCTTGACGAAAGGTTTTTATTAGGCTTTTTTTTTAGTAGGACATGGCGTTAATATCCATCGTAGCTGTAATGTGTCCGGACAGTAATATTTCGCTGAGTATTAGCCTTCGCTTCGCTCAGACAATTATATTCACCCCCCACCCCCCAAATACTCTTTTGAAATTCTCAAATCCAGCAGTCTATTGTCAAATGACCACAAGGCAGATAACAAAATACCAGAGTATTGCATCCTGCTTACCACATTTTTCAAAATCCAAAAAGCAATTTGAACAAGCAGTTTTGCTGTGTCATCTTGTAGCATATTTGTTACATCCAAAGTACAGAGGTGAACTTTTAAATTATGAACAAAAGGAAAACTGTAAAGCATGGTTGTGTAAAATTAATCCCGACTTTATGTCTTATGTTATTAATTTCGAGCTAAAAGAAAAACCCTTCCCTAATTCATATTTCTCAGAAGAAGTGATTAGTAGTGTCAGTGCTCATAATTGGTGGAGAAGTATCGAAAAAGCTTGTGAGATTTCAAAAGACTTCTGTTCATTAGTCGCACACCTTCAAATATGTCTAGCAAGTAGTGCTGCTATTGAAAGATTTTTTTCTAATTTTTCATTTGTGCAAACTAAAATTCTAAATAAACTGTCAACAAATACTCTATCTAAACTAGTTTATTGTTATGCTATGCTAAAACAGCAAAAATTAGGTTGTGATGGAGATATCACTGAATTATTTGAAATTGAATAGTTTTCTGCTTTAAATATAATTTCATATTAAAAAATTGAATTTAGAATATAATTGTTTATTTGAATTTCTAACACATATAAACATAAATGCTTTACTCATTTAGAGCCTCCACAGTTCTATTATGTGAATAGTCATTAATAATTGTATGAACAATCAAGTTTTTTATTCATTTATATAAAATTAATATTTTTTTCATTTATAAATTATGTTATAAAAGTTGGTATTTGTTCATAAAATGCATAATTATACTTATTTAAATTAAGGAGTTCAAAAATAAATTTAGAGTATTGATTTTTTAACTAAGTATTAAGTTTCTTTTTCTTTCATGAAATATTTTTTTTCTCTTTTTCTGCAAAAAAAAATTAAATGGACAGCCTATTTTTGCCACCACTTTGGCAAAAACCTATTTTTGCCGGGACGGTTTTTTTTTCAGGTTTTTTCCACCTATGGCAAAAACTTGCCAACCCTGAATATATTCAATAATTACACTTTCATGTGCCATCAGCAAATACAAGATAATCATGCATTTCCGCTAAAAGTATTTAACTGCCAAAAGGGCCAGAAAAAAATCATAGGATTTTATCTTTCTTATTCCAAATAATCATAACTGAACAAGAAATTTAAACTAGTCAGATGTGGCAATCCCAAAACTTTCTTCTATCTCATGCATGTTAATATTTTCTGAAAAATGCAGCATATCAGTGCCACTAGTTAGATGATTTACACCGAGTTCTAATTATCAACAATTTATGTCAACTTCTAACTGAATCTGAAGTTTGATAAAAATCCGTGCATTAGTTTTTGAGATAGAGCTATTGTGGAAATCATAAAAAATGCATCATAATACTATTTTGAACGGGCTTGGCCATTGACGATAGTAAATATGACTGCCGATTAACAGAATTATGGTAAACTTTGAGGCACAAATTATTTTTCCGAAGCACTCCAAAATTCATCTCTGAAGAGTTTGGTTTTTAAATGATTACCTCCATGCTTTAATAACTTATGACACACTGAACGAATCTCTTGTGTTTGTTTACTTTAATAGAATAAGATATTGGACTTTCAACTGAAGTTGTCACAGAAAATATTGTCATTTGAATGTAACTCATCTCTCAAACACTAATTTTTTTTTAACAATCTTTCTAAAAATGTAACTTTTATGCAGTTTTATTCGATAAAATAATTGTTATCATAAATTGCCACCTTGCATATGAAAAGGAAAGCGGTCACGCCGGAACTGTTGATAACAGTCAAATGACTTAGGTTTTTATTATATAGATATGTCCTGTATATAATATATGGTTTCTACAAGCATTATATATTTCTTCTTGCTATTCTTAAATAATGAAAGGAATAGTATTTCTACATTTTTTCAATAATGCAAGGATTTTGTTTCCCCCAAAGAATTTCTTTTTCATTTTATAGTTGTAAGGTTTGTGAGATTTCATCCACTCTTCCTTTTATAACTTTCATTATGGTCATAAATGGTGCTGTGGTGCATGTAATGGTATAGAATAATGCAAAAAATACTTAATTTTTTTCAGGGTTAATACTTATTAGGGGATTATGGAATTCAGGGGATAAATTTTAGTCGTAAAAATCAGGGGAATCTCAGGGGGTAATGCAAAAAAATTCCCGAAACCTGTCAAAATAATTGGGTCCTCTGAGAAATTGAGGGCAATCACTGCTATTGACATGCTTTGTGATGTCAAAAGGAAATCAAACTTAGACACACCTTTTAACACTGTGAGATATAGAATTGGAAACTAGCCACTCCTTCTTAGAGATTAAATATAACATGTCTTACAGCGGTAGAATTGATAAAAGAAAGTGACTGGTCCCAAGGACCAGTAAGCATGAGAGTTTACTGGTCCGCAGTCATCATCACTGGCCCACTACATAAATTTCTATTAAGTCCCTTTAACTCTTTGAGGGGAGCCTCCCCCCCCCCCCCCAAAAAAAAAAAAAAAAAAATGTAAACCAAACTTTTTTTGCAGTTATCCAAACTTTTCAGCATAATAAAATGTAAAATTATAATTTACTAAAAAAATTAAATAAATAGTACATAAAGAAAAACTATAAAATTATTAATTAGATATTTTATTTCCGATTATTTCAATTGTCTTAAGTTTAATGCAATTTTCTTTATTATTTTTTTATAAATAAAATAAAATTGTGTGATTTTTGTTTTGTTGTGGTTTTCTCAGGAAAATTTAAGTTTACCTGCAAGAGAGGGAAAAAAGTTACTGGTCCTGTGGACAATTAAATTTTTCAAATTAGTAGTCTAACTGAATTTTTGGAGGTCTCGGACCAGCAGACCACCAAGGATTTCGAATGTTGTCTTATATTTAATCTGTGCTCCTTCTGATATCAGGTGATATTCATTCAGTCACTAGACATACCTTCTAACATCATGAGGTCATGAAACTAAACATGTGTCTCCTTCCTTCAAGATCTTCTTTGAATGTTTCTGGCAATTTGGATTTATCAAATCTGTTTCAAATTAGCCTTGATGAGCCTAACGTTAATTTGAAAATTTTTGAAAACTGTTCAAGAGGAACATGAGAAAAATAAGGCATTTTAAAATTGATATTGGCACTTGTAGCTTTCATATTATTCATAATGCTTTTCAAAGAGGTAATAAAATCACAAAGTGGAAATCAAATTAAATTCTTACAGCAATCTGCCGAAGTTTTAAGGACAGCCCCACAAGGCCTGCAGACTTCATCTCTGTTGTACACAAATTAATGTTTTTTCCTTTAAATTTCTCTTAATATTGTTTATATAGGTAATGTATAAACTTTATTTTTGAGATTACTTTGTTTTTATTTAGAGGAGCAGGGGGAGGGGATGCATGATACTGGTTAAAAAAAAAAATGGCAATTAATTGTTCACATATCACATATACAAATTATTCATCCCGGAAAATGAGTATAAACCGTGTTTTTAAATTTTTGTAAAAGCATAGTTGAAATTTATTTATTGACTTTGGTTTTCTTTTTTATTACTATAGATTTTCCCTTTGATATTTATGCAAAAATTCTTATAAGGACTGAACATATTTCTCTTGCATTAACACATTTATGAAAATAAAGTTTGGCATAAGTGATGTTCTTGTAACCGTTGCAGGACAGGGTATCACATACACTTTGCATATGTTTTTTATTTTTTTAGTACCAGAATAATTTTATTCCTAATCTTTACCTTGTCTAATCACAGAGTTCAGTTCGATTAAATTAGATGAAGAGTACAATACGGAATTACTGGTATTAAAAATTAAAATATCGTTTAATAACAGCCATCCTGAAGGGCTTAAGAATTTACTGGGTAATAAATTGAAAGTAGGAACTTTTTTAATTAAAAACGTACATGTTAATTAGACATAGAATTTTCGGAATTCAGTAATATTACATCAACATTTCTTTTCCTTATTTATTATCTACTTGTTATTCTGCTTTGCTTTTTCCTCATAGATATATCATGCTTCTGAAAACAAACCTTTCCTAACATTACAAGGTGGAATATGTATATATATTGCTAAATAGCTTTGGAAATTCTACACTGTTCCACAATTTCTGTTTCAATATTTGCATTTGTAAATGATATGTGTTTACAGTTAAATATGAAATTTGATTGTAATAAATCCATTATAAATCTCTTGGGTCTGATTCATTTTGCTGAATATAAATATCATGATTGTTTCTGTAATATTTTATTCCAGGAATTTCATGAAATAATAAATGAGTCTTGTTCCAAAGCAACAGATAAAATATTATTTGTCAAAGTTATATCTAACATATAGATTCTCAGAAAAGTGTAAATTAACATCTTTAAAAGATTGTAATTTTCTTTCAAGTTGAGTTTTTAAAAAGAAAATAATTCATTTTAACTGAGAAATGTGCAACCATTTGTGTAGACTGTATTGTCATGCTTTCAGACAAAAATGAATTCATTATTTAGCAGTCGAATAGCTGAATATTTGGCCTTGATTTTGACTGAATATTCAGCAATCAGCCAAATCATTATTCGTTGCATCCCGGAAGAACTGTAAATTAAAATCTTTGCAATATTCCAATTCATATGAACTTAAAACAAATGTATGATTATCTGTCTAAAATTGCATCTTGTTAGGTTATTATAAATCACTTATTCTACATTCAACTGCAAGAAAACTGCACACTTTTGCCCTATAAGATTTACAGTTTATCGAAATTTACCTTCTTTACAGATTTTTCTTCTTTAATATGACTATAAATTAGCAGTGTTTATATGAAAATTAATAAATTATAGTTTAACATGTCTGAATATATTAGACAATGATAGTGTAAATTTGGTTTATAGCAATTCATTTTCCCTTGTATTTTATGAACAGCCATTATCTCTGATTTTATGATAAATTCTAAATGTTTAATTATTACATAACATTTAAACCTTATGGCAGTTTTATTAAAAAATATATTTATTTAAGTAGATAATAATTTTAGTAGATATGATATTTGGCATAAGAATGTTTCAAATGAATACAATGTTTTGCTTTTTTCACTGCTTTATGACAAAGATTTATGATATTTTTATAGATATTTCAATATATATATTAAATCATAAGATGGCAATATCATACTTAATTAAAAAATGTTATTCATTATTTTAGGGAACTCTACAAGTTTTCAACAGAAGGTGAAGGTTCCAGAGACTTCCGACTAAAAAATATGTGTATTGCTGTATGGAATAGATTAAGATATTCCCGGTCTAAAAGAAGATTACAGAAATTAGATTATGTTAAATAAAAATTCTTACCTTTATATTTTGATTGAATTGAATTTTTGGTTAACATTCAAACATAGTACTGTTTAATAATATTCTATATATACAATTTTTTATTCAAACAATAAAGCCTTAAAACAATTTTAATTTGCAAATATGATAGATTACCTGTTTCAGACGAGCTAACTCCATTCATGTAAGATTTAAGAATCAACACATTAATTAATTAATTTCACTCAATAATAATTTAAAACATACGCAAGTAACAAACTCTGTGTCATATTTTGTAGTAGACAGTACTTCTATTGAATATTTATATATATACAGTATGGAACCATTTATCCTGAAAGCCAGTTATCCAGAATGAAATTTCCAATTGACTTATTTCAGGAAAATGATCCATACAGTGCCAATCTGATATGTATATTGCTTTAAACATTATAATATGCATGGTATAACTTTATTCCAACAGCTGAGATTTGAAATTGAAGCATATTTAGTTATATATTGAGCATTTTGATTTTTATACAGAGGAAACAGAGGAGTTTTTGTTTCCAAGGTATTTCTATAAATTGTCTTCTTTTTAACTTTGATTAATGTCCGATCTTGTTTAAACTTGGTTCTTTCTGAGTAACCTATTAATTAATCTGATATCAAAACACTGTCATAGCCACATATATTCTACAGATCTGATAAAATTGATGTTGGTTTAACACCCAACCAATTATCCGGAATACATACGACCCCCAACCATTTTGGATAAATGGTTCTGTACTGTATATATAACATTATTTCTAGTTTTTATGTGCTTGGAATTTCATACAATTTCTAAGATTAAGTGATAATAACTTCAATCATTGTCTAAATAAAAAAGTTTCTTTTACTTCGCGATATCGCTCACCCGCAAGAAAAGTGACACATCTCGACAAAAGCAAATTTCACAGGAGAGGCAAAAAAAATTTGCATGATTTTACTGTAATATGAAATTACACAACTTAGCTCTGAATGCAGGAATAAACAAGTTGGAAATTGCACGTCAAACATGGCAAATGAGGTACGTCCGTACTGTAACTAGTTTTATAAATGTTTTTTGCATATGTATATTGTACTGAATGTATATTTTAGTACACTTTATAAGTACATATCAATTTCATTCTGTTTGAAAGGCTGTAACATCATTAAAATGCACCTTGAAATAATTTTTTTCCATCGGCCGTAGTGTAACGGAAAACTTTTGACTGTCCCTATAATTAAACTATGCATCCAATTTTCATAAAATTTGAAATGACTTGACAAAATTTTGCAACAATTATGTATTTAAAATTTCAGACCATTCGATTGAATAGTTTTTGCTCTGGTATATGCATACGGACGGATGGACAGACAGACCAAACGACGACTATAGGTGCTACGTATTTATATAATTACGAACGCACCTAAAAAGTGCATAAAACCCTTAAAAATGAAGACGTAGGATGAGGTTTGGAGGGTTGGGTAATTTTACATCCCCACACAATCCACCACTTTTCTGTGGTCAAAAATGGACATAAAGTGGAATGAAGTCATTTTCCATAGTGTAAATTTTTGTGTAGCAAGATGATGACAGACCTCTTAGCAGGATTGCAAAAAAGCCGGCTAAAATTAAAACAAGCCACGCCAGTGGCTTTTATTGGTTTTAACCGGCTTTTTTTGGCCAAAACTGGCTTTTATACAGTGAAGCATTTTAATTATAAACGACACATTTTTATGTGTTTTTTTAATTACTTTTAAAGACATTTTTAATAGAAGTAGAAAGTAACATAACACAATTTTTAATAATAAAGACATTAATATAGGAATATAAGGTCCTACCAATTGTTTTCTCTGGTTTACACTGACCTTAACACCTTTTTTTTTTTTTTTTTTTTAAACTACTTTATATAATTAAAAAGGACAATGGTTGCTTAGTTATATACGAGGCATGTTTTTTAAGTAAGTACCGTTTTGGAATTAAAAAAAGACGTGCAAAGATATTGCAATAATTTTATTTTTACATGAAAGCCTGTACCTTCATCTACTTTTCTACATAATTTCCATGATTATTGAGGCACTTGTCATAATGTGGCACCAGTTTTTGAATACCTTCCTCATAAAATTCTGCCGCCTGACTTTTTAACCACTGTATCACACATGTTTTGACTTCGTTATCGTCTTGAAGATGCTGACCACCCAGGTGTTTCTTCAAGTGCAGGAACAAATGGTAGTCGCTGGGCGCCAGATCAGGGCTGTATGGAGGATGATCTAGAGTTTCCCATTTAAAAGATTTGATGAGATCTTTGGTCCGATTAGCCACATGTGGACAGGCATTGTCATGCAGCAAAACGATACCCTTACTCAACTTGCCACGTCTTTTGTTCTGGATTGCACGACGCAGATTGTTCAATGTCTCACAATAAGATGCTGCATTGATTGTCTCATTACGAGGCAGAAACTCCACTAGCAATACTCCCTTTTTTTCCCAAAAAAACTGTGCACATGATTTTCTGGGCAGAAATTGTTTGCTTGAACTTCACTTTTTTGGGTGATGATGAATGTCGCCATTCCATGGATTGTTGTTTCGATTCTGGTGTGACGTAGGCCACCCATGTTTCGTCACCAGTAACAATTTGGTCTAAAAAATCTTCACCTTCATTGTGGTACCGCTCAAGGAAAGTCAATGCACTGCCTAAACGTTGGGTTTTGTGCAAATCCATCAACATTTTTGGAACCCAACGTGAACACAATTTCCGGTAATTCAAGTTCTCGGTCACAATGCGATACAAAACACTACGAGACTATTGAGGAAAGCAGTCGCACAATGATGAAATTGTAAAGCGTCTGTTTTCTCTCACCTTTTCGTCCACTTTCTGCACCAAATCTTCATTAACGACCAAAGGACGCCCACTCTGTTCTTCATCATGCACATTTGTGCGGCCATCTTTAAATGCTCTCACCCATTTCCTTACCATTCCATCACTCATAATGTTTTGTCCGTAAACTTCACAGATCTCACGATGAATATCGATCGGTTTTATGCCTTTAGCACTAAGAAATCGTATAACAGCCCGTACTTCACAATCAACGGGACTCACGATTGTCGGAGGCATCTTAAACACTCAGTAAACAACGTATACAATGAAGAATCAGACTGTAATGGCGTCAGTGCGTAGACAAGAGATGTAGGTAACCAGCGCGGAACGCCGACCGTAGCGCTGCGGCGGCGGAATCGCAAAACGGTACTTACTTAAAAAACATGCCTCGTATTTTATTAACTAATTTTAAGGGATATTAATAATACAAGTCTTATTTTATTTCTCATAAACATTTATTTAATCACACAAAGTCATTTAATAAAAACATAATTTCTCTATATTAAAACAGTATTATGCATAGTGGTGTAGTCGAGGGGGGACGCAGGGGGACGGCGTCCCCTCACTTTTTAATTTTATCTAGAGCGTCCCCTTACTTTTTATTTTCAGGGGGGACGCTCGAGACACGGGAGGACGCAGACTTTCCAATGTCATTAATTTTTTTTAAAGGATGAGCAGACCAATAAGTTGACAATCTTAAGAAATAAAACATTAATATTGTAAACGATCTGTAGACCATCAATATTTCGTTTACGAGAGAATAACAAAAAAAAATAGTTCTTTTATATTACGGTACGGTTTATGAGTAACTTGTTCGAAATACACATTAAAGAAGTTATAATATACTTTAAATATAACGAAAATGACATATGATATTGGAATTCATAACAAAATGTTTCTTATCGAAAATAGCATATATCGTTCGTTTACCACGACATTAAAAAATATTTGGAAACCCATGATCAATTAGTGGTAGTTGTTTGAAATACATTTTAATGACTACATTTTTTTCAAACTGAAAATAATTCATGTGTACGTAGTCAGGACTACTGCCGCAGAGATCTGCCCTGGCCGGGCCTATTTTCATTCACGGTGCTCAGTTCGGGCCTGGTCTCCACTAATTTCGGGCCAGGCCTAGTCACAACTCTTTCCGGGCATAACTTATTTTTTCCATACCAAGCCGGGACTGGTTTTTCATTCTTCCTAGTCTTCACGGGCCAAATTTCAGTCCCGGTTTTGACCCAGTCCGTATGAAAATCATTGTCTCGGCGTGGCTTAGTCCGTTCAAAGATCAATAAAATTTGGCCTGGTCCAAAAATTTTTGTAAAAAATACATACATTTTTAAATCTTCATTATTCTACAATTAAACAGTGAAGTTTATTCTTTTTAAAACAGATTTCTAGACTTTATAGCTAAATTAAAATATAGTAAAACGTGTGAAAAATAACCTGCCTATAACGGAAATCCTGTCTTAAACTGAAAAATATATTGATTCATGCAAAATGAATATACTAATGCGTAAGAAAAGAATATATAATCCATTTACACCTGATAAGAAGGGAAATTGCCTATAATGCATTTTTTTCTTTCCTATGCAATTCCGTCTTAAAAGATTTTACTGCATAGCATTTTTCAGATTTTTAAGTCTCCAATACATGGAATGTGGATTAACAATATTAATGATAACTGAAACATTTACATACAACAGAGATTCATTAAAAAAAATAAATATCGCAGCCTATTGCACTTCTATTAAAATGAAGATTATAAATGTTAAAAAAAAAGCTAAGATAAATATTTTTGATCAGAACTCCTCGTACGAGACAAATTTTTAACCAAATCGACATGAAAATCAATGTTTTGTAGAAATTCACTCTGACCGGGACGGTCTCGGGCCGAATTTTAATTTTTATACCGGGCAGGGTTGAACTTTTTTTCTATGGGTCGGGCCGGACCGGGCCTGGAAATTTCGGCCCATGCAGACCTCTACACTGATGCATGTTTGCTGTGGAAAATGTCGCGTTCAAAACCACACAAAAGAATACGCACACATTATCATCTATGGTTTCAGTAGGTCTTTTAATTAATAATAGTAATTTAATTTTAATGAAAAGCCTGTTTAATATTCTAATGCGTGTATTAAACTGTGACAGAATTGAATAAATTGCCCTTGTTTTAAGCTCATTTTCCTTTAATTTAAATCTATACTAATCACAAAATGTTTCGCTCTGTGTGTATGTCAGCGATGGCTAGCAAAATCTAGCGTACGTAGAAGTCGAAAAATTTGGGTGAGGGTAGTCGAATTTAGGTCCTGATGCATCTGAGGCTCAGATTTTTAATTTTTTGATAATTAGCCGAGATATTAATTAAAAGTCACAATGAACTCTCATCAAACATTCATCTCTTTCATTCTAAGCCTCATTTCACCCAGAACCCGATTTGCACAGCAGAAAGAAATAAGAACCGAACACAGAGATTTTTTGGGGAGTTGTCATCCTTTTTTTTTTCTTTTTTTACTTCTATCGGCCAAAACATTTAGTATAGAAAAATGGAAACCATTCTCTTAAAGATCATACTTTTGCGTCTTAAACGCTCTGTTTGAAAAAATATCGTGATTAACCCTTTGAAAAACAATTTTCAGAAAGGCTCGTTTTTGCAATTTTCTTTTTTTACCGTACGGCATGCTTCCTTGGGACCCGATTTCAGAGGTAGCGGTTAACAAAAAATACGTATGCTGAGACCTTCTCTTCGATGATGCAGTCGGTTTACAAAAATGACTCTTCAAAATTTAACTCTTTAAAAAGGTTTAAGATAGCAGGTCACTTTGCGCCTTACAGAGACGTTCTTTTTTTCGATGGTAAAAGTGACTAAACATCCGTATTTCGACACAATTTTAGAGCATTTCTGTAGATCAGATTTACATCACCCACAAAAGCTGGAGACATTTGGACGACTAGAAGTATTTTTAGAAAACAATGTGTGAAATTTCGTCGAAAACGTTTAAAACCAAGTGTTTCGGCGTGGAATACATAGTCTATTACGAAAATTTAAAAAAGACTCAGATATAGTTATATTTATAATCTATTAAAACTTCAGAGAATTCAGACGATAAGATTTTTTTTTTTTTTTTTTTTTTTTGTTATGTAAACGGAACTGAGACGAAAACAAGAAAAATAACGAGAAGAAAACGTATATATTTTTTCAACTAGATATAGAGGCATGCATAGGCACATGTATAGAAAATCGTCGTAAAAATAGGATACCCGATTCAGTGGACCTCAAAAAGTAAAGATATGCCAAAATTTCACAATGTTTTTTTACTGTCGTGATTTCAATATTTTCCATAAACCAGACATGTCCGCAAAGTAAAAATACAATAATTTTCAGTGCTGTCAGGGACAACAGTTATTCTACGACTATTTTCAAAATAAATAATTCAAAACGAATTCTAACAAAAATATCGCTGCATGAATTAGTGTTACTGAATTACGATTTCTATTCCTGAAATTTTCAGACAAGAAATAAGGTTTTTATTTTTTTTAATTCTGTGTTAAGTTATTTAACGACCAACAGAGAATAAGCTTCAATTCAATTAATTTTACTTACATTTTAAGTTTTAATTTAATTTTTTCAATTACTGTTCTCAGAAATTCAAAATAAAACGCAAGATTTAAAACCAAGTTTGCCTTATGGGTGATACAGATCCTAATGTTTAAAACTATGAGCGTGCCCCCACTTTTTTCCTCAGGACTACACCACTGATTATGCATAACATATGCATTAATTTATGCATGAATATGCACTATTTTAAATAGCAACTAGCTTTTGAAAATTTTAATTCAAAAAGTTTTATTTGGAGAAGTTTTTTTCTTAAATGTACTCATTATTTTATACACTCTTACATAGTACTAAAATTTCTTCAAATGTTATAGCTATCCTTCCTAATTTCTCTTTCAACATTGTTCATCCTACGATTTTAATCTGTCCATATAGACATATCTGGAATAAGATACATTACATATATCATTTTTATAAGTTATCAGAATATCAATTGCTTATTACTGGATGTTCTGTTGCATTCTAGCAATTTACATATATCATTTTTATAAGTTATCAGAATATCAATTGCTTATTACTGGGTGTTCTGTTGCATTCTAGCAATTTACATACATCATTTTTATAAGTTATCAGAATATCGATTGCTTATTACTGGGTGTTCTCAAGTATTATATAAGACAATTTCAGTTATTAAATACATATAAGCTATTTAGTTTTAATCAATTTTAAAAGTAAATCATTATGTAAGAATGTTTCTATTTTAATGTGACATTTTTTTAATTCTTTCATATAATCTTTAAAATGTGTGGTATGTGTAGAGCTATAATAAAGATTTCCAAACCAATACTTTAGAGTCTAATTTCTTCTGAATATTTATAATTTTTTTTCAGACATGCCTTCACAGTTGCATTCTAGCAATTATAAGGTTTTATTTATTTGACAAAATTTAATACAAGTTATTTTTTTAATAGAAAATATTTATAAGTCTATTAAAAATAAATTAATCCAAATTTTATGTGAATTGTCTATAAACCACATTTTTGAAAAACAAAAGCCGGCTTTTTTAAAGTTGTTAAAACCAAATAAAGCCGGCTTTTTTTAAGTAGTTAAAACCAAAAAAAGCTGGCCGGCTTTTTTTGGCCTGGCTAAAAGCCGGCAACCCTGCCTATTAGTGAAATAATACACAAAGTAAATTTTTGCGAGATGTGTCACTTTTCTTGCGTGTGAGCGATATCGTGAAGTAAAAGAAACTTTTCTATTTAGACAATGATTGAAGTTATTTTATTTTACTTAAGCTTACTCAAGTCACTTAATCTTAGAAATTGTATTTTTAATTTATGTCGAACACAAAAGTGTTTAAAAATTTAGATTTTATGGCAAAATTTTTAAAAAATGTTTCTTAAGTCCAATTAAATATATTCTTGATTTAAATAAAAATATAAAATGTGCATTTTCTTCCAAATAAGATGTCATTTCCTCCCCAGCAAAATCATTTTTGACACTCTTTTATTACATTCAACCTAGTTTTTGTATGTAAATATAGAATTTTGTAATTGATTTTCAATCTGCTTCCCTATAGGCTAGAATTATAAAAAATACGTTCACAGGTGTGTATTAGTGATAAATCACCAAATATTCTCTAACTCGTACAATTGTGTACGAGTTGAAACAACAATGAATTTAATTATGCGCCAATAAATGCTCGTCAAAATATTCCAAATGACTGTGACTGCAACTGCAACAATGAAACATTTTAAAAAGTAAACAATAAATTGTAAATAAAACATGATGAGTATAATATTTAAAAAATATATGCTTTTATAAATTGTATAATATTTATTAATTTATGAATATAGGTTGAGAAATCATTTTAGAAATCCTAAAAAGATAGTTTAAATAATGTTTCGTTTTTCTTTTCTGTTGCCATATATTAAACTAGTATGTTGTGGCCATCACAAAACTTTCTTCTATATAAATCACGTCAATTAAATCATTTAAATAATACAAGAAATTACATCAATTTAGCACCAATTCATATCAAAAGATATCTGAATTTGAAGTTTGATGAAAATTCGTGCATTAGTTTTTAGATAGAGCTATAGCGGAAATTCTGAAAAATGTAGCATAGCAGCGCTACCTGTTGAGCGATTTATACCAAAACATAAACAGCACTAATTGATATCAAGGTATACCTGAATCTGAAGTTTGATGAAAATTCGCGCATTAGTTATTGAGACAGAGCTATAGTGGAAATTCTAAAAAAGACAACATAGCAGCGCCATCTGTTGAGCGATTTGCACCAAAACATAAACAGCAGTAATTCATATCAAGGTATACCTGAATCTGAAGTTTGTTGAAAGTCCAAGCATTAGTTCTTGAGATAGGGCTATTGCGGAAATCACAAAAAATGCAGCATTGCATCGCCGCATGTTGAGCGATTTACACCAAAATGTATAAAACGTCAATTCCTGTCAAGAACTAACAGAATCTGAAGTTTGATGAAAATCCGTGCATTAGTTCTGGAGATTGATCTCTTGTGGAAATCGTGAAAAATGCTGCATAGCAGTGCCACCTGTCGAGCGATTTACACCAAAAACTAATCAGCACCAATTTATATCAGGGACTAACTGAATATAAATTTTTATTAAATCCCGCTCATTAGTTCTTGAGATAGAGCGTCCACAAAATTTGTGTCACACGGACAAACAGACATTTTGTAAAAACATTTTTTTTACGGGTTTTCTGACCCCTAAAACGTGTAAATCCGTCGAAAACCGGAATTCGAAAAGTTTCATGAATCCAATACTTTCTTCTTGCAAAGATAGAAGAAAGTAAAAAGAAATAGAGCAAAATATATATATATACTAGGGGGCTCTTAGGGAGCATTCCCCCGTGGGGGATATAAAATGAATTTTTTCATGTGACATATCGTTTTAAAGCTTTTGGCTTGTACTTTACTAAGCACGCACTCCTCTCCTCTTAACTCATTTTTTTCATCAGTAAGTACAGGTCATTTTAAAGTTTTAATTTGTTCATTATTTCCACATACAATTTTCCAAAAATAATTAAAAAAAATTACACAAATCTGAACAATTAGCAGTTTCTCCTCCATTTTCACACAGTGAGCGGGTACGTATTTCGGAAAAAATCGAATTAAAGATATAAAATCATACAAATTTAAAATTCATTTAAAAATCATCAAAGGGGGGATGGATATCGTTCGAAAAAGCTCTTAACACAGAACTCAAAAATATATTTGTTTTACTCTTTGATACTATTATATTTTCAGAAATTCGTCGAAAATGTATAGCAAAATTATGTCCCCCCCTCCTATTTCCGAATCTACTGAAAATAAAATTACGGAAAAATTAGTAGTAGTTGGAATTTATTTAAATCTTGCAGGAAAACTATCCTAGGTCATATAGTTTTTCAGAAAATCGCAGTTTCCCGTTATACATAAAATTTATCTGGCGGGCGCCCCGCGGGGGCGGGGGGTGAGAGGGGTTCGATGTACCTATCGACGCAAAATCATCCGAGAGCTGTCGATAATGATTTTCCAAAAGAATTGTCGATAATTAGGCAATATATTAATAAAAACCTATCTAAAAAAACGTGGCACAGACCAAAGTGCCCATGCAACTTTGCGACCTCCTTTCAAAACGCACTTGGCACAATGGCAAGATTAAACTTTGTAGAAGTCTTTGTTTTAGGCAAGAAAGATGACAATGATAAATAGTCAGCGTTTTTCATTTTAATTGCATTCAATTATTGAAGGCAATTATTGAAAAATACTTAATAAAATAATTCCAAGTTTTTGCAAAGTCTTATTATTCGTTTAACGACTATATTTTGTAAGATTGCAGTTACTAATTAATAAATTTATTGTATGAACTCTCTGTAAGCGAGTGAAACTCGCTTTTTACCGATTATTCTTTGGTTCGATGCAAATCTATAAAATATACAATTAAAATTTCAATAAAACATAATTCATTTTGAGGTTGTTCTCAAAAATATGTTTCCCGGCTGTAAATGACATGAAACTTTCTTTCTTACATGTTCATGGGCTCATTTTTATACGTTGCATACGCATACAATGATAGGCGTGACTATTAAATTTGTTTGGAATCGAATGGAGTTTTTCATCTCTTTTTTTACATTCATTGCATTTTGAGCTACATCCTGTTTTATTTATTTATTGTTTTGTTATAATGTAGCCGATTGCTATGATTGATTTGTGCTTTTTTCGGCAATTTACTTTTACATGGGTACCATGCATAACCTGGAGGCTTATGTTGCTTTACTATTCTGCAATATAATATCTACCCGTTTTTATATCGTCAGTATGTGTATTGCTACCAATACTAGAGTAAGATAGAAGCGTTATAGATTTTCAATTATTTGAATAATGGAGCCTTCCATGTTTGCCACCAGCTGTAGTGCGTCCCTGCTTTCTGAAAAGCTGGACAGGCCTCATCTAGAGCAGAGATCTCAAAAGGGACATTCGTGGTCGCCCTTCCGAATTTTTTATGTTTCTAGCATTTTTAACCCGGGAGAACTCGCTGCATGAGATTTTCTCTCGCAGTCCTACTTTTTTAAGACTCTTATTTAAATAATTTTTCATTTTAATTAAAATTTCAAAATGTTTTACAATTATTTTACCTATTTTGTAAATAAAAGTACCAAGCCAACCAAAAAAAGTTGATATTATATGAATGTAAAGTAAAAGAAAAGCAATTGGGCATTCTCACTAGCGAGTTCTCCCGGGTTAAATTCATTTTAGGCGCTTGACGGCGCCCTTAAGCGTAGCCTTCCGTGGCGCCTTACGACCTCGACAACGAGGCGCCTTTCAACCGTTACCTTTCGACACCGTTGCACCTTTCGGTTTGGGGCTCTCCCCTCCCCCCACCCCTAAAGCTACGCCTCAGACGAGCTTCTGCAAATTTCATATAGTATTTCATAAGTAACAAGTGGGTAAGTGTGATCACAGATCACACAGAGGGTTTCGTTTAATATTCCTTTCAAAACACTTTATCCTTTTGAAAAATCTGTTAGTTCCACATTTCGCAACCAGGAGCTCACTCTATTCTAAACAAACCTTTATCTGAACGAAACTCCGTTTTATATACTATCCGTTTTATATATATCCCCTTGACTCATATATTAGTCGAGGGGATTGGGCCGATAGCACCCGAGATAAGTAGGCGCTCCTGGCGGTAAAAAGTGGAACTAAAATATGTAAGGCTATATGGTGCATAATATGAAAGAATGTTCAAAGGGGTGTCAGTAAAAGTTGGAAAAGAGCTCTCCGGGTGAAAAGGGCGGAGGTTAATAAAATTGCTTAAAATACACAAGTTAGAGCCCGGAGGAGTAAATAATATAAGACTTTTTGAAAATTTTATGATTTGCCGTGTGGTCTGAGGTATTCAGCTATACGTATGCAAAAATTCATGTCTCCAACTTAATTAGAGGATCTCTTAGAAAGAATTGCTTAAAATACATATGTGGTAGCTCAAAGGGTTAAACGTAAGCCTTTTTCAAGATTTTATGATTTGTCGCCTGGCCTCAGGTGTTCTGCTATAAGTATGCAAATTTCAAATCTCCAATTTAATAAGGGGCTCAGTTAGAAAGAATTGCTTAAAATACGCATGTGGGAGCCCAAAGGGTTAAAAGTACGATTTTTTCAAAATTTTATGATTTGTCGTATAATATGTGGTGTTCAGCTATAAGTATGCAAAATTTCACGCCTCCAACCTAAATAGGAGCTCAGTTAGAAAGAATTGTTTAAAATGCACATGTGCGAACCCAAAGGGTTAAATGTACGACTTTTTCAAAATTTTATGATTTGTCGTTTGATGTGAGGTGTTCAGCTATAAGTATGTAAAATTTCACGCCTCCAACCTAATTAGGGGATTACTTAGAAATAATTGTTTAAAATACACATGTGGGAGCCCAAAGGGTTAAATGTACGACTTCTTCAAAATTTTATGATTTGTCGTTTTATGTGAGGTTTCTAGCTATAAGTATGTAAAATTTCACGCCTCCAACCTAATTAAGGCTCGCTTAGAAAGAATTGTTTAAAATACACATGTGGGAGCCCAAAGGGTTAAATGTACGACTTTTTCAAAATTTTATGATTTGTCGTATGATGTGTGGTGTTCAGGTATAAGCATGCAAAATTTCAAGTCTCCAACATGTATAATTTCTGAGAACGGGCTATGTGACAGACGGACAGACAGACAGAGGAGCGAGACAAATAGGGTTTCGTCAGTTGAACGAAACCCTAAAAATGAACTCAGAAATGATGCACTTTCGATTTAAATACCGCTTTAATAAATTTAAATTTGATAAGTTTTTGAGATTTTTCAGCTTCGAATAAAATATTTGGCGCCTGTGTGCGGTGCGCACTTTGCACACTGGGTCGGCGCGCCCCTGATAATTCCGACAAATAATTGTTCGTAGTTATTGTAGGGCATGTTGTTTTATTGAAATACTTTCAGAATAATTCCTTACCGTCATGAAAAACAAAAATGGTCCGGCGGGCCAACATGCCCCGTAGGAATTTAGAGCTGGGGTATTGGAATTTTGATAGTTTTAATGAAATATTTTAATAAACATTTATTATTATTTTAATAAATTTATTATTAATTAATAGTAAGGTATTATTTTATTAATTGAATTCCTGGTTATTCCAGTCAATTTTTAAAAAATATGAAGTTATACTGCTATTTACCCCCTCCACAAATTAAATCAGCTGCTCCTATATAACAAAAAAATTTATAACTTTCATAATTATAGAAAAATCCCTGTTGGATTGGCCTAAAGACGCAGGTAAATTTCGAAGTTAAATACTAATTTCACCAAGAATTTAACGTATTAAGGGAAATGTGATTGTTTTTCTTATACAACCCCCCCCACCCCCCAACATACATACTTTTTTGTTTTTAATTTATTTTTGTTGTAATAGTTGGTCCTATCAAAAACTTGTCAAGATAAAAGTTGTAGATAATATTAAGAAGATGTTTAATAAATTTAAACGGATTTGATATCTTGTGAATTGACGAAGTTCTGAATTTTTTTTCTTCTGAAAAACCCTATTTTTTGCACTCCTTGAAGCCATTTTTAATTATATCAAAAATCCGTCTTGCATAATTTTTAGCCCTTTTCCTAGAAGTTTTGAAAACTTTAAACTGATTGGATATGTTACCGTGTCCACGAAAAAGTGAAATATATATATATATTCATGTGTTTAAATGGTTTAATTTCACAGGAAGTTTATATATATATAGATAGATAAAATTTTGAACTGGGGGTGGCTTTGGGCTCTAGGGATCATGATCGGTGTAGATCTGCAAAGGTTTTTCAAAAATTCTAACATATGGGAGATCGCAATAGGTAGTATTTCTTACGAAATCTACCTAAAAGTTCGGCCTCCTAGTGTTACATACTACCGCTAAAAGTAACAAATGTAACAATTAAAATCTACCCGACTCTGGTATTTCTCAATTATTAATAAAATCCCCTTGTTCCCCCGTCCAGAGAAGAGTTTGCACAACTAATGCTTTAATAACAACACATTTTAAGAAGTGTAAACCTCTTACCTGGGAAGTTATTCATTGAAACTAAATAATCTTTTCTGTCTTCATAATCCATAAAAATGGCAGTTTCAGGAAAAAAAATTTAATTATCAAAAAATATATTTTCCTTTAAGAGACATGTTGTCCCTTCTACAGACAGAATAGAACTACACTTCCTGAACCGTTAATAAAGATCAACAGTTCAAACAAAAAATATAAAAAAATGATATCATCCAACATAATTATATCAAGCACATTGCTATATCCTAACTTATTAGATTATCTAAATCTCATTATACCTATGATAAATCATGAATGTAATCAATAATATATATATTTCATGATAAACAAACTAGTTTTTTTAATACTTGATTAGGAATTAAAGTTTTATAAAACGAAAATTATCATTATTTCAAAGAAGCTGGCATTACCCAAAGCATCATGAGCAATATTACATTTTACTGACAGAAATTTGAAGGGAATGATGCGTTAGAAAAACATAATAAAAGAAATAAAAGAATTATTGCACTTAACAGATGTACAGAGGCCTTTATACAATTTATTTATCATCTGGTGTTTATAATAAATCACCTAATTAAGGATGAATGATTTCTTAAATTACTGTACTCTAAGATTTACGGTATTTTAACACCTAGCATGCCTTTATTAAAATTTATTACTGTTCCGTAATGTTTGAAGACAATTTTTAAAGCAATTTTTCGTCTAAGTTAAAAGTTTTGAATAATTTAATTTAGGAGGCTACATTGTGTTTTCGTTCGCAAGAAATAAAAATTAAAATATGGTAAAATTTTGATAATTTCTTAAACTTCTATACTATCAGAACATTAAAAAGTGACGTGGGTCAACTTACCCTGCCATCGGGGCAGGTTGGCCCAAGCGACTTGGTGTCAATTTCAGCTTCTAAATTAATACTTATAGTTAATATTTTCAAGTTTTACTATTGTGACTTCTTCCTGAAAGTACACTGATAGTGGTAACATAAAAAGAAATTTAAAATGTTGAATGGTAATTAAAAAAAAAATTATTAGAAGAAAAAGCGTGCCAAGTAGCTCCGGTCTACCCTATATATGTATTTCTTAACTGAACTCAATTTTGGCATGTACGTAGTTAATAGATATAAATAATAAGCTAGAAGTAGCTAGGAGCCATTCGGTAGCTTCATCGCCCCGAGCCCAACCCTTCCCGCTTTTCGGTGTCTTTAATTTGTGTAATTTCCCTTTTAAATTTGTCCGGTTTCAATTTTTTTTTTTTTTTTTTTTTCATTCTGGCTTTCACTCGGGACCTAGGAATCTTGCTTCCGCAAAAGAGTCTGACTAGAGTAGAAGAATAAAGGGCTGCGGACGAAGAGAGTCCGCTCGCCGCGGCGGTTGGCTCCCCCGCCCACCCCCAACCACTGCCGAGACTAATAATAAGCTAGAAGTAGCTAGGAGTCATTCGGTAGCTTCATCGCCCCGAGCCCAACCCTTCCCGCTTTTCGGTGTCTTTAATTTGTGTAATTTCCCTTTTAAATTTGTCCGGTTTCAATTTTTTTTTTTTTTTCATTCTGGCTTCCGCTCGGGACCTAGGAATCTTGCTTCCGCAAAAGAGTCGGACTAGAGTAGAAGAATAAAGGGCTGCGGACGAAGAGAGGCCGCTCGCCGCGGCGGAAATTTAAAAGGGAAATTACACAAATTAAAGACACCGAAAAGCGGGAAGGGAGGGCTCGGGGCGATGAAGCTACCGAACGACTCCGAGCTACTTCTAGCTCATTATTAGTCTCGGCGGTGGTTGGGGGTGGGCGGGGGGGTCAACCGCCGCGGCGAGCGGCCCATCTTCGTCCGCAGCCCTTTATTTTTCTACTCTACCCCGACTCTTTTGCGGAAGCAAGATTCTTAGGTCCCCAGCCACGTCCCGAATGAAAGACTCTCTAGCGAAAGCCAGGTTGAAAAAAAAAAACAAAAACAAAAATTGAAACCGGACAAATTTAAAAGGGAAATTACATAAATTAAAGACACCGAAAAGCGGGAAGGGTTGGGATCGGGGCGATGAAGCTACCGAACGACTCCTACTTACTACGAGCTCATTATTAGTCATTATTATATCTTATACAATGCTGCTCAAAGAATTCAGAACATTTTCTGATTGTAGATGGGAACAGCTGAAATTGGGTTTTCAAATGTGTTATGCATTTCCATATGGTTGAAACATAATATTTTAACTGATTAAATGGTGCAGTTTTGTTACATTATTCTGAATGTGTTTCAAAATCTATGCTTGATGCATGATTTTTTCTTTCTTTTTAAATATTAGATTCAGATTATATGCCTGGTTTTATATCTCTGTCTATTTTTACTTTCTATCTTTACTAGAACAAAGTATTGGATTCATGAAAATTTTCTATTTCCGGTTTCCGACGGATTTACATGTTTTAGGGGTCAGAGATACCGAGAGACAAGTTTTTACAAAATGCTTGTCTGTGGGTTTGTGGCTTTGTTTGCCTGCATGTGACACAAATTTTGTGGGCGCTCTGTCACAAGAACTAATGCACGGAATTTACTAAAAATGTATATACAGTTAGTCCCTGATATAAATTGGTGCTGATTAGTTATGAAAACGTTATTTTTGCACTAATTTTATTCAAAAGTAGGATTTTATGAAGAGTTTTGAGAATGAACTGCCATAGAATGTGCTTCAATAGAGAAGATATTTTTCTCATTATCATCTATTTTTTTTTTTTTTTGAAATGAAGCTACATTTCTTATAATACCCTTAAAAGACCATGAATCCATATATACCGGGTGTCCCAAAAAGGACTGACTGATTTTAAAATTCAATAACTTCCAAACGGTGACAGATATTAAAAAAAATTCTTGCAGGAGGGTTATGCATAAAGTCAAGAGTTTTATTACAGTGATTTTCGATTTTAGTTCGAATTACAAACAATAGATGGCGCTGTAAGCAATAGTCGCTAAATACAGGCTCGATTTTTGGTCCTTTCTCTTGTTCCATGCAGAAAAAGGAGATGGAAATGTATTATACGGGCCACGAAGTGCCAAAAATCGAGCCTGAATTTAGCCTCTATTGATCGCAGCGCCATCTATTGTTTGTAATTCGAACTAAAATCGAAAATCACTGTAAAAAAACTTTTGACTTTATGCATAACCCTCCTGCAAGAATTTTTTTAATATCTGCCACCGTTTGGAAGTTATTGAATTTTAAAATCAGTCAGTCCTTTTTGGGACACCCGGTATATATATTATGGTAAAAAACAACACAGAAGGACAAATAAGTACAGTAAGTAAACCCTCTTTATATTACATGCTGGGAGACAAGAAAAAGGCATAATTTAACAGAGGGTATTAAAGAATTTAAAAAATAATAACCTTGAAGTAAATGTTCAATATTTGACATTATCTATACATATTTCAATTTCCTTTATAAAATTAACAACAGGGAGTTAGAACTTACTGTAAATAAAACACCCAGTTATTATTATTATTTATTCAGAGAGAGAGAGAGACAAAGTGAAAAGAACACTATAATGAAAGATTGCTGTATATGCAAAAACCTTTTGCCTATAAATGTAAGACAAATTTACATTTTGACAAAATAATTTTCATAATCTCCTTTTATCGAGACTGAAATTTCGCTTGTTTACAAAATACCTTGCATTAAAGTGAAATATTTGAACATTTTTTTTTTTTATTTAACACTTACCGGGTGTCCCAAAAAGGACTGACTGATTTTAAAATTCAATAACTTCCAAACGGTGACAGATATTAAAAAAATTCTTGCAGGAAGGTTATGCATAAAGTCAAAAGTTTTATTACAGTGATTTTCGATTTTAGTTCGAATTACAAACAATAGATGGCGCTGTAAGCAATAGTCGCTAAATACAGGCTCGATTTTTGGTCCTTTCTGTTGTTCCATGCAGAAAAAGGAGATGGAAATGTATTATCCGGGCCACGAAGTACCAAAAATCGAGCCTGAATTTAGCCTCTATTGATCGCAGCGCCATCTATTGTTTGTAATTCGAACTAAAATCGAAAATCACTGTAAAAAAACTTTTGACTTTATGCATAACCCTCCTGCAAGAATTTTTTTAATATCTGTCACCGTTTGGAAGTTATTGAATTTTAAAATCAGTCAGTCCTTTTTGGGACATTCGGTATTATACATAGCTATTTTTTTTAGAAAATATATATATTTCTGAATTGCTTTGTATTAAACATTCTACTGAGAAAAAAAAAATACCAAGAGACCTCACTTTAGTAACAATATTCATTCAGGCAAAATTAAGCTGTGTTAATGGAGAAATATACCAAAATATATCCCCATTAAGAGTAGCTCATAGGTTGAATATATTAGAACCAATAGTTAGTATTGTATGAAGAGAGTTTAATTAATGCTATATCATTTCAACAGGGTGCCTATAAAATTTCATGATGCTACTTGCAAAGTGTTTAGCATATATTAGTCTAAGCAAGAATATTTGCATATAAATCACATCGGATCCATAAATTTAAGCGAGGTTAAGTCATTCGCTCGCATCTTTAGCAAATACTGTGATCAATTATCTTAATACATTCTGATTCATCTTATGAAGTAAAGCAGGGTTCCCAGCAAAACATGACTGGCAAATTCCCTGACTTAGACTTTCCATGACCAAATCTCAAAAAATTCCCTGACCAAACGGGCATGTAACAAAATTTGCTACTTATTTTTGCAATCTTTTGTTAAAATTAGCGATTTTTTTCCCCCGAGACTTTTTGATGAATTTCGTGTCATTTTTCATTTTTTCTCAGAGACTTTTTAGAAAATATTTGTAAATTCCCTGACTTTTCCTATATATTTTGAAATTTCCCTGACTACTTTGAAATTCCATGACTTTCCATGACGCTGGGAACCCTGTAAAGTATCATGTCATAGTTGTGGTTATTAAAAAAAAATAACGGCATTTCCATTAAAATTTGATGAAAGAAAATTTTAAGGAAAAAAAAACCAACAACTGAAAACTAAGAAAAAAAATTAAATTTATAAGCCTACAATAATCAAACTTACATTGGCTGGTCTAACTCTTAACAGAATTATATTTTTAACCAACATATTATTTAAACACATAAGGCAATGTGAACAGACGTATACATTTCATGAGTTTCAGGACTCACGTCATCAGTGTATAAAATCTATAAAAACAATATCCCCCCAGCTACATGCACCCGTGCATGTAGTTGGGGGGGGGGGGGGTGATATTACTAAAGATGCGAGTCTTGGAACTCGCAAAATGTATACGTCTGTTCACATTACGTCATGTATTTTATTGTGTGTATAAACGTTGATTTTTGGTGATTTATATTTCTACACAAGTTTTTATTTACCAAAATATTATTTCCATTAACCCATTACCCGCTGGTGTTGCGTTCACGCAACAGTCAAAACAAATGCAAATATTTCAATTAACTGCATTCCCACCACTATTTTTTAACTCCAAAATTGGCCTTACTTAAAGACACAAAACTTAAAGATCAAATAAAGCGAAAATTACCTTTCAAAGTTTATGGTGGCAAACGACAATCAGCTAAAAAGTTGAAAAACTCAACCTTATAGTTTTGGCGGTTAATGGGTTAACTTAAATGTTTTAAATTATCGAAAAATTGGTTCGTATAAGTAACATGTAATCAAAATAAGTAAATTTGATAAAATTATCAGGCTATAATCTTTGGTAAACCAGCAAAAATTTTGTCATTTTCACACAATCATATATATATAATATATATATTTTCCCCTATGAAATCTAAGCAATTTTCACCATTGCAAATTTTACACGCATATTTCTTGTATTCATATTCACAATTTTAGCATCTATTAGGTTATTAACAAATATGACCAGCTATAACTTTGTATGTGGGCATTTGTGCACTTGATTAAAGTTTCTAATCTCAGTACCACTGAGTAAAAAGTACAGAAATTTATGTCTTTTAGATACATTCATTGTAAAATATTTAGTTTTATCAAAGAAAATGCTCTCTTCTTTTTAAATGCAGTCATTTTCACTCGCTGAAGCATTTTGGCTTATAAAGATTAGTGTCGTGAAAATGAGTTTTCTTTAAATGTGATGCAATTTTCTGTTTAAAATTTTTAAAAAAGTTATTTTTAATTGTAATGAAAAGAAACGACATCTTTGATATCTGATGTGATTAGTCAAAGATAATGGCCACAGCAAGTCCAAATTTTGTTTTCTTTTCCATTGATCTTGGCTAACTTATTAAACCAACATTTACAAAGGAGATGTTTGTTTTTTAGCTGTTGAGATGCTTTCTTTTTAACCCTTCCCGGCACAGTGTGCCCGGTTTGGGATACCTAATTCCAAACTTATGAACGGCACCAAGAATATTATAGTAAAATTTTGATTTTACAATCAATAGATAAAATAACATGTTTTTAATATCTAAAAAAGTCGTTTTAAAATTCCGGTGTCAATCATTTCATCATTTTACAACAAAAATTGCCTGTGCCGGAAAGGGTTAATCAAAGTTTAGTTTTACCATAAAGAATCATTGTTATCTCCAGTAGAGTTAAAGTAATTTTGAATCAAAAACAGAAGACCACACGTAAACATGATTGGCAATCATTTATGGTAATTTTCTTCCTGGCATCAGGTTTAAGTACCAAAATTCCTCAAACATCGTCAGTCAACTGCAAATTGTAGTAACGATGCTGCTTTCTCTTTAGTTTTGCCTATTGGTTTATATTAATGCAAATGTTACTTTATAACATCAAAATAGAATAATCATAGGTTATGAAGGATTTATTTTTTCTCCACAAATTAAAAACTTTTTGAAGTATAAATAATTTTTAGTTTACTTTCAAACAGGGTTGTTTGGTTTAAACCAAATGTTTTTTTTTAAAGAAACCATGGTGGTTTTTTTTTTCATCTGGTTTTTTCTCTTTTTCCCTAATGTTTTCAATTATTTTACATATTATTGAAAAATGCAAAATCCAAGTTATGCAAAAGCTACAAGCAAAGCTTTAGAAAAATGATGAATTAATAAATTTATAAAGTGACAAACATTTTTAATCAATCAACCTTTTCTATAAGCTTTAAATCTATATGGCAGACTAAATAATTTTTCTAAAATTAGCTGTGAAGAAAAAAACAAGTAGTTAGTTTTCTTTCTTCTTCTTTTTTTAAGCCTTTTATTTTTCAAAATAGCCAAAATGGTAGAATTGAGCTAAAAATACACTTTCATTATTTCGATTGCTTGATTAGTTAAGATTTACTAAGGATTACATTATGCCTCAATGATGACATAATCATAAGTAATTCTCTCCATTGGTTACTCTTTGTTCTGTATGCTAATGGATGATTGGCTGTGAGTTTTCTTTGCTGTATCAAGGCTATTGGGTTTAGTAAGCCTTTGTTTTTCTTGCATTCCTACATTGGGATTGGGGTTTTGCATTATGATTTTATTCTGTTACCAGCAGGGTTGGCACGGTTTAAATCAATTGGTTAACCAACTGGTTTTTTAGAAAAAATCTAATACAATATTTTCTCATTTTTGTAATTTAAGTGTTTCAAATTAATCGATATAAATAATTTCTACTTTTAACAGTCTTATCCCAGCAGTCACCATGAGACGAAGTAAGTCTAGGTTATATTTGTATGCATGTAGAATGCAAATTGCATGCGTTGATGAACATATCTGAAGCTCTAAAGAGAAAATTTAAAACATGTGAATTTAACAAAGATAAAATAGATTAAAAATATTCAATATTTGGAATAAAATACTTTCCTTTGGGAAGATGCAGATTACAATTAATAACATAAAATTACCTTTAAGATTTCAGTCAAGCTATAAAAGAAAATTCTCTTGATTGGGCAGGTTATCTTTTAAGGCTGTTCTCAACTGCTCTACTCAACAAGTGCAAAACGCTTTGACACATTTACAAATTCATTTTTTAATGGAAAGATATAAAATTGGAAGGCCTGACAGTAGCAGCGATTTGGAATCGAACTGTGTTTTGCATTTTTGATGAACAAATTACCTATTGAGTTATAAGCAATTTTGATCATGTGACAAAGGTGTTTTTAACCTTCCTTGAGCTGTTATTCTTCTTTCTCGTGGAAATTTGGTTCAAAATGCCCACTTTGACTATATTTTCTGAAAGATCTATTACATTTGCAAAAAAAAAAAAAAAAAAAAGGAAAACACAGTTCCATTACATAGTTTCTGAACAACAGCATCTACATGTTTCATGCATTTCTGAACAAAAATAAATTAAAACTTGTCATAAAGTTGCCCTTTCGGATTTGGGAACAGCCTTAAGAATAAAAAAGAAACTCAAGATATGAAGTCGAATAAGAGGACACTGAAAAACTGGTTGCTAGCGAAGCACCTGTTTATTTTTAACTAAAATATGCAATTAGATACATTTAAATCGTCTATTGCATAATCAAATCCACTATTTAGATCTGTCAAAAAAATGGGGGAAAATTGAGATAAGGTTCACTTGAGACATAATAAAAAAAAGTCTCATAAAAATATTTAAAAAAGATATATTATTAATTTTTAGTTTAGACATTTAAAAGTAATACATATTACACATAACATAGCTTAGAAAAAAAAGCCTGTGTATTGAGTCTGATGGCTTCTTAAATGTTTTAGTGGATGGAAATTTTTATAAATCTACTTTCCATTTTAAGATCAATGTTTTCAGTAGTCTAAAAAGCTGATAAATAGGTACTTCTGTTTATTTTACTGTCGCATTTTTTTTTTTAACCTGGCAGTTTCTGAGGAGAAGTGTGAAATGAACATGAAAACATGATACACTTGAAACATGTAAAGACTCTACTGCTAAATTCAAATCATTCCAGGAATTCTTTATAAAAAGCTTTACTTTCAATAAAAGATAATAATTTTCATGTAGTGTTCTAACAGAAAAATCATATATCTCAGATTGCAAATATTTCAAAGAAATTATTTTGAATAGCCATGGGAAAGTATACTATATTTATGAAACTACATCATATATTTATTTATAGTACTATAATCAAAAGATTGTTTATTAAGATTTTCAAGGAATCAATGTTTCACTATGTAGAGCATTTTATTAATGGAACGTAAGACATGGCTTTTACTAAAAATGTTTAAATTTTAAATTATTTCAATTTTCTACATAACTGATTGTAATTATTTGATTTAAATTATTTTTAAATGAAGTTATATTACTTATATATCCAACAATGTTTATTTTTGTCAATAAATATGCATGTATATGTAATAGAAAAATGTATAAAAAAAACCCGGTTTAAACCAAAAAAACCTGGTTTAAACCAATGTTTCCAAATTTACTATCTCCCCTATAGTCGAAGCACTCTTCCATAAGTGGAATCTACCTGGATTATAAACAGACCATTTTGCAATGGTTATTAGGTGTGATTAATAGCATCACTGCTGAGGTTTAAAAAAAAAAAAAAATCTTGAAAATTACTTAACACATCAAAAACAAACTAAATTGCAGTTTTCTAATAAATTGCATTAAAATTTTGTAAAACTATGTGAAGATGTGTATATATTATTGATGAAGTTTTAATTTCTTTATGGAATATTAGCCAAAAACAAATACAGTAGAACCTCTTTTATCTGAAACTCTCGGTTAACCGAAATCTATTTTAAAGCTTTTTTTTTTTCTTAGTATCACATTCCTTGTGTGCAAAATCCATTTTTAAAGTTTTTTTTTTTTTTAAACTATCATATTGCTTGTGCACAAGCAATCCATTCCGAACTACGAGTACATATAACTATTTTCGATCCCCTTTCTTAGAGTTCCACTGAATTTAACTTGAGCTCCCATAAACTGCAGAGGGGAATGAACAAATTAGCAATTCTGAAGCTTTTGAATGTTTTGCAAAAGATTTGACATGGCTGAAGCAGCAGAAAGACTGTGATACTGGTGAACTAATAATATTAAAAAACTTCGTGATAGTGTTTCAAAGCAAAGGCAATCGAAACTACGATAAACAAAACATTGTTTCAAACCCTTGTGAAATATGCAAAAGGTTTACTTAATTTCAAAATTAAAACTCAGGTAATTTATTCTTGTTTCTATTTTGTTATTGAGTTATTTTTATTAAGAACTTGTTACCATAATAAGAAATAGGGCATATATTTCTTCTTATTCTTAAAATTGAGGCATTCTCGATTATTCGAAAATTTCTATTTTCCGAAAGAGGGTTGGTCCCAATTACTTCGGATAATCAAGGTTCTACTGTATTTAAGTATTTATATTGTTTTAAGGGCAAATGGGTTAATATTCCATAACTGGAGTGCATGTGACTTGGATTAAAAAAAAAAAAAAAAAATTCATGCTTAAAAATTATTTAAAAATCCATAAAAAATTAGTAAATTGCATTTGAAAGTACCCCCCCCCCCCCCTCCTATCCACACATTGCAAAAATTGAAAGTGCAAAGTTAAAAAAAAAAAAAAAATGTAGTAAAGCAAACTTTGTACAATAATGACATCAGCATTACTCATGGACCTGTTTTTGCTTTATAATATAGATTTCTGCATCTCAAACTTTGCTAGATCAACATATCATCGCCTCAGAGCAACAGTAGGACAAGAATCGAAAATGAGGTGTCTTTCTCACTGCTACGAAAAACTGTGTCTGCATCAAGTGGAGCAGTAGGAAATTTTTATAAAACACATCTAAAATATAGTTTTAAACACAACTTTGTGTTTTAGAAGTTGTTCCACTAGCCACAAACAGTTTCTCATAGCTGCAAGTTGGACATCTCATTTTTTATTACTACTAGATGTCCTACTGTTGCTCTCAGGCGACAATATATATTTTTCTGCAATTTTCAGAAGCATCATGCACAACCAGGAGTTGAGTGTCATGTCATGTTGAGTGTCAACCACCATGTTGAGTGTCATGTCAGTCACCGGTGACTGACACTGAACTTTCTGTTTAGGCTGTGTCAGTCATCAGTGACTAACACTTATAGATTGTATAACAGGAATCTTATTTCGTGGCCCAAACGGAAAGACAGACAAAATAGACTTGGCATTCAACATATTACTTTACTCATTCCATGTTCTTTTAATTAAGTTCGCTAGATTAATTCATTCCAACCTTCTTCCCATGAATGTAACCAACACACCCTATAGGCAGGCCGTGGCAGTTGGGCCTTTAAATTCTACGAAGTCATCATGGTCAAGCCTACACTTACAAGGAAGGTCTCCTTACAGGGCATACTCGGAATATTTTGAAAAAAATACCAATTACACTACTTATGTATGTAATAAAGGATCAGTCAAATTTAGCAGCGGAATTACAGTAGAGTCTGTAAAAAAATAAAATATGTTCCAGTATTTGGCACGAAAAGACGAAAGTGTCACGCGATTTGGCGAGCAGTGCTTTTCTTCGCCAAAAGCAAACAATTTTAATGCACTTGAAAATTGTTAATTGATTTTTAGAATGTGTGTAAAAAGTATTTAATGAATTTAAGCATAAACAATGAGAGAGTTTAATAAATACATTTTTTTGTATTACATATTTATGTTGCTTGTTATTTAATTTTATTACATTAAAAACAATTTCATATATAAAAAATATTTTGATTTATTTAAGCGTATTCCAAAATAAAGGCAAGATTCATTTACCAGTTATTAATTTCATTATCAAAGAATTCGTAGTTTCCATAGCAACAAAATTGAATCGACAGCACTCAATTGGACTTAATTTTGATATTTTGTAACAATTTTAATTTTGTTTTAATTCATAAAATCTTATATTTAACTTTCATTATAAATATATATATATATATATATATATATATGACAAAACTATAGTTAGATCAACTAAAACTGACAAAACTAATTTACATTAAATTTATTTAAACAAGTTCAATATGAAACATTTTTTATCTTAGAGTATTCAACATAAAAAAGTATTTTTTGAAATTTAATTTCATCGGCAACCGATGATAAATCGCCAAATAAATGAAATTTTCATTATTTTTTTACGAACGTTCTATCGAGGTTCCGCCAAAAAATTTTTTATAAACATATTATATCCACATGAGAAGAACACGCTGTAATTTTTTCAGACTTTTCTGAATATGCCCGTATGGAGACCTTCATTGTTAGACTAACATTAGGAATCCCTTTTCTTCTTGTATAAAAGATTTATTATTATTTGATTTGTTTCAAAATGGGATACAAGTTTTTCCCCCAGTGCAGGAGTTCTTGGATTTATTATTCTCAATAATCATAATATTTTGAGAATTCTTCTTTGAGGTCTTAAAACGTTGACTTTTAGTAGCATTATTCATATTTTTGAAAGTAGTCGCTTTTAAATTTAATGGTGTGCTTAAAAAGTTTGATGTTACAGTTTATTCCCTTCTATTAATAAAATATTTTCTTGTTAATTTAAGTGAAAATAGATATCTGAAATTATCAAAAATTAAAGATTTAAAGCTGGTGTGCTTTGTGGATAGGCATGAATTTGGGAAATGGGAAAAAAGGTGGAAAATTTTTTCCATCTATACAATAAGACTAAATTCGTATAATTTAGAAACATTTTAACAGTTATTCATAGAATAAAATGAATTATAACTGTACATATGACTGCCATTTTCTTTTTGTAATTTAGAAAATATTAAAAAAAAAAAAAAAACAAACAAACAAACAAACAAACAACAAAAAAACAAAAACAAATGTATAAATTCATTAAATCAAAAAAGAAAATTGGAAACAGTTTGCCAAAAGTATAAATCCATCCAAATTTATCTGATGAACTTATGTGAAGTACTGAGACTAATTTTTCAAAATAAATGTATTTTAAATGATTCGACTGTTTAAAACTTTACTTAAAAAAAAAAAAAAAAAAAAAAAAAAAAAAAAAAAAAAAATCAATGCTAAATAGATGCATGCTAAATTGATCTTTACTCCAGAAATACATTTCCAAAAAATGCATGACTGAAATGACCCAGAAGTGTTTTATAAATAGAATAAAATATTCTATTCCAAAAAGAACCTTATGAAAACTTCCTTTCCCTAGTTAAAGAACTTAATTTACATGACTTTTAGATGCTTATAATAAAAGTTCGCCTTTGATTTGATAAAGCACAGCCATTCAGAAACAAACTCCAAGGATTTCAGTAGACAAAATGCCTCTCATCAAGCTTTCTAGAGTGATTTGTGGAGGAGGAAAGGGGGTGCCTGAATTTGAAGTAAAGCACCAATTTAGACGAATATTTATTTATATAAATTAACAGAAAACTGTAAAAAAATTAAAAGATTTTAAATTTTGTATACTTTTGGTGGAGACAAACAGGAGATCTGAATAACATTAGAAAGAATTTGAATTAAAAAAATTTTAGTATTTGCATCTGAAGAGGGAGAGAAAGGGGGGGGGGGGGGGGATTGTGACGGAAATTTTAATAAAAGCGGCAAAACACAGATTAATATGAAGGAATTAATTTTATGTGTATTTTATGATTATTTGCAGTTAATTTTCCAGTGAAGTAATAATTGAAAAAGTTGCCATTCTAATGCTTATAAAAATCAATGCCTAACTTAAACTTTATTTTAAGAGGTAAAATAAAGAAATTTTATTGTGGTACATTATCACAATTAAAGAATAAATAGAGTATAATATCATTTGTGAATTTTCAGAGATTTAATGAAAATCTGAAAATTACCGCAATGAAATAATAATACATACTAAATTTATTCTTTTTTTTTTTTTTTTCTTCCACTATTAAGCTTTCTTTCTACATATTCTTACTTAACTTAATAATGCCGTGACTTGTATGTAGAAGGGTGTTGATGGAACATAGTCACAGAGTTATAAGTATTGCTGAACTAATAACTTTCATATTCTTTAATATTCCTATATATTTAGTTGGATTAATCAATTTTCAGCAAGGTAGTCAAGCCACTTGCAATTCAGTTGGTTTTTTAACACTTCCTTTGTTCCATGTTAAAATGATTTTTTATATTACACTTTAGCAAATTCTTTAGAGTCTTTGTAGATTCAACCCACAAGTAATTTGTCTTAACAAAACTGTTTTAGCGCACAGAGAATAGGAAACTACACACATCAAAGATATTAAACACAAAGTAAAAATAATCAAAACTGCAAATAACTATTAGACTGGAAGATGTGCCTCCTGAAGCCACATCATCAAAGTTGAAGATCATATAATTTACAGAACCCAAAAACCATATGAAGATTTGAATTTTATAACTTTTTAAAGAAAATAACTGCTTTGATACAAATGGGTTTTCATATCATGAAGAATAACATTTCAAACATTTTTGCAATTGGAACTATAACCTTTAAAATGAAGAGTTTAAAAATTAGCTATAAGTCAATAAGAAATATTGCACTTCATAAAAAAAGAAAAAAAAAATGTTGAAAAAAATGTTGGTTTGTTCCATGATAAAGGTTTGAAAAAAAAGAAACAAAACTATACTTTAAAATGCTTTATTAATTTTCGCAAGTGACATCTTTCAAAATCTGACAACATTCAAAACTGTCATCTAATCATAAAAAGTAATGAGCAAATCAGACTGGAATGCACAACCAGCACAAGTAAGAATCGTTACTTGCATTCAAGATAACTATGCGATTCACAAAATAAGACGAAATGATTCTTTAATGATTAATTTTAACAAATATATACTATAACCTTTATAATGAAAACAAAAATAAGAATTTAGGTATTTTACAATCCAAGTAAATTTAAAAATTGCACTAAAAATGCTAAGTTTATTTTATATTTACTTCAAAACACATTTGATTTGTACCGAGATTGTATAAAATTTTAAAAGCATATTTCATAATAAGTTTATCTTTCAAAAAGACGTGCTTTCATACAACATATTCAAGATGTGTATAATCTAGGCATCATAATGCAAGAGAACCCATAGGATCCCAAGCAGGCAATACTTTAGGTTCCATGCTTAATATTTCCAGCACTTCTTTAGGTACATATTGCTTGTCAACAACAACTTCAAAGCCAAATTCTTCAAACCAATCTCTTGTCATAATTAGGTAACCTAGAAACAAAAACATAGATGATTAACTATATAGAAAAATAACAGATTTCTAGCAGGGATGCCTGAAAAACAAAATCCAAGGATTAGCACAGTTTTTGAACGGATGTGCTTGTCATCTGCTGCAAAGGTTGCCTTTTCTCTTTTTAATGTACAATATAAACATGAAATAATAAACTAAGAAATATTTGTCAGAACCCTACTTGCAAGTTTGCAAGACAATTTTTTTAAACATATATAAAAAAAGCCAGAAATGTAATAAATATTAAAAATCTAAAAATAAACTACTGCTGGCCTTAAAGGGAACAGATTTAGAATGTGGAAAATTGGCTATTGTGAATTATGAGAATTATTTTATCTCTATCCAGGAAAAAGTAAGAATCAGATAAATTAACTGAGGACAACCATAGTAGACCAAGTCCATAAACCTTTATTGTGAATAATAATGCTTTAAAGTTCTTAATAAATAATTAATTCAGGTCAAGTGGTTCATAAGGATTATATATGTCAATATTCAAATTAAAGTACCATTTTTATAGTGCCCTACTTTTACAAATGTCAACATTATATTTCTATTGTAAATTTATATGTTTTATAAAAAAATGAGGACTTCATCCAGTATGGCTGTGAAATTTCCACGTGTAAATAAAAACTTGTGATGATGATTACAAAAACTCTTGATTTTGATTTATATTTACTTATTCTATTTTTTACTCTAAATACAAAGAGTGAAACATGTTACCAGTTATCATAAATCATTCACTGTACACAATACTATCATTATCATCATGATGTACTCTAGAGGAAATAAGTTGGAATCTGCTATTGACCTATACTGGAAGATTCTTGAAGTATACATGATGAATTGGAGGAATGTACGGCAGAAGATTCATCATACCTTTCTTTTTGGCCAAAGAGATCTTTCTACGGATCACATACAATGCATCTGGACTGACATTGGACAAAGAAAGCAACTTGCAACCACCCCGGTAGCAGAAAATTCAATATGGGAGACGGGCGTCGCAGATTTTCTTTCTCTTTTGCAGATTCTTTTTCACCAACCTTTATTTCATATTATGTTTAGCTCTTTATTACTTAATACAAAAAGTTAAGACTATTATAAATAAAAATTTATAAAATGCCTAAAAACGCTACAGGTGAGTGATTGTTTGCTTAATTAAAGCTTCAGTAGTAAAACTATTTTACCTGCAGATTATTTTTTACCCATGAAGTATCTGTTGCAGACACTTGGAGAAATTTCTGCTACTGGGGCAACCACAAGGAGGTTTTCCAAATTTATTTTGCGAAAAGTTTGATCTTCATTGAGGGTTTCTTTGAACAGTAACAAGAAGGGAGAACCTCTCACAACTCACAGCCATCTAATATCCATCCAACTAAAACAAGCCCCATCGCTATCCTTCTTTCTGTTTGTGATGTTTTGTTCCAAAGGTGTAGCAGAAACCAAGTCGGAATCCTTAACTTCAATGACATCAAATTTAGGATATTTCCTCTTTACATTTAAAATAGTTTCCTTCCAATCTCCAGGAACATAGATGTCGTGTTTCTTGTGACTTGACGCTTCAATCAGACCAAATTATGCGTCATTCGGAAGGCAAGAGTGGCCGGACACTGAATTTGTGCTCAATTGATTCTGCTGTTATGTTTGTACTATTAACTAGTCTCAACAGTGTAAGAAACATTTTGAAGTTCCTATTTTGGTCTTCACAGGCATCAGAATACAGAATAATTTTCTTATGTTTAGAGGATTTCTCTCTTAGGTGTCTTACAACAATGCTAGGAAGGTCTTGAGAACCACTTCCACTCTCTATTTCATCGCAAACATACATGCAATCCCACATTATTATTAAAAAAATTCAACCTAAAGTTGTAAACATGTAGATTGCGTTTGTAATAAGCTATGGATGTTTAAATCTTAGGAAAGGGAAGTGTTTTTTTGCAAGTTGAATGTACAGCAGTAAGTTTCATTTGACGCTTTAATTAGTTTTCATTTTCTCTCTAACCTGTTTAGCTTTCTGCAAGTGGAGCTTTCGTTCGGTTTTAAGACTTTTTCTAGTGTTTTCATCATTTTCTGTCGAAAGCTTGATAAATATGTCATCACATAATTTACATGTATCTGTGCTTTGCGGCACATAAATTAAACTTTACACTGAAGACTTTGGAACAGAATTTCTCTTTTACGGGGCTCTTATTCTTTGTCATACATTACTCTGTAGGGCGAAGATCGAACAATGTGATTAGAGTTTTTTCCCTTGTAATGAATTTTTTAAGAAAGACGTTGTTGGTATGTTTACCGTTTGTTTACTGAGAGGAGGTGGAGGGGGCATCAAAAACAATATTACTTTTCATTCATAGTTTTTTCATCTTATGATTCAGAAGTTTTGAAATCGCTACTTATTTAAACTAAAACATTTTTTTTATAGCAATGAGGCAAGATTTAGAAAAGAATGGACCACAGATGAAACAGTAGTACACTGATGAATGGACTTGATTCAGTATGGTTGTGAAGGTTTCTTATATTACTTCACCAACTCTGGACACAGATGCAATGTATGAGAAAGTATGTGAACTACAGACTTGGTGCACTATGGCAGTAGATAAAACACAGTTTACTGCACCTTCTACACGAATTCTCATTTTTTTTTTTTTTAAAGTGGACTTGGTCTGCTATGGTTGTGAGCCCCTCACCTAATTTTTTTGTACAACTTTTTGAATTAGAAATATTTAATTAACCACCATTTTCAAACAAAATGGCTGATGAAGCCAGCCAATGAACTTGGTTGAGACTCAGGAGAGTCACATGCTTAGTCACATCCAAATCGGTTCATAAATACTACTAGTGTTTTATGTCAAAAATCATGTTTATAAGCATTTGAGCTGATGGTGGTTTTTATGCAAAATACAATGCATTAATTTATTAAATTTAAAATAATTGATTTATATTAATGGCAATGCGTTTCTAAACCTATAAAAACATGTGAAGAACTATGCATATGCTATGTACCTTCACATATCAGCAACAGACACAGTTAAAAAGGGAAAAAGTGCAGAATGACTCATCAAAAGAAGAAAAATCTCATTTTACAGCGTGTTAGTAGCAAGAAAGAATAAGTTTTCTGTTCCCACAATGGAAAACTTATTTTTATATAAGGTAAAGTGACATTATACAACAAAGTTCAAGGTAAAAAAGGGAAGATAAAGACCTAAAATAAAACATTCTGCTATATTTATATGTATTCAGTTTTTTTCACGAAAATAATGTACTAATACTAAACTAATATCTTAATTTATTAATCTTGTTATGCAGTTCAGTTGTGTTAGTAGGAACTAGCAAGAACAAGTTTTCTGTTATCACAACACAAAGCTTTTTTTTACAGCATCAGAATTGATTAAAAAAAAAATCACTGGTCTCAGGGACGAGTAAGCATGAGAATTTACTGGTCTGCTACATAAAATTCTGTTAAGTTCCTTTAACCCTTTAAGCGACCCCCCCCCCCCCCAAATATATAAACCAAACTTATTTTCCAGTTATCCAAAATGTTCAGCTTTCAGCATAATAAAATGAAAAATTTGTTAAAAATAAAATAAAGTTGTGATTTGCAATCAGTTGCAGTTTTCTCAGGGCTAAGAAAATGTAAGTTTATCTCTTTCTCAAATTAGTGATCAGATTGAATTTTCGGTGGTCTCTGACCAGCGGACCACCAAGGATTTTAAACACTGTTTTAATAGTAAAGCAATAGGTATTGAGGAGAGTTAACAGCTTGAAAATACACAGTTAAAGAAAAAAAACTTTAAATGTTCTTTGCTGGGTTAAAGAATTTAAGTGAAAAACTTATATATTTCTTTTTAATTGAAAACACTAATAAACTTTTTACATTTAAAATATACCTTTTAGATTTTTTGCGAACAATACCAACAATTGCTTTTATATGAAAAATAGCAATTACATATTCAAAAATTCAAATAAAATTTTTTTAATTTATTGAAAATGATACCTTCGTCTTGACCTCGTGCCAGGAATAAACAGTCGAAGAAATCGTCAAAGATTGCTAGCCTTTTTTATTCTGATAATTTCAGTGTTTTAATCGTGGTTTGATTACATGTTTTAAATTTGTGTTTTATTTATACTTTATTTTTAGATTGATAAAGTATTAATTTTGCTTGGTAAGGAATATAAGCTGGGAACAAATGCTGAACAATTTTATGTAGAGCACACAGATTTATCTTTTGTAATGGTCTGTCTGAAAATAACATTGGTAGATAAAAAAATAAAAAATCATTGTTGAAAATTATTATAAAACAATAAAAATGAGTAAATTGTGATACAGTTTTCAAAGAAATTGCATTAGAAAGTACATTTTTTTTCCAATTCGAGTGTGTAAAAATTGAAAATGCGCCATAATTAGGAAAAAAAAAATTGCAGTAAAAGTTAAACATTTGCTGTTGATCAACTATTTAACTGATATCATTATAACTAATGATTTAAAAATAATTTAATTATAATATTGGCATTAAAACTTAAATAAGTATAAAAATAATTGTTAATAGAAAATTAAAAAATTAGATTGAAAATAAAATAAAACATATTAATAGTATGTAAACCCACACTTAATTTCCTTAAAGGTAAATAAAAATTACAAAAGGACAGATCAAAACACTGTGGCTGGGTATCCAGCTGCAAATTATGCCGGATATCCGGTGTATGGCCAAACAGACAACCGTTGCATCTCTAAAACATACTGAAATCCAAATTTACTTTTCTTCAAACGGTTACAATAAGTAACTTCTTACTTTTTCAAGCAAACAAAATAAATAGTTAGTAACGAAACATTATGTATTTAAAAAAATTACAGTTATATGAACACAGTAGATTACAGAGGATTTCTAGTTAGAAATAAAACTTTTGAAAAGTGTGTCCGTCCAATAGTGTGTATTAAACATGACAATTTTTTTTTTTTTTTTGGTAAAATTACATAAGTAGAGAGTACTTTCACTTGGATAGCAAATTAAAAAATTTTGACCTTGAATAAATTTCATAATTGCAAAAATTTCATGAAAATTTAAATTCATTCTAATTGTCCCCGTATGACTGAAATTGTGCAACAGCATCTGACAAGTATGTCCTCCCCCCCGCTTTTTTTTTTCCAGACTCAAAGTGAAATTTTTTTTTATCAAAATAAAAATTTTCATTTTGAGTCTGGGGTCACCTGAGCTCTAAGAATGACATAAAAGTTGAGCCGGAACATGTTTCAGGCTGAGAGCATCCATGATTTCAAACTTTTCTTATGAATTATCAGGGTTCATACTCGATTTCAGAAATGAAATGTAAGAAAATGAAGAGGGAGTTGTGATTCAGATGATCATTTATCTACTGTACAGCAAACAAGACAGAAATTATTCAATTCTTACTATTAGTTCACACTCTCCCTATATATCTTGTTCAAATTTTCAATCATTAATAAAATACTTATTATTCATTCTATCAAGTTGAAATAAATTTTTTAAACTTGTACTGGATTGACAACTGATGTTAATACAGTTTTTTTAAACATTAATTAAATTTTAATTAATTTTAGTTTCATATGGGAGACAAAATGGCAGCCATTGGTTATTGAACAGCATTTAATGCATCTTCATATCTATAACAGGTGGTTGCCATAGGGGGACTCGTTCTGTCGCCAAATACCGCCAATTTTGTTGCCAACTTGGCAATATCTCTAATATTTCACCAAATTCCCATAGATTTTCATTGTAAACCAATAGGGTTTACTGGCTTATAGAAAATCAACAAATTGAGATATTTTAATGCAACAAAAACTAATATTAGCTTAAGGGATTATAATAAATTTTTCTTTGATGACTGAAGTAGGAATTGACTTTAAAAATAAAATTTTTATATTACTTGTTTTTAAAAATATTTTTAGATTTTTAACTTTGTACGTGAAGGGATAAGAGAAAAGCAGGATTTGAGATTCTTTTATAATTTAGATGATTATTTGTTAAAAGACAGCAACAAACAAGATAGAAGTTTTTTTTTGTTAATATAATAAAGAGGGGATAGGGAGGGATGGTTCAGATTGATTATTTATTGTCACTGGAGTACAACAAATAGCACAGAAGATAAAAAAGTTTCGACGATTTTAAACTTTGTGTACTGGAGAAAAGGAGAGGGAAGATTTTGATGAAATTATTAAAAAAAACCATAAATAAGTAGATGTAACCAGGGTTCTCGCTGCCACTTGCCATTGAGCCAAATTGCGACAAAATGCTTCATTTGGCGAGTAAACGAACATTCAGAACAATCTGCGTTACTGAACGATTGATGTCGCTTTGCATGTTCAATCGCATCGTGCCGTTTATATTACTCTATTTATAGAAATAGAGTCAACACCGATTCAGCCTATCAGCAGCCAAAGATACAGAAAGGATTGTACGATAGATATTTCCCTATTGTCAGTTGATCACTATCTATACACCGACATCGCGCCGGTAAAAACACAAACAAAATTACTTGCATCAAGTGCCAATTAGAGAAAAGTTTTGATGGAATGCGGCTTTGAAATTCGCCATTTACCGTACTATTTATTAATTGTGTGTAAAGTAACAGTGGCGGGTCAATCTTTCTATCTTTTAGAGTCAAAATCTTTTAGAAATGTTATTTCTTCTCATAGAAATTTTTGGCGTATATTTTCATAACGGTAAATCACAGATCGTCGCTGTTTTGAATTTTTATTTAGACTGCTAAAAGAATTTCTGAAACATTTACACATTGAGGAGACATTCAGAATGTACTTATTTTTAATAGTTTTTGTAGCAGATAGTCGAATTTCTATTTCATAAGCAATTACACAAAAATAGGTTGTTTTAGAACATATTGAAAAAAAGAGATACAATAAGGGGTTAAAGATAGATTTTTCAGTGTTTCACGCCGAATCTTTTTTGCTAACATTTCTTTTCATTTGGCTACTGTTTTTTATTTCGTATTCGCCAAATCACGAATGTTGGTCAAAAGCTAGCGAGAACACTGGATGTAACCTTCTGATAAGTAGAAGGTTCTCTTCTTTAAATGTTTACAGATATTGAGAAGAGCTGTTGCTTGCAAATAGAAATTAAGTTTTACAGGAGGCGGACTCAAAAATTTCTTTAAAAGCAGAAGTGTAGTAGGAGTGAACAAATCCTGAGTATACTGATTATACAGGGCTGCCACTGGGGACTTTTTTAATTCGACTTCATGCCACTTTTTCAAAACAAAAATCTTTTACATACGCTTTTTGACAACATTTAAAAATATATAGATAGTACAGAATGTATTTTTTAAAAATAGTAGTGCGAACAGAATATAAAAATAGTCGCCTGTGGCAGCCCTGATTATACATCCGTAGCTCCATATCTATATTATAAAGGACAAACATATCTGTGCGTAACGCATACGTCATTCTGCGAATGGCAACACTTTGAAATTTGAAATTAAATTTCGGTTTTGCAATTTTCGTTACTGCAAATTTTTAAACTTTGATTATATCCTTATTGAAGCCATTTTAACATTACAAATGAAAGTAACTTTTTTCTAATTTTTGAAAAGAAAATGACGTCAGCTATTAACAAAAAAAAAAAAAAAAAAAAAAAAAAAAGAAAAACGCATTCTTCTTCATAAATCAAAATATTGAAGAAGATATTTCAATATTTTTAAATTACGCTGATGCTGAGTTTGAGACGCTCGGCAAAATGATTCAGTGAGTAAAAATTATGTCATATTTAAATCAAAACGATCATTTTCTTTGATAAAACTAAATATTTGACCAATACTAAATGGCCAATACTATGGCAACTTAAAGGCAAATTTCTGAATGGTAATTTTTCGCGGGTACTGAGATTAGAACTTAAATTTTATGCAAATGTTCACATGAACAGTTGTATCAGACAAACGTGACTTTAAGTTTGGAAATGCATTCATTAATAATGTATTGAGTGTTAAAATACTTTTAAATTGTGAATCTGAGTGTTGCATATGTAAATTTTGAGAATGTGGGAATAATGTACAGTTTAGATTTTATGGGGGAAATTTTCATGATGTGAAAAAGCGAAATCCTTTTTACTGATTTTTCATCCCGTAAAAACAGCCTCAATCGATAACTTCAACATAATTACTCATCTTGATTACGTATTCTAATACAGTTTAATTTTTCAATAATTTAATCATTTGAAGTTTTTGGAAATAATATTTTGGTAATTTTAGGTTAAAAACATTATTTGTTTTAAGAGTTAGATAACCAATGAAAGATGAATTTTTTATTGTAATTATTTTTGTAGGTTTATTATAATAATTCAATCTAACAGTTCCATTCTAAGCATTTTAATTAGTCGAATTTCGACGGGTTCCAACTCTTATTTTTAAAAGTAAAAAATACATGGTACCATAAAATTTACCTAATAAAACTACACTTCACTTGTTTTTACACAGTAAATATTTGATTTAATTATATATATATAAAAAAAAAATTCTGTTTCAAAGTGTATTTATTTAACTTTTTGCCCAAATAAAAATGGCTAATATACAAGATAAAATAATAAACATAATTAAGACTAAAACTAAAAATGAAGTAAAAATTATTTTAAAATTGGGGGTTTACCTTCTGATGCCTTAAAAAAAATTTTTTTTAGAAAAAGATGATTTTCTTTTTGAATAAATACTAAAAATAATTTTACATATAACCTGCTTAAATTTTGTTCGATTTATCTTCATAATCTGATACTTAGTGCAATACAGTTATGCAAGAGGGAAAATAAGTCACTCTAGTAATAATAATTAAGTTATCAATATTAAGCAAATCAAGAGCTTTTTATTTTTTAACATTACCTTTATCTCCTCTATCATCTCCCCATGAATTTTCCACTCTTAATTTTGTAATTTCACCATTAGCCTTAAAAAGAGGAAGGAAAACATGAATAGGTTTAATAAAACTGATAAAGAAAAGAAAAAAAAAGAAAATTAACAATGAATACAGATACATGCTTAATTAAAATGTTGAAATTCCAGGTAATTTTATGTAAAATATTACGGTTAAGAAATTTACAAACACCAGTGGAAATAACTTAGAATTGAGTAATAAAGAGTACATCAATAAAAAATAAAATCTTGTTAAAAATTACTCTGAAACCAGTTAATTAGGCAAACCAATTAAAACCTGTGGACCCATGCGGGTCAAAGTTTTAAAGAATTGCAAATAAAAATATCTGAAAACAACATTAGTCAAACAAGAATATCATGTAATTTATTCCATAAAAGTTGCAGTCAAAACTGATCAAAGATAACAAATGTGTACGATGGAAGAAAAAAATGTTTTAACTGCATTACAGGATGATGTCATCTACTTTGAGAAAAACAAATTAAAATACATTTAAATTTAATCTAATCTAACAAAGCATACCTTTTAACATACAAATACCATTACTTCAACCGATCAATGGTAACTTTTTCTTATCAAAGTTTCAATTTAAATTTTGCTTTTTAATCAGAAATATAAAGTAAAACCACACGGAGTCGTCACTTTCATTCTAATGAAATTTTAATTAAAACCAATTTATCTGAAAATAAGAAAATATTGTATTTTCATCTGGAACACACACCTGTACATACTCTTCTAGAAGAGTAAGATATCACAAAGTGGGTGAAAAATAGATTGCAAACAAGAAGCAAGTTAAATAAAAGCATTTAATAATTATTCCTAAAGGCTTTAGATACAATATATACAAAATAGTTTGATAAGTGATGCTGATCTGTGAATGTGCAAAACCAGTTTCCAAATTCTTTCATTATAGGTTAGAGTACGGCATCGGGTTGGGCTACCCGCTTTTACCGAAACCCGACCTGAGGCTCGGGCTGGGTTTGCACTGTATTTTTCCATTCAGGCCGGGTTGACTTCAACCTTTTTTTTTGTTGTTGTTGCAGGGATAGCCCAATTTTTAAGTCCCAAAATATTTTTTCATGTTAAAAGTCTATATAAACTGCTAATCAAAGTTTCACAAAAGCAATGTGTGCCTGTCCATTTTGTCTTTATTAGAATTCATTTCTGGAAGTTAATATAAGCATATACTTTTTCAACTACTGGCACGATAAGGATTATAATGAATGCTTCTGCACTGCTGAAGCATTTTTGCAGAATAGTTACAATTCTAAAGTTCTAGTCTTGATACTTTTAACGTTGTTATTACAAAAAGCTACTGTGTGATAAACAGGAAGGATCATTTAACGTTTTGCTGCGTATTGTATTTTAAAAGTATGACAGAAATATAATACACTTTGTTATTTCTAAGACTTGTGAAAGGACGACTAATACTTCTAGAGCTCCCTTTGAAAATATATCAAGCGAATAATTTAATTGTGATGATACATGATATACTATATTAGATGGGAAAATTTTCAAAATAATACCTGTTGATAAACTAAAGGCAGATTGCCAATTGTGTAAAACAAGGTGTACCATTATAAGTGGAACTTTTGAAGCCACAACTAATTTTTAAGCATATTTAAATATTAGATTTTTAGTTTTATACCGTTTAGAGTCCTGCATCGAGTCAGGTTACTCGCTTTAACCCACACCTGATCCAGGGTCGGGTTAGCTCTAGATTTTTTTTGTGGTTGCGGGTCGGGTTGACTTCCATTTTTCTTTTTTTTTAACTGCGGGTTGAGTTGAAGTGTAAATCCTGCGAAATGCAGCATCACCTGTTGGTCTTTGCAGCATAGGAATCACATTAGCAGCGGTGTATCAACATCCAAGGAGACTATTTTGAAGAATTTTAACAGCATGTATCAATCAGATCAATAAATTCTTTTTACCAGACCTAGTCTCATTACTTTCTTACTAACCCAGTACATTTTCTTTTTCGGCTGTTTGAAATAGTTTAAATCTGAATGAATTCCTAAATCCTTTTCAGAAAAGCTTGGGAAAACTTTATATATGTTCCATCCAATTGCATTTCCTACTGTATTTTCGGGAATACCCGCCATACCCACCGTAAGCACCGCACCAATGAAAATCTGTTTAAAAGAAAAAGTATATCGACGTAAGCACTGCACCCAAGGAGCTGATATTTATACAGTACGCACCCAATAGCTGATATTCATACAGTACAATCTCTAAATTACAGAATCATTCCGGCCGCGGCTTTTAGAGATCTTGAAATATCGTATAGAGACACTTAGAGGTCTGCACGGGCCAAAATTTCCAGGCCCGGGACCGGCAAGACTCGTAGAAGAAAAAATCGACCCAGACCAGCCCGATACAAAAATTAAAAGTTCGGTACGGTCCGTACAAAAAAAATATTGGCCCAGCCCGGTAAAAAATTCAAAAGTTCGGCCAGAGACCAACCCAGAAAAAAGTTAAAATCTTGCCCCAGCCCAAGTGAATTTCTACAAAACTTTAAGTGCCGCAGGCTGTGATATTTATTTTTTTAATGAATCTCTATTTCTTGTATGGAAATGTTTCAGTTATCATTAATATTGTTAATCCATATTCTATGTATTGAAGTGTTAAAAATCTGAAAAATGCTATACAGTAAAATCTGCTAAGACGGAATTGCATAGAAAAGAAAAAAAAAATGCATTATAGACAAGTTCCCTTCTTAGTAAGTATAAATGTATTATATATTCTTTTCTTGTGTATTAGTATATTAATTTTGCATGGATCAATACGCTTTTCTGTTTAAAACAGGATTCTGTCATAGACAGATTCTTTTTCACACGTTTTACTATATTTTAATTTAGCTATATTTTAATAAGGGTAGACATTTACTATTCTTTAAAAAGAATCAATGTTAATATTAATTGTAGAGTAATGGCAATTTAAAAATGTATGCATTTTTTGCAAAAATCTTTGGTCCAGGCCTATTGTTACTGACCTTTGAATGGACCAGGCCACACCGAGACAATGATTTTCATACAGGCTGGGTCAAAACTAGGACTGAAAATTTTGGATTGTGAAGACTAGGAATGAAACCAGTTCCGGCTCTGTACAGAAAAAATAAGTTAGGCCCGGCCCGATTTTTTCAGAAAAAAGTAAGGCCCGAACCTGTCCCGGCCCGTAAAGAGTAGTCACTAGGTCCGGCCCCCATCCCGAGCCTTCAGAAAAAAGTATGGTTCGGGTCACACGTTTTACTATATTTTAATAAGCGTATGAAATCTACAACTCTTTAAAAAGAATAAATTTTAATGTTTAATTGTAGAATAATGGCAATTTAAAAATGTATGCATTTTTTGCAAAAAATTTTTGGTCCAGGCCTATTGTTACTGACCTTTGAATGGACCAGGCCACACCGAGACAATGATTTTCATACAGGCTGGGTCAAAACTAGGACTGAAAATTTTGGATTGTGAAGACTAGGAATGAAAACCAATCCCGGCTCCATACAGAAAAAATAAGTTAGATCCGGCCCAGCCCGATCTTTCAGGAAAAGAGTAAGGCCCGAACTTAGCCCGGCCAGAACCTTCAGAAAAGAGTATGGCTCGACCCGAAAAGAGTGGAGATTCGGGCCATGGACCAGCCCTTGCAGATCTCTGGAGACACTGCCGAAACCACTTTAGCATAACTAGAAATGCTCCCCCCCCCCCCTTTTTTTTACATTTCAGCTATTGATAACTGTTTCGTTGATTCCATTTGTGGCAGTTTTTATTTGTTACATGCACATCTTTTCGTTCATTTATAAAAATAATTTTGTAAGTTTTAAAAATATTTCTTGCTCAGAATTTAGACTTTCTTTTTCATCATAAGTTATTATGATGATAATTATTATGAAGATATATATCATAAGTTTAAGGAAAGAAAGAAAATCCACGAATCCACTTTGCATTAAAAAAATCTCTTATTTCGTTACCTCTTTTTCTACTGCAAAGTTCTTTTCAAAGAAACAAAACTGCAACTGTCAGCCAACTTACATGTCAAGGTCATAGGGCAATGTGTCTGAACATTCGGTCCGAGAAAGAGATGGATTGAATTTGAAATCATTTCTTTTAGTTGAGTCAAGAGATAACAAAATTCAATGTTTTTTTTTTTAGTTATAAATACGTACTTGAGTGATTTTATTAAGCGCTTCTTTAAAAATAAAGATTATAAACATGAAAAAAAAAAAAAAAGATAAAATAAGTATTTTTGTTCAGAACTCTTCGTACAAAACAATTTTTAACAATATCAACGTAAAAATCAATGTTTTGAAGAAATCGTGCCGAGATTTTAACAGTTTTCTGGGTCAGGCCAAACTTTTAGCTTTTATAGCGGGCCATTTCTTTTCTTTTGTACGGCCGGGCCAATTCCCCCCCCCCCCCCCCCCCTTTATGGATCGGCTACTTCATGCAAGGGAAAACACCCGCTCGCTAATGTTAATCCTATAGAAGAATTTTTTTAAATACATAGTTCACATTTCAATTTGTTTAAATGGGTTTTTTTTTTTTTTTTGCTGCATTGAATAGCTAAGGTCGGTCTCTAAAAAGATCCTTTTTCGATTTTGTTTACAGATGTTTTTCATAGTATACTTTACTTTTCGGAATCAGTTTCAAAAGTAAAAGTATTCTAGTAAAAAAAAAAAAAAAAAACTCTAAACACAATCAAAAAAGTAAAAAACACTCTTTGTAGAGATCGACCTAAGCTATCCAATGCAAAAAAGATCATTTAAAAATAATGGAATGCGAACGAGATATTTAAAAAAAAAATCTTTCTTATGATTTACATTAACGAGCCGATGTTTTTGTGTATATTTATATTGCAGAAGTCGGCGCACTTCATTTTTTATATTGGTCAGGACTGTTTATTTTGTTTATCGCCCGACTCGGCTCATTAAAAAAATTGTCCTAATTTTGCTGACCCAGACGGTTTCAATGCTTGAATTCATTTTGCCTGGTTGAGTCGGGTATGGGCCTTATTTTGAGGGCCAGGTTTAAACAGAGTGCGGTACTGAAAAAAATAAAGAAATATCTTGCTCTCCAGTGTTTTTACTGTGTATTAGGAGATCTATTCCACAAGAATTCTATGCCGAGATTTGAGATTTCTCTAGTTAGAGTCCAGAGCAGTTTTGCTTTGCAAGTGCAAAGGAAAGGGGTTTATTAGAGAAAAAGCTTGCGACAACTGTACATTCCAGTATCCGGGTGGTAAGGTAATTATTGACGGATGCGTGGAAAATGTAATAATTTTTAACTTGAGAACCAGTGAGACAAAAACGTCATCCTGCTGATTGTTTAAAAATAAACAAATGACAGTTTTCGGACATCTGTGATTAAGAGACTTTTCAAATGTTTTGGTACCAATTCGAGAGCATGAAACTATTGATCAAAGGGGAAAAAATGGCATCATAAAATATTGGTATGACAAAGAAAAAAAAAAAAAAAAAAAAAAAAAAAAAAAAAAGGATGCCATAAGACAATGTTGTAAAAGGAAAAAATCACTGTACCCGCTGCCCTGGCATAAGAGCCACACTTAGAATATTTTATACTTTCAAACTCATATGCGCTGCGGCTCATACGCCCGAAAATACAGTAATTCCTTTTCCGTAAAGCTTGGGCAAACTTTATACATGTTCCAATTGCATAATTAATTTTCCTCTGTTTTTTCTTTATTGGAATTTACTTATGGTAATTCTAACAGTATAGATCCTTGCAGCAATTTGTCACTGACATTAGGAAATTGTTGCATACAAATCAGTTACAAATTACTCTATAAGGAGAGAAGGACTTCTGAACAGTGATTTGACACACACCAAAAATGAGATTACTTCCCATCCAGCCAATAATGTAATAGTTAAAAGATCGTAGGCATTGTGACTTCTGTGCAGGGGGATTCTGAGCAATAAAAAATTTCTGAAATTCACAGCAAATTTTCTTAAAGGTTACAGCAGAGGGAGAAAACATTTTTTTGTTTTCTCCCTCTGCTGAGGGAAAAACGAAAACCACGAAAAACACAAATTTGCATTTTTCTGTGATCCTTTGGCGATATTTCTGTCTTTTTCGTGATCTTTTAAAGAAATTTGTGTTTTTCCCATGATCTTTTGACAAAATTTGTGGTTTTTCTTTGCGATCTTTTGATGTTTTTTCAGCAAACATTTGCCGAAATTTGCAAAATTTTTCTGTGATATATTTATGTCTGAATTTTCGGACTGGTGACTGATTTTAAAAATTTCAGAACCAAATGCCTTAAATTTTAGGAATTTTTCAGAAAATTAAGAACAGAAGTACACCTGCTCCTGTGAAAGAATGCTATAGACAGCATGTGTACAAGTATGAAAAAGAAAATTATCTGGAGAAGAAACAAAATTAAGCAAAGAAATCAAATTTCACCGCACAAGGGAAAAGACGAAATGCCCATTTCAGTGTAAATCAGGGTTTGTAAATATCATGTATTTTCGAAAATATCAAAAATATCCGATATTTTCAAAATAGTCAACTTACTACTGATAATAAATATTTTGAAGCATAATATAAAATAGAAACTAAAACACATTGCACGTAACATGAAAACAAACAATATTCTAAAATTGCATTTATATATATATATATTTTTTTACTTAGAACAAAATTGAAAATAAATTAATTGAAAACAGATACAATTTGCTTTATACACCTATATACAGTGTGTCCACGTATAACCTGACCGACCTTTATTTTCGCAACTGTTGGTCCTAGATGCATACTTCCATTACAAAAATGGTTTAAAATAAAAGGTAAAGAATTCTTTTTAAAGCGATTTGGGTCAAGAAAAAACATTTATTGAAAAATTATGAAATTTAAATTTTTATATGGTCTCCCGGTCCTATAAGTGGTATTTACTAAAAATTTACTGTGACACTAACAAGTAAGACAAAAAGTCCCATTCATCCCCAGTAGCAGAAAATTCTCCAAGTGTCTGCAGCAGATACTTCAGGGCAGAAAATAATCTGAAGGTAAAATATTTTATAATTGAAGTGTTTATTACTCAATCACTTACCTTGGACGTTATTATGCATTTTATGAATTTTACTAATAATAATCTTAAGTTTTTGTATTAAGTAATAAAGAGCTAAACATAATATAAAGCAAAATAAAAGTTCAATGGAAAAATAATCTGCAAAAGAGAAACAAAAATCTGCAATGCCTGTCTCCCGTCTCGAACTTTCTGCTACCGGGCATTCATCTAACATTAAAATCGACCGAGTTATGAAATTTTGAAATGCATGACTTATACCACTTTTTTGCATATCAAAACAGATGATTTCGACGATGCTTTCAGGGGTCGTGTATAAAGTACTTAAACTTATTTCAAGGTATCTGCGCTTTGAAAGAAATTGTACAAATATTACGATTAACTTTTATTAGTTAAGTTTCAGATTAGTTAAAATAATTGTATTTTAATATATGTTTTATTTTGTAAGGATTTGAGGCTATGATTTCTTTTAACTAAAATTATGTTATTTTCATAAGGTATTATAATTTGCAAAGATCGTCTCTCCAGTTTAAAATTTGTACTGTAACTTACTATGTCCGATAGAAGTTAAATTTTACAAACTGACTTAAATCCAATGACAATGCAATATTATTATGATTTTCGACTCTTACCATCCTATACATACTTATATTAGAGGATAACACAAAAAAATTTGCATAGATTACCGTCAAGAAGTTTAAGAAAGAGTTTTAGATTAGGTAACAAAGCTGCAATAGTTGTGTTTTTTAACTTTTATAATTACATTTTATGTATTTTTTAACACTGAATCAAAAAATTACCTTCACTTTTAACCATCATGTCAAGATTTTTTGCAAATCGTAAATTTCAGGGTTAAAAAATAGTGAAAAATCTGATACTATAAAATAGATGTAAGACTTTTTTATTCAGTTTAATTTTATTTAATTCAATAATTTATTAGACTTTTTGGTTTATACTGGGTTTCTTACAGCTAAACAGCTCGGGGTCCAATGAGGTTGGGAGGGGAGAAGGGATCAATTTTAGCTTTTTAACTTTGAAACTTGCAATTTGAGAAAATTCCTGACGTGATGGTTTAAAATAAAGGTCATTTTCGGATTCAGTGCTTAAATACATAAGAATCAATTTTCAAAAGCTAAAAAACATGCCACAACCCAAAATTTGAAAGACAGTGTAATCTAACAGCATTTTAAAATATGTATAATTTTGTAAAGAATTGAGGCTAAAATCTGTTATTTTTATCCTCTTATAATGTTCAGTACAAATTGTACATTTTGCAGTAATATGTCAGAATGAAGATTTTAAATTTATATTGCAATGCTAATTTTACTCTCAACCATTTCTTTAATCTGACAAAATTATATTTCTACTAAATTTGTGAATGACCCCTAACATGCAGCAAAAAATATACTCCAATTTTAAACAGCTATTACTCGGTCAATTTTAATCGTAGAATAACGAGACATTTTTTTGGCCTTGCCAGTGTAACAGGGAAATTTTACTAAATATAACTTATAGGACCAGGGGACCATATAAAAATTTAGATTCTGTAATTCTTCACTAAGTTGTTTTTTCGCTTCAAACTTTTTTTTATCTTAACCCTGCACCTAATTTTGATTGTTTTTGTAATTGGAAGTATGCATCTAGGACCAACGGTTGTGAAAAAAAAAGGTCGGTCAGGATTTGTATTAAGTATCAAGAAAGTTTTATATTTTATAAAACAAAATTTTGAATACAAAATAGCTTTCTTTTAATTAAAGAATTTTAACATAAATGTAAGTTTGTCTTATTTTTTATCCCGTAACCTGTTGTACAATTTAGATTCAATTAAACCAAAATAAGAAGATTCTTTTCTAATAATGCTGTACATAAATGATTATTTAAATTACAGTTTATCTTTCAGTGACTGTTTGGAATTAATTGAATCGCATAATTATTAGTTTTACATTTAAAAATAAAAGTTTCAAACATAAAGCTTGGAAGAGATATTTGTTTTCTTCTTTGCCTAAAAAAGTCACTGCCAGAGACAAAAGTTCTTTATCTACAGAATGGCACAGTCAATAACAATTAAAAATTTCATTTACAATTGTTTTGACTGAAAAAATATCGAAAATACCAAAAATCTTGATATTTTAAAAATAAATATCGGATATATATCATGATATGTATCCATTGATATATATCAACCAACCCTGGTGTAAATATAGTCAAAAAACATTTGTAGCAGATTGTAGTACATACTTTAGTTTGGCGTTGTCACACAGAAATGCAACCCATGTTTATTAAAAAAATAATAAAAACAGTGAATAATAATAGTCACAAATAAATAATACAAATTAAATTAAATAAACTTACATCTAAAGATACACCAGTAAATATCATGGCATGATCCATAGCTGTATCACCATACAGAAGGCGTTCAGATTTATTGATATTTGTATACATATCGACATCAAACAGAAGTTTATAATCTAGGCTGCAATAGATATAATAGAATTTTTATAAAAAAAATTTAGTGACAGACCTCATAACATTAAATAATGTTAAAAATTAGTGATGCAATGAACAGCGGTTTAAACGAATAACCGAATATTCGGCTGCCGAATAGTAATTCATAAATTCTCATTTAAACCAAAATACCATGCATTGATATCTTCAAACAGTTCTTATTAAACATACTCAGCCTTAAAGATAATTAAAACAAAAGTTAAATTAGTTTTAAACATTTTATTAAAACTAACAAAAATATCTGGCCTTTAAATAGTAAAATATTTTATAAGGAAAAGCTTAGAAAGATTATTACAAAATACTTCAGTTTTTAAGAGGCTTTAATAATTAGATAGTTTGAACAGCTTTTATTATTATATTTTTATATTAAAACATTTTGTTCACAAGATTTACTAAACATTATAATTGCAGTTTTAAATCTAAATATGAAATCATATACAGCATTATACATTTAGATTACAATATTATGTTTGACCAATTAAGTAATGCTTTTTTATTCAGCTATTTTTAAATTGCCTTTTATAATTTTCATTCCCTTTGATAACATTTTATTTCTAATTTTTATATATCAAAAAATACATTTCCTGAAAAATATTCCCTTATCTGTTTACTAGCTTCACAAAGTTTTATCTTTAATTAAATCAAAACAAATATTCCTCTTAGAAACAATCCCATTCTCTTACATTTTTTCTTGTCCAACCATTTCACATTTTATCTAGACACACGGCAGTGTGTCAGCCAAGTTCGCCTGACATAGCCGTGTGTTATTTACACGAACCATTTCGAGCTGTTTTCATCAAATTTCAATGCTCTGCAACTGAAAATCTATGAGACCTACGTACTTGTTATACGAAATGTATAGTAAGGCCACCCTAATTACCTAAAATTCAAAATTTTATAAATAACGCATAATTAGTTTCCGAGATAATGACATTTGAAAATGTCTGATAATCGATAATTTTACCACTGACTGACTGACTGACTCACTCATCAAAAAGATCTCGTATATCTACTGCAGCTACAGACTTCAAATTTGGTGCGAAGTTCGTTTACACTATAAAACTAAGGAAAAAAATAAAAAAATAGTGAAAATCGATGAATTACCCACCTTGGGGTGCCCATTTTTACTTTACCATTGCGTCTATTAGGCGAAATTTTAATTTGCCGTAGGAGGAGACGCTGTTATGTCGCCAAATACCGAGAGGTTTCTCGCCAACATGGCGATATATCGCCAAATTTGGCTACCAAAATTAGTCGCCAAAAATGACGCCACCTTAGCGATATCTCTAATATTTCGCCAAATTCCCATAGACTTCCATTGTAAACCTATCTACTTACTGGGGGTTTATCTGGGTTTACTTGCTTACAGAAAATCAACAAATTGAGATATTCTGTCCGTCACAGAGCCCGTTCTCAGAAACTATACATGTTGGAGGCGTGAAATTTTGTATATTTACAGCTGAACACCTCACATCAAATGACAAATCATAAAATTTTGAAAAAGTTGTAAATTTAACCCTTTGGCGTCATATATGAGTATTTTAAACAATCCTTTCTAAGTGAGCCCCTAATTAGGTTGGAGGCGTGAAACTGTACATACTTATAGCTTAACACCTCACATCAAACGACAAATCATAAAATTTTGAAAAAGTCGTACATTTAACCTTTTGCGCTCCCACATGTGTGTTTTAAACAATTCTTTCTAAGTGAACCCTAAATTACGTTGGAGGCGTGAAATTTTGCGTACTTACAGCTGAACACCTCACATCAAACGAGAAATCATAAAATTTTGAAAAAGTCGTGCATTTAACCCTTTGGGCTTCCGCATGCGTATTTTAAGCAATTCTTTCTAACTGAGCCCCTTATTAAATTGCAGATTTGAAATTTTGCATACTTATAGCAGAACACCTGAGGCTACGCGACAAATCATAAAATCTTGAAAAGTCTTATGCTTAATCCTTTGAGCTACCACATATGCATTTTAAGCAATTCTTTCTAAAGGAGTCCCTAATTAAGTTGGAGACATGACTTTTTGCATACGTATAGCTGAATACGTCAGACCACGCGACAAATCATAAAATTTTCAAAAAGTCTTATATTATTTACTCCTCCGGGCTATACTTATGTATTTTAAGCAATTTTTCTAACCTCCGCCCTTTTCACCCGGGGAGCACTTTTCCAACTTTTGCCGACACCCCTTTGACCATTGTTTCATATTATGCACCATAGTCTTACATATTTTAGTTCCACTTTTTATCGCCAGAGGCGCCTACTTATCTCGAGTGCTATGGGCTCAATCCCCTCGACTAATATATCTACGGATAGTATGTAAAACGGAGTTTCGTTCGGATAGAGGTTTGTTTAGAATAGAGTGCGCCCCTGGTTGCGAAATGTGGAACTAACAGATTTTTTAAAAGGATAAAGTGTTTTGAAAGGAATATTGAACGAAACCCTCAGTGCGATCTGTGATCACACTTACCCACTTGTTATTTTCAAAATCATCAGAGAAAAGTTTATTTAGTTAATTAAATTTGAAAATCCAGGGAGGGGCAATGTCCTTCCTCTGCACTGCCTCTTTGCCCGCACCCATGGATGAATGATACATAGTGTGGCATAAGCACATAACTTTATTTTTCACTTTCAGTACAAAAAAGCAGGCCCAGCTATAGGATATGTAATTGGAAATTTTAATAGGAAAATTTAATATAGGAATTTAATAGGAATTGTTGTTTCAGAAACAATAAAAATTTCGAATGAATACATTTCGTTTCAAAACATGCATATAGTGTAGCAGTATTAACCCTTAAATGCCTGAATTTTCAAAATTCATTGTAAAAATGTTTTTCGGATTTCATTTTTTAAATAAATCATGGGAAAAATACTTTAAAAAATCATAGTTTGTTTTTAGTGTGATTTATGGCTAAAAAACAGTTTTTACTAATCGGCAATACTGGTCTTTAATCGAAAAAATAATTTCCGTTGATAAAATTCTATAATATTAAACATACAATAATTTTAGGAACTATAATAAGCAATAAATTTTACTTGCTCACAGCGAAACAAAATAGGGTATTTCGCAAGCATCCAAACAAAACAAAACGAACGAGTAGCAACCATTGAAATAATAAATCTATCTTTATACTTAAACAGCACAAGTGTTGCCATCTACATGTTGAAAATCGTTTTAATAATATTTTCAGAATGTATTTAATTGGCAACATTAGGCATTATAGCTTCAATATTATTCCAATAGTATTTTAGAAGCCTAAATTGGGTATGTTGCCGAAAAGCAACACCCGGCATTTAAGGGTTAAAATATAGATTTCTGCCGCAAATTGACAGCCAAATAGTTTGCTGTGGGAAATTTAAATTAAAATTGAATGTTGCTTGGTGAATAAAATAGTCTCGTGTAAACACATTAAAAAGCATTAAGTAAAGTGTCTAAATATATTGTAACTTTACAAAAAGTAATGATATCTAACAAAAACATAGCTGTGAAAAAAGGGAGCCAAGTTCTGTAAAGACAATGGCAAGAAAAGAAGTGATATCTAAGTGGGTGCCAAGTTCAAATAAAATTCACTCAAACTTACCTACTGAAGTATTATAGCATTTTTTAAATTGTTTAGAAATAAAAATTATTGATAGCATATTAATAATAAATCTAGAACTTGGCAAGTTTTTGATAAATGTTATGCCTATCAATTTCATGTCTTAATAAAATGATGATGTTAATATTAACAACAATGTCATTATAAAAAAATTAATACAGTTATTATTATAAACAAATGACTCATGTTAAAGCTTTGATAAACCAATAAATACACAAATACATTCCCGCTCGTCTTTGGTTATCACTCTAGCACCCACCCTTCGGAAACCTCAATGCAAACAGACTAAAAGGCCTGAGAAAGAGACAGATACCTTTACGCTTGTTCTTGGTCATCCCTCTAGAGACTGCACCTATTTAACCCTTCAGGGGCAAAGAGCTTTTATTCGTGACATGCTGAAACGATTCAATCACACCAGAATTTAAAAACAAATTTATTTCAAAATGGGTAAAAGCTTCTTTTCACGTATTTAATAAAATTAAACTTTTTAGTCCTGAATTCTAGTGTCAATGTGGCGTTTTGCAGTTAAAATTAGGTAGGATATATTTTATCCCACCATCCTTCAAGGGGAAGGAGCTCACTCAAATGAAGGTTTACAAACATGAAATAACAAGTTTAGATATAATAATGTCATTAATAAAAATAAATGGCTTGTAGGTAAAAACTTGCCAAGTTCTAGATTTATTATTAATATGCTATCAATAATTTTTATTTCTAAACAATTTAAAAAAAATACTATAATACTTCAGTAGGTAAGTTTGAGTGAATTTTATTTGAACTTGGCATCCACTTAGATATCACTTCTTTTCTTGCCATTGTCTTTACAGAACTTGGCTCCCTTTTTTCACAGCTATGTTTTTGTTAGATAATCTTTTACACTATCCCAAATTTCTTGACAAGAAGAAAACACCAACTTCGATAAAATTCAAATTAATAAATTTACTTGAAAATCTTAAATTAGATTATTTTTCATGTATTGTATGTTAAGAAAATTCAAAAGATTATTAAATTTATATTTATATATTCAGTATTAATATTTGAAATAAAATTGTATTATAAATTTAATAAACATGTCTTTAATGCAGACCTGCCAACCTTTGAAATTGTGAAATAGTAGCACCCAAAATTGAAATTAATCCAGAGATTGGTTGGTTGGTTGGTTAATGTTTTTTATGCGGTAAATCGGGTTAACTCTGATTGCTTTTGATTCGGACCGAGGGTCCCGCAGGTTGGTTTCAGATTACCCGGATTTTTCAAAAGTTAATTCTGTATATTCTTTCAGATTAAAAACTATATGTATCGTAATAATAAACATAGATTTTTGTCTGTGTGCGATGTTTTCTGAAGTGAGTACAGAGCTGGGGTGATTCTGAGGGGGAAAAAAAAAAAAATCACAAATTCACAAACTTTTCTGAAAGATTACAGGAGTGGGAGGGAAGGGGGGTACTTCATGGCATTAATTATGCGTTTTTCCGCGATGCTTTGCCGAAATTCGCTTTTTCTGAGATCCTTTGATCAAATTCACGCTTTTTTCCATTATCTTTTGACCAAATTCGCATTTTTTCGGTGATCCTTTGACGAAATTTGGAGGTTTTATTGCGGTCCTTTGAGGAAACTTGTTTTTTTTCCAACGATCCTTTGACAAATTTGCGTTTTGTCATGATCCTTTGACGGAATTCAGATTTTTTCCCGCGATTCTTTACGAAATTCATGTTTTTTTCACAATCCTTTGATGGATTTTGCATTTTGTTCGCGATCCCATTTCAAAATTTGCGCGGGTTTTTTCGCGATATTTTGGAATGATTTGTGTTTTTACCATGATCCTCTGACGAAATTTGTGGGTTTTTTCGTGATCCCTTCAACAATTTTGCATTTTTTCACAATCCTTTCACGAAACTCATGCTTTTTTGCAATCCCTTGACAATATTGACGTTTTTTTCAGCGTGCATGTTTTTTTGCAAAAAATCCTAGTTTTAGACCAGTTTTCATAGCATCGCAGTTTTTAGCTGCAAATCGTACAAATTACGATTTTTTCGTAACAGATGGCAGGTCTGCTTTAATGTGTAACACAAATATAAACCTATACGTACATTATTTAAAATATATCAATTGATATTGTTTATTAAAAATATAAATGATTTTGTTTTAGTATTCAGCTAAGCTATTCAGGCGAATACTGTATTATTCGGCCAAACATAGCTTTTAAGCCGAATACCGAATATTCGTTGCATCACTATTAAAAATACATATGGACTTACATATGGAAATCTGAAATTCCCAGTTTCCCATAATTCATCTTTCCACATTCACAACCGAACCACACAGGCTAGAAAGAAAAAAATAAATTACGATTGAAAATATAGACTTGCAATAAGATGTTATATGTTCATTGAAATTCATGGTACTTTTTGGTTAGCAACACTGGCGCTCAGGTAACCAAAAATACATACATTACATACATTGAAATTCGCTTAAGAAGTTTCCCAAGATAATGAAAGGCAAAAGCTTTTTAAACGGTAAAATTAAAAATGTTTGAAAAAATCAATAGTTTAAGTATTGATATTTAGGGGAGTTTTTTTACATTATTAAAAAAATACACAGAGTATAGAGTTTTACATAAGAAATTTAAATTGATTTGCACAAAAAATTATTAAGTCATTATAAAGTCATTAGAAAATGCACATCTAGTGCATACTTTCAGCATCAAGCTACGATGAAACAAAATTTTTCAGATACAGATGGGATCAGATTTAAAATCTGACAAGGGCTCTAGAGCATGACTTATTGATGTTCCTAAAGATAAAATAATACAAGAATTCCGAATTTGCCAAAAGTTATGCTTTGGTATGATGTCTCGCCCTCTCCCCCACAAAAAAAGAGATAGGAAAACGTTATTTCCCTTTTTATCAATCAATATCCCCTCCCCCACGGAACTCTATAATGTCTGCCCCTGGAGCCACACAAATCCCTCTCGGAGAAAAGTGTCTGAATTCAACACTGTAATTCACCCTCGCCATAATTCCGTCTGTCTTGTCATGGCTAATGTTTTCAGAAAAGCTGTATGGCACAGAGATCTACGCGATGCCAGCCAGATACGTAGAATTTTTTTTTTATTTACCCGTTACAGTATGAAAGTTAAAAGTTCAGCCCGACATAAAAGCTAAAAGTTTGGTCCGGGCCCAGCCCGAGAGAATTTCTATAAAACAGATTTTTAAGCCGATATGATAAAGAATTCTCTTGTACGAATTCTGACAAAAATTAGCCTTTTTTTTTATGTTTATACTCTTTATTTATTTATTATTTTTTAAATGTCCTGGGCTGCGCAGTATAGACACTTCGGTCCCAAAATAGTGCTCCTCCCTAGATTTCTTTCTGCATGTGTCCTCGTCAGCTATACAATTTTTTAATGAATCACTGTTTGTATGTAAATGTCTGAGTTATCTGAGACTACTACACTCACGGGAAAATGATCGTTCGCTAATGTTAATCCTATAGAATTTTTTTTTTTAATATCTCGTTTGCATTTCGATATTTTTATTATTATTGCATTGCATAGCTGAGCTCAATCTCTTCAAATGCTTTTTTTTTTCTTTGTTTTTCTATTTTATTTACAGGTTTTCTTTACGAGGATAATTTTACTTTCGAAACCGGTTCTGAGAAACTGAAAAGACCCCAATAAAAAAAAACTTGTAAACAAAATCTAAAAATTAAAAAACGGTCTTTGTATAAATCAACCTCAGCTATCCAATGTAAAAAAAAAAAAAAAAAAAAAAAAAAAAGTTTAAAAGTATTGAAATGTAAACGAGATATTTAAAATAATTCTCCCACAGGATTAACATTAGCGAGCGGGTGTTTTTGCATGGGTGAAGTAGCCCTTAACTATATTCTGAGGCTTGGGGATTTAAAATTCTGAAAAATGCTACAATACAATCTTCTAAGAAGGAAAGTATGAGAAAAAAGAAAAAGCAGTTAGACAGATTCCTTTCTTAGCAGGTACATCATCCGTTGCAAATATATCATATTCTTTTTGCACATATTATTATATTAATTTTGCATGGAACAAGACCTTTTTCTGTTTAAGACAGATTTCTTTTCACAGTTACTTAATTTCGTTGCCTAGAAATATATGTGCTATTTTTAAAAGTATAAATTTCTAATTGTAGAATAAGAGAGTTTTAAAAATGTGTGCATTTTTTTTTTTTTTCAAAAGTTGTTTGTTGTGCTGGCCAAATTTTTGCACGGGTCAGGCCAATGATTTGCATACGGGATGTGTCGGAACGGAAAAGGTCTGAAAATTTCAGTTCAGGCCCGGTTTGGTCAAAAAAAAAGCCTGACCCAAACAGGACTGAGTCTACATAAAAAAAAGTATCAGTTCCGGAAAGAAAAAAAGTATATCTTCCAGACAACACGAATCTCGCAAATGAAAACTGTTCTGTCCCGTGGGCCGAACACGGGGTTTCGGGCCAGGGACCATGCCCTGGGATACCTCTATTGCAGCAAAATATAAATATCACGGAAAAGAAGGCTTTCTGCTTCCATCAGAGTCAAAGATTTCAAAAATAAATTCACTCTTAATCTACAGATGCAATATACAAAACAAACATGAAACCGCTATTAGTCAATTGGATATTTTACCTTGCTTTTAAAAACAATCGAAAATTGGCAGAAGCTGAAAGAAATACATCAGTTTCCACATAAAGTTGTTTTATATAGGGAATAAGACTTGCTTTATTTTGATAAACAAAGTGCCGAAGTGACGCAACTAACGCATTCAACTTTGCATTTTTTTTATGTGATGTCAGCAATTTAACTGTAATGAATGAGCAATTTTATTCTCTTTACTTTCAATTAATGCATTCATAAGAACAGATTTGATGACGCTGGTTTTGTGCAGCAAAACATTAAAAAGACTTTTTTTTAAAGATTTATAAAAAAAAATCTTGACATGTATTGGGGGGGGGGAGGGAAGGGGACGTCCTCTATGTACCACCTCTTCATTTGCACCGGAGGTCTGCACAGGGCTGGATTTGGCCCATAAATAGAGGCAAACTTCCAAGGGGCCAGACCGGCAGGATTAGGACAATTTTTAACTGGACATGCCTCACCTACAAAAAATTAAACAAGCCAAAGGCCGATTAAAATTTAAGCGGGGCGACCGGCTCGATATAAAAATTCAAACAAAGACAATAAAATATTAACCATTTTCAATGAATATGATTTTTGCAATAATAAGCATAAATGTGTTGCAGGAGCCAATGCTAGTTTGACCAAAGAATAAATATAGTAGAGTTACACGGAATTATAGTTTCTTTGGTTTGACAACATCAGTACAAAAATACACCATGTCAAGCGTAGAGATCGGCATCGGACAGTTACATCGTGTTTCGAATCTGAGCTTAATTTTTTTAGCAGACTCAAGCCGGACCGGAATCAGGTGTACATTTAAAAAAAAAAAAAAAAAAATATATATATATATATATACATACACACACACACACACACACATATATATATGTATGTATATATATATATATATATATATAGTCGAGCCGACTGGAACTGAACTTTGTCCTCAGGATGTGTTGGGAAGGCAATTTGTTTTGTAAAAATAATAATACTAACTCATTTGTAACTATAAAGGCATAAAACTGACAATCCTGACTTTTGAAGCGATTTGGAATCGAATAGCGGTTTCTATTTTTTGATAAATAAATTACTTATCGAGTTATAAGCGATTCTTGTCACGTGACGACACGTTTTTCTCATTCACCGTGCTATCACGTCCGGAAATTTGATTAAAAATGACAACTTTGCAGTATTTTCTGAAAAATCTTTTGTTTTTATCAAAAAGGGGAAAATACGATGTGATTATATAGTTTCTGAAGGAGAACACCTGCCAATTTTATGTGTTTCCGAAGAAAAATGAATCGGAAAGTAATCCTTTCTTCTTTGTATTTGAGAAATTTTGTATTCTTTGTATTTGAGAAAAACTTTGTATTTTATAATTTCCACCTTAATAAATTACAGAAAAACATTTTCAAAAATCTACTTCCTATTATGCATCTTTAAAAGTTATGTTTTTAATTTTTTTTTTCTTTTATCCTATATTTTAATGAATATCTATTTGAATGTTTAAAAGTTAACTAAGAGTTAAGTAATCATTAATGTTGCTATTTTGTATTTTCTGTCTTGTGAACACGTAATAATCTAACATATATTGTAAAATTTTCCATAAATATGTATTCAGTATTCTTTAAAAGAATCCTTATTGTATGTTAAGAATTTTTTTTTTGCACGAGACGGGACTGTTTTTAATGATTTTTGTACGGGCCGGGCCATTAACAGCGAAAATATAAACGGGTCTGGAAATTCCGGCCCGTGCAGTGCTCAAAGGACATCATGAGTATTGGGGCCCTATTCTTTTTTATTTGTGGTTTGGATATTTATTGTATGAGTTTTATGAATCTAATCTAGGTATGTTTTTGCAATTTGCCAGTATTTGTTTAAAGGATGATTAAGTATTATAAATTATTTTAATGTTTATTAAATTTATTCAGTTTAAAAATAAACATGATCAAATTCTAATAAAAACATTTTTTAAATTACCTAAATGAATCTGGAAGGCCTCTAAATTCCGAGACCCAAGGCTAGGTCCTAGGCGAAAATCAGGCCCTGATAATCAACTATTGTAATGACGTAACTTATCTATTTTAGCACAGTCTTTTTTTTTCTCCTCTCTTTCGTAATGTTTCTTTTTCCAATAAGTCCGTTGGTTACCAGCGAAAGTGCCCAGAGGACAATTACATCCCTATTTCCTGAGTGGATAAAAATGCCCCCCAAAGAGCTGTTTTTTTAATCAGTTGTATCAAGTTAAAGGATGGTGTCCGAGCTGGGACAGGGAAGTATTTCGGTGGAGGCGGGGTGGGGGTTGTCACCGTCTGTTCCCCCCCCCATTTGTACAGTATACTGCATCTTATATGTACAACAATAGACGTTTTTAAAACGAATGCGACTTCAGGGGAGGGGCTGAACTCTAAGATCAGGAAAGATCAGGAAGCAGTGCTGTTGCTGTGAAGATGCGAGCATTATAAACACCTGTACATCCGCAATCCACGCTCGTTTCTCTGATAATAAAAAGTTAAAAAGCCTTGTGCTGGTAAAGAATACGGGAAGAGAAAAGAAAGATGTCAGCAAAAAATGAAAGACCAAATACTGCTTAAAAACAAAGATATTTTTCTTTCAACTAAATAGTGACCAATATTTTTATTATTATATTTTGTTTTAATGGCAGGGGTAGTTTAAAACCTCAATGATATAATTTAATGAAAATTCAGAAGCATGCAGATTTTATCGTTTATGTTAGTGTCTTTTTTATTATGTGAATTTTTCATGAATTTTTTAATGCGGTGATTAATGTTTTTCCGTGATCTATGGTGATATGTTTCTTTTTTTTTTTTTTTTTACATTGGTAAAAGGAATTCGACTTCAAACTTTCAGCCTAATATAAGAAATTTTGTATTGCACAATTTTTGAATTCTTAGCAATTTTGAATTAGACTTTTAACACAATTTTCAGCACCTTTTTCACATTCTGCAGCGATTTTTTTTTTTTTTTTTTTAAACCTTCACAAAGGTTTATTATGGTTTCAAACTTTTAGCACAATATAGTAAATATTTTTCTCTGCTATTTTTCAATTTTTAATGTGATTTCTGAGATTTTCAGATTTTTTTCCTTGTACCGTGGCGATGTCTTGACATTCGTAAAAGGAGTTCAGTTTCAAACTTTTACCAAATACGGCATATTCTATCCTCTTCTGAATTTATAGCGATTTGCATCGTTTTTAATTTTTTTCACTTTCGTTGAAGGAATTTGGTTTTAAACTTTTAACCTAATATAGTAAATTTTGCCCTGTGCGATTTTTGATTTTTTAGTAATTTTAAGTGCGATTTTACTGTTTTTTTGCGTTCAGGTGCGATGTTTTGACATATGTAGAAAGAATTAAGATTTCAAAGTGCCTAATATACTAACTTTTGTCCCCTGCGATTTTTTAAGTTTTTTGATTTTTATTTTTATTGTCACTGCGATTTTCAGTATTATTTTGCATTCCGCGGCTCCCACCCCCCCTTTTTTTTAACATTTGTAAAAGGTATTTGGTTTAAACGTTTAGCGTTAATATAGTACATTATATCTTCGTGATTTCTGAATTTTTAGCAATTTTTCATGTTAAACACCGACTTTTTTACATTTGTGAAAGAATTCCAGTTACAGTGTTTCAGCCCACTGTACTAAATTTTGTGATCTGCGATTTTTTTAAAGTTTCACGGCGATTTTCCCACACTAGTAAAAACAAAAAATGTTTTAAACTTTTAGCCCAATATAGTAAATTTTGTTCTCTTTTCATTAAAGTTTATTTGGAATTCGTGCAGCGAATTTTAAATTTTTTGCGATTTTTATACAGGCTCAGGCAATGTCGGACGAGTCAGTTAGTTAAACAGATAAAGATACATTTAGGAATGGTAATGATTTCATATTTTTGATAAGCTGTATTCAAAAAATTTTTGGTAATTTCTAGGTCATATTTTTATGCCAAAAATCCTCGCTTATACTTTCCCATTATTTCTTAATCTGGTCTTAATCTTTTTTTTTTTTTTTTTTTTTTAATGTATCTACTAGCCCTCCCCTTTCTGAAATTTAGTTTCCTCCCCTTAACCCTTTATGTCCCAAATTATGAATCGGCAAAAATTTCATCTTCTAAAGCATTTTTCGTGAATTTTTGAAACTACATTAGAAGATTTACACAATCATTTAATAAATTTTAAAAAGATTTTGCCAATTAAAATTAATTAAATTTGAATTTATAGGGATTTTGTGCAATATTTATATAACCCCACTCAAATCTTTTATTTATTTTATTTATTTTTTTTTTTTTTTTACAATTTTGTAGAATAAGGAAATGTGCAAATATAATGTTCTTACAATACAAATATATCCAAATTAAAACTTTTAACCCCCAAACTTTAAATGTCAAAAAAGCTGGAAAGATGCAAAGACAAAAGAAAAAGAAATCAGCCATTAAAAAATGTTTTTATTTTGTGCAAACAATAATGCTTTTGGAACAGGATAAAGTAATGTATCTATAACTCATTCTAAACGGTATTACTATTAATCGATTTATTAAATTAATTTTATAACAAGTTATTTTAATGGTACTTTAAAGTACCATTGGTGCATAAAGGGTTAATCAGCCCCACAGTTCAGTTAAATATTTAAAATTATTTACTTTATTACTTTTTCTGTTTTGTTTGTTATTTTATTATAAAAGAATTTGAACTCTTAGAATATAATTTTTTCTATTCTAATTGTAAATTTTAGAATAAAGTAAAAATAAATAAATAAATAAAGTATAAATATAAAGTATTGTAATAAACGTAAAGTATAAATAATCAATAATCCAATCTAATCTACCTCTTCTTCCCCCGCCCGGCTCCCTCCTTCTCCGAAGGTTAAAATCTTTAAAACTAAGTTTTTTTTTTTTACTTGCAACTCTGTCACTTCACTGTGACAATAACCAATCATCTAAATTCTGCTTCTCTTTCTTATCAATCACACCAAATTTAAAGGCTTTTATTTTTTAATATTTTTTCTGTCCTAATTGTTAAAATTTTACTAACGATAAATAATTCATCATATAATCAACCTCCTCCCCCCCCCCCCCCAAAAAAAAACACGAAAAAATTTGCTTTTGTTTCTTTGTCCCCACCTCCACAGCTTATGATCTTTAAATTATATTTGATGATTTATTGTAATAATAATTAGTTGGTCACCAATCTAAATTTTACTACCCCTTAAAATTTCTGCTTTACACTTAAAAATGCAAGTTTATGTGACTAATAATTTTTTAGTTTTTTATTTGAAACAAAATTACTTACCTAGATCTTTGAAATATTAATTTAAGAAAAAAAGAATTTAATCTGTTACTAAATGTGCACATAAACAACGATGAGTTTGTAGTAATGTATAATTCTTATATCAGTTTCGAAGATCTACATTTTCTCAGGGTCGAAACTGGAGAGGGGGGGGGGCTGAGGAGGCATGTGCCCTGGGCACCAGAACGAAGGTGTGCCAAATGAAGATTTTGTTTGTTGATTTTTCTCACGTCCATGTTTAGCACTGTATTGTAAAAATCGTCCTGTCTGGGGTATGACAAAGCACAGAAGAATCTAAGGATATGGCATAAGGAAGGATGCTGTATGAAGTGGAATTTTTTTCAATTTCGTTTTCAAGATTTTAATGAATCAATATTTGACAAAGTAGATTAAAGTAGTTCAGTATTACATATTTTATGATTACATATTTTTAATTTTAAAATAAGTTGGCTATTAGAAAATTAATAAAATTCTCTTTGTAAATATACTTTGCGGAGAAGAGGGGGGGGGGGGGGGGGTGCGCTAAAATCCATGTTTGCCCCGGGTGCAAAAAAGGCTAGTTTCGGTCCTACATTTTCTGGAGAAACAATGCCCTTTTTCGCTGAAAAAAGTGCCCTCTTTCAGCTTCAACTGTGCCCTTTTTGTCGCTAGCACCCTGCTCTTTTTTTCCGAGAGTGAACACTAAAGTACAGCAAGAGCTTCTTCAATACAGGTTAAGTACAAATGCAAAGCGAGCTGCAAATAATATTTGTTAGTTTTGTTATTTGTGTTACTGACTAATGAAATTATTTATTTGCAGTTTTAATTAATTCTGTAATTACTGTTTTCTCTAGGCCTATTTTTAAGTGCCCCTTTTAAAATTGGTAAAATGCACTCTGCTTTTTAAAAAAATAGTGAAATTAACTTGTAGTTGTAGCAAGAGATTTCTTGTAAAAAACTTTCCCTTTCCACAGTACTTCTAAATCCATGTAGTAGCCTTATAAAAATGATAGAGCTGTATTTCTTTAGAAAAAACAGGATATTATTAAAATATGTTATTTAATTATCATTTTAGTAATTTAAACATAAAAATGTGTATTATTGCTCCTAATTAGAGTTAATAGTTTAATAATTATTTTAACAATTAAAGATTAAATGCAGTTATTAAGACTTAATAAACACAAATATCACTAGTATTTAACAGTTTTACATAATTATTACAAAATATTAATGGATATAATGCTATTGTATGCTACTAACCAATGAAACTAATAATTTGCAGTTTCTGTAATTAATGCCATAATATGCCTTGTGTGTCAGCTGTGGTGCATTTGCTAAAAATCTTAATTTCACAATTAAAGAAAAAGCTTCAAATTCAAGAAATATATCTGAAATATAGATATTTCTTTCGGGAAATAAATTAGTTTAATTTTTGTATTAACTTAATTTTTATAAAAACTACTCATTTCTAAAGATGAAATAGCACCGAAAAAACTGGCAATAAAAACAAAACTTTGTATGAATCAAAGAACACAGGATGCATTTTAGACTGGAAATTTAAACAGCCTGTCAGCCAATGTAAACATATGTCTGTAAGGGGACAAGTTCACAAATGAACAGTAAAGGCAGAGAGGAGAGCTTACAAAGAATACAACAGGTGGCATTAGCTGAAAGGTAAACACCAATCACAGAAGAGCACATGCAAAAGAGGAAAGTGCAGCCAAAATGATAGAAAAAATTAACAGAAAAGAAAAGAGTAAAGGGAATAAAAAGAATTAAACAAATTAAAATAAAAAATGAATAAATAAAAGAAGTAGATTAAAAAATAAAACTATAAGAAAGTGCAAGAAAAACAAAATTTTCATAAAAAAATATTAAAAATGAAGAGACAAGAAAAGAATTACAAAAATAATTTCCAAGCTGAAGAGAGATAAATACAAATGTTATTTTTTCCCCCTTTCATCAAAATGTAATACAATCGAACCGGTTAAGACGGTCACGGTTAATATGCGATCCTGCTTAATATGCGGATTTTTTCCAATCCTTTGAACATCGGACATAAGGAAAATACGAAAATATCACGTTTAATACGTGAACGGTTATTATGCGATAATTTTTCTGTCCTTTGAGGAAAAAAATCACGCTTAAGACCCGAATTCATTGAACAAAATGCGAATTCCTTCTGTCTTCTTGAATGTTGACAATTTAGCAAATATCTTTTTATTCAAATGAGAAACACTGTTTCTGAATAGTATTATTTATTTTAATTAATAACAGAGTAATTAAGGCGAAAATTAATAATTGGAAATAGTGGTAGATATTTGAATAAAATAAAACCCCACTTAAATAGCAAAGCTGAAAACCCACTTTGATCTTATCTCCTAGCATTGTCTCGAACTACAGTAGAATGCCAATTATCCGAACAAGTCAGGACTGACCCTAGTTCGAATAAATGGACAGACAATTTAAGGGATGTTTCTGACTATACTAAAATCTTCATACATTATCTAAGCTTAGGACTGGCAGCACCAGTTAGTGCTGGAATATTTAATTTTTTTTTTGTTATTGTTTTTTCATTTTTCCATTAATTTTGTTTTTCTTTTTATCATTTTTTGAACTCGAGATATTATAATTTAAGCAAAAAAGCTTTTGATTGTTGCTTGCTTCAACAAAGACCTTCCTTTCAATGCTGCATTATCGCTGAATAGGATTAATGTTCTTCTGCCGTTCGAGTCTTTTTATAGCTGTTTCCAAATATTCAAAGGCTGCGTTATGAGATGGACATGGGTCATTTTCAGAGTATTCGTTTTCATTTTCTTCAATTTCTTTTCCATCATGAATCTCATCCACAATCTGATCACCATTTAAAATCTGATATCCTATTTAACCACTCGTTAATTTCATTTTCTTCATAGCTTAGGATTCTTCCCATCTCCTTTATTGTTCTACATTCCTCATTTCCTGATATACTATTAGTTTTTTCTTTATTTAAAATTTTATTCCAAGCCAATGGATAATTGGGAGTTCGGTTAAAAAAATTTTTGGGAGAAATAGGCTGTTTGAATAACTGGAAGTTCTGTTAAAAAAACAGAGAAATTGGCTGTTTGGATAATTGGAAATTCGGTTAATTGGAGTTCCGATAATCGGCGCTCTACTGTATCTGTAAGTTTTTAGTGTAGTAGAAGGATATAGACAAATTAAGGTTAGTCAGATACTTCATAAAAATTATTATAATTAGAAATTATCATACCTGTTGTTAGTGAGGTTTTAAATGTGCGTTATATCACGATTATGTTTATAATGCATATTATTAGGCAACAAAAATGAAACTGGTACAGATTAAACAAATATGACTATGGTTGGATAATTCTTTTATGTTTTCTTTACTTTTTGCTATGCTAACAAAATTTTTTCCACAAAGGATAGGATAGTTCCTTCTTATATTAAAATGAAGGACAGACTGTAAGGGTACTCATTATTACAAGTACTAAATTACGATTTTAAAAAGTGGGTTGTGCTTCGAAGATTTATTATTTCTTTCTGTTAAAAAAATTAGTCTAGTAGGAAAATTATTTTTGTTGTTTTATTTTTATTGCAATGTATTAATCGATGATAAAGTCATGCTTAAATCCATATTTATTTTCAGTTATTATTCCAGTTGGTCTTATGAAAAGAAAGAATCAGTTAAAGTGGAATACAATCAAATTTTAATCTAAATATACGTAACAGACACAATTTTCAACTGTAAACATATAAATGAAAGCTCTGAAGTTCATTTAGATGATTAAATGTGTAAATAAGTCATGTTTATGCAACACTATACAAATCACGTTTAATACGTGATCCCACTTAACACATGACTTTTGTCCACTTCCTTGAAACACGTCTTAACTGGGTTTCACTGTATATATATTTTTCAAATGCACTAAAAATTAGAAACGGGAATTTCGCCAAATTAGCCAGCTATAGTCAAGTTAGTTTCATATATGGCAACTTATTTTTGTCACCAAATTTGGCAACATTTTGCCAACTTGGCCAAAAATTGGTGCTATTGTGATAACCCTGTCATTAGTACTTTTAGCAGATACCCATTGTTGAAGCTACACTGACTTCTCCAAAGTAAATCAAATGTCCCCCCCCCCCCCCTTAGGGATAGAATAAAATATATATATAGGTCCAATTCATATATTGCCCTCAGGAATACACATACATATATACCAACTTTTAAAGCTTTATGTTAACCTATTTTCGGACAAAGGTGTGTAAACGCACCATTTCAATAAATATTTTTTTATTAACACTGTGATGAATATTTTTGACTAATTTTATTTTTCTGCTATTTTTAAGAGTTCTGGAGACATCTATAAAATATCAGTAATTCAATTGGAGTAAAAATACTTTCTGTGGAGAAATTTTCAAAATACGCCAGTCTTTTAAAATTGAAATGGTTATTGACAAATTCGACTTTTTGAAAATGTATAATTATTCCACTTGAGATTAATCATATGTTTTTATAATGGATTAAAGTTGCAAGTTCTGTAAATAAAATAACAATAAAACAAATGTCATAAAAAATTAAAAAAAATTATTGATTGTAAAATTTAATGGTGCGTTAGCGCACCATTGACCGAATGCATGAAAATGCCGAATTCATTTTATTTCTCAAATAAAATATTTTTCATGCATGAAACTTTTTTTTTTGTCTGAATGAATGTAATTTAAGCATATTTCAATGAAAATAATATCACATTTTATAAAATTTCTATGCTTGGCCTAAAATGGGTTAAGAGGAAGCGGGTGAAAAATGAGTAAAAATACTGAAGTTAAAAGAAAGTATGTAATAAAAAGGAGATTATGAGACCTCATCTCCTTTTCTCTCTTCAGCTGGGAAATTATTTTGTAATTCTTTTCTTGTCTCCATTTTTTTTTTTTTAATATAAAGAAATAAGAAATTTATTTCTGACTTTTTTTTTTAATTTACTTCTTTTATTTTATTTATTTATTCATTTTTTATTTTAATGTTTAATTCTTTTACTCTTTCCCTTTTCTGTTAATTTTTTCTATCTTTTCGACAACACTTTCCTTTTCTCCATCTGCTCTTCTATGATTGGTATTCACCTTTCAGCTAGCGCCAACCATCGCATTCTTTACATTCTCTCCTCTCTGTCCTTGCTGTTTATTTGTGACCTTATCACCTTACGGACACAAAATTTACATTGGCTGATGATGGGCTGTTAAAATTTCCAACCCGAAACACACCCTGTGTGTTCTTTTATTTTATGATGATTCATATGAAGTCTTATAATTTAATTACTAATTTCAAACCCTGAATTTCCAATCAGTTAAAAAGTACTCAAAAGTGCGCTATCAAAAGAATAATGACTACAAGAAAAATTCAATATTTTAATCACAACAGTAACAAAAAATAAGAATGATTTTTAATCTGCATTTAACAGCTGATATAATAGTTTAAAATAACACCACTTAATATGCTAATTATTTTTTGAAAAGTATGCATTATTCTCACCTCATTATTTTTTATAGACTCTGCCGTATATTTGAGCAGCTGATCTACTTTTAGGTTCACATAGATGGTCCTTCGTCCTCCTATCATATTTCCTAGGCAGTCAACTGTGTAAGCTCTTCCAAAAGGATTTTCAGGCCTAGGATCATTTACTAAACAGACCTATTGATAAAATGAAACATAGACATTAAGTTAAAAGTTAAATGATTCAGAGCTGACGTTTTCAGAATATTAAAAAGGATAAATTTTAATTACCTTCAACAAAATATATATTTATAACTGGTTCAAAGAAAAGCTTAATTTTATTATTTTTATTCTTTTTGTTTAAAATACATATTTAAAAAAATAAATAATTTATATATAACTAGGGATACACCGAATAGTGATTTTGGCTGAATAACGAATATTCGGTCAACAGGTAAACCAAATACTGAATATTCGTCCAGCCGAATACTTTTAAATTTCAGAGTTTAAAAGTATTAAAAAGTTAAAATTTAAAGTAATTTTACATAGTATTTAACACAAGTACTTCCATATTGATAAATAAGATCTTTTTACAAATAAATTTTACACACAGACACACACACACACAAAAAAATCTATGCTTTGAAATGTTATTTAAGAAGAGGATAGTTTCCTCTCTGAATTAAAACAAATGAATACAATTTTTTTTGTAGTCTAAAACAAATATTTTAAAATCAAAGTGAAATTTTGAAGGAATTGGAAAAAAATTTTACAGTCATATACTGTTTATTTGTTAGGAAAGGACTAAAATCATCATTATTGGTTAATTTTCTTACACGAAACTTTTCAAATAGCAAATAAAAAATGTAAAAGCATTCTCTTTCTAATTATTCTAAATGTCTTTTTTAATTTAACAGTTTTTGACAGTTAAAAATACAAGTTATAAAGTTTTAAAAAAAGGTTTTTTAAGTACTCAGCCTAACTGAATATTTGGTAGAGTAGACGAATACCGAATAGATATCGAATATTCAGTGCATCCCTATATATAACACAGCAGATTTTACTTTTTAGGGATAAGGTGATACAAATTTTTACTCTTGTACAAGGAAAATACTAGAAACTTGCACAGCCATCCCCCATCACATTGCACTAATATTGAACCTTTGAACTTTAGAGCATTTTGTGGCTATACTCCTTTTCACTAACTGACCTTCACACTCACCTTCGCCAATTGACATGAAAATCGCATATGGTACCGTTTCTTCTACCCTGTGTTATTGCAGAAATATGGTCTAACTCATAAAGGTCAATGAAAAGCATGCGCCTTTGGGAGAAGGGGTATAGCAAGGAAAAGGAACATAGCAAAGCGACTCTATACGCTGAATAAATCTTTAATTACATTAAATATCACAAAGTATATAAATAAAAAAATAACAAACGTTTGAAATCAGAGTTCTACATTGATTTAAATATTTAATTTGTATAGGCAAATTGATTACAGATAATTAAAAAAATTGTAGAAAATAATATTCAGTCATTTTTTACATAAATTTATCTCTACTACCTAAAGGTTAAAAAAGTGCATATATTAGAAAGTATCAAAACAAACACTTTAGTTTTACATTTTAAGATTTCAGTAAGTTTAAACAAGCATATAGGTCAAAAAGTAAAACTTACATAATGAAATGATTATTTATATAGTTTATAAGAAAGTTTTTGCCTGTGATGTGTGTGAGTCGGCGATGGCTAGTGAAATCTAGTGCATATAGAGGTCTGAATGTACTTGAGGCCCAGATTTTATTTCTATTAATATTTCATATTAAATGGAATAATTTGCTTATTTCTCAAATTTTCTAGAGATTGTGGTCCACTCAAAAAAGAAATATTCGATAAAAATCAAAATTCAAGTCATTTAGCCCATACAGTTAATTTTTTTTATTTTTAATAAAGCTTATTGAGAATTCGTAGAGGGATTTTAAAATTTTTTATTAACCTTCCTACCCACCCCCCCCCCCCACCACCACCTATTTTATCAAAAATGAAAAACTTGTTTTTTAATTACCAATATCTATTGGATACATAAGCTAACCAATTTTACATTTTATACCCCTGTAACATTTGCTAATCATTAATACATAACTATTTTGGAACAATAAAAGTTTTTCAAGCATTAAAAATTTTGCTTCATTATATTTCCCCCGCAAATGATTGACAAGCTTTGCAGATTGGCAAAATTAACATTTTTCACAGTGAATGATTGAGGAAATTCACAATTTCAAAATTTTTGTGATAATTTTCCAGAACTGACTGACGATTTTCATGATAGTTATCCGTGACTGACATAACAAGTGCAATTTTTTAAATGACATATTGTCAAAATAGACAATTTTTTGGCATGAGTGACTGATGAAAATTTGTATTTTTTGCCACGACTGATTGCCGAAATCTATGATTTTTATCAATAACCGGTTGCGAATTTTTGTAAAAATTTTCTGCAGTTGATTGACAAACTTCATGATAGTTTTCTGTGACAGACACAAAAATTGAGATTTTTTAAACAACCCATTGGGCAAAATTCATGTATTTTTTGCCATTAATGACTGATGAAATTCGAGATTTTTTGCTGTGATTAATTAATTTTATCAACAGTCAATTGAATCCTTTTGCGACTGATTGACAAATTTTGTGGTATTTTCAGAGACTGACATTTTAATAAATGGCCGATCGACAAACTTAGCAAATTTTTAAACAACAAATTGGTGTAATCCACATTTCTTTTGCAGCAAGTGACTGCCGAAATTTGCGGTTTTTTACAATGACCGATTGACAAGTGTTGTGATACTTTTCCATGACTGAATGAAGAAATCAGAGATATTTTTCTGTGAATTTACAAAATTTGTGATATTTAATGATGACTAACAAAATTTGCAATTTTTTTACCGAAAGAATGATGAAAGCAATGATATTTTTGCATGGCTCTTTGTAGAAATTTGAGATTTTTTGCCACAAGTGATTGACAAAATTCATGATTTGTATCCACGAATGATTGACAATTTTCAATGACTGAGTGACGAAATTTATGATACTTAACGAGCGATTGGTGATTTTCGATGACTTATTGATGACATGATGAATTTCATGATTTTTTTTACACAATAGATCGACAAATTCCGCAATTTTTTGCACAACGGATTGATGAATTTTATCAATGACTGATTGATGAAGTTTTCTGTAATTGTATGACAAATTTTGCGATATTTCCCACAACTGTTTGACAAAATTCACAATAGTTCTTTGCATTCGACTTAAAATTTGTAATTTTTCAAATCACCAATAGCCATAATATTTTTTTTTTTTTTTTTTTTTTTTGCAGCAATCGACTAACAAAATTTGGAATTTTCAAATTTAATCTAATTAAATTTGCAAATTGTCCAAACAGCTTCTGTATACAAATTAAACTCAGCAATAATAACCTTTTAATAATAATAATAAACAGATGCAAAACACATACTTTGTTCTCAACATCATAATACGGTTTCACATATTCTTCATAAAACTTCAAAGGAGTGATCGGTCCAACACAACAATATGCCTTATTTTTGTTGTAATATTCCCAAGTGAATTCTGTAGGAGGTATGCTAAGGCAGATGCTGATAACTCGATAAAGCTGTAAAAATAAACACTTATTAAACTGTTTGCTTGGCATTTTTAAAAATTAAATATTTATTTTAGAATCTACAAAATGAAAATACAAAAGTATGACGAATTCAGTATATACAGTCAAACTCTGTTATAGCGAGTTCAGGTGTAAAAAGAAACCTGTTTCCATAAGAAAAGGTTAGACTAACAAAAAAAAAAAAAAAAAAATTCCACGCTCTAAAACAATATCTCCTTTGTCTAATATTTTTTTATAGAGCATATGGTCATTTTTTAAATTCAATGCCATTTGGAAATGAAATCAAAAATAATTTTACTTACATGAGTATAATTAAAAAAAGTTTGATTGCTATTTACATAGTTCTTCTAACACAGGGTTGCTACTCATACAGGAAAATGAAATTACCTGACTTTTCCAGGTGTATTTCAAGAAAATTCTATTCTAGCAGTGTAGTACGTAGTAGACATGATGAGGTAAAACAAATGTTGTATCATTCAAAAACACTAAAATTTTCTGAATAGAGTTGTTAATAATTAAAATCTCTTACCCCAATCCCCCTCCCAAAACCATAACAACCTTGCTTTGAGGTTTACAATCGGCATTGCTCTTTTTAATAATTTATGATCATTACAAGCTTTCAAATGAATTTTCCTACAAACTGTACAAACTTCTTATACAATATCCTTGCACTGAGTCATCATTCATTTCTTCAACGGTATCGGAAGATCTAATGTTCAGATAAACTTTATTTTCAACAGAAGGCAAAGGTTAAGAGGAAGCAGACATTTCAGTAGGGATATACAGGCTTGCGATAATTATTTATTGTTATTTGAAAATAACAGCTGGAAAAAGTTTAAACTATTTGCTATGGTGGATAGGAAAGGGGTGGAGTGAAAGTAGAAATTTCTGAAAAAAGGTTTTTTTTTTGTGAAATTTGCCAAATTATGGAAGATTGCGCAATGGGAGACAGCGCAATGATCAAACTTTCTTGGAGATTACAAGGAAAGGTTATCAAATTCCCAGACTTTTCCAGATTTTGGAAAAAATATTGAAATTCCTTGACTTATTTGGCCAATTTCCCAATTCCCTGAATTTTCTAGGTTAACCAGGTTTTCCAAGTGGTGTAGCAACCCTGTAACTATCTTTAGTAGATTTTTTTTTTTTTTCTGGTAAGGTATGATGAAAATTATAACAGATGAAAACAGTAACACACATGACATTTCAAAGAAGAAACATTCATGGGGCTAAATAATTCAACAGAAACATGAAAATACATTTTGATTCAGACTAAAAACTAATGAAATAAATTACCCAGTTGAATAAATAAATACATTTTATACAATTAAGGTAACTAAAATACACTATATAACACTATAAAAACACTTTCTACAAAAAAAGCTTCTGCTTCTTCAGCCAAACAAATTCAACTGGCTATGTATTTTAGCTGTGCTATTTTACTGGTGAAAAAGTGTTGCCTTCAAAAAATTTTAACTTTGCAGTTTAAAAAATTGCAAATACAACACTAACCTTTACATATACCTTGACTTTTCTAGGTGATTTCCTCAGATTTTTCAAGGTCATTTTCTGACATTCTTGGCATAAGCAGTCTATTACACATTCTATTGAAATTTTCCAGATTCAATGAAAATTCCCCTGACATTTCAACATTTTAACCAAAAAATTCCTTGACTTTTCCAGGTTTTCCTATGACTCCCAGATCAGTTGGCAACAACTTTGAAATAGTGTAATAGTAACAGACATGACATCAATTTTTTATCTACTGCATTTAATGAGCAAGTACTTTTATTCTACTTAACTGGTTCTTTCAATCGTTTTAGAATGTAATTTAGAGTATGTAATATAATTACAAAATATATCAGAGTAGAAATTTTGGTTTTTGGAAGCAATTCTTCATAAAACATTTCAGTTTTTGTTTCAGATAACTATATTTTAGTTTCCCCTTAACTCATTCCTTTAAAAAATTAAATTACACATAGATTTATAATTAATAATTTGGACTTTTAAAAGGATTAAAATTGGCTCTACAATTCAGCTATTTTTACTTATTCATTTAAATTTTTATGTATTTTCTCCTATCCATAGAGAGCGAAAAATTGCTTATTGTGAGAGCTTTGATATAAAAAGCAAAAGCACTAGTGATACGAATGGTATACCAGAATTAAACTGCAATAATCACGAGCACCAAAGCTTTCACAACAATTCAGAAACCAACAATAAATAATCATAAACAAATTAAGCAAGAAACTAAGAATTTTTAATACCTCATTCATACATGATTTAATTTTTTCCTGTATCTTTTCTTCACTGGCATTCTTCTGCACTAACAGATTTAAGTCTCTAACATATTCACGAAGCTAGAAAATAAAGAAGATTGATTAAAAATTGGCAACGAAATTAAAACTAGTTGGATGTGCCAATCCCAAAACTTTCTTCTATCTTATACATCTTAATATTTCAAAACCTAGTTACACATGTTAATACTTCAATATTATTAGTTCAATACTATACCAACTTTGATTTTCATCTTAAATTTCTGCTCAAGTCAATTAAACGGACTAAAAACGAGTTAATCTATATCATGATATTTGATAAAATTATTAATTTTTCCTTATTCTGTCATTATCAGCTGTTTGCGAATAGCCGGCATAGCAGGAAGTGAGTTCCCGCCGCTGCATGAGCCGCCGATGCACAATAGAACTACGAAAAATCAAGAAAAGTATACAAAAATCGCTAGCACGGAGCCCCTTTACCGCGCAATATTTCCAAATTCAAGGAGAACCTGTTGGCCAAAGCCAAAAACAAGCTCAAACATTTTGGTTCAATTGTATGCATAATTTTATACGCTGTTCGATGGTACAATAATGAAAATGGCACAGAGATCGGAATTATAGCGCCCCCTTCTTTCGGAATTTTTTCAAGTTCAGGGAGGACTTGTTTGCCATAGCCAGAGACATGCACAAAAAATTTGGTTCAATTATATGGATAACTTCATACACTTTTCGATGGTACAATAATGAAAATGGTACAGACATCGCAATTATAGTGCCCCCTTCCGGCAGAATTTTTCCAAATTCAGGGAGGACCTTCGTGACATGACCAAAAATAAACACATAAAATTTGGTTCAATTCTATGCATAACTTCATACACTTTTCGGCGGTACAATATTCAAAATGGCACAAAAATTGTACAAAAATCGCTATTACAGCGTCCTCTACGAGCGATTTTTTTACAAATTAAGGGAGGACCTCCTTGCCATAGCCAAGAACTTATTTTTTTTTTTTTTTGGTTCAATTCTATGCATAACTTCATACACTTTTCGATGGTGCAATATCCAAAATTGCACAAAAATCGCTATTACAGCGCCCCCTAACGGTGAATTTTTTGCAAATTCATGGAGGACCTGCTTGCCATATCCAAAAACTTAAAATAAAAATTTGGTTTAATTCTATGCATAACTTCATACACTTTTGGACGGTACAATATTCAAAATCGCACAAAAATCGCTATTACAGCGCCCCCTACCGACGAATTTTTTCCAAATTCAGGGAGGACCTGCTTGCCATAGCCAAAAACTTAAAATAAAAATTTGGTTTAATTCTATGCATAACTTCATACACTTTTGGACGGTACAATATCCAAAATCGCACAAAAAACGCATTTGCAACGCCCTCTACCGGCGAATTTTTTCCAAATTCAGGGAGGACCTGCTTGTCATATCCAAAAACTTAAACAAAAAATTTGGTTCAATTCTATGCATAACTCCATACACTTTTGGATGGTACAATATTCAAAATCGCACAAAAATTGTTATATCAGCGCCCCCTACCGGCGAATTTTTTCCAAATTCCGGGAGGACCTGCTTGCCATAGCCAAAAACATATAATAAAATTTTGGTTTCATTCTATACATAACTTCATACACTTTTTGATGGTACAATGGCGACAGACAGACGGACAGACGGACAGACGGACGGACGGACAGACGGACGGACGGACGGACAGACGGACACACAGACAGACAGACATTTTCTATAAACATGTTTTTTGGAATCTCTGACCCCTAAAACATGCAAATCCGTCAAAAACCGGAAGTCGAAAAAAATTTCGATTACAATACTTTCTTCTATTGAAGATAGAAGAAAGTAAAAATACTAGTTGGATGTGCCAATCCCAAAACTTTCTTCTATCTTATACATCTTAATATTTCAAAACCTAGTTACACATGTTAATACTTCAATATTATTAGTTCAATACTATATCAACTTTGATTTTCATCTTAAATTTCTGCTCAAGTCAATTAAACGGACTAAAAACGAGTTAATCTATATCATGATATTTGTTAAAATTATTGATTTTTCCTTATTCTGTCGTTATCAGCTGTTTGCGAATAGCCGGCATAGCAGGAAGCGAGTTCCCGCCGCTGCATGAGCCGCCGATGCACAATAGAACTACGAAAAATCAAGAAAAGCATACAAAAATCGCCAGCACGGAGCCCCTTTACCGCGCAATATTTCCAAATTCAAGGAGAACCTGTTGGCCAAAGCCAAATACAAGCACAAACATTTTGGTTCAATTGTACGCATAATTTTATACGCTGTTCGATGGTACAATAATGAAAATGGCACAGAGATCGGAATTATAGCGCCCCCTTCTTTCGGAATTTTTTCAAGTTCAGGGAGGACTTGTTTGCCATAGCCAGAAACATGCACAAAAAATTTGGTTCAATTATATGGATAACTTCATACAATTTTCGATGGTACAATAATGAAAATGGTACAGACATCGCAATTATAGTGCCCCCTTCCGGCAGAATTTTTCTAAATTCAGGGAGGACCTTCGTGACATGACCAAAAATAAACACATAAAATTTGGTTCAATTCTATGCATAACTTCATACACTTTTCGGCGGTACAATATTCAAAATGGCACAAAAATCGCTATTACAGCGCCCTCTACGAGCAATTTTTTTACAAATTAAGGGAGGACCTCCTTGCCATAGCCAAGAACTTAAAATTTTTTTTGGTTCAATTCTATGCATAACTTCATACACTTTTCGATGGTGCAATATTCAAAATCGCACAAAAATCGCTATTACAGCGCCCCCTAACGGCGAATTTTTTCCAAATTCAGGGAGGACCTGCATGCCATAGCCAAAAACTTAAAATAAAAATTTGGTTTAATTCTATGCATAACTTCATACACTTTTGGACGGTACAATATTCAAAATCGCACAAAAATCGCTATTACAGCGCCCCCTACCGGCGAATTTTTTCCAAATTCAAGGAGGACCTGCTTGCCATAGCCAAAAACATAAAATAAAAATTTGGTTCAATTCTATGCATAACTTCATACACTTTTCGATGGTACAATATTCAAAATCGCACAAAAAACGCATTTACAGCGTCCCCTACCGGCGAATTTTTTCCAAATTCAGGGAGGACCTGCTTGTTATATCCAAAAACTTAAACTAAAAATTTGGTTCAATTCTATGCATAACTCCATACACTTTTGGATGGTACAATATTCAAAATCGCACAAAAATTGTTATATCAGCGCCCCCTACCGGCGAATTTTTTTCAAATTCCGGGAGGACCTGCTTGCCATAGCCAAAAACTTATAATAAAATTTTGGTTTAATTCTATGCATAACTTCATACACTTTTTGATGGTACAATGGCGACAGACAGACGGACAGACGGACAGACGGACGGACGGACAGACGGACGGACGGACAGACGGACAGACGGACACACAGACAGACAGACATTTTCTGTAAACATGTTTTTTGGAATCTCTGACCCCTAAAACATGCAAATCCGTCGAAAACCGAAAGTCGAAAAAAATTTCGATTACAATACTTTCTTCTATTGAAGATAGAAGAAAGTAATAAAATTTTTACTAAGTGAAGTAAATATTCTAAACACAGAAAATTAGTTTAATATGGCCATATCAGATGAAGGAAAAAAAAACAACAACAACAACAAAACATTATATAAAGCACATCCACCCAGCTTTGTCCTGAATTTTCAGAAACAGAACAAGTAGGGTATCCGAATTCTTTGTATGGTTATTATATCATGCATTAATGGGGTAGGGTTACTGGAAAAATGTGTATATTTTTAGTGCGATGAGATCACTCCTTCCTATTGGTTGAGTTTGCCGAGCATTAAAAGAATAAACAAATTTTACTTCTAGGGCACAGAGATGTTATTTAAGCAAAAAATTGGTCTTCTTCAGCAAGATCAAACAAATTCAGCTGACCATAATGTTGTGTGACTATCACCCATCTGATATAGCTATAATTTAAACAACATCTAATTAAACAACTTATATAATGCATATGAATTGCATCATCAATGCAAGCCAAAAGTTTTAATGTTTGTTTAAATTCCAAGCTTAGAATTAATCACACTTATACATTCTAAATGCCTAAATTTATAATAATGCAACATTAAATTTTCACAACATATTTTTATAGCCCAAACTTTATCCAGGTGTCTCAGAAATTGAAAAGAAAAATTCCCAAATTTCTCGAGACTTTTTTTTAAAAATCAAATATCTCAGATTCTTGTTATGGATGACTAAGATAGAATGATTGTTTGAATTTTCATAAATTTAATACAATTAGATTCTGAAAGGATTACTATTATTTAATCTGCAAAAAAAAATATTGCACAAGACTTTCGATGGGTATGTATGAAAATCAACATTCAGGAGTGGATGGAACATAAATAATGCTTTGATGATTAAGCATTAAAAATATATTTAACAATAATTTGTAGTTAAAAAAAAAAAAAATTAAACAATACAGATAGGAACAAAAAAATTTCTGTATTTTTGATACAGTACTAATTTCTTGTTTATAGCTAGCTGCTGCAACAGCAAACTTCAAAATCCACATTTTGCTCTAGGGTTTTCTCAATTGGTCAGGTTTTTCGGAGATGCAAACATTCCTTTTATATAAATAAGGTAATGCGTTGAAAAATTTAGAAAAAATACTAAAAGATAATTTATTATTCGCTCTAATAATTATAATAAAAATCTTTACCTTAAATCCAAAAAATTTATAAGAATTTGGAAGCATTTTAACATTAGCAATTTTAAGTTCAGACAACCATGCAGTTACATGGCATCATAAATCATTCTTGCAATAACAATTTCTCTTTTCATATTATCCCATAAACAATCCTTATTTAAAAAAAAAAAAACTTCTCAATATTACACTATTGTCATGGAATATCATATCCACCTTAGTAGTACTGCATCCTAATTCAGATAACACACTGAGTCAAAAATTATCAATTATCTCTTTATAATTTTCAACTTAGATAAATTATATGGCTCAAAACATGCTTTAACACGTTAAGTGCTACATCAGCCACCGGTGGCTGACAACGAACTTTCCGTTTAAAATGCATCATCCACTGATGGCTGACGTAAAAAATATGATACAAAACTGGAAAAAAAAACATTGTTTTAAATAATTATTGAACAAATATTTAAAATTTACCTACCTTTTATTTATTACAGGATTATACTTTCTTAAAAACTACTTTAAACATTGTAAATTTTCAACGCTTCAGTGTCAGTCCTCGTGGCACTCAACGTGTTAAGTCTTTATTCTCCCCTCTACCAGCTGAAGTAGGATCAAACCAGTTCTTTTTGCATAAAATGAGCATTAACTTTGTTAGTTTATAATGATTTCCAACATAGTTGAAAAGTGTTTATGAATTCGGTTTGTGTCTGCTGTGCTCCGACTTGCATAAATATAGTCAGCTTGCCATGAAATTAATGTGTGTTATGGGGTTTACTATGACATGATCGCTATAGAAAATGAAGTATGTAGCATTTACGGTTTATTTAAAAGGACACTCAAAAGAATTACGTTACATTATGGCCTATGGGAAAATATCGTTTGTGGTGCATTTTTAGGATATTACACTATTTAAAATATATTGAAATTTATATATATATATAACTGAGGTGTATTACAAGGCGCTCACTGTTGAATCTGGAGTAAATATAATTTATCATTCATTTATAAGGAAACACAAAAGTATTTGGCTACAGTACTGCTATGAAGAATAATCGCTGGAAGTGTGTTTCAGTTGTATTTGTTTTAAAATAGAGCTATTTTTTGGATATAACTTGATGTATATAAATTCTATAGATCATATACAGGGCTAGACAAAAGATCTCAAGTACATTTTGGTTTATTAACAGAAATTGTTGAATGGAAGTTTTCAACTGTGCTAAATGTTTAATTGAATTAACTCTAAACATACTAGGTAGTATTATATACAAATTCATAGATTGTACACAGGACTGCAAAAATTCAGATACTTTCCCAACTATTGATGGTAATTGCAGAAATTGGGTTTTCAAATGCATTTTAATTTTCTAAATTGTTTATTTAGACCTTTTTCACCTTAATAAACTGTAAAATTTTGTTACAGTATCCCGAATGTGTTGGAAAATGTTTTATAATTGACGCTGGATGCATATTTTTCTTTCTTGTTTAAAACAATGTTTGGTTCAAAGTCAGTGACGGATTAAAAGAAACTGCTGTTAGGTCATATAAAGACTAACGTTGGCTAAGATACAAATCAGTCACACTGGCAGGGAGGGGGGGGGGGGAGGAAAACTAATATTTTTTGGATAATTTTACAAAATTCATTGATCTGTAGCCACCTAGTTTATATCCAAAGCTATAAATAATATCCTATATAATTATAAAGCTCCTAATTTGACATTACATTCAAAATACCAGATTATAAAAAGTAATAAATCCTAATAGTTTCAACACATATTAGCAGATATTTACACAATAAAATGAAATACATGTAAATATGGCTGTTATTTCCTTTTCATAACTTAGAAAATGTTTTTAAAAAAAAATAAAAAGCAATAAATGTATGGGTTCATTGAATCAACGAAAAAGAAGAAAGAGAATGGAAGACATTTTACTAAAAGTGTAAACCCAAAAATATTTGATGAATTTAGTTAATATAGTGATTCATTTTTCAAAAGAATTATTATTTTGGTTGCATTTTTCTCTTCCTTTGTAAGGGGGAAAAAAATCCCCATGCTAAAAACATGCATGTAAAAGTGACCTTTACTCCAGAAATACATAACTGGAACTAAACAAAGGGTTGAATAAATAGGACAACATTCTATTCCAAAAGGAACCTTACATAAACTTTCTTTTCCTTTAAAAGCATTAAAATCATTCTCGAAAAGCACTTTATTTACTTAACACATTGACTGCGGTTCTTGACAAATTAAATGTTAAATGTTGGCAACAACAGTCAATGTGTTAATGATTGATAGTTATTTTGCACAGCAATTCAAAAATAAACTCAAGGGGACCTCCTCTTTCACTATATGTCACCGCTTTAGCTCCTATTGCATGTATAGCTAGGACGGTTCTTCCTCCTCCTCTCATTCTCTCCCTGGCTGTGAACACATGCACACCTCCCAATAGGAGCATGGAATTGGTGAATCGAAAGGAAAAACTATCCTAGACTCCTTAACCCTCTCGCTGCGTAATTAAAAAAAAAGAAAAATCAAAATAGGTTAAAAAATTATGCATTTTATTACAAATTTCAAACCTACACATATTTTAGATTTTAGAGTTAAAATAAGTAAATATTTTTGGTAAAAGAGTTCTTTTTTTAATATAGAATTAGATCATAAAAGAAAAAGATTGCGGAAATTATGGGTTGTGCAAATTTTGCTACTTTTACAGTACTTGTGGAAATTGCGGAATGTGCACCGAGAGGTTAATCCCCAAATATGTGGCCTTAGCCCTTTTTTTTCCACCCAAAGGTCATCACAAATTTTTTTCTGGGCCTATTGGTACCCTCGATGCTTGCTTTTCTTGCCTTCATTCGACCACTCTAGTCGGTCAAAGAAGTAATGATTAACTAAAATGTTTAGGTTATAATTAAGATTGTTTTAAAATTTAATGTTATGTTCTTTCACTTTTGATGGAGGTTTAACAGGGGTTGCAGCTCACTGTAAGTACTCCTTAAGCACCCACATTGACTTTACTATATTCCAAGGATTTGGGTCACAATTGTATTGTTTTAGCCAGGGATGATTTCAATCACTGAAAAAGCTGATTTTAACCATATTGGTCAAAATATGTTTTGACCGTTAGTGGTCCAAACTCATTTTGTCTGCAAAACGACATTAAAATTTATTTTGTTAAATGATAAATTTTGTATAATAGTTGGAAGGATTTGTAAGAATAATATTTAAAAATATTTATACAACATTTGTAACTATTTTTACTCAGCACTATAGTTTAATTTTCATTACTTAAAAATTTAACAGAAAGTAAGATAAGCAATTATCATAAGTATTAAAAAATATTTTATACAACATTTGTAAATATTTTTACCCAGCACTATAGTTTAATTTTCATTACTTAAAAATTTAACAGAAAGTAAGATAAGCAATTATCATAAGTATTAAAAAATATTTTTAATAATTTGATTACATATCTAATGTTATTTAAAAAGTGAAGGAAACTAAATCACATTAAACAAAGGATTTTTTTTTTTTTTAACTTAGAAAATGATTACAGTAACAAGTGTTGTATTAAGAGTGTAAAATGACTTCAGAGATTTTTCTGGATAAGATCAAACTTAGAAAATCTTTCACGAATTTTCGTAATCATCCATCAAGTGCATTATAAAATGTATAAATTCCAAATCAATATATGCCAATTTTTCATTGCTGCACACCAAATGTTGTGTAAATACTGTTGCACAAGGTAAAAAACTCCAACTATCTTTAATAATTTAAAAAATATTAATTATTATTAAATACATGATATAGGTACTTCTCCATTATCCCACCGACTATTTCCCATAAGGAAACAAATGCCAAACTATCACACCCAACAGACAAATGGAAGAATGTTGTCATTCTAAATTTTTAAATTGTTATAGAAGAACTGTTGAAATTATTATAACAAACGTTTTTTTTTACTATATATTTAAAAGAACTGAAACTCAATAAATGTGCTGACAACACTTGAAGAATGGCAGGAAGTGGAAAGAAGTTTGGCCATACTATTCTGTATTTGATTGGGACCATAAAAAAAGATCAAGCATAAAAATATGTGTGTTTTAAAAGAAATGTTTTTTTTGATAAAATGGTAACTTAAAAGTTTATAAAAAGTCACTGAAAAAAAAAAAAAAAAAAAAAAAAAAGGGAGAAGGAAACAACAGATTTGATTAAATTTAACATAAAAATCATTACAGCCAGCAAATCAGAAACATAAAAATAACTAAAATAAATCCATAATGCATAAGTAAATTACTTTTGCTTTCAAAACCACATTGAGTCGTACAGATTGTTCACCAGAGAATGTCATTGGGAAGCACTTTTTAGGCATTACACCGTATTTCTTAATGATATTTACTATCATATCCCACTGTCCACCATCAGCAATAGGATCTTGTAGTAGAAAGGAAACAAGTCGGCCATTAATAGTTTCTCCTCTTTTAAGTACGTCAACAATGTTGTTTAAGAAATAATTACATCTCTCAATCTAAAAAGAAAATAAGTTATGAAAACTTAAATAAGAATGAGTTTTTCAGCAATTAGAAAGTTTTAATGCACTGCATCGTAAAATCATACAGTTTATATGTAAGAAAGAAATTACCTTGCTGCATCAAGTTTTAGAGAATGAGATTGATAAGAATAAAATTCATGGCAGCTTTTAATGATTGTGTAGTTAAAATAAAATAAAATAAATAGTTACTTTTTCAAAAAAATAAATAAAAATGAAACTGTAGTAAGTAAAAATAAATGCCCTACCAGGGTTTAATTTCTAACAAATAAAGTACCAGAGCCCTAATTTTCTGCGGTATCGGTACAACAAACATCCCCCCCCCCCCCCTGCATATTTATATTTCGTACATTATTTGCAAAATTTAAAGCATTTTTTTTTCTTTAGCAAAATAAAAATTTTAAATATGTCTATCAGCCTATACTTAGCTGTCAACTATTCCACTTTCTACTTATCACTCCTTCTGAATAGTAATCGTTGCCTAATTTTAATGTTAATTAAATATGGTAAGGATTATGATTAGGAAACAGTGTTAACACAAAAGAAAAAGGATAGTTCGTAGCTATGCATAAAAAAAAAAAAAAAATGAATGAAATTTACAGAAATTAATATTTATATGCTGAAGAATGGAACAATGATTTACAATTTCCTATAAAAGGTGCATATCAAGCTATAATAGATTCCTTCCGTATAACAATCTTGTGGTGAGTTACTGAAAATCAGATTAAATTAAAAATTTGACACCGTTATCAGAAAGAATCGATACTTGTATACAAAAAGGGGAAACACTGCTAGATTGCTTTCTATCAGAATAATAATACATGTCAATTATATCTATGAAAGTGACTTCGTAAATGTGCAGTTAGCATGGGTACCGTTCATGATACAAAATAAACAAAAATTGAGTCCGTTTTATCTTCATCTCGTACATGTGCAATACATTACGTCACATATAAGTGTTTTGGTAAAAAAGAATTCAAAAGCTTGCAGAAAGGAAGGAAAGGGAAAGGTTTCGGTTTTCGGAAGCGCTACTGCACTGGGCTCTGGAGCCCTGTATTTATGAGCTAAGGTGAATTCCGACCAACATTTAAATATTTACTAAAAACAAAGAAGTACCGGAGCCGGGCTCCGATGCAAATTAAGCCCTGTGCCCTACCCAATATTAGGTAAATTTTTGATTAAAAGCAAGCATAATTGGTTGTAAATTATAAACTTAAAATTCTTTCACTTCACTGAATAGGTTAGAGACTGACAGCACCATCTTTCACCTTAAAGAATAAGAATTACTTATGCAATATAGAAATTTGTCATGATTTCAATAATTTAAAATCAACCAATTAAAAATTCATGAATTTTTCTAATGAAACATTCTGGTTATTTACCATCAAATCTTGACAGGTACTATATAGAAATTTATTATATGGAAAATATATTACTAGTTTTAATCCCAATTACACAAAAAAATTGGAATTGAACCACTTGCAACGATTTAAAATACCCAGGTATTTATTTTTAAGGGTAAAAACCCATGGAATATGCACAGGTAATAACCCATTTTGGGTATTTATTCCTCAATTAAATATAGATGTGAAAAAACATATTGCTATTAATTATGATGGATTACTGAAAAAGAAAGAAAAATTTAGAACTTTAAAACTTCTAACAATTCTTAAATTTTAAAGAAAATCAGCAATTTACATTTCAATATTGAATTTAAATGTCTTATTTTAATTATGATGATGATTGTAAAAAAGCTAATGTATTTATACAGAAGAATTTTATCTAAAATACAATTTTTCATTAAATTTGTGTAATAGATTCACTTAATATGCGCAATACCACTTCAGTTAACACTCTACATAACTACTACATAAGTTAACACTCGAAGCATTTTGAGCACTTTCTTGCATTTTTATAAAAATACGTATAAAACTACTGTTAATTTAAATTTTCTTCCCTGTTTGTTTCTAATGTACACTTCATGCCCCTTTATTTGACATACATATCTTAAAATATAATTCTGTTAAAATTGTTTTTGTCTACAACCAATTTAAGTTGTTTTAGGGAAACGGAAAAATCTGGGCAAACTGCTTAAAGGGGTTTGACATTCTTTAATGTATCTCACAAGGCTTTTCTTTCCCACATACAGTCTATTTCTCTGCAAATAACTACATACATATCTTAAGTGCTATCAAATTTAATATGATGACAATTTCATAAATATCATGTAATATATCTGATGGTTTTAAGACATATTCCGTCAAAAGAAAAAATGAACATCACATGCATTTTAATCACCAAAATTTCCCAGAAAACAACTAAAATATCCATTCAACTGAAAAAATACCTATTCTTTCATTTTACATTTTAAAAAAGTTTGTTACAATTTCAGTATGAAAATGAGCCCTAAACTTGGAAATTTACAAATACCTAATTTTGACATCATATTTGGCTTTGTCCTTAAATTTTACTTTAGGACACCAAACTGGAAGTAATTAGGTCCAATAGATTGAAATGCAGGTACTTTTTTTAAGCATAATTCCAGACCTACTTTGCAAAACAAGCTATAAATTTCTAATACACATATTTGAAGCCTTTTGAAATTGATTTTCATTAAAATGTTTCTTTGGTTAAATTCAAATTTTTTTGAAAAAATACATTTTTAAATTAATTTTCAAAAGAAAAATAAATTTAAAGTAACTTAAGAATTTAAAAGATTTTTCTAGAAGATTTAATTATAATATAAAATTACAGCTCATTTCACCAACTAGTTCTTGAATTATGTTTAACCCCTTAATTCTCGCTCCCGTCAATATCTCGGGCTGAGGTGTCGTTCGTTATTTCTCGTGCCCGTCATATTCTCGGGCTGGAGATTTAATTGCTGGAAAAAACTTCTGAAATCAGAAAAATTGAACTGGAATTTCCATTTGAAGTCTTTGAATATTAGCACTCTGGTTTGATTTGTACGATCTATAATTTGCCATAGATTTGTAATATTTTTGTCATTTTGATATGGATTCTGATGAATCAAGCCTTTCTGATGATAACTGGAATATTAGCCCCTTCACGGTCGCTTAATATTTGAAAAAACCATCAAAAGTGTACCTATTTTTTTTTATTACAGAAATTGAATAATTATAAGGTTTCTAAATAAAATATGCAATTAGTTTATTTTTAAGGCGAAAAAACAATATTTTATAGCCATATTCATATTTGTATAAAAGCCATCATGCGAGAATTATGTGTCTTAACCTCTTAAGCTCCGCCCCCGATAAATGTAGGCTACTATCTTTTAATTCGGATTGTTTGACTCCCACCAGTTTTTTTTTAAATAGTGTAAATGGCTTTATTTTCGCATCATTTTATCTGCCATAAACTACGGTGGTGGGAATCAAACAATCTGAGTAATAAAAAAAAAGTAACCTACATTTATCGGAGGTGGAGCTTAAGAGGTTAAGACACATAATTCTCGCATGATGGCTTTTATACAAATATGAATATGGCTATAAAATATTGTTTTTTTCGGCTTAAAAATAAACTATTTGCATATTTTATTTAGAAACCTTATAATTATTCAATTTCTGTAATAAAAAAATAGGTACACTTTTGATGGTTTTTTCAAATATTAAGCGACCGTGAAGGGGTTAAAAACAAAATGAACTGTAATCTGCTTCACAATAATTACAAATGAATTTAACATTATGAGTTAGAAATTTAAAACCTTCATAATTACCAAGTTATTACTGAATGATTTCTCATTTGGCATGCTTAGGTAGAATTTACAAAAAAGCGAAATATGATGTCAAAATTAGATGCTCATATTGAAAATTTCTGAGTTTAGTGCAATTTCAGTAGATTTATCTAATATCTCAGTTGCATTTCAACATTTTAAAATAATTTTTTTGCATTGGATAGCCGAGATCCATCTCTACATTGCACCTTTTTAGGGTTTCGTTCATCTGACGAAACCCTATTCGTCTCGCTCCTTTGTCTGTCTGTCCGTCACAGAGCCCGTTCTCAGAAACTATACATGTTAGAGATTTGAAATTTTGGGTACTTATAGCTGAACACTTCACATCAAACAACAAATCATAAAATTTTGAAAAAGTTGGTAATTAACTGAATTACGGGCTAATTAACTTCTAAAATTAACCAATCCACCTTTTTAACGCAGATTCAAATGAACTTTTTCCAACGGCGCGAAAGCAGGTGTGCTCAACTTCAGACATGACGGCGACCTTGCGGTTTTCCGTAGTGGAATATTTTAATACGAAATTTTAACTTTTTAAATATTAAATTTTTTGATAAAATTTTTTGCCATCCGGACGGGAAATCTCTCGCAGATTTCATACATACCAAATTCAAAGCGATAACTCAATTAGAAGCTGAGATATTAATTATTATTTAATTAATCTGTTTCATTTCTATCTAATGAATAGAATAAAATGGAGGCACGTGCTTTTTTACCCATGAAATTATTTAAATTGGGAAATCTAACAATTTGCGTGAGGTTTTATCTGCTCTATGAGACAAGTATAACTTATTCATTATAAGAAAGTTTGTAAGTATTCATACCACTATTTTCGAATAGTAATTTCTGCAAATATTTTAAATTATTGGTTGAGATCGCCACTCGATCTGGTTGAAACTTTAAAATAGTTTATAACGCATAAGAAAAATCGTAAAAAAGAATGGAGTGTGATATTTCGAGGGGAGACTAGCGTGCTTCGCCCACTATCGTATAATTTGTATTTGTAAGGTTTGAGTAAATGGAAAGGGGGGGGGGGGGAGGGAAATACTTTTGATTAAATATCCGAAAAGAGTTTCGTTCTGATGCACTTTTGTTATGAATAGTTTGCACTCCCTGGTTGTGGAATGTGGAACTAACATAAAGCGATTTTGTTAAAATTAGGAAAGTTCGCATTACAGATATTATGACAAAGACTAGCGTGCTTCGCCCGCTATCGGATTATTTCAGTCCGTGCGAGGCTGATGTAAAATGAGATGCATTCTTCCAGCAAAATTGAAAAGCGTGCTTCGCCCGCTATCGCATAATTTTATTTTGTTAGGTTTGTGTCAATGGAAAAGGGGGAGGGAGGGAACTACTTTTGATTTGTTATCCAATTAACAAAGGTAATTGGAATGGATTTAAAAAGGAAGCAAAGCATAATACGCATATGGAGCGTTTAAGCTGAAACTGTTTACCCAAGAAATTTGTAAAGTCTGAAATATTCTAGAAAGTATTTTTGAAAAAAAAAAACGACCAAACAGATTTAAAAAAACAAATAACAATTTTATTAAACCAATTTAAATAAAAACAAAATGAAAATAAAAATCATAACGATAAAAGTAGATGTATAAACAATCGACATAAGTTCTCAAGTTCTCTTAAGCATCCAATTAACATAAGCACTTGGTGTAATACCGTGCAGAGAAACATCACTCTATATCAATGTTTAATGAACCAGAGCACCAAAAGCTAAAAACTATTTCAAAGCAAAAATATTAAAAAGAAACTTGTTTAAATTTTTACTCCAATTACTTTACTTATCTTCAATTAACTTTAAATAGCATTAAACTTTAAATAGAGAAAATATCAAATTATCTTTAAAACATTATGAATAGCAAAAAGATTTATCTTCAATTAATCACATTAAAATTATCTTTCTCTCCATAAAAGATTTGTCACTTAAAGTCAAGTCAAACTTCATTATATTCAAAAGCTTAATACAATTCTCCAAATACTTCATACTGCCACTAGAAGTTAAAAAAATATAGGAGAACTAAAGCAAACATGAAAAGGGACATAAATGAAATCATAAACTGTAAATCATAAACCTCTCCAGAGATCCGTAGTGAAACCGTCTGTAAGATCTCAAAGGAATTGCAAAAAAAATCCCAACACTGCCAGTCAGTAACAACTCCAAGTACCTCGCACATATTTCCAGAAGGCGTAGGTCTCGAACCACTATTGCTACGACCGATCTGCAGCATCAAGACGGGAAAAACGTCCCTGGTCCCTTTGGAACCAATTTACAACCCTACAGTTCACAATCCACTTACTAAAAGGAAGCTGACTAGATTAATCTCCATTTACATAATTACCGTAAATAATTCAAACCAAAATATCTTTTAAAGAGGGAGAGAAAGTTACTGTAAAGAAAAATATTCTATTTCAAATAAAATAAATAAAGACATAAACTAACTGACATGTCGCCGGTGGCCCGCTATCTGTACGCTAGGAAAAATCTAAAAGAGATTCGATGCATATATTCAGGTGTATTCTTCAACACCAAAAGTTATTGCTTGTTAACCATCTTTCATCCAGCGATATCCAGCACTACGTTGACATTGTTCATTCTGTACACAGTCTCCATATCAAATGAAAAAAAAAGCAAGAGTATTACATTAAAAACTACTAAGTAAAACTGACACCATTATCTTATATCCAGCACATCACATTCCATCCTCTATCTTAAAAACAGTAAGCGTAAACATTATGCAGCCAACATGCAACTTGGTATCTAAAGGAAAAACGAAGCTATCAATGAGCTCGCTCCTACGATATAAATAGCTCACTCCCCTTGCCGACAACGCCCCTTCACGTGACTTCTGATCGCCAAGTCAAACACCACTTCCGGCATCTCGAACAATCCCGGGAAAAATGGACCAATAGCGATCGGTCACTGGAGATAGACACGTGTACTAGACAAGCAACGCCATCTGTCAACGGTCATCGTAACTCCTCATTTTATGAGACTGAATGAACGATGTCTGTTGACAAGCTGAAAGAGAGATTACGTAATGCCGGAAAGAACGTGGCTGATAAGTAAACACAGATGCTCAAGGAAATAGATTATGCAGAAGTGATTCAAGGTAAAGGTAATAAAAATATATTTATTATAAAGTAATATTTAAACACTGAAATAAAGATAATGAAAAGTGTTTTAAAATTTAGAAACTTAGATTATTGAAACTTAAATGAGTGAACGGTAAATAAAGTATTTAAATTATATTTTATTTAAAGACAATTATGAAGTTACTTAAAGAGGGTTATATTTATAAAGATAAATTAAATGAAAGAGGTTAAGTTAAACAGGTTGAATGAAAGAGGTTGAATGGAAAGATAAGAATAGGAGGGAAATATAAATATATTTCCTGACATGATTAAATATACCAGTTAGTGCGCATTACAGATATTATTATGACAAAGACTAACGTGCTTCGCCCGCTACCGCATAATTTGTATTTGTTGGGTTTGTGGGAATGGAAAAGGGGGGGGGGGGAGGGAACTACTTTTGATTAAATATCCCAGTTAGTCAACATGCCAAATATTATTATGATAAAGACTAACGTGCTTCGAAAATCTAATAATTTGCGTGGGATATTTGAACAGTGCTATGAGATAAGTATAACTCATTCATCATCAGAAAGTTTACAAGTATTCTAGATACCACTATTTTCGAATAGTAATTTCAGGAAATATCTTAAATTTTTGGTTAAGACCGCCACTCGATTTGTTTGAAACTTTAAGATAGTTTATAACACATAAGAAAAAGTGTAAAAAAGAATGGAGTGTGATATTTCGAGGGGGGGGGGGGGGAGCTAGAATTATTTTTAAAATCTTAGCATTTGTTACCGCAGACCGCCACCATCCGGGCCCATGTATCTACGGAAAGATTGCGTAAAGGAGTTTCGTTCAGATATGCTTTTGTTAAGAATACAGTGCATTCCCTGGTGGTGGAATGTGGAACTAACATAACGCGATTTTGTTAAAATTAGGAAATCTAACAAGTCGATCTGTTTGAAACTTTAAATAACACATAAGATAAAGTGTAAAAAAGAATGGCACGTGAAATTCCGGGGAGGGGGGGGGGGAGGCGCTAGATTTCTGTTTAAAAAGTTAGTGTTTCTGACCGTTTTAGGTGCTTTTTTTTGAGGGAGTCCTGAGATATATGTTACTTATTTAATATAAAATTGTCTAAAGTTTAGTTACCACTATTTCCGAATAGTAATTTCAGCAAATATCTTAATTTCTTATTAAGACCGCCACCACCTCGAGTAACATATCTACTTATAGGTTGTTTAACGGAGTTTCCTTCCGATACAGTTTTGTTAAGAATAGAGTGCGCTCCCTGGTAATGGAATGTGGAACTGACATAACGCGATTTTGTTAAAATTAGGAAATATAACAAGGCGATCTGTTTGAAACTTAAAGATAGTTTATAACACATAAGAAAAAGTTTATAAAAATGGCGCGTGAAATTTCGGGTAGGGGGGGAGGGGCGCTAATTTCACTAATTGATTTATTTCTATTATATACTTATTTTACAAGGCAGTTACGTGATGTTTCATTGCAGTATAGTTCTGAACGGTGTCCGATTTTTAAAAATACAGCATAAATGTTACTTATGCCAGATAAAAATGTCAGAAGTATTGATACCACTATTTTCGAATAATAATTTCAGCAAATATAATAAATTCTTGGTTAAGACCGCCACCCCCTCGACTAGCATATCTCCTGATAGGTTGTTTAACGGAGTTACGTTCAGATACAGTTTTGTTAAGAATAGAGTGCGCTCCCTCGTGGTGGAATGTGGAACTAACAGACCGCGATTTCATTTAAAGTAGGAAATCTAACAAGGTGATCTGTTTGAAACTTTAACATAGTTTATAACATATAAGAAAAAGTTTATAAATAATGGCGCAAATTTCGGGCAGGTGGAGAGAGCAGGATGGGCAAAATATTTATTTTTTGTTTCATACCATTTCAGGTGCATTTTTTTTTACGGAGTCCTCAGATACATGGTACTTATTAAATATAAATATGTCAAAAGTTAAATTACCACTATTTCCGAATGGTAATTTCAACAATTATCTTAAATTCTTGCTGAAGACCGCCACCCCCTCGAGTAACATATCTACTGATAGGTTGTGTAAAGGAGTTTCGTTCAGATACGCTTTTGTTAAGAATAGAGTGCGCTCCCTGGTGGTAGAATGTGGAACTAACAGACCGCGATTTCATTTAAAGTAGGAAATCTAACAATTCGATCTGTTTTGTTATAAAGTATTTAAAGTTTAAATTATAATGAAGTATAAAGAAGAATGGCGTGTCGCATTTCGAGGGGGGAGGGTGAGGGAGGGGCGCGAACAAAATTAGGAAATATAGCTGGACGATCTGTTTGAAACTTTAGTATAGCTTATAAAAAGTAACAAAAATCAGGCCGCGTCAAAAATCATGGTGACCATTACCCCACTTCACCCCCCCCCAAAGGGGGCACTTTTCTAAATTTGGCAGATACCCGTCATGTGATATATCGTAGCATTTCGAGGGGGGGGGGGGGGTGTGGCATGAACAAAATTAGGAAATATAACAAGGTGAATCTGTTTGAAGCTTTACGATAGTTTAGGAAGGGTTTGCCAAAATTTAGAAGATGTTCCATGGCGATAAATGTACTGGACGTTTTGAAAGGAATATTAAACGAAACCCTTTGTGCGATCTATGATCACACTTACCCACTTGTTTACTTTATCGATTTTGGTTGCAAATATTTTTTATAAAGTTACTTTCACTTTCAAAACCGGTTCTGAAAATGAAAGTATTCTAAAAAATTATCTGCAACCAAAATCGAAAAAGTAAAAAAGGTGCAATGTAGAGACGGATCTCTGCTATCCAATGCAAAAAAAAATTTAAAATTTCAAAAAGCAAACGAGATATTAGCTCGTGAGTGTCTTCACAGACAGGAACAGGAGCCTTAAGGGGACAGTTTAGCTGAAATTGGTTAAAAAATCTATTTTTGTCTTCTAATATTACATGAAAGCCTTTTATTTTTTGTTGTAAATATTTTGACACGTCATTTTTTAAGTGCATTATATTAAGTAATGCACAAGAATTAGCAGAACATTGCAAATGCAATGGAAAAACGTACATAGCTGATGTAACCCTAACTTATTTAAAAGTAAAATAGAAATATATATCTTGTGAAAATTCACTTTAATCTAATTTAAAATTAAACCTGAAATAAATATTAAAGAAATAAAACAATATGTGGTGATGTAAATAAGTACAAGTAGATTTAAAAACAAATTCATTTTATTAAAATAACATTAACATGAAAATGAAAAGTAAATTATATATAAATATTGTAAATTAATAACAGCTTTAAAAAAAATATATATAAATATAAATTACTTATCTTAAGCCTCACATATCTCCTGGGATTCAACTCATGACAAAGCAAGAAATAAATATGCATTTAGGTAAATAGGTAATTGACAAATAAAAACATAAGACGAAACACAATTTTTCACCTTGATTCAACATAAAATATATAATGTGAACATTAAAAAGGTCCACAATCTCACTTAAAAGGCGACTAAAGTAATGAAAAAGATGTTACAAGTTTAAAATATAAGTTTTAAACTTGTAACATCTTTTTCATTACTTTAGTCACCTTTTAAGTAAGATTGTGGACCTTTTATAATGTACACATTATATATTTTAGGTAATTGACATTCAGAGTTAGTTTGACTTTCGATAAAAACGAAATGGCATTCCACTGTTTAACTTGAATATGATTAGTTCATTGAACTAATAAACATTACTGGAATTCAGAACTACTTAGCCATTACTTAAAATATGATGGAAATATGTTGACTCTATAAAGATGAACTTTATTGAAATTAATCTCCATCATGTAGATTACTAGGTACTGACGACTTAAAAACAAGCATACAAATGGTTTCACAGAATTCCACCGGCTATAAGATGTGAATGCTGCCACAGGATTCCTTCATTTAAAAAGCACAGAAACTTTCTTTAGTTTGAATACTGCAAAAGATACATCACTTCACTGCTCCATGATAAAAGAATGTTCAAATACTAATGATAAACACAACACGTTCAAAAGAAAAAGTAAGGCAATTCACATCTCAGCTGGAGTACATTATATACTATCCAGATGCTTAAAAAGAACTTCATTGTGCAATTCATGGAGCAGACACCGGCTCCCCAACGTGCATAAGAAAGATCGAGAGCAGTGACGTAACGCATTGCAAAAACATAGTGACTCAGACCGACGTCGCCATCTAGTAACGGACGGGAGAATCGACTCATTTATTAAATGGAAATATCGATGTAAACAAGATACGAATGACAAGTCCAGTGACAATAATTTGAAATAATATGTGCAATAAAGTAACTAAAAAGAAATAAACTTTAAGGTATTTAAAGGCAAAAGGAAATAGATTTTATGAGGTATTTAAAGGAAAAAGATTATTCTAAAAGAGATGCAAGTGGACTTGTTTATGATTAAGTAAGGATGGAGTAAATGATTAAAGATAGAATAAAAATAGCCGGACATTGATAAGAACTGGCATTCATGTCTATCAATTTTTACCCATACAGCAGTTATATCGTGAGATATTATAAAGTTTATTAACACACCCAGCGCAGTTACCCAGACAAATTGAAACTTTAAATGGCTTTTTCTCCATGTTCATATTTTCATCACTTTCCTGTTTTAAGAATGCTAAGGTTTTTTTTGTATTTGAGATAGAGATTTAAACTTTTTTGTATATGTTCTGTTAATTTGCAAGTGTTTAGAGCAGAGTGACCAAGGTTGGTATCATAAAAAATTATAACTTTCATCAATAATTATCTTCTAAGTAATAAAATAAAAGAGTACTTACAAACATTGATGTTGTGATAATTTGAAGAGGCATTGCAATTTCTTTCATTAATTTTAATGGCGTTAAAATATACAACAGGAAACAGTCTTAGTTTCTTATAAATTATCAGTTACAGGATGATGTATTCACTGGATTCCGGTATTTCGCACATTATACTAATCTTTCTAGAGTAATTCTCTTTTAATTCGTGACATAAGAAGAAATAAATGCATAACTTGTGCCGAAAAATGTATTCGAAGCGACAAACAAAACATAATAGCCAGCGTACCTCCTTTAACATTCTATCACAAACTTTCAATAATATAATCTTGAACGGACTTTAAATATCATAACTATTGAGACAAGAGTGAGATTGAACTTCTAAAATGGTCTTATACACACTTTAAAAATAACAAAAACACTGCATAATGCAATGCATGTCTTGATCCAAGCAAAACATCTGAGCACAACAAACTTTCCAAAATTCATCATTTTAACTTCATTATTACCGCCGAAATGCTATTAAACTTCATAAAAATCATTAGTATCCTAAAAACAGGTAATTCACTGAAGCACAAGTAATCTGTCGAAGCAATTCATCAAAGCACAGCCTGCAAACCGAATCTCAGACCTTTTAAATGCCAGCAGCATGGCGGCAGCCAATGAAAAGCGAGCATGCGATTTGCATGCTCACGAAGCTTCTTACTACTACCTTGAACATTTAAATTACGTAAAAATATACTAACTCATAAAAATATCATTAAAAATAATTGATGTAATTTAAAGCTGAAATAAACCTGAAAATAACTTTAAATATTTAATTTAAAATAAAGATATTGCGAATGCGTTTGCAACTAAAAAGGGCTGCATGCCAAAAAAGAACGTGCGCTGCAAGCTCACAACTCCGCTGAGCAGCAATGTCCGCACTTAAACAAATGCTCGATGAGGAACTGAAAAATAAAGTAAAGGAGGAAAAATAATACAAGAATCCAGTTTACAGTATGTAATAAGTAATAAATATGTAATAGGGGTGGAAAGGGATGGGAAAAATAAATTTTAAATCCTACATGTTCTATGTAGTATTAAATGTATCTAAAAATCCATGTGCAGTCTTGTGTAACACACATTTGAAAATCTTAAAAAAGGGGGGCAAAAATAACAATAAAAAAAAAGCAATTTAACAAATTACAACGACCATTTGGAAAATGATTTTTTCAAAGACTAAAATTTAAGACATAAAAAATCGCACGGAGTTGATCATACATTACGTACGCCATGAATTAAACATTAATAGTGTTATTACACGTAAAAATTCCAAGCGACAAAAATCGCCTGCGACTCGTATTTGGTGTGAAATATTTATATGCATTCATTTCTGTCCTATTTATCTTTTTTTTATTTTTAATCGGCTTATTCCATTTTTCTTACGCACGTGAAAATCTTACAAATTCAAATTAACGCATTGGCAGAAACTGTTATTCATTTTCTTTCATTTTCATTAGTTATTATCCAAGCATTTCATTGGCTGTTCGGGAAAAGGCTTTTCCATTGTCAGATTTCCAAGAAATCTGACGGCCAATTTTAAATGAAATTTCATTCTTAAACTTCTAAACATACGACAATATTACTTTTTACACCGTCGGATAGAGAAAAAAATGTACTTTTAAATGCAATTTGTTTGAAAGCTGTATCTCAATTTGTTTCTGAGTTATTAATTTTTTTTGTAGTTTTTATTACTTTTTTGTCATAGTGGCAACAGAAGGTATCCATCTCTGTTGAAAGTAAAGGGAAATACATATTACGGTATAGACCAATCAGAATACGAATAAAATGCAGATTAAACCAATAAAAACCTTCAGATATGCTTTTGATTTCCTACCCTGACGAGAACAATAACCATTTTTCCAAATGGTTAAAAAGTAGTAGGTATTTTAAAAAATTGAATTTTTTTAAACTTAATTAAATATGCTGTTATTTTTTTTCAAAATGTACTTTTAGTTGAATATTGAAATGTAGTGAGATCATCATTTGAATCATATTTTAAAAAATAAACGAAATTGTTGAAAAGGTAAATTGTCCCCTTAAAACGTTTCTTTGCTTTTGATCAACTGTACCTCCTTGCATGACTTGATTTAAAATATCTAGTGGACAATGAAGAAGGCTAACGATTTTTTTTTTCTCTTAATAAGTTTTTTTTTTTTCGTTCCCCTTTTTGCTATAAAGTTACTGGTAGTAGTTAAATAGACAACATATGATAATGTTAAGTTTTTCATATACTAAATGAATGTGATGTTCATTTGATTGAAAGGATTCAATAAGTTCTACATCTGGTTTAACCCCTTAACCTACAATTTATGTTTCAATAGCCTGAGTCTAAAATGTAAACAAGATCGCACAGCCTTCGAGCCATTCCACAGTTCGGCAAATCGGTCCCAAGTAGTACCAAAAGCCCACAACGCACGGAATGTAAATATGTGTGTAAGATAAAACTGGTTTCATTTTGTTAAATATTTGATAAGTAATTACAACCTGACGTAATAATTGTGGTAGATATACCAAAAAAGGTTTATTAAGTAAGTAATCATGTTAGCCTTTACTATCGCACCACGGGCCATGCCCATGATATTTACATTTGGCTCTATCATTGACCAGAGGCCATGCCCGTGATATTTACATTTGGCCTGACCCGTGATAGTCAGTTATGGCTTGAATACGAGACCACGTGTCTCACACGTAGTTGAAGGTCAAGGGGTTAAAATGGAGCCTCTTTTTTTCAATACAAATCCAAAACACATCTAAAAGTTCTCTAGCTGATAAACTTTTTCACTAACTGCCATAATTTGCAATAAAAATTATTTTAATTAATGCTTTCTAAAGGGTTAATGCATCTTATTGGTTCTATTGTGCAAATCAATGTATCCTAGCATTCGTACTCATTTCTCCATACGGCTGAGTACTGGTATTATAGTCTAGATTTTTCCTGTAGTTAGAGCATGAACACTACCCTTTTTGTGTTTTGGGAGTAAATTACTATTTCACTTTAGAAAGTGCTATAATTAGGATGATGCACATGCTATTTCTATCACATACTACCAGCATGAGAATGGGAAAAAAAGCTTTTTAATGCTGTTGTACTGGTTTGTAGGATAGCCTTTTTGTGACAGACAAAGAAAATTTTTTGAAAAATGCTGCATTATCTTCTTTTTTTTAATTGTGTATTTAAGAAGCACCTTTCTTTGGTAATATGACAAAACTTTAGAAACCCATATTTTTTTATGTTTAAAAAATATTTAGAAAAAAATCTCGATTGAAAACAAATATTAAAATAGCTTGAGCATTAAAGGTTTAAGACAACGCAAATAACTTCCCCATTTAGTTTTCCTGGCAATTTCAAGCAATCAATTCTTTTTTACAATTTTCATCTTCACTTTGTCTTAACATTACAATTTTCATCTTCACTTTGTCTTAACATTGCATGTAAATGGTTACCTCGTCTGATAGTTCTATATCAATTACACAACAAAATATATAAATCACATTTGTTAATAAACGATTAAATTTAAAAAATCAAAAAACCCGACTGCGTAAAAAGCGAACTAATTAATTATTTCTCATCAATGTGAAACTATTTTTTTTTTTTTTCAATTCTTACTATTAGCTCACACTCTTGCTACATATATCTTGTTCAAATTTTCAACTGTTAATAAAATACTTATTATTCATCCAATCAAGCTCAAATAAATTTTTTTTAAACTTGTAGTGGATGACACTTGATGTTAATCCAGTTTTTTTCAAATATTAATTCATTAAATTAAATTAATTTTCAATAACCGAGAGAGCCCTCTTCTTGATCAAGGCATTTTATGTGCCACTCAGGAGGAAAAAAGAATGGGAGAAAAAAAAATCTCTTATTGACCTAAGTAGGAATTGATTTGAAATATTTTTCTTATATAACTTGTTTATATAACTTTTTTTTATTTATTTATTTTTTTTACTTTATTGATGACTTTTAAGTTGTGTTTAATTGTTAGTTCCTATCTACAAACAATGTTTTGATGAAGTCTATAGATGTCTATGATGGTTAAAGTTGCAGTAAATCTAGAGATCCTACCTACACAACCTTCCAGGTTGTATAATATTTTAACGGAGCTTCTGACTGTAAAATAGTCAATAAAACATCATCTTCATTTTGAAAGACCTATCCAATGATATGCAACTCAATAGGGTGCATAATTTTTTTTTCCGTTTCTACCGCCATTTTGAATTTCTAAAAACAAAACCTAGCCTATAACCATCGGGCCGTTAAAACAAATCAATAGAGACCTCATTCATAAAATCCATCCAGGCGTTGGGATGTTTCGAGGGTATAAAGAAATCTACATACACAGATATGCGTGAAACACATAACCCTTCTTTTCAGTCGGGTAAAAAAAATATTTGACTGACTGGCATCTTAAAATACTAGACCAAAATGGAAAAAATATTGCAAGACCATTCAAACAGACAACATGCAGGTATTTTTCTTTAATTAAACTGAAAGCTGCTATCATATTTGAAACATTCTAACATATGATTTCAAGAATTTTTTCAAGATTACGGTTATTTTCAACAAAATATGAAAATATCCAATTTTCAGATATTTACATAAGACTTGGGTAAATACTCAGGTATAGGATCCAAAAGGTAAATACCTACCCACTGGGTATTTACCCATTTCACATCACTGATCACTTGGAGGCTTTATGTATGAAAAATTAAACCAAGATGAATAAAATGAGTGAAATACATGGTTAGGGCTTTATGTTTTTGAAATATTCTTCAAAAAAGTCTTCATGTTTCAAAATGAAAACAACCATAACATGGCTATAATTTCAAGATGAATACATTACATGATATTCATCATAACTATAGATATAATTTCCTGTAAAAGAAAACTAAAACAGTATAAAAAATCCTAAAAATGATATTTTTATTGTTTTTATGTTGATTCTGAATGTACATACACATATAAAAATTATCCAGCTTACCTTTTCCCAATAGAATAAATAATTCTGACTAAATTCAAATTCTTCTAATTGATGTTGTTTGGCAAAAACTATTCTAATTGCATTCAGAGTAGAATAAATCCAACATGTTCCAGTATGCTTCTGATGTGTTATTGGCTTAATTTCAGAATCTACCTACATAAAACAAAGCAAAACATTTAGATTGCATATTACAATTTAATGCTGTATATAAAATATTAAACTAAAAAATCAGACCTTTTGACACCTGATATGATGTGTATAACATGTTATTCCAATCCTAACCAAACTGTGTTTTATTTCATTTTGTAGAAATAAACTTTCTTTCAAATTGCCACACAGTAATAGACTTTTTTTTTTTTTTTTTAAATCATTGCAAAACATACCTGAAATCCTTTGGAAGAATTAAAAATGTTCAACCTTTTCGCGGCAGAATGTCTTATAGCTGGTGATGCACTGCTGAATCGCTGTTTATATTGACTTACTAGACAGGTGTATCACATTTGCATTTTCAATTATACACATTAAATTAGTATTTTTTTAAATCAAAAGATGGAGCTTCATGTCCACTACAGTTAACTTAATCAAAACTTTAAGTTGCTGACTTTGTTACAAGTAGAATGCTTTCCAATTCTTGTAGTTTGTTCTGATGCAAGAGCAGGAGATGCAATGTAAACAAAACTCAGCTGACGGTCAGCTGTGTTCCCACGTGATGTAAACATAGGAAGGTTTCAGATGCTTCGAAATTTTTTTTTTTTTTTCAATTGGGCAGATCAAGCAATTGCTTTAGAAATTCCAGTTTTTATTTAGTAGACGAAAGTTTTGTGCTGGTTAAAAGAATTTAGCTAAGATGACGATGACTAACAAAAAGAAATTTAACAGAAGAGTACACCCGAATCGTAAATAAGCATATGAGTAATTATTCTGATAGCGAAGGCTCTCTAGATTTAACTGAGAGTAGCAAATTGGGTATAATATATTATAATTATGGTATAAGCAGTTTTTGGGTTTAATGGATATTGCTCTGTTGAATGCCAATGTTCTCAATGATAAAAAATCCAATTTAAAATGAAAGTTGTAGAACAAATATTTCAGAATTATAGAAGTTCCAGCATAGAAAGGCAGTTCACAGCTAAATCAACACCCACACATTTAAGGCTTTCTGAGAGGTATTTACTATAATTCCGAATAAAACTTTATTGAAAAGATTAAAAAAAAAAAAAAAAAAAAATCTAAATATCTGCTTTAGTATTATCATTTTTTAGTATTTCAAACGCTTTCCTGATGTATATAATTTTGGGGGAGGGGGGGGGGGGGGAGAGAAAGGGGAGATTTTTTTTTCTTTTTTGGTAAATAAACTGCAGAAGTCCGAAATTCAGAATCAGAGGTCCGAAGGATTCCGGATTTTGGACTGTACTTATTTTAAATTATATCTATCTCAACTTTATCTTCCGACTGATAATTGTTTTTCACTTTGAATTCCTGAGTTTTTTTCTCCCATATAAACACTATTGTTTCCATGTGTTTGTTTCACAATGTGTCAAATGGATTTTTTGGGTTTAAGAGCCACTAGTTTCTTCCAGATTAAGAATCTGCAACTATACTACAAACATTTTTTTCTTCTTTATAAAATTAGTATAGATTTACCTTTACTTACAGTTAGATTTAAATAAAAACAATATTAAGAAGCTTTTATTATATATTGCTTTATTACTTTTCAAATGCTCCTCATACATGTTTTACCTATTAATGGAAACTAGATGGTACCCATGAAGATTTGATGGTAAATATCTTGAAAGTTTCATTAGAAAAATGTTTGATTTCCTTAATTAGTTACTTTTAAATTAAGTTTTGAAAACTTGATGTGGTTCTGTATTATCTAAGTGATTCCTACAGATTCAAGGCGTTAGATGTGTGCTGTCAGTCTAACCCACTCAATTAATGAAGTGAAGGAATTTTAAGTTTTTAAAAATAATTTTAAGTAATTTTAATTGTGCTTGTTTTTTAGCAGAAGTATAACTAAAAATATTAATTAAAAGGGTATTTTTATTAGAAAATTTTCAATTTTTGGAAAAAAATAACAATATTTAGTATTTTCTAATTTTTTTAAAAAAACTACCTTTAAAGTTTTAATTAATTTTTATTTTCACCAGTCTCATTTCTAAAGCCCTAAACTTAAAATTTCATGCTACAAACTAACGATTTATAATACAGTAGACTCTCTCAAAACCGCACAGATTGGGACCAGAGGTTGTATGGATTTTAGAATTTTGCAGATTTCTGGTCATTGTTTTGTTTAGATTTTTAAAACAGTAATTTGAATGTAATAATGCAATCAAAATTATAACAATGCTTGCAATATAGTCAAATATTAAAATAAGTAAGGCAGTAAACTAAAATCATAAAAAAATAAGATAATTTAAAAAATGATTAATATATTAAACGTAAATGTCAAGTAAATAATAACAATATATAATTAAATATGCATAATAAAGATAAGATACTTTTCCTTGAATTATTCAATGAAACTTTCCCCATAAAGGTATCCTATTAATTCACATCAAAATCATAAAGTAAGGGAGTTCAGGTTTAGCCAGTCTTAATAACCAAAAATGCTCGATTAATATATAAATATATTTGATAAAAAAGCTTGCAATTACCAGTGATATCATCAATATCTTGATTTTTTTCAGAAATAAAATTTATACTTCCTTCATGAAAAATTACAAGTTCAATCAAATTATTGGGAATTACATATTAAAATACATACAGAATGATATAAAATTAAAAATTTCAGTAATTTTGCCCGAACATCTGAACTGAACGTTTCATTGTTTACATCTGCAATGGTGTGTGGATTTTAGGGTTGCAGATTTGAAGGAGTCTCTGTATATATTTTTTTAATTACTTGATTTTTTTTAATAACATTTTCATCCATTATATAATTATTAAACCATGGGTAATTCGATTATTCTTATATAAATATTTTTCTTTCCTCCTGTTTTTTTGGGAAAATAATAAATGCTTTCTTTAGTAGACGCGCATATATAATATATATCTTCTCTTGATAATGTTCATACAAAATATAACAAAAATTGTAGATTAGTTCAATTTATTTAAAAGATAATTTACATGCAAAATATTTTAACTTAAATATTTTAACATAAAATTGTGAAACCACTTCTAAAATATTTTAGCAGACTCCACACTTTAAAGATTCAGACATTACTTCAGATAAAACGGCACTCAGGGATTTAGTTAAACATTTAATATATGGTTCTTGTCTACATGATGTACAACACTTATTTACTTACATAATTCACATATCTTACTATTTATAAATGGATTAATTTATCTGAGCTTCAACATGCATGACAGGAATGAGGAAATACCAATTGGTGCTGCTACCTACTGACAAAATAATGTTCAACTATTTATGCAGTTTACAGAATTAGGATATACATATATTTTTAAATATTGTTAGGTGTTAAACTTAACGACAGTTTCAAATTATTTGAAAAAATAACAAAATTTGTTTTGTGCTGCTTTTTTTTTTTTTTTTTTTTTTTTTTAACTATGTGATCTTTGAGGACTTTTCACTAATTTTATTTTTATCAGTCTGTCTCTAAAACTGTGAACTTGAAATTTGCTGTTTGGAGCTAATAATTTCTACTAGACGCCCTTGGCGACCAGTTTGGTCTCACCTAAATTTTACGTTTGGGAAAGCATGCTAAGCATTGTATCATGTTACTTTTATTCATAATTCAATTTACTTGGACTCCCTTAAATATAATCAATATAATCCCTTAAGCTAATATTAGTTTTTGTTGCATTAAAATATCCCAATTTGTTGATTTTCTGTAAGCCAGTAAACCCTATTGGTTTACAACGGAAGTCTATGGAAATTTGGCGAAATATTAGAGATATCACCAAGTTGGTGTCACTTTTGGCAACTAGCTTTGGTCACCAACTTTGGTGATAAATTGCCAAGTTGGCGTCAGAACAAGGTCCCCCTTATAGGTATGGAGATGCATTAAATGCTGTTCAATAACCAACGAGATGCGTTTCATACAGATGTTGCCATTAAACAATTAACAAATAATTGCGATTTCTGTGTCACATACAACAGCATAATATATAATTAGAATTTTACCATTTGTTCACATATTTGTGATTTCATCTTTATTATATATATGAAAGGAATCCGCTTGTACTTCATATTATGTGTGGGTAGTCATGGCAATAAGCTGAGGCAGTTTGTGCTAAACCTGACTTTATTTTCTATAATAATACATGATATCATCTGAAGTCAGGTCCAGTGACTTGAGATACATTAGGAACAATAGCTCTCGAATTTCTGTGTGTCATTTAAGAGAGGATCCCATCATAATCAGTCTTCTCTTTTAGCCTGCACCTCGCTTTTTTTCAGCTAGTTTTTACTTTTTCAAGTAGAGGGCAGAAGTATCAAAATGGGAGGCTTATTCTTTCATGATTGGTGCATTATCTTTTTTTATAACTGTTTTTTATATGGAGACTGGGCTTATGATTGCACAACCTAAGAGCTAATTCTAATTTTAATGTTAAATATTATTTATGAGGTAATCATAATATGAAATGTCAACCAGACAAAAGCTAATTATGATTTATTGCTTATCAATTTTCTACTTTGACACTAATTAAACTAACATATTTACTTTGATTTATTGATTTGAAATTAATCCTTTGTTGCTTACAATTTGATTCTTAAACTATCTAGCATATCCTGAAAAACTCTGTTTATGCTATAAATATAATGATGCTTTACTTCCTTGTTCATGAGAGACTTATTACTTTTATAAGGATTTTAAGATAATTTAATATGTTTTATGATACTGTCTTGTGTCAATAAAGGATATTTTCTTTTCCAAATCTGTTTCATAAATATTAATTAGTGTCAAAGATTTTTATGATGAAGAAAATATTTTTATTTATTTGTTTTAAGAGTCTATGAAAAACAAGCTGGGTTTTCTGATTTAACAATTTAATTTGAATTTTGAATTTAAAAAAGGGTTTACCTTTTAAAAAGGAGTTTATTTTTATCCTTTCACAATATACATATACAGTGTACTCTCGATTATGCGTGCTTATTCCGGACTCACAAATAAAGAAAAAAAAAATAAATAAAGACAAACGTTTTCACCCTTATCATGCATCTAAAATCGATGTTGATGTAAATTAGAATCTTTTTCGGTTTAGCTGATAGTATTCTGAAGTACGCAGAGGTGAAATCGGACGCTCTGGAATCTGTTAAAGGGAATGGAAGGGCATGTGAGCCTGGCTTGCAATATCTGACAGACATTGTTTTTAAATTGCATTTTAAAATCTAATAGTGATGATAGTACTGATGCAGAAGATGTATTAAATGAGGGAAATACAATTTCTGATTCTACTGCTCTACAATCTGTAGAAACTTTGTTAGACAATACGGGAGAAAGGGAATTTGATTATGGCAACATTACTGCGGTTCATAAAGTAGGTGTTCATATAAGACTAGAGATGAACAAACAGCACAAGCAAAAATGCATTGAAGATTTTTTTAAGCAGTAAATATTAAAAGGAAAATTCCTAGTTTAACGTTATACAGCATGCAAATGTAAATAATTTTTATATGTTTGTACTGATGTTGATTTTTTCTTTAATAAAAAGGCGTTTTCGGATTATCCATGTTTTTCGATTGTCCGTGCGACATCTCCTGGTGATTAACCCGTGTAATCGGGAGTGCAGTGTATATATATATCTAACAAAAACATAGCTGTGAAAAAAGGGAGCCAAGTTCTGTAAAGACAATGGCAAGAAAAGAAGTGATATCTAAGTGGGTGCCAAGTTCAAATAAAATTCACTCAAACTTATTTACTGAAGTATTATAGCATTTTTTAAATTGTTTAGAAATAAAAATTATTGATAGCATATTAATAATAAATCTAGACCTTGGCAAGTTTTTACCTACGAGTCATTTATTCTTAAAAATGACATTATTATATCAAATCTTGTTATTTCATGATTGGAAGCCTTAATTTGAGTGAGCTCCTTCCCTTTGAAGGGCGGTGGAATAAAATATATTCCACCTAATTTAACTGCAAAATGCCACATTGACACCAAAATTCAGGACTAAAAAGTTTAATTTTATTAAATACGTGAAAAGAAGCTTTTACCCATTTTGAAATAAATTTGTTTTTAAATTCCGGTGTGATTCAATCATTTCAGAATTTCACGAATAAAAGTTATTTGCCCCTGAAAGGGTTAAAGGTGTGCAGTCTCTACAGTGATGACGAAGAACAAGCGTAAGTATATCTGTCTCTTTGTCAGGCATCTTAGTCCGTTTGCATTGAGGTTTCTGGAGGGTGAGTGCTAGAGTGATAACCAAAGACGAGCGGGAGTGTATTTGTGTATTTATTGGTTTATCAAATCTTTAACATGAGTAATTTGTTTATAATAATAACTATATTAATTTTTTTTGTAATGTCATTGAAATTAATATTAACATCACCATTTTATTAAGACATGAAATTGATAGGCATAACATTTATCAAAAACTTGCCAAGTTCTAGATTTATTATTAATATGCTATCAATTTTTATGTCTAAACAATTTAAAAAATGCTATAATACTTCAGTAAGTAAGTTTGAGTCAATTTTATTTGAACTTGGCACCCACTTAGATATCACTTCTTTTCTTACCATTGTCTTTACAGAACTTGGCTCCCTTTTTTCACAGCTATGTTTTTGTTAGATATCATTACTTTTTGTAAAGTTACAATATATTTAGACACTTTACTAAATGCTTTTTAATGTGTTTACATGTGACTATTTTATTCACCAAGCAGCATCCAATTTTAATTTACATTTCCTACAACAAACTATTTGGCTGTCAATTTGCGACAAAAATCTATATTTTAATACTGCTACACTGAATGCATGTTTTGAAACGAAATGTATTGATTCGAAATTTTTATTGTTTCTGAAACAACAATTCCTATTAAATTCCTATATTAAATTTTCCTAATAAATTTTCCAATTTAATATCCTATAGCTGGACCTGCTTTTTTGAACTGAAAGCGAAAAATAAAGTTATGTGCTTATGCCACACTATGTATAATTCCTCCATGGGTGCCGGCAAAGAGGCAGTGCAGAGGAAGGACATTGCCCCTCTTTGGATTTTCAAATTTAATTAACTAAATAAACTTTTCTCTGATGATTTTGAAAATAACAAGTGGGTAAGTGTGATCACAGATCGCACTGAGGGTTTCGTTTAATATTCCTTTCAAAACACTTTATCCTTTTGAAAAATCTGTTAGTTCCACATTTCGCAACCAGGGGTGCACTCTATTCTAAACAAACCTCTACCGAACGAAACTCCGTTTTACATACTATCCGTAGCTATATTAGTCAAGGGGACTGAGCCCATAGCACCCGAGATGAGAAGGCGCCCCCTGGCGTTAAAAAGTGGAACTAAAATATGTAAGGCTAAGTTGCATAATATGAAAGAATGATCAAAGGGGTGTCGGCAAAAGTTTGAAAAGTGCTCCCCGGGTGAAAAGGGCGGAGGTTAGAAAAATTGCTTAAAATACACAAGTTAGAGCCCGGGGGAGTAAATAATATAAGATTTTTTGAAAATTTTATTATTTGTCGTGTGGTCTGAGGTATTCAGCTATACGTATGCAAAAAGTCACGTCTCCAACTGAATTAGGGGCTGGCTCCCTTAGAAAGAATTGCTTAAAATACATATGTGGCAGCTCAAAGGGTTAAGCGTAAGACTTTTTCGAGATTTTATGATTGGCCGCCTGGCTTCAGGTGTTCTGCTATAAGTATGCAAAATTTCAAATCTGAAATTTAATAAGGGGATCAGTTAGAAAGAATTGTTTAAAATACGCATGTGGAAGCCCAAAGGGTTAAATGTACGACTTTTTCAAAATTTTATGATTTGTCGCATGATGGTGTTCAGCTATAAGTATTCAAAACTTCACGCCTCCAACCTAAATAGGGTCTCACTTAGAAAGAATTGTTTAAAATACACATGTGGGGGCCCAAAGTGTTAAATGTACGACTATTTCAAAATTTTATGGTTTGACATTTGATGTGAGGTGTTCAGCTATAAGTATGCAAAATTTCACGCCTCCAACCTAAATAGGGGCTCACTTAGAAAGAATTGTTTAAAATACACATGTGGGAGCGCAAAGGGTTAAATGTACGACTTTTTTAAAATTTTTGATTTGTCACTTGATGTGAGGTGTTCAGCTCTAAGTATGCAAAATTTCACGCTTCCAACCTAATTAGAGGCTCACATAGAAAGAATTGTTTAAAATATACATGTGGGAGCCCAAAGGGTTAAATGTACGACTTTTTAAAAATCTTATGATTGGTCGTTTGATGTGAGGTGTTCAGCTATAAGTATGCAAAATTTCCCGCCTCCAACCTAATTAGAAGCTCACCTTGAAGGAATTGTTTAAAATACACATGGGGGAGCCCAAAGGATTAAATGTACGACTTTTTCGAAATTTTATGATTTCTCGTTTGATGTGAGGTGTTCAGCTATAAGTATGCAAAATTTCACGCCTCCAACCTAATTAGGGCTCACTTAGAAAGAATTGTTTAAAATGCACATGTGGGAGCCCAAAGGGTTAAATGTACGACTTTTTCAAAATTTTATAGATTGTCGTTTGATGTGAGGTGTTCAGCTATAAGTATGTACAATTTCACGCCTCCAACCTAATTAGGGGCTCACTTAGAAAGGATTGTTTAAAATAAACATGTGAGACCACAAAGGGTTAAATTTACAACTTTTTCAAAAATTTTTGATTTATCATTTGATGTGAGGTGTACAGCTATAAGTATGCAAAATTTCACGCTTCCAACCTAGTGAGAGGCTCACATAGAAAGAATTGTTTAAAATATACATGTGGGAGCCCAAAGGGTTAAATGTACGACTTTTTCAAAATTTTATGATTTGTCATATGATGTGTTGTGTTCATCTATAAGTATGCAAAATTTAAAGTCTCCAACATGTATAGTTTCTGAGAACGGGCTCTGTGACGGACAGAATATCTCAATTTGTTGATTTTCTGTGAGCAAGTAAACCCAGATAAACCCCCCAGTAAGTAGACAGGCTTACAATGGAAGTCTATGGGAATTTGGCGAAATATTACAGATATCGCCAAGGTGGCATCATTTTTGGCGACTAATTTTGACCGCCAAATTTGGCGATATATCGCCATGTTGGCGAGAAACTTGGCGGTATTTGGCGACAGAACAGCGTCCCTTCCTACGGCAAATTAAAATTTCGCCTAATAGACGTAATGTTAAAGTAAAAATGGGCACCCCCAGGTGGGTAAATTCATCGATTTTCACAATTTTTTTATTTTTTTCCTTAGTTTTATAGTGTAAACGAACTTCGCACCAAATTTGAAGTCTGTAGCTGCAGTAGATATACGAGATCTTTTTGATGAGTGAGTCAGTCAGTCAGTCAGTGGTAAATTTATCGATTATCAGACATTTTCAAATGTCATTATCTCGGAAGTTAATTATGCGTTATTTATAAAATTTTGGAATTTAGGTAGTTAGGGTGGCCTTACTACACATTTCGTATAACAAGTACGTAGGTCCCATAGATTTTCAGTAGTAGAACATTGAAATTTGACGAAAACAGCTCCAAATGGTTCGTGTAAATAACACACGGCTATGTCAGGCGAACTTGGCTGACACACTGCCGTGTGTCTAGATAGATGTTTTAATTACTTGAATTTTCTTTTACATTTTCATGCACTATTTAATTACACAGACATGGTTATCAAGGTAATTTCGTTTATAGTTCTTATATGAATATTTTTCTTTCTTCCTGTTTTCTACCCCTTTTTTTTTTACAAAAAATAATAATTTTCTTAGTACATACACATGCATATCTTTTTGATAATGGTGATTCAAAATATAATAAAAATTGTAGACCACTTCCATTTATATTTAAATAAAGAAATAGTATTAAGAAATATATGTATTGTTGGGTATAAAATTAAACTTACGAAAGTCTCAATTAAAAAAAAAAATAACGATATGCAGTATTTTTCTATTTTATTTTATTTGTTTATTTAACTACGCAATCTTTAAGATTTTTTCATTAATTTTATTTTTATCAGTCTGATACTAAAACCCTGAAGTTGCTGTTTGTAGCTAATAATTTATAACAGATATTTTTAATTACTTGAATTTCTTTTTGCATTTTCATGAATTATTTAATTATTAAACCATGTACAGTCGCGTAAAAAAAAGTAAACACCCCCACTAGCTCTGCAACAAATTATTGTAGAAGAAAGTTACTGGAACCAAATAATTCGAAATGAAGTCTACTTTAAAATGATGTACATGCAATTTGCTTAAAGGGCCATATACATATCAAAACGAAACCAAACTTTGTTAATTTCTAAAGAGAAGCCCAACTTTGACACTATAAATGGATTCTACACCCTTCAACTAGCCTAAATGCAAATGTTCATAAAATTCGTATGATAGTTTCCGAGAAATGAATTATTTTAAAATGAGCACATTTTAGGGGCTGTATCCATATATAAGTTCGGTACTCAATTGTTGAAATGCTACAGAATGACTATGTCACTTCTATTAATGAATTATTTTTTGCCAATATGAACATCTCAGTTGCTTAATTATGTTTCTACTATTGCCAGCCCAAATGTTCCATTAAAATGAGTAAAATAGATTTTCTTTTTAAATTATGCTATTCTGTACTCTCAGAAAATAGTCTCAAAGTGGGCATTTTGAACCGAATTTCCATGTGAAAGAAGAATAACCGCACAAGGTAAGCTGAAAAACATCTTTGGCACGCGAACAAAATCACTTGCAGGTGGTGTTGTTCACATACTATGTAATCGAACTGTGTTTTTGTTTTTTTGCAAACGCAATAGATCTTTCAGAAAATAGTGTCAAAGTGGGCGTTTTGAGCCGAATTCCCACGTGAAAGAAGAATAACCGCACAAGGTAAGCGGAAAAACGTCTTTGGCACATGAACAAAATCACTTATAACTCAGTAATTTATTAAAAAAAAAAAAAAAAAAAAAAAAATGGAAAACACAATTCGATTCCAATTTGCTTCCATAGTCAAGCCTTCCAATTTTATGACTTTCCGTTAAAAAATGAATTTGTAAATGTTTCAAAACGTTTTGCGCTTGTTGAGCAGAGCAGTTGAGAACAGCATTAACAATAGTAAAAAACAATTTAAGAACAAATTGTAACTTTCTAAACTATTGAACATTTTAGTTAATGTGGGCTGCTTTATTAACTTAGATATATCATTAAGAAGTTTTTCTTTTATTCTGTACATAGACATGAGTTAAGATTCAGTAATAAAGCTTCTTTGCTCTAGACCTTTTTTGTTTCAACAATTTTGTTTTTTCACTTCTTGAATACTGCTGCTGGAAAGTCCGAACTTTGGAGATTTCCGAACTTTAGACTTTGTACTGTATAATCAAATAAAAAAATTATCAAGGATTATAATTTCAGGAGATATTAATAAAAATGTAACTTAACATTAGAAGCTCTAAATTTTGAATGTTTACAATTCAAAAAGTTATCATCCAAATGAAATTTCATTTCTAGGTATAGTTTGAACCGAAAATTTAAAATAGTGTCAAAAATGGGTGTTGCCATTGAAAAAAACAAAGTTTGGTCTAGATTTGATTTGTAGATGGCCCCCTAAGCAAGTTTTATATGCATCATTTAAATGTAGACTTTATTTCCAATCGTTTGGTACCTGTAAATTTTTTCTATTATAATTAGCTGCAGAATTAGTAGAGAGTGTTTACTTTTTTTTTTCATGTCTGTAGATTACGTGAATTTTATTTTACATTTTTTAAATATTAAAGCATGGATATAAGGTAATTTTTTTTATGGTTCTTATATGAATATTTTTTCTTCTTTGTTTTCTTTTTCATTTTTTACTGAAAAGAATGAGAAACTTTTCTTTCTTACACACACTCACATGTATTCTTAATAATGGTACGAAAATATAACAAAAATTGTAGATGAGATCAATTTAATTCATAATTACAGTAGAACCTCTTTTAACCAAAACTCTCGGTTAACCGAAATCCATTTTTAAAAGGTTTTTTTTTTTTTACTCTCACATTCCTTGTGTGCAAAATCCATTTTAAAAGTTTTTTTTTTTTTTTTAAACTATCACATTCCTTTTATGCACAGTACATATAAATATTTTCGATAGCTTTTCTTAGAATTCCTTTGCATTTAACTTGAAGCCTAATAAGCTGTGGTGTGGAACAAACAAAGAAAACGAATAATCAGCGGTTCTGAAGCTTTTGAATGTTTTGCAAAGATTTGGCTTGGCTGGAGCAGCTGAAAGACTGTGATACTGGCAAATTAATAATACTTAAAGACTTTGTGATAGAGCTTCAAAACAAACGCAATCGAAACTGCGTCAAACAAAACTTTGTTTCAAACACTTGTGAAATATGTAAAAAGTACTTAATTTCAAAATTAAGCTCAAGTAATTTATTCTTGTTTCTATTTTGCTGTTGCTTTATTTTTATTAAGCACTTGTTACCATAATGTGAAATTGTGCATATATTTCTCCTTAATCTTAAAATTGAAGCATTCTTGATTATCCGAAAATTTCGGGTCGGTGTTAATTACTTCGGATAATTGAGGTTCTACTGTACATGCAAAATACTTTAGCTTAACTATTTTAAATATAAAATTGTTATTTTATAAAAACATTGTTGAGTGTAAAATTTTATCTAATTATAAATCATTCAAATTCAAATAATAATAAAAGAATACAAATCATAACTTTTCCTTCTAGTAAAATATGTCATTATTTAAATGAATTAATTGCAAACACTGATTACAGAAATTGATCCCGTGTTCTTTACGAAAGTTCAGAGTTTTAAACTGGTGCTTCAGACCACTCCCACTAACCAGTGTTATGCAATTATCAAAGGTAATTGGTAAAAGATATAAAAGGAAGCAAAGCATTTACACATATGGAGCGTTTTAGCTATAAATGTTTACCCAGAGAAATTAGTCAATCTGTAGAGATCAAATAATGTATAGTCTGAAATATTCTAGATAGTATCTTGAAAGCATAACTAAACAAATTTAAAACAAATAACAATTTTATTAAACAAATTTAAATAAAAACAAAGTAAAGATAAAACCATTAAAATAAAAGTAAATTTATAAACAATCAACATAAGTTCTTAAGTTCTCATAAGCATCTAATTAACACAAGCATCTAGTATAATGCTATGCAGCAAACATGACTCTATATCAATATTTAATTAAGATGAAAAAGAGCACCAAAAGCTGAAACTGTTTCAAAGTAAAAATATTAAAAGAAATCATGTTTAAATTTTACTTTAACACCCTTTACTTAACCTCAATTGATTAACTCTAAATTACATTAAACTTTAAATAGAAAAAATATCTTAAACTAACTTTAAAACATGTTACAAATAGCAAAAGGTTATTTTCAATTTAATGATATTTAATTACCCCTCTCTCTCTATAAAAGATTTACCACTTAAAGTCAAGCACAATTTCATTATATTCAATAACTTAATATGAATTCTCCAAATACTTCACACTGAAACTAGAATTTAATATGTTGGAGAACTAAAGCAAAAACATTGACTTTGAAAAGAAAATAAATGAAAACACAAACTGCAGCAAGCCTCTCCAGAAATCCCCTAGTGAATACCGTCTGATAAGATCTCAAAGGAATAGCAAAAATCCCCTTCAAGTACCTCACACGGTCAACCAGAAAGCCTAAGTCCTGAACCACTATTTCTACAACCGATCTGCAGTATCAAGATGGGAAAAACATCCCCGGGTTGCGAACCAACTTACAACCCTACAGTTTATAATCCACTTAGTAAAGAGAAGTTGGCTAGATTTATCTCAACTGACAAAACCAATTTAACTAATTACTACTAAAAATATCTTTTAGGCGAGAAAGTTACTATAAAGAAAAATAGTCTATTTCAATTAAAAGAAGTATAAAGATAAATTAACTAACACATGTCGCCGTGGCCTGCTCTCAGAACACTTATAAAGCTCTAAAGGACTCGAATCAACATTTATTTAGGCGTACTACTAAACACCAAATGCCGTCGGTCGTCAAACCTTTCATATAGAAAAACCACTTCAACATTGGCAACATTAATTCTTTACACAAAGTCTCTGCATTAAATGAAAAAGCAAAGGATCACATTTAAAACTATTAAGTAAAAACCTTACGAACTCTTGTCTTATCCAGCACTTCACATCTCATAGTATATCTAACTCAGCAAGCGTGAACATTGGTGACATTATGCAGCTGATATGCACACAGGTATTTATTAAATGAAAACAAAGCTATCAATGAGCTAGCTCTAACGATACATATAGCTCACTCCCTCCGTCGACAAAGCCCCCTCACGTAACTTCCAAACGCCGAGTCAAATGCCACTTCCGGCATCCGGAATGATCCCGAGAAATGCGAACCAGTAGCGATCGGCCACTAGAGGTAAACACGTGTTGACGAACAAGCAACACCATCTGTCAATGATCATCATAACTTCGCAGTTTACGAGACTGTCTTACTGATCGATGTTTGTTGACAAGCCGGTCAACTGAAAAAGGAGAATTCTAAATGCCGTGAGCAGAGTTGCATAATATAGACACACACGAGCACGCCGTGCGTGGAAAATTTTCTGCAAAATTCGGAACTTTGCGGAAAATTTTTTTGAAAAAAAAAAAAAAAAAAAAAACGTAATTTTTGTTTTTGTAACTTCTTTCTTTTAAATACCGAAATATTAGAAATATTTCCCAATTTTATGTATGATTTATTTATTGTTTGCCAGGGGTAGTTCTGTTCCGAATTTTCAGAAAATTTAAGGCATTCGGTTCCAAAAATTAAAAAAAAATCGACTATCAGCCCGGAAATTCAGGCATAAAAATATATCACTTAAAAATATTGCGAATTTCAACAAATGGTTGCCGAAAAAAAAAATAATTTCGTCAATCGTTCGCATAAAAAAATCACCACTTTCGTCAAAGCATCGCGGAAAAAACGTGAATTTCATCAAAGGACCGCAGAAAAAAACGCGAATTTTTTTAAAGGATCCTGAAAGAAAAAGGATAATTTCGTCAAAAAATGAAAAAAACGCTATCAAAAGATCGCGAAAGAAAAGCACGTGGATTTTGTCAAAATCGAAAAACTTGCGAATTTTATCAAAATATCGCGAAAAACATGCCATATTAGTCAAATGATCACGGAAAAAGTGGGAATTTTGTTAAAAACAAACAAAACGCTGTCAAAAGATCACGAAAAAATGCAAATTTCGTCAAAAGGTCGCGAAACAAACAGCAACTTTCATCAAAATAACGGAAAAAACACGTGAATTTCGTCAAAAGATAGTGAAAAATACACGAATTCCATCAAAAGATCGCGAAAAAACATGAATTTTCTCAAAGGATCGCTAGTTTCGTGAAAAACGAACAAAACGCGGTCAACCCCCCTGTAAATTTCTACAAAAGACAGACCTGCCAACTTTTGAAAATGAGAAATCGTAGCACGCAAAAATAAAATTAATCTGGGGGTTGGTTGGTTGGTTTTTCGTGTTTTGCAGCCATCTTTTAACATTCGTAAAAGGAATTGGAACTCAGTACTGTACATTTTTTCCTCCGAAAATTTTTATACGATCTTTAGAGTTTCGAAGCGTTTTTTTTTTTTTTTACATTTGTAAAAGGAGCCCGGTTCCAGTTTTTTAGCCCAGTGCAGTAAATTTTGAGGAAATTCGCAAGTTTTTTCCCGCGATCATTTCAGGACATTCACTTTTTGTTTTTTCCCACAATAGTAATTCACATTTTCTATCGCGTTTCTTCTTGAAATCCGCACTTTACCACGAAATTTTGACGAAATTTGCATTTTTTACTGCGATCCTTTGACAAATTTTGCGTTTTTTACCACGATCCTTTGACGAAATTAATGTTTTCTTTCCACGATCTTTCGGTGAAATTTACGTTTTTTTTAACTGATCTTTTGATGAAATTTGCATTTTCTTACTGATCTTTTGACGAAATTTGCGTTTTCTTTCTGCGATATTTTGACAAAATTCACATTTTTACCACGATCCTTTGACGAAATTTATTTTCTTCTACGACCAATTGAAGAAATTGATTTTTTTACACGGTCATTTCTCGAAATTCACGATAGTTCACCACAACAGCTTGGCAAAATTTTCGATATCTTTTTGCGACCAATTAACAAAATTCACTACTCATTTCCTCGACCTTTTGATGAAATTTGCAATATTTTTCTCTCAATAGTTTATTGAAATTCGGAATTTTTTGCGCAATCTTTTGACGAAATTCATAATTTCTTTTTGAATTCTTAACGCAATTAGCGATTTTATTCAGCGACCAATTGAAGATAATCACTATTTGTTTGGGATCTTTGATTTATTTGCAGGTGGAAATACTGCACAGCATATTTCATTATGCAGGACTTTCCTTTTCCACGTGCAAATCGTGCGATTATGCACACTATTTCAAACCTTGCCTTTGAAAGAACCACCTCCCCCCTCCAGAAATTCTTAAAATGACATTGTGTCTAAGGGAGGGAACTGTATTAATATTTACAGAAATACGATTCACTCATGGTCAATGTACATAAAGAGGGTTTTATATTAAGAAATTTGTTTTATAGCCCAGATTTTTTCCCCATGAACATTTTTTAATGTCTGAATTTTCGGACTTACGACCAATTTTTTAAAACTTTCGGAAATGAATACTTTGAAATTTTGAAAATTTCAGAACAGAATCACTCCTGAAAAATATGCTGCGCAGGATAAAAATCTAGAAAAAAGAAATGCGTCTGTGCTTTTTGCAAAAAAATCATAGTTTAAGATCGATTTTCGTAGCATCGTAGTTTATAGGTCCAAATCGTAGCAACTACGATTTTTTCGTAGCAGTTGGCAGGTCTGAAAAGATCACGAAAAACAAGCGAATTCCACCCAAAGATCACGAAACACGCGAATTTCACCAAAAGATCCCAAAAAATATGCGATTTTAGTCAAAAGATTACAAAAAACACGCAAATTTTGTCAAGACCGCAAAAAAATATGCGAATTTCGTCAGAATACCGCAAAAATACGCAAATTTCATCATAAGACCGTAAAAATACGCGAATTCCGATAAAAGATCGCGAAAAACAAGCGAATTTCGTCAAAAGACCGCAAAAATTCGCGAATTTCGTCAAAATACCGCAAAAATATGTGAATTTCGTCAAAAGATTGCGAAAAATAAGCAAATTTCTTCGAAAGATTGTGAAAGTCACTCGAATTTCGGCAAAAGATCGCAAAAAACACTCAAATTTTGGCAAGAGATTGTGAAATCATGTTAATTTTGTCAAAGGATCGCGAAAAACGCTAATTTCGTGAAATGATTGCGCGGATTTTATTTATTTTAATTTTGTGATTTACTGAAATTAGGTCCCCAAAGGTTCCTTTTTATGCGAAATATATGGTCTTTTTTGGTCCCTTTTTTTGAAAAAAAAATATCCCCTTTTGCCATTTTTTACTATAAAAGTTGAGTGGGAGTCCTGTTTGTTGTATTCATAGGCTTTCCTTTGATTAATTAAAATTATTACTCTATAATAATATTTTTTAAAGCCAAATAAACTGATTTTTCTTCCTGCTGCTGATTTTTCATTATTGCAATCTGTACCCAATTGTCATTTAGTTAGCCCAGAGTTAGCAAAATGTGTGCAGAAATTTCATCTGAGTAATTATTCTTTCAAATGTGGAAATATTTTCAAGATAAGTTTAAAGATAGCAATCATTTTAATTTTTAGGAGTTTATTAGCATAAGAATTTCAGTCTGCTCCAAAAACAGAATTTTAATTTTACTGCTACAAAATTAGATTTTCGCTGCTCCAAAAATGGATTTTACTGCTCCAAAATCAGATTTTTGCTGCTCCAAAAATGGATTTTACTGCTCCAAAATCGGATTTTTGCTACTCCAAAATCGGATTTTTGCTGCTCCAAAATGGCTTTAGTGCACTTTCAATCCCTGCATCAGTTCTCTTTAATGGTGATACCTATGAATAGATCTCTCCCTATAAAATGTGATTCAGTTGTTTCAGAAGCAATGCCGTATTCTTTCTGTGAACAGAGTGACTGGTATTTTGTGCAAATAGATATTAAGGATTGGGCTGTTTCTAAATGCATTGACAAAATAACTGATAAGAATTCCCCTTTTCTTATCATGGATTTTTAGCATTATTATTTTTTTCAACTAAAATAATTATACTTATTTTATTAAACATTAGTTTAATTTGCAGAAAGTTTTTGACCCAATATTTGCGTGCGCAGAAAGTTTTTGGTTTTATACAAGTCTGGCCGTGAGATTACGTAATGTCGGAAAAATGTGGCAGACAAGTAAATACAGATGCTCTAGGAAATAAGTTACGCAGAAGTGATTCAAGATAAAAATAAAGATAATATATTTATTATAAACTAATATTTAAACACTTAATGAAAGTGTTTAAATTAGAAACTTAGATTACTGAAACTTAAATGTGTGAAAGGCAAAATAAAGTATTAAAACCATTGTTTATTTAAAGATACTTATGAAATTAAAAGAGGGATTATATAAAATAAGTTGGATGAAATAGGTTGAATTGAAAGATAAGAAATAGGAGGAAAATATAAATATATTTCCTAAAGACCAGGCTTTACTCCTAACTTCCTGTAAATGGAAAAGCTAGTAAATTTAACTTCACACATGCGCAAATGTGTGAATTTTTTTATCTGATCTTACAGAATCAGTATTATGTTTTAATATATATGCTATTAACACTAACCAGGAGATGGTAGCTAAGTAAAAAATAACTACAAACCAGAACTTGGTTACTAAAAAAATATCGCTCGACCGTGGTGCGTATATGACATCTGTACCATACTTGGTACAATTTGATTATCCTGTTGACCAAAAAACTATCGCCAAACTATAAGATTGAATGCCAATAAGGGATGATTGTAAATATCACATTCATTTGACAATAAACACGTTACACGCATTTGTTAGTCATCAAGTGATTTTTAATTCAACATTTTATTTCTATTTTTATTAAGGTTTTATTGATTTATTTGTTCTTTCATTATTTAAAATAAAAATTATGTCAATTTGTATAAGATAGCAAATAGATTGGTGATTTTTATAATTTGGCGAAATTGGTTGGCAGGATAATCAAGTACAACCAAAAAAATTCAATCTATTAATGTCTGTGATTGGCCATACAGATTAACTACAAAACAAAGGTTTTGTGGCTGTTCTTAAATCCAAAGGGGCTACTGTCGTAATCACGACCTTGATACCTTGGTTTTCCCCCATTATTTAGTTTTGCGCCTTGAGTTCGTTTGAACTCAAGCTAGGCATACCTTTTCAGACCTGCCAACCTTTGAAAATGAGAAATCGTAGCACACAAAATTTAAATTAATCTGGAGATTGGTTGGTTGGTTTTCGTGTTTCACAGCCATCTTTTGACACTCGTAAAAGGAATAAGGTTTCTGTCTTTCAACTCAATATAGTAAATTTTTTCCTCTGAAAATTTTTATACGATTTTTAGAGTTTATTTTCGTTTCGCAGCGTTTTTTTTTTTTTTTTTTTTTTTTTTTTTTTTTTTTTTTTTTTACATTTGCAAAAGGAGCCTGGCTCCAATTTTTTAGCTCAGTGCAGTAAATTTTGACGGAATTCGCGATTTTTACCCGCCATCATTTCAGGATATTCCCAATTTTTTCCCACAATCGTGATTCACATTCTCCTATCACGATTCTTTGTTGAAATCCGCACTTTTTACCATGAACTTTTGACGAAATTCGCATTTTTTACGCGGTCCTTAGATGAATTTTGCTTTTTTTTTTTTACCACGATCCTTTGACTAAATTAGTGTTTTCTTTCTGCGATCTTTCGGTGAAATTTGTGTTTTCTTACTAATCTTTCGATGAAATTTGCATTATCTTTCTGATCGTTTGACGAAATTCGCGTTTTCTTTCTGCGACATTTTGACAAAATTCACGTTTTTACCACGATTCTTTAACGAAATTTATTTTCTTCTGCGACCAATTGACGAAATTGATTTTTATTACACGGTCATTTGTCGAAATTCGCGATAGTTTATCGCAAATCGTGCGATTTTGCACACTATATCAAACATTGCCCCTCAAGGAACACCCTCCAGAATTCTTAAAATGGCACCCTTGTTTCTAAGGAAGGGAATTCGTGTATGAATATTTACAAAAACCCAATTAGAGTGTTTTATGTTAAGAACAAGGATGTAGTGGAGGGTATACGGTGGTATACGCCGTATACCTTCTGGATTTTTTTAAGGAACACCGTATACCCTCTCTTTTTCAAAAAAGCTATAGTATATACCCTGTAGAGTATACCCTCTGCCTTGAGCGTATACCCTCTGCCTAGAGCGTATAACCTCTTGTTTTTTTACGACTACACCACTGGTTAAGAAGTTTTTTTTGCAACCCAGAATTTTTTTTTTCTCATGAGCATTTTTTAATGTCCGAATTTTCAGACTAATGGCCAATTTTTTAAAACTTTCGGAAATGAATACTTGGAAATTTCGGAACAGAATCACTCCTGAAAAATAGTCTGCGCGGGATAAAAATCGCAACTAGAAACGAAAAATGCTTTTGTGTTTTTTGCAAAAAATCGTAGTTTAAGACCGATTTTCGTAGCATCGTAGTTTATAGGTCCAAATCATAGCAACTACGAATTTTTCGTAGCAGTTGGCAGGTATGCCTTTTGTCCACCAATCCCCTTGGTCTTACCAGTTATCACCCAGGTGAGTCGTTCCTTTCGCAATACTTGCGATCTCCCGTTTTGCCTAATTTGACTTTCACTTCGCGTAGTCTGTCTGCCACGTTTGGCGTATTAGCCCGCGGAGTTTAGCGTTTCCGGTATTCTCCATGGTTTTTCATTAATTCCTTGGCACGTGTTGTGGCGGTTTGCCTTTTTGTGCTGGCAACCCTTGCTGTGCTTATATTCAGCGGGTTTCGCTTGTGATAGGGCAAAAAAAAGTTGGAGCAAAAAGGAAGTGGATTCTTGCAGCATGAGGAGATGTGTTTCCACTCCCTGATATCTTCAGACTATACGTTTGGAGGTCACTGTGCATGATGGACACTCACTGACAATGAAGATGACTATGGGAAAACGTGATGTGTTAACCGTTTTTAAAAGTATCGTTGTATAGTTTTTTTTTATGTTGCCTTTTTTTTTAGCTGCAGTGGTGCCGATATATTTTGAATTTAGTCTCTCTCGTAAATTAGTCCTACCACAATGCCTAACATACATATTGGATTATTAAAACTTCAATAAATATGAATGTTCGAATGAACTTTGAATCTCCAGTCATTTTGTTTTTATCGATTGTCACAACACAAGTTCATGGAAGTAAAACTTCCCAGTAACCTAGTTATTGCCACTGGATATATATATTTTTTAAGAAAACACAACGCAATGTCTCAGATCTACTATACGCAAGATTTTATTGGACTCTTGTAACTGAAATTTCCTTTAGGTTGGAGTAAAGCGCCATTAAGTTTAATTAAAACATTGCAACTTTAAACCCTTTCAGATTAGTTTTTCAAGTCAAGCTTGAATTAACTCTGAGCTTATCCAACCAACCATCCATCGCATTCTATGAATGCATGTTTTACTTTTCAAGTTGATTTTCAATTATCAACCTTTAACAATTGGTACTAGCTTAGCCAACCAACCAGCATAATTTAAACACGACAGCTACTTTCTGACATATTCTTTAATTCATTTTTGTTCAGAAATGCGTGAAATTGCCAGGTTTTATTTGGAAACCATGTAATCGAAAGACATTTTCCATTTTTTATGTAAACACAAAAGATCATTCCGAAAATGCTGTCAAAGTTGGCATTTTGAACCAAATTTCTAATGCAAGAAAGGAGAAAATTTGGTCAGCACAGTACCAGTGATGGAACAGCATGACCTCATTTTGGAGCAGAAAAAAGCCATTTTGGAGCAGCAAAAACGCTCATTTTGGAGCAGAAAATAACTATTTTGAGCAGCAAAAAGACACTTGAGTAGAAAATAACTATTTTAGAGCAGCAAAAAGGCTCATTTTGGAGCATCAAAACATAATTTTGGTATTCTTTGACGAAATTCACGTTTTTGCTGCAATTTTTTGACGAAAGTCGCTTTTTTTCTGGTATTCTTTGAAGAAAGTCACATTTTTTCCACAACTCTTTCACAAAATTCGCATTCTTTCGCAATCCTTTGATGAAATTCACATTTTTTTCGGACCCTTTGTTGAAATCAGCATGTTTTTCGAAATCTTTTGACGAAATTTGCGGTTTTTCACATACCTTTGACGAAATTAATGTCGTTTTCGAAATCTTTTGACGAAATTTGCAGTTTTTCGCAATCTTTTGAAAAAATTTGTGTTTTTTTTGCGACCTTTAGAGGAAATTTGTGGTTTTTCCTGCGATTTTTTAATAAAATTTGCATTTTTTCCCAATCCTTTGACCCCGTTTTGTCCGTTTTTTGACGAAATTAGCGATCCTTTGACAAAATTCACGCTTTTTTCGTGATCCTCTGACAAAATTTGTGCGTTTTTTGCTATCCTTTGACGAAATTCGCGTGTTTTTGCGACCTTTTATTGAAATTTGCATTTTTTTTAGCGATATTTGAACGAAAGTAGCGTTTGTTCATGATCTTTTGACAGAGTTTTGTTCGTTTTTTGACGAAGTTAGCTATCCTTTGGCAAAATTCACGTTTTTTTTCGTGATCCTTTGACGAAATTCGTGTATTTTTCGACGAAATTTGCGTTTTATTCGCGCTCTTTTGATGAAATTTGCCGGATTTTTTCCCGTGTTATTTTAACGAAAAAGCGTTTTTTCGCGATGTTTTGTTCGTTTTTTGATGAAATTAGCGATCGTTTGACAAAATTCACGTTTTTTCTCGCGATCCTTTGACAAAATTCGCTTGTTTTTCGCGATCTTTTGACGACATTCGCGTGTTTTTTGCGACGTTTTAACGAAAGTAGCATTTTTTTCGCGATCTTTTGACCGTGTTTTGATGAAGTTAGCGCTCTTTTGACAAAATTCATGTTTTCTTTCGCGATCTTCTGACGAAATTCGTATGTTATTCGCGATCTTCTGACGAAATTCGCATGTTATTCGCGATCTTCTGACGAAATTCGCATGTTTTTCGCGATCTTCTGACGAAATTCGCATGTTTTTCGCGATCTTCTGACGAAATTCGCATGTTTTTCGCGATCTTCTGACGAAATTCGCATGTTTTTCGCGATCTTTTGACGAAATTTGAGGCCTTTTGATGAAATTTGCGGTTTTTTTCTCTATATTTTAAATAAATTAGCATTTTTTCACGATCTTTTGACCGTGTTTTGTTCGTTTTTTGACGAAATTAGCGATCTTTAGACAAAATTCACGTTTTTCTCGCGATCCTTTCACGAAACTTTCGTGTTTTTCGCGATTTTTTGACGAAATTTGCGTGTTTTTCTCGATCTTTCGACAAAATTTGCGTTTTATTCGCGATCTTTTAACGAAATCACGCTTTTTCGCAATCTTTTGACCACGTTTTGTTCGTTTTTTGACGAAATTAGCGGTCTTTTGTTAAAATTAATTTTTTTTTTCGTGATCATTTGAGAAACATCGCGTGTTTTTAGCGATCTTTTGACCAAATTCGCATGTTTTTCGCAATCTTTTGGCGAAATTCGGGTGGAAAATGATCGATTCGGCTAAGAATTACTATTGAATTGGCGCAGTTGGGCGCAATTTTGTTGAAAAATGATCGTTTTGGCGCAGAAATGCGCAGCATTATCGATTTGGCGCACCTGTTCCATCACTGCAGTACTCAAAATAATTCTATAAGTAATTTATTTATCAAAAAATAGAAAACTCATTTCGATTCCAAATCGCGAAAAATGAGTCAGCAAATATGTCAGAAAGTTTCGTGTTGTTGAGCAGGGAACTTGAGAACAGCCTTAATTGTCTTCAATAAGCTAATGCATATGCAAAACTTACCTTATGAGTAAACACGTGGCATGTTGATTCCACAACTTTCCTTTGAAGACAAATTTCAAGTGGATCGGTTTTAGCACAAGCATTTACAGCTAACAGATTTTTAGGATCACTCTCAAAGTTCTTTTTGAAGCTACTTAAGAGCTCAGGTGTCAATGCTGAAACAAGAAAAATAGGAAATAAGTCATATAAATAATCTTAAAATACTCAAAAAGAAACATTTATCAAAGCAAACCATAAACCAACACATTAAATAAGCCAAAACAGTTAATAAGCAGTTGATATTAAAAATAAATAAATAAATAAAATAAGATTTTTAACAAAATATTTTACATTAATCTATCTCAAGGCATATTTTAGTTTAGCACATGACAAATTTAAAAGTAAAAATTTATAGTAGAAGATCTTTATAACGCAAACGTAAAAACGCAAGGTTGTGCGTTATATAGAATTTTGCGTTATATGGATCACATTTCACAAATCATTAAATTTACCTCATTAATATGGCCAAATATGTCTGAAATATATCAAAATACATTAGAGTATCTTCGTACTACATTCCTTATCCAGATTATAAATTTTTGCATTATACAGATCATTCCACATATTGTTAAATATACTTTATAAACATGGTCCAAATATACCTGGACCCAAATCATTCATTATATTGTTCATTTCCGAAAACATTTAATAGCAATTTTTTTCATTAAAAAGTTAAAAAATAAGGAGATAAAGTTGAACTAATGTATTAAATTTAATTTTTTAGAGAGTAACAATTTTTTACAATGTTGGAATTTAGGTGCTTCTTTGCTGCAAAATTCATTGTTTTCGTCTGAAAAGTTGTGCGTTATATGGAATTGCGTTATAAAGATCTTCTACTGTATTTGTTATTTCTAAAGTTTCTTTTGTAAAAATAAAAAAATAAAGACATTTAGAACTGCAAAAAAATTCCCACTGAATACAGTACAAAGTCTAAAGTTTGAACTTTCCAGCGACAGAAGGTATTCAAGAAACGAGGGAAAAAACAAAATTGTTGAGATGAACAAAGAAGAAAAAGTTCTAGAGCAAAGAAGCTTTATTACTGAATCTTAACTCATGTCTATGTTCAAAATAAGAGGAAAACTTCTTAATGATAAACCTAAGTTAATAAAGCAGCGCACATTAACTGAAAGTTTCAGTAATTACTTAAGTTACAATTTGTGCTTAAATTGCATGTTCCGTTAAATAAATGTTTTGTTTTACTTTTTATTTTGTTATGATTTATTTAATGAAAATGATTGTTTAATTTAGTATTAATAACTGTTATAAACAATTTTTTATTATATGAACCTCATATTTTCCTTTTTAAGTAGTGAAATTTATTTTTCTTCTTATTCGAAAGGGAATATGTTTGATGACCCAAAGTTCAGAAAAGTCCGAAGTTTGGACTTGGTAAAGTCGCGAAGATTCCAGACTTTAGACTTTGTACTGTAATAATAATAAAATATGGAGTTACTCCACTAGACTTTCTGAACACTTTACATTTAGATACCAGGTAATTGAAACAAATACGCAACACAACATACAGTTCATTTTCAAAATTCGCATACATATGCTGCCCCAGAGGAAAAGGAAGAAAATTCAAACTTTGACTTCTAAATTAAATTGAAATGAGAGACATTTATAGCCACAAGTTTTGACCACATAGAAATTTATACAAGAACTTTTTCTAAGAATAACAATATATATTCACGTAAATTATTGAATTTTAAGAAAATCATTATCTCTATTTCTTAGTTGAAAGAAAAATAACAATAGAATGGTGAAAAAGAATATTAACATTTGGTAATTGATTTGACACTAATCCGTTTATACTGATTTTATCTCTCAAAACTTTATTGATTTTTTTTTTTTATTTTTAATGCTAGAAATATTTAATATAGTCTTTATATAATGCACAGCTCAAATTAAACTTTAAATATTAACGTATGTTTGAATTTTCTTTTTTTCTCTGGGACAGCACATATGAATGCGAATTTTGAAAATGAACCATACTATTTTTTCTACTAAAGTACTCTACAATTTCAGACCTAATCTTCCATAATCAGATTCACAGTCAAAGTTGACGTCAAGCACAAGCAACTATGGCAGTCATTAATTTGAAGTATAAGAGAATTACGAGCATTTTTTTTCACCAAAAAGGAGCCATTTTAGTACATATTAGCAATTTTTTTTTATTGTTATTATTATTTTTTTTTTATGTAGATATCTCATTTCTTCAACAAAATTAATACATTAATTTCCATATGCTTTTATTTGATAACATTTTTTCTTTAAAACAAAGTTAAAATATTTTAATGTAAGTAAAAGAAAAAATGATCTTACTACATAAGTTACATTCTAGTGAAACATCGTTGTTATATCAACATCACATGAGCATGAGCAATAAAACAATTTAACTCGGATATAAGAGAAAAATGTTTATCAAATATAGTCACAATGATTGAAAAAAAAGGTTTCAATACCAAATCCATCACTTGATTTCTCTGAAAATGTATATACAAGTCTTACTCACAGTTCGACTGCTTTTAACACATAAAATATTAAATTCAGCACAGATTTTAGAAACATTTTTAAAACTAAGAAAAAAAAAGAGACATCCTTTCAGAAGAGTACAAAAAAAAAAAAAAAGATGTTAAGAATATGAATTTCCCGAGAAGATATTTTAAAAATATGAATGCATAAAAAGTCCACAGACTTAATATTACAGAGGAGAATTCCAAAGCTGAGTGACCAGCCCCCTTAATAAATCGCCTAAAATTTAGGATTAAATATATGCAAATTTCTGGTAAAAAATTGTCGTAAGAAAAAAATGCAAAAGTTGGCAACTAACTATGCTCGCATACATAAATAGCGACATCAATGAAAAACCCACCAAAAATGAGGTCTGGGGAGCTAAAAACATGAAGAAATCATATTGATGCATATATATACAAACACATCAGAGTTTCTCCCAATTATAAAGAGACAGGGTACTGCTGGTGGAAAAAAGGGCACTTTTTTTTATTTTTAGAGCACTTTTTTATTCCTAAAGGCCCATTTTTACTCCTAAGTTTTAAAGACACTTTTTTAAAACAAAAAAGAGTAGAGATTAATTTTCTGAATAAGGGGCAAGAAGGGTGCTAATTTTTTTGGATGAAGCACAAGGGGGATGCTAATTTGTAAATCAAAGGGCAGAAAGGTTGCAGCACCTCCCTAAAATTGTCTACGGAAAACTATATATACACACATGCATGTGTAATAGCTTAAAAATAGTGAAAATATATTCAGTGAATATCAAAAAGTAAAAATATATCAATATTTTAATAATACGGTGACCATGGTTGCAATATTTTCCTTACATTATACGTGTTGTACAGAAAGTAAAAAGGCAGGGTTAAAAATGTCAAATCATGATTTGCAAATAACATTTTTGGGATTCTAATAATCATACATAGAAAACAAAAAGTCTGTGAAAAATTGCGTTCTTTGGATGTAGTGTTAGAACTTTTTTTTTTTAGCTTTATAAGATAATTTCTTGATTCCAGTTAAACAATTTTTTTGCAGGAATAAAAACCATTTCAATATTCCTGAATTAAGGTTAGTTTCACATTCATTTTTACTAGTAAATCTGTTGAAAATTCATGAAATGAGACTCAAAAATTTAAGAGAGTCAACAATTGACTTTCTAATTGACCAGATAACACATACTTTACAAAAAACAATTAACATGCTCTTTTGCTTGCAAGTATCTCAGTTCTCAATATTACGGTGTAAATGATTTGAATGAAATGATTAAAATCAGTAATTAAAATCAAATGATAAAAAAACAGCGATTGAAATCAAATGATTTTTTTTAAATCATTGATTTTAATTTAAAAAAAAAAGTATTGTTTTGAGCCTTTTTGTATATTTTCCTAAGGTTATTAAACTAAAATATAAACAGGAAAGTAAGGAGATTGTTCTATATATATTATAAAAAATTAACCAATAAAAATTTACAATTTTAATTAATCTTTCAACTACATTTCAGCAGTGAAAATACGCTTGAAATTATTGAATATTAATGATGTGAATTATCACAATGCCAACAAAGCGTAAACCAACTTAGTGAAAATGTCCCGGCTTGGACATTTTTCACTAAGTTGGTTTACGCTTTGTTAGCATTGTGATAATTCACATCATTAATATTCCATAATTTCAAGCGTATTTTCACTGCTGAAATGTAGTTGAAAGATTAATTAAAATTGTATATTCACAGATGCTGGGTTTGTTTGCGTCTCATGTTACGCCGCTAGGAATGTGTGCTCATGAAGACTTCTCCATCTTGTGCTGCGGTTGCAGCCTTACTGACTTATATAAGTGAGAAATGCCAGGCTGGACATTGTCCTTGTGATTTAGTGGTAGAACACTGGAGATCTATTCCAGATACCCGGGTTCATTTCCCGGCTTGGACATTTTTCACTAAGTTGGTTTACGCTTTGTTAGCATTGTGATAATTCACATCATTAATATTCAATAAAAATTTAGCTTTATTTTTTTCATAACTCCCCTTTGCATATTCTGTAATCTTGCATTATTGTTGACACACTTAATCAAAACAATCACGAAGCAGAAAATGTTTCGAAGTTCCACTGTTTTTCTCAGTGAAAATCTTAATGAACATGCCAAGAGCTGGCTTCATTTAATAAATTTATATATTGTTTATTTTCTTACAAAATTTACGGCTTTTTGTTTTGGTAGTAATAGAAAACTTTGAATTTTATATACTAATAGCCATTTATAATGTTTCATTTATTTTTAAGGTTTAAAGAAGGGTGTCCATTACTGGGCAATCTTAATTAGTGATTTTTCACCCCATGTAAAACATTGCTAAAAATGCAATTTCAGTAATGTTTATATTGGTAAAATATTTTGATTTAACTGAAAACCTAAATAATCAAATTTAATTTTTAAATTACACTTTTTTAATGTAACACCACCAAAACTTTTATAAATAGCTGCTTTTAAGTTATTTTATGTGATTAATAAATTTTCAGTATATATATATTTTCTTTTTTTATGTATATAACTATGCCTCGCATATTTTATAATCTGGCAATAAAACCAGTCAGCAAGCAGAAAATATTGTTTAAGGACACAATCAAAGAAGGGCTCATAGGGCTTAATTTCTCCCCATTTAAATAAAAACAAGTTACAGAAGTTGTTAAAAATCTATTTTCTGTTTTAAAAGTTTGCTTATTAATCTCCGACCAAAAAAAGTAAAGGAATATTAACGAAAGTTATAGTAATCATGAAACTAGTAAATCTGCAGATCAGTGGCCTCCTTCATACAACAGTTCTACAGTTTTATTTTGAAATTATTTTATTTAGTATGCAAAATATCCAACTCACAGTATCATTTCTTTCATATTTGTAATATTAATTACTAGAAGACAGCCTGTCAGAATGACGTGTTTGCATTTTCAAAAGAATGATAAAGCATTGTATTATGAAAAGAATTAAGTAATAAATTATATCTTATCTGACTAATAGGGTCAGGTGGGGTAAAATATTTATAAAAACAGCCCTTTTTTCATTGAAATTTAATTTGCAAGAAAAATATTAATTGAATTGGTAAAATAATGACATAGAATATGCAAATGAACTTCACTCAAAAAATTTGAAGAACTATTTCACAAAAAATGTGCAAATTAGTACTAATAAGGCTATTTTAAAACATATAGTCAATTAGATTTAGTCTTCGTTTATTCCACTTAAAAAAATCACTAACCTTCAATTTCTTATAAATTAAGCCCGAATATCAAAATTCTAACAATATTGTAGGGATGCACCGAATATTCGGTATTTGGCCTATTTGGCCATGTTACCGAATATTCGGTTTGCCCGAATATCAAACTATTCGGTATACCGAATATTCGGCTTGGCCGAATAGCAAACTATTCAGTATACCGAATATTTGGCTTGGCTGAATAGCAAACTATTCGGCCTGCCGAATATTCCGTTTGGCTGAATACCAAAATATTCGGCTCACCGAATACTTAAAAAAACCTTTTAAAACATTTTAAAAAACCTTATACCACTTCTATGTTTAACAGTCAACTGATAAAGATATTCAAAATAATTAGAAACAGAATCATATGTTTAAATAAAAGAGAATGTTTTAACATTATTTATTTGTTGTTTGTAAAGTATTATCTAAGAAAATTAACCAATCGCGTGGATTTTCATAGGAATTAATTATGTACAAATGAAAGTTCCTGAACATTGGCCAGTAAATAATTTGTTTCTAGCTAAGATTTTAAGAACAACGTTTACAATCTCTGAAAATGATCACCCTCTCCAGACACCGATCTAGGATGCATTTAAAAACATCCTTGCTTAATCAAAGGGAGTAGAAAAGTTATTCCTGCTGAGTTGGCACCATATAAAATTTGAATAGATTGTATTATTTATTTACTTTTATTTTAATCTCTTCCTGACAAATAAATAATATATGATCCTTTACAATTTTTCTTCCAATTTTTTCAGTATCTCTCTTTGATTTTAAAATGTTTGTTTTAGAATTTAAGAAAATTTTATTCATTTGTTTTAATTCACAGAAGAAGCCATGCAATTTAAAATTTTATTAACTAAAAAAGTTTTACAACTGTTCTCTTCTTAAATAACTCAAAGCAGATTTTTTTTCAGCATAAAGTTTACTTGAAAAAAGCTTTTGATTATCAAAATGAAAGTTTGTTTTAAATATTATGTAAAATTGTTTTAAAATTTAACATTTTAATGCCTTTAAACTTTAAAATATAAAAGTATTCAACAAGCCGAATATTCAGTATTCGGTCGAATAGTTACTATTCGGCTGGCTGAATATTCAGTATTCGGCCCAGCAGTTACTATTCGGCTAGCCGAATATTCGGTATTCGGCCAAAATCACTATTCGGTGCATCCCTACAATATTGCATTTAATACACACTTCGCTTGCCTTAAATTGTCATTTTTTAAGTAAGTTTTTATGCATGGAGTTCGTTCAGATCACTATATTGCCAATGAGCTCGATGGTCTGTATTTTAATGAATCTCAAAGGAATGAATGAGAAACATTCATAATTAAACATTGTTTTTGAATACAGCTTTATTGAAAAAATTTTATCTCTGAAAATTAAAATAAAATGACTGATTTTAACGAAAGATTATCGGGACCCGGCTGAGTTCACTTCGGAAGTGTTATACACTTAGCGCTATTTTTTATATATATATATATATATATATAATGCAAACAAAACTGATAACATGCAGAATAAAACACAATTTCAACAGAAAATTTATTTGCTTTTATTAATTGACGATAGCTGGCACCAAAATAATGATTATATAACTTAAATTTTAAAAACTTTATCTTGGATTAAATCCTGATTTTTTTAAAACATGCATAAAGAAACCAGTAATAAATTTTGATCATTAATCCTAGATCCATCATCTTTTATCACATAAGTAAATTGCAACTATTAATTGCATTAACAGATTTTTTTTTCTCTCAAATTCTTTTATTAAATTACAAATTTATTTTCCCTACAAAATACAAAATTTTATTTGCATTGATATATATATATATTATATACAAAAAACCATTGCAAAATACCAACAAAAAGCGTGAAATTCTAATTACCTTTTATAAGAAATATTCATTTTTTTCCCAATGTCGTTCGAATTCAAAGAATGTCAATTTTTTTTTTTATTTTAAGTACCTACAGATGACGCCAACAAAGCCTACACGTTCACAACAAATGCAATACGAACGAATGTTTACTTTTATGCAAGGAGAGATTGATTGGGACAATGATTTGGGAAATAAAAGGTAGGCGTCAAATGATGACTACTGTAAAAATTTTAGGCGTCAAATAAAAATTTTTAGTTGCAATTTCTAAAATTCATTTTTTACATTACTGTAGATACTCTATGATACATTTTAGAAAAGTACCAATACTTGTTTTTATTTAAACTTATTGAAGTTCTTAATTTCCAAGATTATAATAATTGAAGAAACTTAAAAGTGATGAAAAGCTTTAATTATTGCTATACTTAGAAATTAATAGAAAAGTGCACTTAATCATGCTAAATAAATTTAAAACTTGGATAACTCCTTAGCAAAAACAAGAACAAATTTTATACAGTGTTGATAGTTACAATTGAATCTAGTAAAAATTAAAAAAACATGTAATGCATCTACATTTAAATCTTGTAACATGAAATCAAAAGATACATTAATTATTTTCACCATTAAAATAATACAATAAATATTTTTTTAGAAAGCTAGGCGTCAAATTTGACAACTGAGAATAATTTTGTAGTTGTCAAATGCAATGATTTGGTTGCATTTGATGACTACAACCGCAAATTTCGAACACTGGCTGTCAATCTAATTTCAACTGCAGTTATCTCAGAATATATAAAATGATTCTGCTTGTATTTCTTTCCACTTAATGTAGGATGTAGTAGTGGCATAGTAAATAATTGACTCGGGACCTTGCTTTTTCGGTGAACTCTGTTTATTTAGCACCTTTGCAGTACAAGAGAGTCGGGAGATACCATATTTTTCTAGGGTCACATACTTTATCTTTCAGAGCAAGCTCAAGTCTCTGAAAAAATCTGCTCTCTACCAGTAGCAGAAATTTCTCCAAGTGTCTGCGACAGATACTTCAGGGGCAAAAAATAATCTGCAGGTAAAATATTTTTACAACTGAAGCATTAATTAATCAAACAATCACTTACCTGTAGCGTTTTTAGGCATTTTATAAATTGTTAATAATAATCTTAACTTTTTGAATTAAGTAATAAAGAGCTAAATATAATATGAAGCAAAATAAAGGTTTGATGAAAAAAAATGCAAAACAGAAAAGAAAATCTGCGACGATCCTCTTCTGCTCCAACTTTCTGCTACTGGGTGCTCTCTTAGGTTGAGCACCTGAGTTTTGTTATGCAGTTTGGAATATTTTCCAGCAGAGGGCGAACATGTCAATTTGGGAGGAAACTTCAATTTAATTGGCTCACTGCTCTTTAATAGGTGTGGTCTTGTGATTGCACCACAAGTGGTAATTTCCACTTTTGATATTAATGATTATTTTTGCACCAGAAGTGGTAATTTCCACTTTTGATATAAATGATTATTTGTGTTTTAATCAATGTCAGCTAGAGAAAAGTTAATTGGAATTGATGGGCTAAATATACTTATTTTGACATTGATTATAATTGATACTATGATTAATTTATTTATTTAATGTTTAAACTCTGATTTGGTTTTATTAGCCCAATAACTGTCATAATGATAGTTGATTGTGACTCATGATTTTAAGTGCTTAACTGATAGTTGATTGTGACTCATGATTTTAAGTACTTAACTAACATAAACATGCAGGGGTGACTCAAGAGTGAGTCATTGTGATTCAAGAGTGAAAAACCCTGAAAATAAATTGCAGGGGTGATTGTGACTCAGAGTGAAAAATCCTGAAAATTAATCAATACAAAGTGAAAAACCCTGAAAATTATCGATGCAAAATATACCAATATCAATTTACATAACAACTGATGCTGCAACAGCTTGACAATCAAATGGCATATTTCTGCTATTATTTGAAATATACAATTGCAGAAAAACATAATTTGGTAAACTTATGTTAATTTCACTGAAAGCTAAATGATTTCATCAAATGGAGAGTGCAATTTATCTTGTTATATGCAAAGTTCGAATTCTACATTCAGTAAATGAATTTATTCTAAGTACTCATCAAACAAGTACAAATTATGTGGTAAGAGTTATCTCTTAGTAGATTTAATGCAAGTCATATCTAGTTATTTGAAAACAGTACAAAAATGTCAAAACCAATCCAATTTTACTTCTAAGTGGCTAAGTATTAGAAAAAAATAAATAAAAATCTATTTTTAAAGCTTTACTCTTACACAAAGTAAATTTCTTTTTCCTGCTTTCTTCTTTGGTATTACACATTACAGATATGCAATTCTGGACATTTTTGTACTGAGATTGAGATGGATAACACAATACCAGGGGTGATTCTGAGTAAAAAAATATATATATACATATATCTGAAATTCACAGCAACTTTTCTGAAAGGTTACAGAAGAGAAGGTGGGGAGAGAATCACTCCTGGTTCTAATTATGTGTTATTTCTGCGATCCTTTCACGAAAATTTGCGTTTTTTCTGCGATTTTTCGTCGCATTTGCGTTTTTTTGCGGTTCTTTAAAGAAATTCATGTTTTTTCCCCGAGATCCTTTAACAGAATTTGCGTTTTTTCTGCGATCCTTTGACGATATTTCCGTTTTTCTAGCGATTCTTTGACGAAAATCACGTTTTTTCCGTGATTCTTTGAAGAAATTGATTTTTTTTTTCGTGATCCTTTAATGAAATTTCCGTTTTTCCCGCGATCCTTGGGCAACATTTCAGTTTTTCCCGCGATCTTTTGACGAAAATCTTGTTTTTTTTCGCGATCCTTTGTGAATTTTGCAACTTTTTTGTGATCCTTTGACGAAATTTCTTTTATTTCGAGATTCTTTGACAAAACTCGCGTTTTTTCCGCGATCGTTTGGTGAAATTTGCAGGTTTTTTCGCGATTATTTAAAGAAATTAGTTTTCCCGCGATCCTTTAGTGAAGTTCGCGTTTTCCACGGATCCTTTGGCGATATTTCCGTCTTTCCAGCGATCCTTTGACGAAAATCGCGTTTTCCCTCACAATGTTGTGACGAAAATCGCGTTTCCCCCCCCCCAATCTTTTGACGAAAATCGCATTTTTCCCTGCAATCTTTTGACGAAAATTGCGTTTTTCCCTGCAATTTTTGACGAAAATTGCATTTTCCCCGCGATTCCGGGATGGGGAAAATCCTTCTCGGTTCTAATTATGTGTTTTTTCAACAGTCTTTTGACGAAATTTGCGTTTTTTCCGCGATTCTTTAAAGAAATTAATGTTTTTTTACGTGATCTTTTAACGAAATTTGCGTTTTTCCAGCGATCTTTGACGATATCCATTTTTTTGCGTTCTTTTGACGATATATCCGTTTTCCCGCGATCTTTTGACAAAAAATCGCGTTCTTCCCCGCGATGTTTTGACGAAAATCTTGTTTTTTTTCGCGATCCTTTGTGAATTTTGCAACTTTTTTGTGATCCTTTGACGAAATTTCTTTTATTTCGAGATTCTTTGACAAAACTCGCGTTTTTTCCGCGATCGTTTGGTGAAATTTGCAGGTTTTTTCGCGATTATTTAAAGAAATTAGTTTTCCCGCGATCCTTTAGTGAAGTTCGCGTTTTCCACGGATCCTTTGGCGATATTTCCGTCTTTCCAGCGATCCTTTGACGAAAATCGCGTTTTCCCTCACAATGTTGTGACGAAAATCGCGTTTCCCCCCCCCCAATCTTTTGACGAAAATCGCATTTTTCCCTGCAATCTTTTGACGAAAATTGCGTTTTTCCCTGCAATTTTTGACGAAAATTGCATTTTCCCCGCGATTCCGGGATGGGGAAAATCCTTCTCGGTTCTAATTATGTGTTTTTTCAACAGTCTTTTGACGAAATTTGCGTTTTTTCCGCGATTCTTTAAAGAAATTAATGTTTTTTTACGTGATCTTTTAACGAAATTTGCGTTTTTCCAGCGATCTTTGACGATATCCATTTTTTTGCGTTCTTTTGACGATATATCCGTTTTCCCGCGATCTTTTGACAAAAAATCGCGTTCTTCCCCGCGATGTTTTGACGAAAATCTTAGTTTTATCGCGATCCTTTGCGAAATTTGCGCTTTCTTCGCGATCCTTTGACGAAATTTGTGTTTATTTCGAGATTCTTTGACGAAATCCACTTTTTCCCCCGCAATCCTTTGACGAAATTGTCGATTCTTTTCAGCAAACGATTGAGGAATTGATTTTTTTGGCGACCATTTGTCGAAATTCGCGATATTTTTTAATGTCCGAATTTTCCGCTAAACGTAACGATCTCACAAACCCGGAAGGATCGACTGAAAAACCCGGAAATCCGGGCTACACCCGGAGCACAATCACCCCTGAAGTTGATACAAAGTGAAAAACCCTGAAAATTATGATGCAAAACATACCAATAACAATTTATATAACAACTGACACTGCAACTGCATGGCAATCAAATGACATATTTCAGCTATTGTTTGAAATATACAATTGCAGAAAAACATAATTTGGTAAACTTACATTAATTTTACTGAAAGATAAATTGACTTCATCAAATAGAGAATGCAATTTATCATGCAAAATTAGAATTCTATAATCCAACAAGTACAAATTATGTGTAAGGATTGGGATCTCTTAGTAGTATATTTAATGCAAGTCATATATATGGAACCTAGTTATTTGAAAACAGTAAAAAAAGTCAAAACCAATCCAATTTTACTTTTAAGTGGCTAAGTATTAGAGATTAAAAAAAAAAAAATAAATAAATATAGAAATTTTGTTTCTTTTTTTAGATTTGCTCTTACACAAGGTAAATTTCTTTTTCCTGCTTTCTTCCTGGGTATTACACATTACAGGTATGCAATTCTGGACATTTTTGTACAGAGATTGAGATGGATGACACAATAACAGGGGTGATTCAGAGTAAATAAATAAATAAATAAAAAAAAATATCTGAAATTCACAGCAACTTTTTTGAAAGGTTACGGCAGAGGGGGGGGGGAGAGAAAATCACTCCTGGCTCTATTTATGTGTTTTTTCTGCAATCTTTTCACGAAATTTGCATTTTTCTGCGATATTTCGGTGAAATTTGCGTTTTTTTTTTCGTGATTCTTTAAAGAAATTCATGTTTTTTCCCTGTGATCCTTTAACAAAATTTCCTTGAATAAAATCCTTGACGATATTTCCGTTTCTCCAGAGATCCTTTGATGAAAAGAGTTTTTTTCCCACGATCTTTTGACAAAAATCGCGTTTTCCCCCTGCGATCTTTTGACGAAAATCCTGTTTTCTCCACGATTCCGAAGGACAGGGGGGGTATTCCCTGCTAGTTTTTTCCGCGATTCATTGGGTTTTTTTCGTGATCTTTTAATGAAATTTGCGTTTCTCCCGCTAACTTTGGACGAAAATGGTGTTTTTTCCCGCAATCATTTGACGAAAATCTTGTTTTTTTTTTTCCCGTGATCTTTTGCGATTTTTTCGCGATCATTAGACGAAATTTGTTTTATTTCGAGATCCTTTGACGAAATTTTTTTATTTCGAGATCCTTTGGCGAAATTTGCACTTTTTCTGCAATCCTTTGACGATATTTCCATTTTTCCTGTGATCTTTTGACGAAAATTGTGATTTTTTCCGCGATGGGGAAAATCCTTCCCAGTTCTAATTATTTGTTTTTTCTGTGGTCCTTTGATGAAATTCACGTTTTTTCTGCGATTCTTTAAAGAAATTCATGTTTTTTTCCATGATCCTTTAACGAAATTTGTGTTTTTCGAGCGATCCTTTGATGATATTTCAGTTTTTCTCACGATCTTTTGATGAAAATCGCATTTTTTTTGCAATCCTTTGACGAAATTTGTGTTTATTTTGCGATCATTTGACGAATTTTTTTTTTTATTTCAAGATTTTTTCCCGCAATCCAATGACGAAATAGCCTATTTTTTTGAGTGAGCGATTGAGGAATGATTTTTTTCGAGAACCATTTTTCAAAATTCGCGATATTTTTTAATATCCGAATTTTCCATTAAACGTAACGATCTCATAAACCCGGAAGGATCGAACGAAAAACCTGGAAATCCAGAGAACACCCGGAACACAATCACCCCTGAACATGTCAATCAGCTTCTACTTTACTAAATGGATTTCACAAACAGTAATATGTTTATGATGGGTAATTCTTTTATTATCATTTCATATATACATAATTGAATGCAAGCCATCTCTCAAATGTTAATTTATTTTAAATAATCTTTCTAAAAATGTAACTTTTCTGAAGTTTTATTTGAAAAAATAATTTTGAATAAAAATGATCGAATGGAATTCGATAAAGTGAAGTGATGTATCGGGATCTGGATGAGTTCACTCCGGAAGTGTTATACACTTAGCAATATTATATATATAATTACAAGTAATATATCAAGTAGTCTCTGGAAGTTCAATTGTTAATAATTGTGAGACTAAACAATACATAACTTTTTTTTAAAATTATTATCTTTTAAATCCCCAACTGTCTCAACTTGACGACTGTAATTGCCTGATATTTAGTATTTTAAACTATTCATCTAAAATAATTAAAATATCGATCTTCTGATAATTACAATAATTGATGCAAACATTAAATGATTATCACAAATATTTTATTAATTGCTGGTATTCTAATTGTTAATTTTTTTAAAATAACTATTTTGTTTCATTAAATTCTGGTTCTAAATACAGTCATAAAAACAATTATATTTATTACTTTTTATGGGGTGTCCATTACTATGAGTACAGACTATGAGAATGGTTAAATATTGTTGTTAGATTAATATAATATTGAAAAAACTGGAATATAATGATTATAACTATTAATTAAAAAACAATTTTTTAAAGAAATTCCTTAAGGGTGTCCATTACTGGTACATCTACCCTATTCTAGAATTTTACAGGAAAAAAAAAAAAAATGCATTGTAGTGATAGGTGATTAACTATTTTTGCAGTCACGTACATTTTGTTCATAACAATTTTCATCTGGCTGGTTGGTAAAATTTTCTGAAAATTCCCCACCCCTGATAATATGCATTTTTACTTTCTTCTATCTTTACAAGAAGAAAGTATTGGATTCATGAAAATTTTCGAATTCCGGTTTTTGACGGATTTACACATTTTAGGGGTCAGAGATTCCAAAAAACATGTTTTTACAAAATGTCTGTCTGTGACTCTGTGAGTCTGTCTGTCTGTGTGTATGTGACACAAATTTTGTGGGCGCTCTATCTCAAGAACTAATGCACGGAATTTAATAAAAATTCATATTCTGTTAGTCCCTAATACAGATTAATGCTGATTAGTTTTTGGTGTAAATCGCTCAACAGGTGGCGCTGCTATGCTGCATTTTTCACGATTTTCGCACAAGCTCTATCTCAAGAACTAATGCACGGATTTTGATTAAACTTCAGATTTAGTTAGTCCTTGATATGAATTGATGCTGATTACGTTTTGGTGTAAATCGCCAACAGGTGGCGCTGTTATGATGAATTTTGCAGGATTTACACGCTTTCCCCAATAGCTCTATCTTAAGAACTAACGCACGGATTTTCATCAAACTTCAGATTCAGTTAGTCCTTGATATGACTTGCTACTGATTATGTGTTGGTGTAAATCGCCCAACAGGTGGCGCTTCTGTGCTGCCTTTTTCCCCGATTGCCTCAATAGCTGTATCTATAGAACTAATGAACGAATTTTCATCTAACTTCAGATTTAGTTGTATGTTGACACAAGTTGTTGTTAATTAGGTTTTGGTGTTAATCACCCAATAGGTGGCGCTGCTATGCAGGAATTTTCACGATTTTCGCTGTAGCTCTATCTCAAAAACTAATGGACGGATTTTCATCAAACTTCAGATTCAGTTAGTCCTTGATATGACTTGCTACTGATTATGTGTTGGTGTAAATCGCCCAACAGGTGGCGCTTCTGTGCTGCCTTTTTCCCCGATTGCCTCAATAGCTGTATCTATAGAACTAATGAACGAATTTTCATCTAACTTCAGATTTAGTTGTATGTTGACACAAGTTGTTGTTAATTAGGTTTTGGTGTTAATCACCCAATAGGTGGCGCTGCTATGCAGGAATTTTCGTGATTTTTGCTGTGGCTCTATCTCAAAAACTAATGCACGGATTTTTTCCGAACTTCAGATTCAGTCAGACGTTGACATAAATTGTTGCTGATTAGGATTTGGTATAAATCACCCAACAGGTGGCGCTGCTAGACAGCATTTTGTTGGATTTACACGATTTCAGTGATAGTCATATCTCAAAAACTAATGCACGGATTTTCTCCAAACTTCAGATTCAGTCAGACGTTGACATAAATTGTTGCTGATTAGGATTTGGTATAAATCACCCAATAGGTGGCGCGCTAGGCAGCATTTTGCTGGATTTACACGATTTCAGCGATAGTCATATCTCAAGAACTAATGCACGGAATTTCATATCTTTAGAATCCTCATGAGATGCATAGATTGCCATTTAATTCTGGCAGTGTGATAGCGAATTTTGATATATTAACATGTATGAGATATAAGAAAGTTTTGGGATTGGTACATCCGACTAGTTAATACAGGGTTTCACTTCTGTAAATACAATTTTTAACCATTCAAAGGGAGAAGGAAGAGAAATTTCCAAGGTGTAACTAAAAAAATTTAATAGACTGATTACAACAGCAAACATTAAAAATGTAACTAAAGTGGAACCAGATAAATCTTTACTAAATCAATATGTTTCCCTTTTGGCGAGGATCACAACATAAAGGGCAGAACTGGGAAATTTCATTAGTGGCCAGTGGCCAGAAGTAGATGTTTTATCAACTGGCTGCTTTCTTTAAACTTGTGGCTTTTAGTATTAATCTAAAATTCAATAGTCCAAATAAATGTCAACATAAACATACTGTAACCAGCAAAAGCAAAATCCTCGATGAAATAAAAAAATCTTTACCCTCTCCTTATAGGAAAGTAGCCCTGCCATATAAGGTGGGCACTGAGTGCTGACAAACAATTTTTTTACGCATGAAAGTGGGAAATGGGATAAAAGACAGAAATTTTTTTCCATCTATACAATAAGGCCAAACATGTATAATTTAGATATATTTTAACAGTTATTCATACCATAAAATGAATTATAACTGTACATATGATTGTTATTTTCTTTTTGTAAGTTAGAAAGTATTAAAAGAAAAAATAAATAAATAACAATAAATGTATAAATTCATTAAATCAAAAAAGAAAATTGGAAACAGTTTGCTAAAAGTATAAATCCTTCCAAATGTATCTGATGAACTTATGTGAAGTAGAGAGATTAATTTTTCAAAATAAATGTATTATTTTAAATGAGTTGACTGCTTAAGACTTTAAAATATATGCATGCCAAATTGATCTTTACTCCAGAAATACGTTTCCAAAAATGCATCACTGAAATTACCCAGAAGTGTTTTATAAATAGAATAAAATATTCTATTCCAAAAATACCTTATGGAAACTTCCTTTCCCTAGTTAAAAAACTTAATTTACATGACTTTCAGATGCTTATAATAAAAGCTCGCCTTTGATTTGATAGTACAGCAATTCAGAAACAAACTCCAAGAATTTTAGTAGATAAAATGTCTAATTATTATGCTTTCTAGACCCCCCCCCCCCACCCATATGCGTCTAATATTTTCTTTGCATTTTTGCATCAATCCAGAGAATGCCCAAATTTGCTTTTAAAAAAGTGGAATTCCTCCTTTAGGAGGTGAAGATGACACCAATAAAAAACACATTCTCGAAATTAATGAATTTACTTTACATCGGATTTGAACATCCTTCTCAATCGATGCCCATCAAACTGTCTGACTCTCAAAACAGATCGAGAGAAAAAACAAAACAAAAAACAATCACATGATCGTCCTGTCGGCGCTGCTAGCATGTGGAGGCGAATACACTCCCAACCTTGAAACCCAAAGGTTTCAATAAAAACACGTACTATTTTACTACATTTTCACATTAAATATAGAATAGATACAAAGGTATAGTGCTGTCCTCTAAAAAAAACCCACAGGAAAATGTATCCTAAAAAAAACCCACCCTAGAACTTAATAAAAAAAATCACAGAAGTCAAAATTTCTTTTTGTCCTGTTTCTATATGTCATTTACAATAATAAAAGCATTTAAAATTACTTAACTGTTTATTTAGTTTTTTAAAAAATAAGCAAAAAATTACATTTATAATTTTTCATTTGTAAATCCTTCAATTTACAATTATTAAAATATTTTTTTTTTTTTTTTTTTTGCAGAATTGTGTTTTAAAACTAATTAATAATGAAAGAAAAACTTTGCTGTTTAATATTTTGATTTCTAGAAGTGTTTTTACATGTGGGTTATTTTTAGAAAAAAGTGGGTTTTTTTCAAAGTCTTGTTTAATTGGCTGCCATTTTGTAATATATTGATAGAAAAAAAAAATACTATACATTAAAATCTTAGTCAGGACAGGCTGTGAAAATGTAGCTATTTCAAATTGTTTTGTATTTTTTATTAAATTTTATATAGTGAGAAATTAAAAAAGTGGGGTTTTTTTTAGAGGACAGCATGTTACAATAACTAGCACAATATATATACACTCTGAATATACTTAATGAAATAAGAAATTCAATTATAATCATACAATAGCAAAAATTAAAAAGTTTATTACATTATCTGAAATAGGTAAAATACAAACATTGGAAATACTTCCTTTATAAGTGCCCTTAGGCATTTTTACATTAACAACTCTGATTTTTCCGTTATTTCTACGAATGACGCTTTCTATTCTACCAATTACCCAAGTACATACCGGTAGGTTTTCTTCCTTTAGCAATACAACCATGTTTATCACCTTTAATACTATGCCACTTGGATCGCTGCTGCAAATTACACAAATAATCTCTGGTCCATTTTTTTTCAAATAGTTTGAACCAGTTTTGTTAGCAGTTGCCATTTAGAAAGTCTATTAGTTTCTACATATGAAATATCTATCTCAGGTAAAGAGTTAAGTGGCCTATCGATCAAAAAGTGACCAGGAGTTAAAACATTATAATCATTTGGATCGGAAGACAGTGGTGTCAGAGGTCGGCTGTTTAAAATAGCTTCAATTTGACTGCTTACAATCAAAATCCCCTCAAATGTGAGTTTATGCTCACCTACCACTCTTTTAAAATGGTGTTTGAAAGACTTTACCCCCGCCTCCCACAGTCCCCCAAAATTAGGTGACTGTGGAGGGATAAAGCTCCATGACACACCTTCAGAAGACAGGTAATCAGTTACATACACATTTTTAAATAAAGCAAATAATTCCTTTATTTCTGAAGCAGCACCTCGAAAATTAGTGCCATTATCAGAAAAAAGATGAGATGCCAAATCTCTGCGTGCAAAAAATCTTTTTAAACATGCAATCATGGCCTCTGCCGATAACTCAGTGATAATTTCAAATAAACTGCCTTAGTCATAAAACAAATACACAAACATAAATTTTTTGATATACACCTTTCCTTTGGTTCTTATACTTTATTAAGAAAGGCCCACAACAATCTAGGCCTGAATTGGAGAAAGGAGGATTAATGGTTACTCTTTCCTTAGGGAAAGGTGCCATAATTTGACTCATTTCTTTTGGGTTCGCCTTAAAGCATATTACACAATTATGAAGAGTTTTTCTAGCAATAGCACGTCCCCCCAAAGGCCAGTATTCTTGCCGAACGGCATACAACAAAGTTTGGGGCCCAACATGAAATTTTTTTAAATGAAAATACAAAAAAATCATTTCCGTGAATTTGTGGCTCTTAGGAAGTAAAATAGGATGTTTAACATCAATTTGTAAGTTAGCATTAACTAATCGGCCACCCACGCATATTATACCATCATTATCAATAAAAGGGCATAAACTACTTACATTAAACTCCTTAATCCTTCCTTCCTCTCTCTAGGCCTTTATCTCCCTAGAAAATGCCTGAATTTGAACATATTTTATTAAAAACAATTCCGTTTCCACGTTAGACATATTGCGACTCATGCAACAAGAATTAATGTTATTTTCTATGGGTTCGCCAGGACTTGAAAAATTTTCCGAGGTAGACAGATTTTCGGCTTGCGCAGAGACTGTCTTGGGTAACAAGGGTAACAACTTGGGTAACAACAACACTTGGATAAACAAGACTTTTATTTATGTATTTATATTACCAATCATATGCAACTTCATATCAGAATATTTGTAAGTTATTTTACTTGCAACTATTTCAACTTTGTAAGAATATTCTAATTTCAATAATCATAAATTTAGTTACTGATAATATATATATATATATATATATATATATATATATATATATATATATATATATAACTATTAAAGCATCCGCTGATTATTATTATTTTAAACATGGTATGTGTAAAATCAAAGTCTGTTTTTGGAGTATTTACTTGTTGAAAATTTAAAATATTGAAGTAATTTGTTCAAGAAAATATAGAATTGTAGTAAACAAGACTTTTATTTATGTATTTATTTTACCAATAACACTAAATTTTGATAGCTATGCAAACAAGAATTTAAGAAATGTGTTTTAATGAAGCTATTTAGCTAATTTAGTATAATATTTTCTTTGACTGTTTATAACATTATTCCAAATGCAATGCTTTAAAGAAGTTTAGCTTTTTTTTTTTTTTTTTTTTTCCAAAAATTATTACAGCAACCACTGATTTTTTTTCTTTATTTGAAAGAACATGGTATATGGAGCATTTAAAAAAAATATTAGGTTCAGGTTGGAAGATGCACTTTTATAAAATTGATTTTTGAAAATTTTCATACAAAATATAGTAACTGTCAATATAAATATTTTTTTAATTATATACAAAAGATCCAGCATTAAAACAGTATTTTTTTCTGAATTCCACATGGAAAGAACTATAAGTGGCAAAATTTTCAGCTTTCTATCTTAAGTAGCAGCCGAGAAATAAAATTCCGCAGTTAAAAGCACACCCATGACTTCCACTACAAAGTGACGCATTTTTTGCTGTACACCCACATTCAAGGTCACGTTAAAAAAAATGTATAAGTCACATCAATTTAAAATTTCATGTGCCTTTCTAACTTTGTTAGTATGGTGTTTTCTGAAAATTTCAGACAAATCGGAGATGGTGGGTTACATGGCTGGGGTGATTTGGCATGGAATGACCCGAAGAACAAAGCGTTTCTCAACTTATCTCTTTCAAAAATTGCAATGCAATATATTAAATAATTAGTCTAACAAAAAACGTGGTATTTAACACTACAGAATTTAAACTGAACATTATTATAAAAGCGGAAAAATGATTTAAAAACAGCAATTATTATAGAATTATCTGTATTCACAAGACAGTCTACATTCTAGATATAAGATTCAATGAAAAAAATTATTTGTATTTTTTAACTTGTAATTATTTTATAATTATTTTATTACAATTATCATTTAAATAGAGCAACTAAATAAATAGTGAGGTGGTTTATTAGTAGTACTTTCTATTCTAATGTTGAAAACAATGAGTAATCCTCGTACAATGCGGCATATTATCCGTGGATTATAATAGGCCGAAAAATACGGTATATTTTGCTTTCTTGAATCTAAACTTAACAAAATAAAGTTGTCAGCTTTTTGTTGATAATCTTGTATCCCTAAAATTATAATTTACTATTTAATACCTAAATAAAGATGTTAGCTTTAACTTATAAGGTTTGTTTTATTCAAATTTTCAAACCTAATTGAGTAAATAGTTATAATATGCTAAAGTTAATGTGATGGAGCACCATTGAACAATTAAAACTATGAAGTAAAGAGATATAGATGTATCTAAATATTATTATTGTTGTTGAAAATTTTTTTAAATATGAAAATTAAGAGATTAATTAAGTGTTATTATACTTAATATGAACGTTGTACTGATGCAGGTCTTCAACTACAGACCATTGAAAGCCAATCCACACTGAGAGGTAATGCAGTTTACTTAAATATTTCGAGGATTTCAGATATCAGTGGCCAACTTATATTTATTCTATATGAATGGGTTTAACTCATTTTCATAATTTTTTTGGTTAGCATACACATACATGCGTGTAAGTTTAGATTTTGGTGGTTTACAGTAATTTTCCTAAATACAAATGTAAAACGAGCTGCAAATAATATTTATTAGTTTTGTTATTTCTTATTTGTGCTACTAACTAATGAAATTACTTATTTGTTTATTAATTCTGTAATTAATTATACTGTTTCTTCTAGGCCATTTTTTTTTAATGGTGCTGCATCATGCCCCTTTTAAAATTGGCAAAATGCATCCTGCCTTAAAAAAAATAGTTGAAATTCACCTGTAGTTGTAGCCAGAAATTTCTTGTAAAAAAATTTCCTCATTCCACAGTATTTCTAAATTCATGTCGCCAAGATCTTGCAAAAATATAGAACCTTATTTCTTTAGAAAAAACATGATATTATTAAAATATGTTACTTAATTGTATTTTTCAATTTGTTATTCGTAAAATTATTAAAAATTAAGGACACTTCATTTATCATACAAAAAATTATCATTACTAATATATTATCCTCATGAAATAGTGCCCTTTTTGGGAACTAGCATCCTGTCCCTTTTTCTTTCTAAAATGAATAAAGTAGACTCCCTCCAGTCCGCGACCCTAAAATCCGCGTATTTTTTCAGATGTAAACAGTGAAATTTACAGTTAAGGTGCAGGCACAAAATTCAAGATGGCGCCGAAATCAGCGACTACCGCCATGTTTTTTTTACTCAATTTTTTGTTAATTATTCTCTTTTGTCTATTACAGCTGATTTATTACTAAATAAGTTTATATTACTTTTGATTTTTATATAAATTAGCATATCTATATCAAAAATTCCAGGGCTCGAAATGGAAAAATCTACGAAACAGAACGCTATTTAAAAATTATTTTTGCCGATTTTTTTTTTTTTTTTTTTTTTTTTTTTTTTTTTTTTTTTTTAAGTATAGACAAATTTATTTCTAAACATACAAAGCAATAAAAACATTCAAGGCTCTAAATAACAATGAAAACAGTAACAGAGAGCGCAATAAGCTATATTAAACAGTAACAATGTTTCAATAAAAGTATGGAACGGAACGCTATTTACCATAATTTTACGAATCGGAACTTTATTTATTATAATTTCAAGAACCGGAATATCGCTCCGATTTGTTCCAGTACATTTCGAGCCTTGAAAAATTCCCTTTTATTGTATTTTCTGTAGAATATTAGCAAGTGTAAACTGTAGTGGAATTGTTTACTTTTCTTCCGTTCGTTTCCTCGTGTTTCAATATTTATTATTTTTTCAATATTACGTACGCATTTTAATATGTAATTCTGATTAATACGACTAAATGCAAGCTTTTTTATGAAGAAAAATATGAATTTACTTCCGAAAAAAATCTAATGGCCCTGTTTTGTATATACAGTAAAGCGCTTATCTCTTATCTGTGCGTATAGACAACTGAGAAAAATCTTGAGAAAAAGGAAATGCGCGGAGCGAATGTGAGAAGCAACGGAACATGGCAAATAAGATATAAGTTTCGTTTTGAGATCGCAGCGTGAAAGAGGTATCGACGTCAGTTTTCATCAATGTTTAATTCAGACACTTTTTTCCGGGAGGGATTTCTGTGGCTCCAGGGATGGGGGAGAATTGCACTTTTTGACCATTGAAAACACAATCTCAAATCTTCCGAGGGGGAGCATCTCATTGCTCCGGGGAGGAATATCCCCCCAGGCCACCTCCTGAATTCAACACTGGTTTTAATCTAATGATTTTTATTTATTTATTTTTAATTTTACGTACGTATTTTAATATGTAATTATGATTAATATGACTGAACTCAAGTTTTTTCATAAAGAAAATACGCATTTATTTCCGAAATAAATAAAGATGGCGCTAATATCATCGGCGATCGCGATCGTTTTCTAAAATATTTTTTAATTAATCAAGCTTTTTCGTTTATTAAATCTGGATAAACATGGCATAAAATTTCGTTATTGATGCAGATTCTTCATCAGAAACTGAATCTGATGAAGAACTTGAAAAAATTAATCTTGAAGAAGGTCTAGCCATAGGAGAAAAATATTTGAGCTTCCTGAAGCAGCAGAGCTTTATATCTGAGCAACAGATAATGAATCAGCAGCAGCTTCAGGATGCAATAACAAAAGAACGAAACAAAAAATTAAACAAACAACCATTTTATCCATGTTTCAAAAATATAAAATAAAAAAATAAGTAAAGTTTGTAAAAAAAAAAAATAAGAAAAAATTATTTTTCCTCATTATTATGTATATTTAGTATTGTATGTTTGTATTTAGTGTTATTTATATGTATATTTATATATTATTTTATATTTATATTATATTGTATATTTATATGTGCATTTAGTATTGTATCTTAATTATTATTTACATGACTTAATTTTTAATATTTTTCTAAATTTTTTATTTTGCATAATTATTTTATTTAATAATTACTTACTTTTAAACTAATAAATTATTTTAATATTTTACTTAATTATTTTAATGTTTCACTTTATTGTAACCATTCATTATAATTTCCATTGCTCAACTACCAATCAAATTAATGTTCAAAAATGTAAACAAATAAATGACCAGAAATCCGCAAAATTCTAAAATCCGCACAACCTCTGGTCCCAAGCTGTGCGGATTTGAGGGAGTCTACTGTATTACATTATTATCATTTTAATAATTAAGGCTTAAAAATGTATAATGTTTTTAATTAGAGAGTTAATTGTTTAATAATTATTAATTTGAAGTAGTGTAAACTATTTAATATAAAATGTAGTTAATAATTTTAATAAATGTCAAATATCACTAGTATTTATAAAGTTTTACATAATTATTACAATATTAAAATGTGTATAACATTGTATGATACTACCTAATGAAACTACTAATTTGCAGTTTTTATAATTTCTGTAATTACTAACTAATAATTATAATTTTATTAATTAAAGTGTAAAAACATATATTATGTTAGCAATTAGTGGTTTAATTGTTTTGGAAACTTAAAACTCTTGGTAGCTATTCAGTATTTGAACGCTGGGAAAAAAATCAGATTTAAATAAAAAAAAAATCTGATTTTTAAAAAAAAAATCATGATTTTTTTTACACCCTAGTTTTTTCCAAATGAAACATTTGAAAAATAAAATAAAATAAAGATTGTTGATGCAAAAGTGGTCATTTAAAAAAATATAAATTTCAAAATTGCGAACTATTTGATCATATCACTATAAATATATACTTAAAATAAAAATATCAAATAAATACACATAGCTAATAAAACTAGATTTAAATTGCAGGCATGAAATTAAAAATGCCATTGAATAAATATTGGATATAGGGTAGATGTGCCAGTAATGGGCACCCTTAAGGAATTTCTTTAAAAATTATTTTTGTATTAATAGTTATAATTATTATATTTCAGTTTTTTCAATGTTATATTAACCTATCAACAATATTTAACCATTCTTATAGTCTCATTTCCCAATATGAATGGAAATTTAATTTTAAATAACAGAAATATATCAAAACACCCAAAAGCCCAGTAATGGACACCCTCTGGCCCAGTAATGAACACCCTATGTTCCAGTAATGGACACCCCATAAAAAGTAATAAATATAATTGTTTTTATGACTGTATTTAGAACCAGAATTTAATGAATACATACTAATGAAACAAAATAGTTATATTCAAATAAATTTAACAATTAGCATACCAATAATTAATAAAATATTTGTCATAATCATTTACTGTTTGCATCAATTATTGTAATTATCAGAAGATCGATGTTTTAATTATTTTAGATGGATAGTTTAAAATACTAAATATCAGGCAATTAAAGCTATCAAAGTATTGAAATGGTGGGTGATTTAAAAGATAATAAAAAAAAAAGTTTTGGAATATTAGTGTTTAGTTTTGTCTCACTATTTTTAACAATTAATCTTCCAGAGACTACTTGGTATATCATTTATAATAATTAATATTACAAATATGAAAGAAATGATGTGAGTTGAATATTTTAAATACTAAAGAAAATAATTTCAAAATAAAACTGTAGAACTGATGCTTGAGGCCACTGATCTGCAGATTTACCAGTTTCATGAATATACCTATATCTTTCATTAATATTACTCTTTTTTTTGGGGGGGGGGGGGGGTTCAGAGGTGAATAATGAAACGTTTAAGACAAAGTAGATTTTTAATAGCTTCTGTAACTTAATTGTTTTTATTTAAACGGAGAGGGATTAAAGCCCTATGAGCCCCTCTTTGACTGTGCTCTTAAACAATATTTTCTGCTTCCTGCCTGGTTTGATTGCCAGATTATAAAATATGCAAGGTACATATACTAAATTAAAAGTAAATAAATAAAATAAAATATTGAAATTTTATTAATCACATAAAATAACTTAAAAGCAGCTATTTATAAAAGTTTATGGTGTTATTACATTTTGGTAAGTATAATTTAAAAATTAAATTTGATTATTTAGGTTTGCAGTTAAGTCAAAATATTTTATGCACTATAAACATTACTGAAATTGCATTTTTAGCAATGTCTACATGGGGTGTCCATTACTGGAAAATGAATAATTAACCATCCCAGTAATGAACACCCCCTCTTAAAACCTTAAAAATAAATGAAATTTTGTAAATGGCCATTAGTATAAAAAATTCTAAGTTTTCTATTGCTACTCAAACAAAAACATTCAAATTTTGCAAGAAAATAAATAATATATAAATTAATTAAACAAAGCTGGCTCTTAGCCTCTTCATTAAGATTTTCACAGAAAAACAGTGAAACTTTGAAACATTATTTTCTGCTTCCTGACTGGCTTGATTAAAAGTGTTAGTAATAACCCAGTTTTGTAAAACATACAAGTGGGTTATTATAAAAAAATAATTAAAGCTAAATGTTTATTAGTTATTTTTTTATGAACCAAAAACATCAAGGGGTGTCCATTACTGGCACATCTACCCTATATGATATAGGGTAGATGTGCCAGTAATGGACACCCTTCCAGTAATGGACACCCCTTGATGTTTTTGGTTCATAAAAAAATAACTAATAAATATTTAGCTTTAATTATTTTTTTTTATAATTCCCCCTTGTATGTTTTATAAAACTGGGTTATTGTTGACACTTTTAATCAAACCAATCAGGAAGCAGAAAATAATGTTTCAAACTTTCGCTGTTTTTCTTTGAAAATCGTAATGAAGAGGCTAAGAGTTGGCTTCGTTTAATCAATTTATATATTATTTATTTTCTTGCAAAATTTGAATGTTTTTGTTTGAGTAGCAATTGAAAACTTTGAATTTTATATACCAATGGCCATTTACAAAATTTCATTTATTTTTAAGATTTTAAGAGGGGTGTCCATTACTGGGATGGTTAATTAGTCATTTTCCAGTAATGGACACCCCATGTAGACATTGCTAAAAATGCAATTTTAGTAATGTTTATAGTGCATAAAATACTTTGGCTTAACTGCAAACCTAAATAATCAAATTTAATTTTTAAATTATACTTACCAAAATGTAATAACACCAAAACTTTTATAAATAGCTGCTTTTAAGTTATTTTATGAGATTTTATGAAATTTCAATATTTTATTTTATTTATTATTATTATTTTTTTATGTAGTACATATACCTTGCATATTTTATAATCCGGCAATCAAACCAGCCAGGAAGCAAAAAATATTGTTTAAGAGCACAGTCAAAGAGGGGTTCATAGGGCTTAATCCCTCTCCGTTTAAATAAAAACAATTAAGTTACAGAAGCTATTAAAAATCTATTTTCTGTCTTAAATGTTTCCTTATTTTTAAAAAAAAATGTAATACTATTAATGAAAGTTACAGGTAATATTCATGAAACTATAGTAAATCTGCAGATCATTGGCCTCAAACATCAGTACTACAGTTTTATTTTGAAATTAATTTAAATACTAAATAAATTTTTATTTAGTATTTAAAATATTCAACTCACAATATCATTTCTTTCATATTTGTAATGTTAATTATTATAAATGATATATCAAGTAGAGCCTGGAAGATTGTTAAAAATAGGAACACAAAACTAAACATTTAAAAATAGTGGCACAAAACTAAACATTAATATTCCAAAACTTTTTTTTAATTACCCTTTAAATCCACCACTGTTACAATAATTTGATAGCTGTAATTGCCTGATATTTAGTATTTTAATCTATCCATCTAAAATAATTAAAACTATCAATCTTCTGATAATTTCAATAATTGATACAAACAATAAATGATTATCACAAATACTTTATTAATTACTGGTATCCTAAATGTTAAATTTATTTGAAAATAACTATTTTGTTTCATTAGTATGTATTCATTAAATTCTGGTTCTAAATAGTCATAAAAACAATTATATTTATTTATTACTTTTTAGGGGGTGTCCATTACTGGAACAGAGGGTGTCCACTACTGGGCCAGAGGGTGTCCATTACTGGACTTTTGGGTGTTTTGATATATTTCTGTTATTTAAAATTAAATTTCTATTCATATTGGGAAATGAGGCTATAAGAATGGTTAAATACTGTCGATAGATTAATATAATATTGAAAAAACTGGAATATAATAATTTTAACTATTAATAAAAAAATAATTTTTAAAGAAATTCCTTAAGGGTGTCCATTACTGGCACATCTACCCTATATGTATTATTGAACCCTGTAAGAAACGTAGGATTACCTAAAGATAAAGCAGAATTGTTGGCGTCTAGACTGCTGCAGTGGAATTGTTTCGACTCGAAAGTAAATGCGACTGCATAGCGTAACTGCCATACCTACTCCACTCCTACTACTTTTTAAAAGTGAAAATAACTTTATATTTTGCAGTAATATAGAGGGTTTCATGGCATCTCTGAAAATTCACTACAAAATTGATGACTGAAGATTATTAAAAAGATTGTTGATATTCTTCAAAATTAAGTCCTAAAGACTGTCTTGCATAACAGGAACTTGTTTTGGCCTGTTGCAATTGATTATCCAGCTTACATTAAGAAACTTATTCGAACATGAAGTAACTTATGAAGAGTAAACTATGACAAGTTTAAATGGCAGATTTCTGATGATGTACACAAGTCATTGTCATATTACTTAGACTACAACAGGGTTACACCAAATTCTGTTGCTTTTTGCGTCTGTGGGATAGCTATGCCAAGAAACGTCACTACAAACAGAAAGATTGGAGTATGCATCAATCAATTCAACCTGAAACACATAATGGATATAATATGATTATGAACAGCAGATATTCCATGAAAAGATGCTTATATTGAAAAAAAAAAAATACACATAAATGTTTTGAATCTGCAAATTACACGAATAAGTATTACAATATACTATGTAGATCAGTAATAAAATTTTATATATAAAAATCATCCAAATAAATACGCGTTTTCTAACATAACTTTGCGCACTACACTAAATTTTGATAATTTTAATAACACACTGCAAATCATCAACATTTGTAACCATACTAGGCAATAAACATAATTTATGGAGAGAAAATAACTTTTGCCTGTTAAACTCTGTGTTCGCGTACAATCTGGCTTATAAATGCGCATTTGAAAGATTTAAACTTGTTGCATATTTAAGTTCTGTGTTTTACAAATTATTATAACACTGACAACTTTTCATTTGCTGAATCATCAATTATTGTTAATAAGGATTAACTTAAAAAGTTTGCTCCCAGTACAAGAAGTTGATAATAGAATAGAGGCTGACTTAAAAAAGAAAAAAATCACATAACTTACCAATCTTACTCTCCATCCTTATTGGAACAACAGACGAAAATCAAATTAGAGATTAATTAAATGACTTGCAATTTTGTGAAGTGGAAAGTGAAAGAAGAAATGCCACAATGCCAGAAATGCAGAAGCCGGATCACAACATCACCGTTGCCAATTTTGACGCCCCGAATCCGAAACTAAAAAAAAAATTCTTACCAAAATTATATATTTTTTCAAGTTCATTGTAAACTTTACGCATGCTTACTATAGACAGCACTGTTGAAGATATATATATATGCTTTCTATCTGAAGTGAAGTTACAGAATTATTGATTCCTTATTTACATTTGTCTTGTGCCTCGTTTTATTTGTTCATTTTGGTAGTTGCTGTTGTTCGTATTTTATTAATACAGTATTAGCTTAGTACTAAGAATGGACGATCGCCTAATATGCCCCATTTGCGGAGTGTTTTTGTTTGAACCCTATATAAAATGCGCCGAGTGCATTCGTCCCCAGCGATATTTTTGTGTGCAATGTTTTGCTAAGGGCCGGGAATATGAAAATCATAAAAATGATCACCCTTACATTATTGTGGTAAACATTTTAAGTCTTTTTCTGAACAGTAGTTAAATACGCTTATAAACATGCTTTTCCTTCATTCACTATTCTTTTTACACTTGTGATATAACTAATCAGCAACTGTAAATTACTATAAAATCCGTGTCTACAATTTGATAACCAGATTTATTGCTTTATCAAAAATTACTATTGTTATTTTCTACATCCTACTGAACTATGTTTAAATTCACAATTAACATCTTTAAAGAATTTCCCCTGAAAATGGATCTTTAATTAATTGATGTAAATTGTTATTTTTCAACAGTATTTGTATTTCATTATTCTAACAACACTGTTTAATAAATTTTGCAGTCAAAGTTTTGTGGGCAGAGAGTGACACACGTAACACAGGCTTTAATTTTCATTTATTCAATTATTTATTAAATTTTAATTTTAACTGTGATTTTAGATGGTATGGTAAATAAGTTATTACCATATTTTTTAATTTAAATGCGTGGCAAAAAAACTCACAGAAATATATCATTTAATGTCATTACTCAAAATTTGCTTTTTTTTCTAAGTCACACACGTAACTTTTTAAAAAAGCTATTTAAAAAATAACTATTATATCAAAATGATAGGTTTCTGCATAAAATAATAAAGTAAAGTGTATATTTTTTAAAGAACTTTTGTTTGCACTTTTAAATAAGAAATATACTGAAAAACAGGGTTCCTACGGGTCAGGGAAAACCTGGAAAACAGGGAAAAGTCAGGGAATTTGAAAATTTAGGCAAAAAGTCAGGGAATTTTTTAAATATTTGAAAAGGTCAGGAAAAAGTCAGGGAATTTTTTATATACTACTTCCATTAGAATTTCTATTATCGTCGTAAATGAAAAAATTTTGAATTAATTATTCATCCAATCTAAAAATTTTATATAAAATTTATGCAAACTATATAGCAATATGAAAAATAATTAAAAAGTTGGAAATTCATTCAGCACTTACTTTTTATAGCATTTATCTAAATTAAAGTCCATTATGGAGGGTTTTACAACAATATATAAGCCTAATTTTTACCGAGAAAGGTCAGGGAAATTTTTAAATAAAGTCAGGGAAAACCTGGAAAAGTCAGGGAATTTTTTTTACCAGAATTGTGTAGGAACCCTGAAAAATCCTTAATTAATTAGAATTTTTTTTTTCTCCAAATGTCACACACGTAACATGGAATGGCCCTGTGGTAAAAAGTGCATTTTTTTCAAAGTGAAATTTTTGAAGATAACTGAAAAGATAAATGGATAAAAAATTTTGCAATTGTAAAAGTCAATTTTTTTATTTATATTTATTTATGTATTTTATTATTTTTTTTATGGAAGAAATCATCATACAGGAAAACTTTCAGTGTACAATTTACAATAAGTCTGAAAAAGTACAACTTACAGAGAAAACTTACAATCTGGCAACCCTAGGCTACAATAAAATATGCACATTTTTACTAGCTTTGTAATTTGTTTTTGTCTCACAATACACTTTTAATTTAAATAATAGCAAAAATTAATGGTACAGATGTCATATTAAAATCGTTGACACCCTAGACCCTACCCATCCATAAATGAGTCAAGTTTTCTTAATAAATTAATTTGGCACAGATGTCATATATTGGCACAATTTTTTCTGATGGCAATGTCATATACACAATGTGTAGTACTTAACTGGCGCCAAAGTGTCGTTATTTTGCTTGAAATGGTAACCCGGATTTTGTTGTTTATGCTGTAGATGTTTTCGCCAAATTGGCATCAGAAAAAAATCATGCCAATATATGATATCTGTGCCAAATTAATTTAATAAGAAAAGAAAACTTACTCATTTATGGATGGGTAGGGTGTCAATGATTTTAATCAAATGGTTTGAATCAATGATTAAGCCGTGATTTTAATCAACTGATTAAAAAAAAAAAAAAAAAAATCATTAATTTTCTGAATGTTTAAAATTACATAAAATCTAAGATGAATATAACTTGGAAAGTTTCTATTGGTATTTTGTCTTATCAATAAGCAAAAAAAAAAAAAAAAAAATGCTTTAAATAATTGTTTCTAAGCTTAGACTTGTAAAAAATTAAGTCAGGGGTCTGTCCAGACTTTTCTCTCAGGGTCCTGTTTTTGTGAAATTGTGCAAAGGTTTTTTACATTTGTGAAAAATCTAGTCTTAATTTTGTGAATTAAAAATGATCATTATATTCAGGTTCTTTTTATATGTGTTTTAAGAAGATAGTATATGTATGTAAAATACACATATCTTCTTTATATATGTAAAAGTGACAGGGAAAATTTAACTTTTAAATGATTAAATTTGTGAAAGGTTTAGTTTTCAATTTTGTAAAAAAGCCTATTTTTTTCGGCAAAGAATTTTGTGAAGAGTCCTTTTTTAAGGTGAAAAGTTTTGTGAAGGGTCCTGTTTTGATTTGAAAAATTTTGTGAAGGGTCCTTCCTGTTTTGAAAAGAAACATTTTGTGAAGGGTCCTTTAAAGGACCCAATTTCTCCCTAAACAGATACGTGTAAGTACAGTAAGTTTGTAAAAAGGAAGTTTTTATTTGTTATAAAAAACATTTAATTTAAAAATGATATTTAAATCTAATATATATAATTTGCAATGTCATTATTTTCCTTTAACTAATCAAATTATTCATTCTTTTATATAAATAAGCATAGCAAATGTATTAAATTTCGGCAAGCAAAAGAATAGTAGCCAGTATGTTATTTTCTCATTCTACTTTTGCAGGGGTCGATACAGGTTTTTATTCTTGGGGCTCATTTTGTAAAAAGTAAAAGTTATTTTTGTGAATTTTATTATATTTTTGTGAAAAATAACATTCTGTAATGAAAGTTGAAATCCATTTTTACTCAAATTTGAACCAAGCATTTATTAACAAAAACTTCCTTAAATCCTCTAGCTACTGTTTTTTTTTCCTAACCTGGTTTTGTTGACAAATTACATATTTTAAAACAGTTTTTATAAAAAGGCATTTTATGAAGGGGCCTATTTTATTAAAAGGAGTTTTATGAAGGGGCCTGTCATCTTAAATGGAATTTTGTGAAGGGGCCCATTTTATTAAGTTTATTTTTTGTGAAGGGGTCCATTTTATTAAATTTATTTTTGTGAAGGGGCTTATTTTTTTAAATTTACTTTTGTGAAGCAGGGGCGGATCCAGAGAATCGTTATCCGGGGGGGAGGGGGGCGATACCGAGTGACATCTAATCAACGTAGTCATAACTTCTGTTGCTCAAATCATTCCTTGCAGTTAATTATTAAATGAATATGAAATAATTAATGTGATTTGAAAATATTACAGACTCTTGATTATCTGACATCCGATTAATCGAAACACTCGGTTATCCAACACTCTTATTATATAATCCTGCCCTCTCCTCAAAATATGATTTATTGTTACTTATTAGGTCGTAAAATTAAAAACGTTATAATAGAATATATTTATTAAATGTTTTATTATTATTTTTTTCTTTTTACTCTTCTACTATGGTAATTATGTATCTTATTTTTTGTTCTTTTAGTTATAGTGAACAACGTTAATAACACAAGCCTGCAATGATTGTGTTTTTTAACATTTGATAATTGATTTTGATGTATTTTTTAGCACTGAATCCGAAAATGACCTTCATTTTTAAACGTCACGTCACGATTTTCGGAAATCGTAAATTTCAAAGTTAAAAAGTAAGAAATAGCGAAATCCCACAAAGCAATTTGTGAAAAATGCCTTAACAAAAGAAGGTAAATGTTTTAAATGCATCTGCGACAAATTTCCCAGCCTTATCATATCAACCGCCAAAATAAAAGAGGATACCGAGATGAACCCCATAGAGATAATTAAAAGAAAAGCGGGAAACAGAGCATGAGCGGTTCAAAAAAAGTTCCACGCATGGAATAAAATTATAAAGATTTTAAATACACAATATTTTACATGTTTAACTGTAAAAATACAAAGTATAAGCAAAAAAATGAATAAATTATTATGAAAAAAAGTTACGCCTATTTTATAGTAGCAGATTTTTGCAATATTTCGACTTTTTAAAAATTTGCGATTTGTGAAGTGATTGTATGGTAAAAAATGAAGGTCATCTTTGGATTCAGCACTAAAAAATACATAAGAACCAATTATCGAAAGCTAAAAAAGATAACCATCACATCCATTTTTTAATATCAGATTTCTGAAAGAGGATAATCTCTGAAAAAGGATCCCCTTCAGAAATCTGAAGGGCCTTTAACATCCTTAAAAGTCAAAATGTGTAATCTAAGTAGTGTTTATACCTCTTCACAGGCGCGGATCCAAGGAAGGGGGAGATCGTCCCGTCGACAATGTCGCCGAAAAAAATCATTTTCATCAATCGTTCACAGGTAAAAAATCGTCAAAGGATCGCACAAAAAACGTGAATTTCCTCAACAGGATCGCACAAAAACGCGAATTTCGTCAAAGAAGCACGAAAAAACACGAATTTCATCAAAAAATAGAGCATTTCATCAAAGGACCACGGAAAAAACGCGAATTTCGTCAAAAGACCACGAAAAAAAAACGCGAATTGAGTAAAAGGATAGCAGAAAAAAACACGAATTTCGTCAAAGGGTCTCAGAAAAAAATGCAAATTTCGTCAAAGGATCGCAGAAAAAATGCAAATTTCGTCAAAGGATGGCAGGAAAAATGCGAATTTCGTCAAAGAATCGCAGAAAAAACGCGAATTTTGCCAAAGGATCGCAAAAAATATGAATTTCGCCAAAGGATCGCAGAAAAAAATGCTTATTTCGCCAAAGAATAGGAGGAAAAAATGCTAATTTTGCCAAACAATTACAGGGAAAAACTCTAATCTCGCAAAAAATGCGAATTTCGGCAAAGAATCGCTGAAAAATACGCGAATTTCGTCAAAGGGCTGCGGAAAAAGCGCACAATTAGCACCATGAGGAGATTGCCCTAGGCGCCCATCGACAGGGGGCGGGGGCGGCTTTATCTAGGTGGTGTCCCCCCCCCCCAAGATATAAATCCAACGCTTTTAACGGCAGTTTTCGCGGAACAGACAGACAAACAAACGAAAACCAAACACTTTTCGGGTGTCAATGGTAAACCTCACTGACGTTCCTGAAATTAGTGAACAAAATAGGATTATGTCCTGTCAAAAGGCATATGGCGCTATAATTTTTGACACTATGGGTTGAGGTGGGAGACGATGCCACTTCGTGTACCTTTTGTTGGATCTCTACAACAGAAATTAACAACGTTATGCGGATTCCTTCAAAGTGTTGAAACTTTTCGCTCTTTCAGAGAAGCTGCAATTCTAATTTCTGTATAACGGAATTTTTGAGGATTGCTTTATTGTTTGAGAAAAGAATGGGATTCATTGCAATTTCCAAAGAAAGAAAGAAACAAGAAAAAGAAAGGTCCTTTGAAAAATTCAAGCATCTTAATGTTTTCTGAAGAAAGCCACTAATGTGTAAAAATTGTACTGTTATTGCTACCCCGGTAGCAGAAAGTTTGCGACGTGCGTCGCAGACTTATTTTGGGCCTTGCAGATAAATTTGCCAACTTGAAAAAAAAAGTATTTCTTAAAAAAAAAAAAAAAAAAAAAAAAAAAAAACGAAAATTCTGACAAAAAACATCGCGAATTCGACAAATGGTCGCTGAAAAATATCCAATTTCGGCAATCGTTCGCATAAAAAATCGGTAATTTATAGCCAAAGGGTCGCTATAAAAACGCGAATTTCGTCAAAAGAGACCGAAAAAAAACATTAATTTCGTCCTAGGGTTGTAGAAAAAATGCAAATTTCTGTCACAGGATCGCGGAAAAAAACATGAATTTCGTCAAAGGATCGCGGAAAGAATGCGAATTTAGTAAAAGGATCGCGAATTTAGACAAACGATTGTGGGGAAAACGCAAATTTAGTCAAACGATCGCGAAAAAACGCAAATTTATGTCAAAGGATTGCGGTAAGAAGGGGAATTTCGTCAAAAGCGTAAATTTCTGCCAAAAGATCGCTGTACAAACGTGAATTTTATCCAAACATCCCGAAAAAAACGTGGATTTCATTCCAGGGGTGCAAAAGAAAGCAAATTTCTGCCACAAAATCGAGGAAAAAACACGAATTTAGTCAGACAATCGCGGAAAAAATGCAAATTTATGTAAAACGATCGCGAAAAAACGCAAATTTTTGTAAAACGATCGCGAAAAAAGGAAAATTTATGTCAAAAGATCGGAATTACATTTGCGGAATTTCATCAAAAAATCGCAAAAAGTGCAAATTCCTGCCAAAGGATCGCTGTAAAAACGCGAATTTCGCCAAAAGATCCCGGGAAAAACGTGAATTTCGTCCCAGATATGCCGAGAAAACGCAAATTTCTGTCACAGAATCGCAGAAAAAACACGAAGTTCGTCAAAGAATCGAGAAAAAAAACACGAAGTTCGCAAAGGATCGCGAAAAAAAGCTCATTTTTGTCAAAGGATCGCGAAAAAACGGCAAATTTCGTCAAAAGATCGCGAAAAAAACGAGCAATTTCCTCATAAGATCGCAAAAAAAACAGCAGATTTCGACAAAAGATCGCGAAAAAACTTAAATTTCATCAAAAGTGTGCAAGAAAAACACATAATTAGTGCTGGTAGTGGATTTTCGCTCCCTGCCCCCCCCCCTTCCTCTGTTGTAAATTTTCGGAAATTTTGCTGTGAATTTCAGAATTTTTTTTTTTTTTTACTCAGAATCACCCCTGGTATTAATCAGTAAGAACGCTGTTTATTTTAACACTCATAATGTTTGTACATAAGAAAATGTAACACGCTACTCCCGCAGACAATTTTCATCACACTAAAATGCTGTTGCAGACACAACCATAACTTTCTGCTACTGGGATTGCTACCCACATTGGTAAATTTCAAGGGGTATTTGATGAATGAATAAAAAAGGATTATGTCCTGATCCTAGTCAGTTGGAAGCTAAAATGCTTATATAGTGTGTTGATTTCTTAAAAACCAACTTGGTAAATTTGTTCTTTCCTTCTTTGCCCCGATCGAATCGCTCTCCCTGTGTGTATGCGGGCTTAGGGGAATCTCCTCCCGGCAGTGACCCGGAGCCGAACAATTTTTGATGCTCCAGCTTTAGCTCCGCTCCTAGAGAAAATACTGTGGCTCCAGCTCCAACTCGGCCCCAACTTCGCGCTTTTGAGTTGCAGATTTTAATTTACACGTTTAATTTTTTGCTCACAAATACTTTCTACCTTCATTAAAGATCTGACAAAATGCATTTTTCTTCTCATCAAGCTTCAAATGCTTGTTCAGAAAGTATAACATCTTTTAGCTTTTGCTTTTAAAATAGAAAATTTGGTGGAATTTTAAACATAAAAATCTTAAATTTCTTCTACACTTTTCAAACAGCCAAAATTGTACAACTACACATGCAAACAACAGGCGGCCATATTTGTTTTCAAATAGTGTTGTCACTTAGTTCAAGTAGAAGTAAAGTAGTGTTACCATGTTTCGAGAAGGTTTCCTTCTCTAATAATAATAATAAAAACCTAAAAAATGATATAATTAAAATGCTGAATAATGATGTACAGTAGAAGATCTTTATAACGCAAACCTAAAAACGCAAGGTTGTGCGTTATATAGAATTTTGCATTATATGGATCACATTTCACACATCATTAAATTTACCTTATAAACACGACCATATAAATCTGAAACATACCAAAATACATTAAAGTATCTTTATACTGCACTTCTTGTCACCAGGAATTATCCAAATTATAAATTTTTGCATTATATGATCATTTTATTTTGTTTATTTTATAAACATGGTCCAACTATACTTGGGCCCAATCATTCATTATATTACTCATTTCCAAAAATATAATATTTATTGTAATAATAGCAATTTTTTTTCATTAAAAAGTTTTGAATTAAGGAGATAAAGTTGAATTAATGTATCAAATGTAGTTTTCTAGAGAGTAGCAATTTTTACGATGTGGTATTTCAGGTGCTTCTTACCTGCAAAATTCATTGTTTACATCTGAGAAGTTGTGCGTTATATGGAGAATTGCATTATATAGAATCACGTTATAAAGATCTTCTACTGTAATTAAAATATTTTAAGCCTAGAAATTTAAAAGACTGAAAAAAAAAAAAAAAAATTAAAAGAATATTAAAAACTAAAGGAGCCCTGGAGCTGGGGAAAATTTAGAGCTCCGGCTCCAGTTCCAGGGAAAACACAGCTCCAGCTCCAGCTCCGGGTCCCTGCCTCCCGGTGCTAATTGTGCGTTTTTTTCGCGGCCCTTTGACGAAATTCGCGTTTTTTCAGCGATTCTTTGGCGAAATTCGCATATTTTTTTTCGCAAATCTTTGAAGAAATTCGCATTTTTTCAGAGGTCTGTTGACGAAATTACCGTTTTTTGTGCGATTCTTTCACGAAATTAGCGTTTTTTCCCCAATTCTTTGGCAAAATTCGCTTTTCTTTCTGCGATTCTTTGTCGAAATTCGCGTTTTTTCTGCGATCCTTTGACAAAATTTGCGTTCTTTTGTGGCCCTTTGACAAAATACGGAATTTTTTGATGAAATTCGCATTTTCCTGAGCTGCTTTGACGAAATAAGTGTTTTTTCGTGATCCTTTCACGAAATTTGCATTTCTTTTGCGATCCTTTGACCTGCGAACGCTTGACGAAATTGATTTTTTCCGGCGATTATTTATCGAAATTCGCGATAATCAGAGGATTTATATAATTTGGGGGGAGGGGGGGGTCAAAAATATACAGTTATCTTATTTTATCGTGAATTTTAACATATGTTCAATTCAAAAACTTCTGAGACTATGAAGGTAAGATTTTTTCTTTGGCTGCCTGAATTGACATGGATTACACCTGTATTTACTCAATAATATAGCTATGTTGCATTGAATTCCGTATTAATAATCTATAAATGAGAATCAGATAATTTTTATTTCATCAGGTAGAAGCAGGTTCAATAGATACATAATTATTTACACTAACAATTTAATTCAATTTTCAAAATTAAATCCTAAATATAATAAAAGCTAATTTAAAACTCTAAACCCAAATAAAATAAAATGTAATCTGTAGTAGAAGAATGACAATTAGGACTATGCTTAAACTATCTCTTAAAATTCAATTTTCAAAAATAAAAATTTTGAAATCTGATAGAGAAGCAAAATGATTTGGAAAACACTATATGTTGAATGGTTTGGCGAGAAATTGAGATTTATAATACCTTAACTTGTTCATAAGTAACGGATTATTTTAAAGTAAATTATATACCTGTTACACAAAACTATACTTTTTGTAAAGAAACATAAAATGGATTGTTCTCCATAAACTATAACCTAAAAGTTTTTTCGCGTACCAGAGAAGTTTTCAGGTGTGCCAAGTTTGGCACGCGTGCCATAGGTTCGCCGTCCCTGGTCTATAGCTACAAAAAGCTTTATTTACAGCGCAGTAAAACTATATAAAAAATATTCAGAAAAAGTTTAAATAATGAAGTAGGATTTTACAGTTTAGAGCTTAACTAAGCTCTGTCCGCAATATTGTTAGTACCGCGCGTGGTCACTAGTCAGGGTACACCGTACTCTATTTCCACTGTCTGGAGAGAGTTCATCTCCGCATCCTGCTCTTAGCTACTTGGACAGACCTGTGTAGGGAGCATAGAAAATAGGTCTTCACCTATCTGCGTTCCAGCCGAGAAAACCTTAACGGCCTCATGCGTCTGTGTATATGTAAGACAGAGTCCTTTGAAAACGTCATGATGTATGAAATCTGATTTATATAACACACAACCTCATGTTTTTAGGTTTGCGTTATAAATGTCTTTTTCTACTGTATATATGTTTCTTTAAAGTGCAAAATCTTTTATGCTTGTCATTTCATTAGCTTAATCTTTTCTTTTTCTTTTCCAGAGGAACAACTTTTCTCTCTTTGATCCTGATTGGATGGCATCTGAAGAATTACGTTTATTGAATGCCATTTCAGATCATGGAATTGGAAACTGGTAATATAAAATAATATATATATATATATATATATACACATATATTTAACTCATTTGTGCCTGAATTTTTGTTTTCTCAAATTTTTTAGTAAAATCACTTTAAAATGTTGCAAAATGAACTGGAAAAATACTAAAAAAATTAAGCTTAATTTTTTTTGTATTTATTTGATAAAATGTAAAAGAACTAAATATGAGTATTTCTAGTCGAATAATATGCATAATTATATATTTTGCCTATATTTATATTTAAAATGTTTTTAAATTGTATATTATGTACTATAATTAGTATTTTAATGAACTACAAAAAAAAAAATATTTCTTTGCAGAGACTAATAACGTTACAACTATTATTAATAATAAAATAAGAATAATCATATTGCAGACTTAATAACAATTTATTTCATAAATATCTTCGAAAGGAGATTGCATAAATAACTGTCTCCTAAATTTCTAACAAAAATATGTGCCCATTTGTGCCTAGAACCCTACATTTTGTACATTACAAAAATGCATAAAAAATAGGCTTGAGCATTTAATTTCGCAATTTAAAAAAATACATATTTCAAAAAAGTCCACAAGCTAAGATTATAACTTGCGATTTTGGGTCCATGATAGAAAAAATACAAATAAACTTATTTTTTACATTTCGCCCTCTTGAAAAATTAAAAATCTATAAACACTGAAAAAAGCCTTAATTTAAGCAAATAAATATCCACCTTGTACTGTCATCTCTCGGTTATAGAAAAAGACATTTATAAATAATGATTTCATGCAATTTGCATGTTATAAAGAAGAAGAAAATTATACAAATGCATTAAAATTTGAAATGTCCCAAAAATGGAACGCTAGGCATAAATGGGTTAAGCTATGGGGTAAATGGTGAGAATTGGGCACTTATGTTTTATTATTTTTTTTATAACACTACGTTCGGGATTCAGGACAAATATAAAAAATAAGAGCGATAAATAATGAATATAAAACTATACCTACAAATGTTTTGTATATTTGCCCTGAACCAAAAGTGTAGTATAGTATAAAAAAATAAGTTATAGTTTCTAGATCTATGATTTCCAGCCTTTATTGTATCATGGGACTGTTCCCAGATGATGTATTCTATTCATTACCCTGTAAATTGCATAAATTGGCATACATTCTCTATTTATGATTCATTACATTGTTTTCTTTCAGTTTTTTGAAGCAAGAACTTTACCTGTAAGAGAGAATAAAACATTGTTGCAAGGGTGCAGAAAATGTTTTTACTCCCAACATTTCCCCCAATCCTTATGAAAATTTCCCCAAAATTTTACTATATGTTGTAGGCTTATTCTGTATTACCATAGGTATAGAAATTTTTATTTTTCGAAAATTTCTCAACTTATGTGCAAATATATATGGTACATATTATTCTGAAACCATACGGATCTTTCTATTTGTAATGAAAATTTTTCTCTCTCGGGTAATTGAGTGTAATTCATTATTAAAATCAAAATCAATTGTATATTTTCCTGCAAAATGTTCCCCAATCCTAGATCGCCGCATCGGGCATATTCTGCATCCCTGCATTGCAGATGGGTACTAAGTAAAAGAGCATTCAGAAGGAAAGGATTAGGTGGGGGGGGGGGAAATCAAATTTAGCTAAAATCTATCTTTTTTCTAGTTTCTTCCACTGTCCTGGGAGATATCTGTCCTGATCCACTGTCCTGAGATGAGCTCAGCCCAAGTCTGGGCCTGACGTGGGATCAGGCTCAAAATGAAAATTTTATTTATTCATAAATTGAAAAGAAAGGAAGAAACACGAATGTAGTCTAAATTTCTTAAAGTATTTTACAATCCTTTAAAAGTCAATCTCAAACAGAATTTGTAAATATTATGATATTTTCAATAAAGTAAACTTAGTGCTGGTTATCAATATTTTCAGACTTAATATAAATTAGAAACTAAAACATATTGCAGTTAACATGAAAACTTAATAAAATAATAATTCTGAATGTCTTTTTTTTTTTTTTTTTTTTTTTTTTTTTTGATTTACAACAAAACTGGAGCTCAACTGACTGAAAACAGAAACAATTTGCTTTTTGCACTCATAAAAAAAAAAAAAAAAAAAAAAAAAAAAAAAAACGAACTGTTGGGATTAAGCATCAAGAAAATTTTATGTTTTGTACAACAAAATTTTAAATTCAAAATATTTTTATTTTAATTGAAAAATTTCACCATTAATGTAAAGCTTGTCTTATAAGTGGAAACTGGGAAATTCAGTGAAACAAATTGTTCTATTTTCCAACTAAAATGATATGTTCAATGTGTGTTTAATGATAATGATACTTATACGCAAAAAAAAAAAAAAAAAAATTCTTTCCAAAGAAAAATGCTGAAACTAAAAACATAAAAATTATAATTATTGGTTCATTTAATGAAAATTTTTGTCTTCAATTGTGTACGAGTCATATAAAGATGAAAATAAAGAATTTTGCTTAGTGGCCACTGGCCGGTAGGTTGATTTTTTTTAGTAGTCAGTTACTGGCTAGTGAGAATAATTTCTTTAATAGCCAGTAAGTACATTTATGTCACTGAATATTTAATTAAAAAATATATGAGTTTAGAGTAAATAAGTGATTTAGATAATAAATAAAAATATTTTAATTCATATTGTTTTCAATAAACTTGATACTAATTTCCAATCTATTTTAAATTTTAAATTAAGTTAACAGCAAAGTTATATGCAACTGCAACATGCTTATATAGCTAACTACATAAGTCCCACTGTGCTTAGGTACTTTAAAAAAAAATAAATAAAAATCTGAAATTTATAGCAAATTTTCTGAAATGTACAGGGGAGGGCTGGGGGGTCCCTCCTGGTGCTAATTATGCATTTTTTTCATGATACTCTAAGGAAATTTGCATTTTTTCCGCGATCTAGTGGTGATGTTTGTGTTTCTTCCACGATCCTTAGACAAAATGTGCATTTTTTCGCGATCTTTTGCCAAAATTCGCACTTTTTTTGTGATTCTTTGACAAAATTCCCATTTATTTCATGATATTTGCATTTTTTCTGCGATCTATTGATGAAATTCACTTTTTTCCGCTATCCATTGGTGATATTTGCGTTTCTTCCGCCATCCATTGACAATAATTTGTGTTTTTCTGCAATCCATTGACGATATTTGCAGGTTTTTTTCGCGATTCTTTGACAAAATTTGCATTTTTTAGCCACCTTTTGACAAAATTCTCATTTTTTTTTCCCGTAATTCCTTGACGAAATTCGCATTTTTTTTTTTTTTTTTTTGCAATCTATTAATGATATTTGCTTTTTTCTGCAATCCATTCACGATATCTGCGTTTTTCCTGTGAACATTTGACGAAATTTGCGTTTCTTAACGATCCTTTGACGAAATATGTGGTTTTTTCCGCGATCTTTTGACACAAGTCTTGTTTTTTTTTTTTCAGGATTATTTCCGATCTATTGCCGATATTTGGGTTTTTTTTCTCGATCCTTCGACGAAATTTACGTTTTTTTCTTAATCCTTTGATGAAGTGTGCGTTTTTTCGTGATCTTTTGACAGAATTCACAGGTTTTCTTCCGTGATTCTTTGGCGAATTCCCTTTGGAAAATCCTGCATTTGGCCGGTACTTTCCATATTTTTAATCGCCAGTTTTTCACGTTTAGTCGCCAAGTGCTTATTTTCATCTTTAGAGTCATATTCATACTTCATATGAAAATACCTCATATTTTTAGATTTTTGAGAAAGAAACAAAGTTTTGGAGGAAATGTATTAGAGACACTGTTGATGGACAACAGTAGAGAAATTCAGGTCTGGTAGATGTATGATTTTTTTGTAGCACAGAGAAATATAATGAGAAATTGAGTTTGGCTGCTTTTTGTATTTCTTTTGAAAGTTTAACTATTTTACTATTACAGAATTCAAAAAGTAGTCAGCAATTAAATAAAAAAATCTTTTTTTTTTTTTTTTTTTTTTTAAAGAAAAGTGTTTCAAAAATGTATAATTTCCCAAGTTCTCATATATTGGGGAGGAGGCTCCCCCCCAGTAACCATAACCCCCCATCGTGACGCCTCTGGAGTGTGAAAGCTTCACACGGATCTACTAGTACACTAATGATATAAAAAATTAAATAATTTTTACATAAAATACAAGGGTGGGGAAATACATCATTTTACTCGCTACTGGCAAGTGGATTTTTTGATATGGCGAGTGAATTTGTAAGCAATCTTTAAAAAACTCCATGCCAAAAACATTATTTTTTTTTTACTAGTTAGCTACATTTTAAAACTTTCCAAATTACTGCGATGTAAACTCGATACTAAGTTGTATTCTTTATTAAACTTTTCTCTTGTGTATATTTCTTAATTTTACAGGAGTAATAAATATATATGTGAGAATGTATTGTAGCAATAGTATTCAACTATTTTTGCAATCACGTAAATTTTATTATAGCAATTTCCAACTGTACGTTGCATTTTGCTGGCGGGTAAAATAAATCCTTGGCTGGTAAGATTTTCTGAAAATTCCCCATCCCTGATAAAAGAAGATTTTAAAGGATGTAATCTTTTTCGTTTTGAAAGGAAACATCTGTCCCCAATTATTTAAACATAGTGTGTGCATTTTGATATCTCTTATGGCATGCAAGAAAATTGTTTCCTGTCCTAAGAGGCAGTGTCAGACTGTGAGGTCAGTCCCTGTGGCCAGTGGCAGACGCTACTTTTGCCCTTTAATTAAAAGTACTTATAAAATCAATTAAAGTGGTAAATAATTGCAAAATAATGTAAATTATTTTGAATACATGTTTTATGTAGGATGTATTTCTATTTGATATCATTAGTGTCTTTTGTAGTACTTTTATGGGTACTTCTTAGTTATCCTGTTGACCAATTTTGCCAAATTATATAAATTGATAATTTTTATTTTAAATAATGAAAGAATAAATAAATTAGTAAAACATTAATTAAAATACAAATAAAACGTCGAATTAATGATTTTATTGGCCATTATTAGCATTTAATCTTACAATTAGTTAATTAATGGCAAACCATTGTTGGCATTTAATCTTACATATTGGCGTCAGTAATTTGGTCGATGGGATAACTAAGAAGTACCCTTTTATGTTAGCCGAGTGCAGGTGATAAACTGCCAAATATTGTTCGGATCTTCATCATTCGTATTGTATTAATTTCATTTCAAGCACAAACCTTTCACTTGTGTCCTTTAAAATATATTACTTAATTTAAAATAAATATATTACATACATTTAAGGTACATGCCTTTTATCAATATCGTGTGATATATTTTGTTTTCAATCTCCCCAACTCTAAATACGTATTCAATAGTTTAAAATCTCTTAATTTTATTTATGCAATCTTTATTTATCAATCGTAATTTACATTTAATTTATTCATCCACTTTTCGTTTAACTTCAATCCATCCTTAATTACAATTCCACATTGTATTTAATGTTTTTATCGCTCGTTCATTCTAAAAAATTCTCCAGTTCGTTTTTTGGCAATCAGCCAAGTGTCCGAGTGTGTTTCCCTCTCTATCTTTTAGTTGGGCAGAAACGCCGTTTTTCAGTTTTACTTGCGCATGTTTTGCCGTTTCCTCTCTTTTCTCTCTCGATTGGGAGGCTGCGCCACTCAGCCTAGGTGCGTTTGTTATTTTCATCGGTCTGCCAGATTGGCGTGCTTATCTCCGCGCGGCGAGTGTTGAGAGGTTGTTTTTCTCTCTCCCGTTTTCCGCGCACACTTCGAAAAGCCAGTCTTAGTGAATGTATCGTCGGGGTTGGACGTTTTCGTTCGACTGGAGTCCGTAGAGAATGTCTTCGTTGTGTCCGGAGCACGTGTCCGATGGGACACTTCGAGTTTTATACATTATGAGCAAGAACCTGTTTTATTTCTTAATTGTTTAATTTCACAGTTTATCTTTACCTTTTTAAATGTTTATTCCTAAATTGCGCGTTGTTCTGCGTTTGGTGAATTCAAGACACGATGAAGCTACCAGGTCCTAATTCAAGACAGCACCCATTCTCCCTGCTCAACTTCACAACTTATAAAGAATAAAGTGATGACATCTTTGCAAGTATTCATAGTGCTTTTATTTAATGCATCCTGTGTCTTCATTTCTTTGAAATCAAGGTAAAATCATTTAGTTATAATATCATGATGACGCTCCAGAACCTGTTTACGATCACATGTTTTTTTTTAAGGTTCACTTCATTATTAGGAACAGTGCAATCTATTAATGTTTAATAGTTTTTAAATAAATACTCCTTCAATAACCTTAAATCCTAACAGCAGAAACAAACCACTTCACAATATAATTGGTACCGTTTGAAACCAGTGCACAATCAGTGCATGGTGCATCATCATTTTTTTTTTTCCATCATTTTAACAGAATTCATCTAAGTTTTTAATCAAATAATGTTATTTAAAATAAAATATGAATATATTGCACAGCTAAGAAGATTTATTTCCTTTTTTTAACTAAAATTAAGAAGGATGTAAAAAGATAAAAAATTTGAAGATTAAGCACATGGAACTTTAGTTTTTTTACATGAAGTAAAGTACATTTTTTCAAGTAATTTCTTCAGTTTATCAAGACTGTATTTAACCTTTCCCTTTTTTTAATGAAGAAAATAATTTTTTGAAGATATAGTTTTTGAATATTCAGCATAATTTATTTCTTTTTTACTACTACAGAAAATTGTAATTTCCATATTGAAGCATTCATTTCTAAAATCATGGATAATAAAACTACTCAGTTAATGAATACCATAAGTGTATTTAGTACTGCACTTTCTGATTTTTTTAACAACCTTCCTAATACAATTAAGTATATACTTGAATCGCATGGTAATCCCATAGATTTTAATTCATGAGTTATTGAGGACTTGATAAAGGATTTCAAATTTCAAGGGAAGACTCTTATAGAGTTACATGAAGCCTTTGTCCAAGACACTGTCAATAGTGCAATTAAAGAAATCTCAAATCTTAAAGAAGTTAATAAACAAATCTTAGTAAAAGTTAAAGAGTCCACCCAATTAAAAGATATTACAACTGAAGATGTATGCACACAAACAGAAGAACAAGCTATTCCATCTAATATCTCCATATCCAAATCACATCTTCAATCTTCATTCCTATCCAGCCATTTAGAAGACACTTTAAATCAATCTTCAAATTGTTTCAACTCCACTATAAAATGAAACACAACCTCTAATAAGTTAACAAAAATTATTATTTATGATGTACCGCAATGTCTTCAGACACAAGATATAGTTGAAGCAATATATAATATAAGTGAAAATTCCAATATCATTGTGTTCAAGACATACAAAAACAAATATAGTGAAAACTTCAATCATATTCTTGCAGTCCCTAGCAACATCGCGAACCACCTGTTTCAACATAAACTGAATATTGAAGATAAACTCTTTACTGTAAAAAAAATTCATTAGGGTAAAAAGATGCTTCAAGTGTCAGATGTTCAATCATATAGCCAATCAGTGCAACAAAATAAGAACTTTTGTCTGGTGTGGTGAGAATCACTCACCAGGTTTCTGTGAAAAACCTCCAAATTGTAAAAACTGTACCCAAAATAACTCTCATGGACACAATTTCCGAACTGACCATCCAGCGTTTTCCAGAGACTGTGAATCATACAGATTATGTTTGTACAAAATAAGAATGAAACACAATTATAGAATCACTTAAAATTTTGCTATGCTACATAAACATCTCAGCTGATACATCAATATTTAAATTTTTTCTCTTTTCATGCAATATGTGTTCAACTTGTTTTTAATTTTTATGTATTTGTCAGGAAAAAGTTAGATTTAAGTACCCAATGGAGTGGTACTGTCAAGTTTTCTTGACACTTCAACTCTCACCCGACAAATACAAAAATTCACGATTTCTTATTTTTACAATAATAATAGAAAATTTTCATATCTTACCTGATTTTTTTCACTTCTCAAGTTTGTTTTTGTATAAGTTTTTTTTCCAGCTGTACAGGTAATTTTTGTTTCTCAGTAAACTGTTTGTTTTCATTCATTTTTTTTAAATGAATTCTTTTCAGCATAATTTTTCATGAGATTAACAAAATTTTAGTGTAATCCTTTTTCTAGTTTATTGTTTTCACCTAATTTTCATAATTTGTTATAGTACATGTAATTTATGCTTCAGTAATTATTTAAAATCAATAGTTAATTTTTGGCATTGTCTGAATTGTATTAGTGTAATTTTGAATATTTTTTTCAGTGTTTTAGGCAAGTGCATACAAAGATATGCCTCTTACTTTTAGGAAAATATTTTTTAAAAACTTCTTTTTTTAGATTTTTTTTCGGAAATCTACTTTTTGAAATTATGTAATATGTTTACATATTACTATTTTAAGATATGTATCATCTTATAGTTATGTTGTGGTATAGCTTTTCATTTAAAGTACATAATTATCTTTTGTTTTTTTAAACCTTTTAAGCTAACTTTAATTTTTAATTTAACTTTCTTGACAAATAAAAGTTCAATTTTGTGATTCAGTTCACAATGTCAGTCTTATCAGACTTAAAATGATGTTTTTTTATATTATGATAGGCTTTTCCTTCATAATCTTTTTTAGTTTTGAATCTTCATATTCACAGAGCAATTCATAAATAGCAGAAATGTATCATGTGTAAATGCTTTATTTACATTTTTTTATGGTCAATGTTGTTGTTGACAAATGTTTTTTTGCAGTAGTATATATGTATTTTTACTAGTACATACAGTCCTAGAAAGTTCAAATTATGTACATTGTTCTCAATTTTGGGTAAAAACTTTTGTGTAACTTTCAGCTACTTAGAGTATATTTTTATACAACCTTTTATGAATACTCCTGTACATTTTTTTATTCCATGGATATGTAAACATTTTAACAAGTATATGTACGTAAAAATTTTTTTATGATCATGATCATCTTTGTATATAAAGGTAATACAAAGTTTACTTAATTTTTGTTTCAACATGCAGTGTAAATATCATGTGTTACAGGTACAGGATTGCAATATATATAATTCTTTATTTTCTGTCCCTATTTTTTTTGTGGCGCCACACTCCCTTCCCCGTAAATTTTTTTCATTTCATTTTTTAATCTGTTTGAATTTAACATTTATATATAGATATATCTTGTATCATCATGATAACAACTGTATCGAAATGTTATTTTGAATATTGATATACAATCTCAGATACCCATCTGTTGGGTATGGTATGTAATCCCATGTACTCCCGTGCTGTCTTGATCGGTTGTTGGTGCTTCTTGTAGGTATTGATCATTCCTTATCAGTTATTGATCTTGGTAATTATAGTTATTTTTCTTGAAGTTTGGATTTTGGTAATAGGTAACTTATATTCTCAACAGATTTCATTTATTGCTAAGTATTCTTTAGAGCTTTTCATAAGTTTTGTGTTTTTTTTTTTAATTAATATTTGATACTCTTATGCAATTTTTGTTTCTTTGATACCTTTCGCATTTTTTTGTGATTTTATATCACAATAGACATTTTACATGTTCTCAATCGACATTTGGTGTTTTTATTAATAGTGAGTGTTTTCATTGACATTTAATGTTTTCGATTGATTATTGCCTTTTTAGTGTTCCTTTTAATCCATTTTTGTATTTCAGCTTATCTGATTCATCGGTAAGTTGTAATTTCCCTTTTCACTTGTGGATCTTTTAGTTTTTTCCTATCCGTGGTGGAGTAATATATCGTGTGATATATTTTGTTTTCAATCTCCCCAACTCTAAATACGTATTCAATAGTTTAAAATCTCTTAATTTTATTTATGCAATCTTTATTTATAGTAATTTACATTTAATTTATTCATCCACTTTTCGTTTAACTTCAATCCATCCTTAATTAGAATTCCACATCGTATTTAATGTTTTTATTGCTCGTTCATTCTAAAAAATTCTCCAGTTCGTTTTTTGGCAATCAGCCAAGTGTCCGAGCGCATTTCCCTCTCTATCTTTTAGTTGGGCAGAAACGCCGTTTTTCAGTTTTACTTGCGCATGTTTTGCCGTTTCCTCTCTTTTCTCTCTCGATTGGGAGGCTGCGCCACTCAGCCTAGGTGCGTTTGTTATTTTCATCGGTCTGCCAGATTGGCGTGCTTATCTCCGCGCGGCGAGTGTTGAGAGGTTGTTTTTCTCTCTCTCGTTTTCCGTTTTCCGCGCACACTTCGAAAAGCCAGTCTTAGTGAATGTATCGTCGGGGTTGGACGTTTTCGTTCGACTGGAGTCCGTAGAGAATGTCTTCGTTGTGTCCGATGGGACACTTCGAGTTTTATACATTATGAGCAAGAACCTGTTTTATTTCTTAATTGTTTAATTTCACAGTTTATCTTTACCTTTTTAAATGTTTATTCCTAAATTGCGCGTTGCTCTGCATTTGGTGAATTCAAGACACGATGAAGCTACCAGGCCCTAATTCAAGACAGCACCCATTCTCCCTGCTCAACTTCACAACCTATAAAGAATAAAGTGATGACATCTTTGCAAGTATTCATAGTGCTTTTATTTAATGCCTCCTGTGTCTTCATTTCTTCGAAATCAAGGTAAAATCATTTAGTTATAATATCATGATGACGCTCCAGAACCTGTTTACGATCACGTGTTTTTTTTTAAGGTTCACTTCATTATTAGGAACAGTGCAATCTATTAATGTTTAACAGTTTTTAAATAAATACTCCTTCAATAACCTGAAATCCTAACAGCAGAAACAAACCACTTCACAATAATCAATTTATGTGAAATAAAGAAAAAAAAGAGAAAGAAAATAATAAGAAATTATAAGAACCATAAACCAACACACTTCATTCAACACCAATGCCTTGTAATTTTGATATTTTTGTCAGTTTTGATACAACAGATCTTTATCTTATTTTAATATTAATATTAAATGGTTGAGATAAATCTATTTGCGGTTATTGTGGTTTTGTTCAATCCCTCTACAAATCCAAAGTTTTTTTTTTTTACAAATTAAAATTGCATTTGTATGCAGCTAATATATCTATATAACAAAAAAGCAACGCATTTGACTGTCATCAACAGTCCCGGACTGACCACTTCACTTTGTAAATGACGTGACCATTTCGGTACTTTTATGTTAACAGGGCATAGGTGATAAATCGCCAAATATTGTTCCATCGCCATCATTTCATTTAAAATATAAATTTATCGTTCATTTCATTTAAAATATACGACTTTCATTTAAAACACATAAATTAAAAAAATATATATCAATTTAAAAAACACTTCTTTCATCTCTACTAATAGAAGTCTAACTCATGTGACTGTTAACTAAATATGGACTGACAGCTTCGCATTTCATATGTTAAGCTTCCATTTTTAATCAAAATTGTTTTTTCCAATAAAACTGCATAAAAGTTAAATTTTTCAAAGACCGTTCAAAAATAAGGAATGTTTTAGTGATAAATTACATTCAAATATGGATATATTCTGAGACAACTTCAGTTAAAATTAGGCTGACAACTCAACATCTCATTCCATCAAAGTAAACAAACAATAGCGATTCTATTCATCCATTTTGGCAATTAAAAATATTAAGCAATGAAAGTAATCATGTGTAAAGAGAGTTTTCCAGAGAGGAATTAAAAATAATTAGCCTGATTGTGATTTTTATAATTGTCAAACCATGAGGCAAATGCAACTTTGTTTGTGACGTTATTCGCCTATATTTGAACCAACAAAATAAATTTTAGTTTTAAAATTGAGCTCAATATTTATTGAATGTGAATCATTTATTATTATTATTTGATTGTATCAAAACAACTTATTTGGTATATTTCAAAAAGATACTATTTGTTTACACTATAACTTACATTTTCCATTGCTGCTGAAGTGCATATTGCCATTTAGCACTTATTTGATGATGAAAGAGCTGCATCAAAATTATACCATGGAACTATACATAAATTTTTTTGGTACTACTTGATTATCCTGTCGACCAATTTCGCCAAATTATATAAATCACCATAAAAAATACAAATAAAATGTCGAATAAAAAATCACTTGATGACGTAACAACGTGTAACACAGTTAATGTCAAGTAAATGTTACATTTACAATCAGCCATTATTAGCATTTAATCTGATAGTTTGGGAATAATTTTTTTTGTCGATGGGATAATCGAGTGGTACCATTTTTGTGTGTGTGTGAGAGAGATGCAGGCTACGAACATTTGTCAGTAAATTTTTGTAATTTAAATGTTAAATAGGGGACCCAATTATGGAAGATTAATTAATATGTTAAAATCTTTGCATTTGCAAACATATTACAACTGATAAACAGACGGACATGAAGCGAAATGCCTAAGTGAATTAAGCGGTTTTTGACAAGAAAGATGAAATACATAACATCAAAAAGTATATGAAATGCTGCCATGATCTTAAAGAATTTTTCATTTCTCAGTCAGAATCTTCCGATTTGGCAAAGGATTAAGTAAATAAATGAAATTATAAATAAAAGTATCATGTTGCAATACTGAGCATATAATATATTTAAGGATGACCAAACTAGTCGCCAGAGGCGGCTAGTTTCTTAATATTAGTATACCAGCATCAGCAGTAAAGTTTCTGATCATATAAAAATAGCATGGCAAATGACTAGAAACGAATGCTGAGACAAACAGAAAGAAAATTCTCCTTTTTAATAATTTGATTACTCTGACCCCTCATTTTTTGTGTAAACAGATTTACTTTCATCTTTTAATGCAGTGTTTTGTTTGTGATTTTTCTTACAAATTATTTGACTTTAATTATGTATGACTTTTTTCATTATTATTATTATTAATAACATTCTGATTTCAGGCTTTATTATATATTTTTTCTTCTTTTTCAGGCATCATATTGCCAAAGATGTTGGGACAAAGACGAAAAAGGAATGTGAGGAACATTACTTTAATTATTATGTCTACAATCCAATTCCTCAGCTTCCTGGTATGTAGACTATTTTCAATTTCTATTATCAAAAATTTAAGTTGGTAAAAATTCTCTAGAGCTATAATAATCAAATCATTAACTTTATGCTTCAATTTCCTTTTAGCTATTCTATATATGAGGCATTATCACAATCTTTTGACTTTTAAGTCCCTGAATAATAATTTTTATTTTAGTACATATTCTTGGTTTTTAGGATTTTGTTCATCTGACGAAACCCTATTCGTCTCACTCCTTCATCTGTTTGTTCGTCACAGAGCCCGTTCTCAGAAACTATACATGTTGGAGACTTGAAATTTTGGGTACTTATAGCTGAACACCTCACATCAAATGACAAATCATAAAATTTTGAAAAAGTTGGTAATTAACCAAATTACGGGCTAATTAACTTCTAAAATTAACCAATTAACCTTTTTATCGCGGGTACAAATGCACCTTCTCCAAATCGTTGGAGTTTCTCCTTAGGTTTGCCAGTAAAATCAGCAGATGCACGGTTACCACGGAAGAAATTAAGCTGAAAAATGAAGTGGACATTTTAATTCGAAATCCCATTTCAGAAAGTATTGGTCTGAGAAATTTGTAAAAGATATAGACAGACGCGGAAAAAATCTACTTTATTTTGGTATAAAGTTCATATTTCTGCGATGTGTGTAAGTGAAAATATCCACTAAAAATCGATCGATAAAAAATCAATCTATTTATTTGGGAAGACAAGGAAAAGAGATTTCATTTTCGTGCGTAGCAGGTGTCAGACATCACGGCGCTTGCGGTTTTCCGTAATAGAATATTTTAATACGAAATTTAAACTTTTTAAATATTAAATTTTTTTATTCAATTTTCTGGCATCTGGATGCGAAATTGTTTGCCGATTTCATACATACCCAGTTCAAACTACTAGATTAATTACAGACTGAGATATTAATTATTATTTAATTAATCGGTTTCATTTCTAACAAATGTGTAGATTAAAATGGAGGTATGTGCTTTTTGAACCACGAAATAATTCAAATTAGGAAATCTAATAATTTGTGTGGGGTTTTTGAACAGCACTATGAGACAAGTATAACTTATTCATTATCAGAAAGTTTACAAGTATTCATACCACAATTTTCGAATAGTAATTTCAGCAATTATTTTAAATTCTTGGTTAAGATCGCCACCCCCTCGACTAGCATATCTCCTGATAGGTTGTTTAACGGAGTTAAGTTCAGATACAGTTTTGTTAAGAATAGAGTGCGTTCCCTCATGGTGGAATGTGGAACTAACAGACAGCGATTTCATTTAAAATAGGAAATCTAACAAGGCGATCTGTTTGAAACTTTAAGATAGTTTATAACACATAAGAAAAAGTTTATAAAAAATGGCGTGTGAAATTTCAGGCATGTGGGGAGAGGGGGAAGGGCAAAATATTTCTTTTTTTTTTACCTTTTTGTTTCATACCGTTTCAGGTGCGTTTTTTTGACGGAGTCTTCAGATACATGCTACTTATTAAATATAAATATGTCAAAAGTTAAATTACCACTATTTCCGAATAGTAATTTCAACAAACATCTTAAATTCTTGCTGAAGACCGCCATCCCCTCAAGTAACATATCTACTGATAGGTTGTGTAAAGGAGTTCCGTTCAGATACGCTTTTGCTAAGAATAGTGTGCTCTCCCTGGTGATGGAATGTGTAACTAACAGACCGCGATTTCATTTAAATTAGGAAATTTAACAATGCGATCTGTTTTAAACTTTAAGACACTTTATAACACATGATAAAAAAGCATAAAGAAGAATGGTGTGTCGCATTTTGAGCGGGGGGGGGGGGGTGTGGGAGGGGCACGAGCAAAATTAGGAAATATAGCTGGACGATCTGTTTGAAACGTTAATATAGCTTATAAAACATTTAAAAAAAATCTTAAACATCAGGCCGCATGAAAAATCGTGGTGACCATTACCCCACTTTGCCCCCCCCCTCCAAGGGGGGCACTTTTCTAAATTTGGCAGATACCCGTCATGTGATATATCGTAGCATTTTTTTTGGGGGGGGGGGGAGGGGCACGAACAAAATTAGGAAATATTACAAGACGAATCTGTTTGAAGCTTTACGATAGTTTAGGAAGGGTTTGCCAAAATTTAGAAGGTGTTCCATGGTGATAAATGTACTGGACGTTTTGAAAGGAATATTAAACGAAAACCTTTGTGCGATCTATGATCACACTTACCCACTTGTTTTTTTTAATTTCTTATACTGGAAAACATCCCATTGCATGACTTAATGAGATAAATAAGTTTAGGACGATGTTGGGGGTTCAAATATACCAGGAAATTCCTATACCGCCCTGTGCCCCTGATGCCGATTTTTAAGTTTGGAGCTGTCTGTACAAAATTGTTTCAATAAAAGTAATTCAATGTAATTTTTTTTCCAAAACTGGGACTATTGTTTTATATAAATATGTAGCAAAAAATTAACCTGCACAAATTTTTATGGTTGTTATTTTTTAATTCTGTACCTGGGTTTTAGATTCTTTTACCACCCCTCTTGCTAAACTTATACAGAAAATCACTTAAGATGCAGCTACAGAATTTTTTTTCAACTTTTTTCTCATGCAGAAGTATGCTAGAGAAAGAATGGCTAAAATTCTTTGACAGGAAATTTACTGCAGAATTTAAATCAGCATTTAAATATCAATTTCAAGCATTGTGGCTTTATTGGTAGTCTTACCGTCCCCAAGGTTTATTCCTGCACTTTTCGAGGTAAATTATTTTTTTTTTTTATCCAATGCAAAGAACTGTTTCTAAAAATTAATGAACATTGTGGCTATCATTTAGTCTTAACATGATTTGCCTAAAAATCTTTGGTAATTTTCCTTACTGTACTGTAAAGTTGGGCTTAATGAATCGGAGAGTGAAATTCAATCCAAAGTTTGAATTGAACAAAAATTAATTCCGATTCATAAGCTCAAAATTACACTACAGCCGATGACGTAAGTGGTTGACATCGCTTAATGTGTTTTTTAAGAATTATTTTAAATTATATAAGATCAAATAAAATTATATTTACTAGTTATCGTAGCTGAAAAGAAATAAAGAAAAGTAAACACTCACCCAAGTACTTGAACACAGAAAGATAATTCACAAATGACGTTTATTTAAACATATATAAAACTTGCTGATTTGAATGCATTCTTACATTATGAATTATGTAAAGATTATCAAAGTGAATGTAAAATTTACTATAATTTTAGACAATTAGAGACATATTATCATCTAAGAAAAAGCAGAAGTTTACGTAATATTTCTTTTTGCAAATTAGGGATTAAAGTTCAGGAATGTAAAGTTAAATTAGGGATTTAAGTTCAGGAATGTAAAGTTAAACTAGGGCTTAAAGTTCAGGAGTGTAAAGTCAAGATCAACTAGGGACGTAGAAGGACTCTTGTATTTGGAAAACTGGATACATGCTGTCGACAATCCTCCTTCGGGAATGTAGATTCTATTTCTTTTTATTCAATGCGAATCTGAAGCGAATGAGAAGTTACGGATTTGGAAAATTGGAAATAGGAAGTTTGAGAACTTCTTTCAGAAATGCAGATTTTGACGATTTCGGTTCTTTACATAGGCAATTTACTATTTATTGCATCGACAAAAAAAACAGATGTTCAATTCATATTTTTATAGCAAAGAAGAATCGAAGAATAATAAAACGTCGATGAGCAGAACAATTCAGGGCTTCCAAATAATGTTCCATGAAATTTACTTAGAAATGTTTCTTGAAGAGTAAAATATTATATTTCCTTTAGATGATATACGGCCGCCAAGGCCTAACAAAAACGTCGATCTCTTCTCACTCGCTCGCCGAACTCCTCTGCCGCAACAACCGGCTAAAAAAACATGGCGTCGCAGCCCCCACAAGTTACTTGCTCCAACGGCTCCCTGGTGAAGAATGATGACTTTTCCAGAAGAGTTTCAAACATGAAAAGCCATTACAGAGCGCGCCAGCCAATTAAAAACGCCTATCCTCCCCGCGCCTGACGTCACATAGAACGTGCGTGTTCCAAAAGGAATGTTAAACGATTTAGCAGACGTCCGGTTTTGAGCTAAGCGTCTGTTTGGCAAAGGGGAATACCCTTCTTGCTGGAACTTTCAAAATGTCGGAAAGAATGATCTCATGGCGTCGCGCGCCGAAATTAAAAATGAGAAAAGATAGAAAATACATTTTTGCGTATTTCTGCCAAAGTATTTACCACAAGTCACTGAAAATTTTGCAATCGGCTAGAAATAAATATTTCTATCCACATAATATAATTTAAAAGGGAAATATTGATAAATAAAAGATTTCCATTTTTTATATTTTAGACTTAGAAAATTCCTATGTGTTTACACATTCGCGATGTATGTTGAAAGAAATTTGAAAGTTAAATTACTGAAATATAATAAAATACTAATTGCACTTAAATAATCTTAATAAGAGATAATGTTTACATTGAAAAATAAGGAAATATTGAATTATTTATCATTAAAATTTACATTATAAGTTTAAAACTTGTGATTAGAAATTAGGTGTTTGAAAATGTTAATTTAAGTTGTAAAATTGAAATAAATTATATTATTTAAATTAATTTGAATGGGAAATGATGCATTATATTTTTTATGATGCAACATTTTATCTCCCGGTAGCAGAAAAAAAAAGGATAAAAAAAAATTTTTAGCTGACAGGTTCGAAAAGATGAACCATCTGCAGATAATTCTATGCAAATTTAAAGGTAAACTACACAATATTAAACAACAATAAACACAATACAACAAAACAAATATATAAACACAATACCAAACAAGAATACACAGTACAAGTAGAAATAGAATTGTAACACAATATCAAACAATAACAAACATGGTACAGGTGGAAACAAACCACTAAAATTTATATATAAACAAAACACTGCATGGGTGAGGTTCCAATTGGCCTATAAAAATGTAATCTTTTCATGTGCAAACCCCTAACAGTAGACATATTGCAACTATGATAAAAATAAAACTATATGTGTAATCATATTTAAAAAAACAAACAAAATGCTGCATAAAGTTTTCAAGTATTGCAAAATCAAACCAATAAAATTAAAACAGGATAATACTGCAATTGTGATGTAGCTGAGACAACTGTATATCATTATTTGTAGTATTTATTTTGTTTACATTGTAAAATACCATCAATTTCTTGAACAAAAAACAAATGTACATTGTTCAGAATGATAGTTGTGCCCATTAAATTAAAAAAATTTAAGACATTAAGCTGTGAATTTTAAAATAGATCATATGTGATCTTGGACCTGAAATTTACAATATAAAATGTTATTCCCTTTAAATTATGAATAGTTGCACCTTGAAGGATTTATCGGAAGGGTACTAATTTTGTGATTATTTTTTGCCCCAAGCTATGCCGAATTTACCTTCTGTGTGTGCTTGCTATAAATTTGTTGGGAACTGAAAGAAAAAGAGAAATAACTTAGAGCAGTTGCTCCATCGTATTCTCATAAAATATCTCCACTAGTATTCAAAGAGCTGCAGCTAGGAGATTTGAGCATTGATAATTTTTCATATAATTTCTGGAACATATATAAATTTTCATTTGTATTTTTTTTTTTTTTTTTTTTGTAATTTATTAAAGTTGTCTCAAAAATATATTTATTTTTTTATATATATTTTCTCATAATTTTTAATAATGGTTATATAGGATCCTATAATTAAATTTAAAATAAAACATCACATGAATAAGCAGTAAAAGTTTATATGTTGAGATCACCCCTCAATTTCAATATGATATGGATATATATTGTTCAAAAATTAACAAAGATGAACATACAAAAAAAAAAAATCTGTGGCAACATAATATTGCATTCCCATCATTTAAATTAAGGTAGAAAAAAAAATTAGATGAAGGATAGTACCTATTATAAAATATAGAATTGTAAAATAATGAAATCAATAAATCAGTATGCTTAATCAATTGTATGAGTGAACAGTAATGGACAGTACGTAAGCGCTTACATTCCGTGACCACTAGTATTTCGCCAGCAAAATATTGAAAACTCATAGAATTGATACAGATGTTACCACTGTATTGTTTAAAAAAAAAATTGTAATTCAGAGAGATATATATACATATGAAGACACTAAAATGGAAATTAGAAAAAATGGGATTTACATTTGTAGGAAGATTGTAGTGCCCCAAAAAAATTTAAATGTCCATAACAAAGGAAAATTAAGTGAGTAGAAAACAAATAAAACTAACATCCTGTTGAGATGAGTTTTGATACATTCACCGTCATAATTCTGATTGTTGGATCAGTCATATGTTGAATTTGATAGTTATCGTTATTGCATATCTGGATAATTTTAAAAGGACCTGAATTTTTTGCATGGAAGGTATTAGTATGATTGAAATTCTTTAAATAAACTTTGTCGCCAATTTTCAACTTTGGAGGAGAACGACCTTTAAGAAATTTTGCATTCATTTTAAAATATTTTTGTTCATTAAGTTTAACTAATTCTCTGGTTGTTTTGATATGTTCTTGTTGTTGTTGAAAGTATTGGGAGGGTTCTTCAGCATCTTTAGGTGGTAAGAAAGTATCAATAGGTAAGTTTAAATCTCTGCCAAAAAATAAGTTTGCAGGACTAAAATTAGTTACAGAATGTTTAGAATTATTGTAGTGAAGCACAAAAAATTTCAATCTATCAGACCATTCAATTATTTGATCAGATAGTGAAGCAACTGATTCTTTCAGGGATCGATGAATACGTTCGATAACACCGTTCGACCTCGGGAAGTAAATGGACGAATTTCTACGTTTGATATTGAGAGATTTAAGAAAGGTTAGAAAGACATCAGAGGTAAAGTTTTTGGCGTTATCAGATAATATAATTTTTGGTATACCAAACCTCGAAAAGTAGTCGTTTAAAGCTTTCATTATAGATGGAGAAGTAGCATCTCTAAGCGGAATAGCTTCCAGAAAGCGTGAATAGTGGTCAACGATGGTGAGAATAAAAAATTTACCGTCATGTGACCTGGGGAGTTTACCCACAATATCTATTGCAAGCATCTCTCCGGGAGCTAATTCACACTTGGAAATGAAGGAAGGTTTTGTGTTGGTTTGTTTACTTTTGTAGGGAAGACATTTTTCACAGTTATTTACAAAATTTTGAACATCCTGAACCATTCCGTGCCAGAAATAATTCCTGGAAATTGTCTCAACCGTTTTTATCATTCCAAAATGAGCTTGGTGAGCAAGGGCAATGCAACTATTGATTAATGTTTTAGGAATAACGATTTTCTTTACTCTATTGACATTACCAGATTGAATTAATATTTTCATGTGATTCAGCATTGGAATTTGAAATATCATGAATAGTATTATTGTCATTGGAACTTAGATTTTCATTGTTAAAATTAGAAGTTTGAGTAGAATCAGGATTTTTATTTTCGAAAGGAAATGTGAGGTTTCCCATGATAAGTTGAGAGTTGGCAGAGTCTAACAAAACTTTATTTCGGTTTAAAAAATCATAACCGAGAATAATTTGGTAGTTAGAGTGCCAATTATCATGGGTAACGAAAAACACATTGCTGAACCATTTATTACGAATTTTAAAGTTTAATTGTACAGCAGAAAAATAAGGAACACTGGAATTATTGATGGTCTTGATGTTTACAGATCTAGATAAAAAGTTAAGTTTATTGTTTTGTTTAAGTAAGTTAATAGTTTTAGGTTGTATAAGAGAAAGATTTGCACCAGAATCCAGAAGACCAATAAAGTTATGTTTTCCAAATGTTAATTTAATTAAAGGAAGTGGAGAATCATCAGAAAAACATGACATAAGTGATTTGGGAATGTTAACAGCAGTATCAGAATAATTCATACCCTCGTGCAAAAATTTATCATCTAGGGCTCTGTGAGATTGAGGGGAAAAATTGTGCAAAATATCATCAGAACCCTCTAGAAGTTTAAATTATTTCTTCTGCCTCTGCCACGATATGGTCGATAATTATTTCTACCTCTGCCCCTATTGAATCTCTGCACATTGTTATCGCTACCTCTTCTAAAATCTCCAGCAAAGTTTCTGCCCTGATTCTCAAAATATCTATCATTACTTGGAGAATTACTGTTAGGACTTAAAAAATTACTTGCTTGATTAGCAGCACTGTTACCCTGACCAGAAAAATTTTGCTGCGGCGAAAAAAATCCCCTATTATGCAAAGACGGAAAAAACCAGCAATCGCGCGTATTATGCTGTTTGTTACAGATATGGCAAACAGTCCGCTCTTCTTTTAATCCTTTTAACTGCTCCGCCATACTCTGCAATAATTTATTTGAATTTTCTTGTTGTTTCAACAAAATTGTAATCAACGAGTCCTGACTGCTGTTGTTTGAAACCTGCGTCGCGTTGATGGTGTTGACTGAGAAAGAGCATTGCTGTTCCAAAGCTTTTTCGCAATCCATAGCACTAGAAACCAGATCATCGAAATTTTCCTTTCCAAGTTTAAGTACCTCTGTTTTAATATCCGGTCTAAGAGCTTCGAGCAATTTATTAAACATCAATTTTTGCTTTAGAATGACCATTTGAGGGATATCCTCAGCGTTCGGAACCAATCGATTGACTAATTTTTTTACTACCTCAGCCAACTCCTTCACTGTCTGTTTAGGTTTTTGTCTTATATTTGAGAACTGATAAGAGGTTTCCTGGAAATTCTCTTCTCTGCTAAATTTTGCTCTAAATAAACGCACAAAATTTTCAAAATTATCAATATTGTTAATTTCTGGATCGCTCGCAACATATTCCTGCGCCTTGTCTCTACAATACAGGCGGAAGAGTAGAATACGATTCTCGTCGTTCCAATTCTGTATGTTACAGACATCACTAATGTTTTTAATGAAAAAATGTACATTTTCCCCTTCTTTTCCATGGAAAGTGGGAATCGCTGCCATAAGCGCGTTTAATTGCAAATCATTTGCCATATCGTAATAATTTGTATACACGTGAAAAATCAAAAGGTATACTAAAACACTGATGTATGACAAATAAATTATCCTAAAGCAAAGCAAATAAAAAAATAATAATGGAAAAGTTTGTTAAAATGATGAAGGAAAGAAAAAAAATCATAAAAAAAAATGGAAGATTACTTTTTTAAAAATTTTCTAAAAATGCATATTAATGTGCAATACAGTTAAAGTAAATAAATATACGCAAAAATGTACAAATCCCCCAAAATAGAAAAAAAAGGAACACAATAACTACAAATATCAAAACATGCAACAATAAATCATTATAAATTCAAAGTGTAATATATAAAGTTTTCGTTTTTTCAATTTATGAAAAAATAGCAAATAAATCTTTGAAAAATCAAATTTCTTTTCTTTACATATATTTATAGAATCAAATCTTAAAAGGAAAATAAATAAAAATATAAATCATGTATATTTTAAAAATATATTGCACCAATATGGGGTCCGCACATGAAATAGAGAGAAAAAAATATATATAAGTTTAGTGAGTATTATTTTTAAAATAAATGGTTAAATAATTAATAAGTTAATTAATAAATATACTTTATCTATTATCATGAAAAAGTAATGAAACCCGATCTCCGATCTTTAAAGTTATGGCATCAATTAATGCCTATGAGTGAAAAGAAAAAATTAATATTAAAAAGGCTTAAAACAATAACTCCAAGAATGAAATCACTAAGTTAACGGCACCATTAATGTACTGTAAAGTTGGGCTTAATGAATCGGAGAGTGAAATTCAATCCAAAGTTTGAATTGAACAAAAATTAATTCCGATTCATAAGCTCAAAATTACACTACAGCCGATGACGTAAGTGGTTGACATCGCTTAATGTGTTTTTTAAGAATTATTTTAAATTATATAAGATCAAATAAAATTATATTTACTAGTTATCGTAGCTGAAAAGAAATAAAGAAAAGTAAACACTCACCCAAGTACTTGAACACAGAAAGATAATTCACAAATGACGTTTATTTAAACATATATAAAACTTGCTGATTTGAATGCATTCTTACATTATGAATTATGTAAAGATTATCAAAGTGAATGTAAAATTTACTATAATTTTAGACAATTAGAGACATATTATCATCTAAGAAAAAGCAGAAGTTTACGTAATATTTCTTTTTGCAAATTAGGGATTAAAGTTCAGGAATGTAAAGTTAAATTAGGGATTTAAGTTCAGGAATGTAAAGTTAAACTAGGGCTTAAAGTTCAGGAGTGTAAAGTCAAGATCAACTAGGGACGTAGAAGGACTCTTGTATTTGGAAAACTGGATACATGCTGTCGACAATCCTCCTTCGGGAATGTAGATTCTATTTCTTTTTATTCAATGCGAATCTGAAGCGAATGAGAAGTTACGGATTTGGAAAATTGGAAATAGGAAGTTTGAGAACTTCTTTCAGAAATGCAGATTTTGACGATTTCGGTTCTTTACATAGGCAATTTACTATTTATTGCATCGACAAAAAAAACAGATGTTCAATTCATATTTTTATAGCAAAGAAGAATCGAAGAATAATAAAACGTCGATGAGCAGAACAATTCAGGGCTTCCAAATAATGTTCCATGAAATTTACTTAGAAATGTTTCTTGAAGAGTAAAATATTATATTTCCTTTAGATGATATACGGCCGCCAAGGCCTAACAAAAACGTCGATCTCTTCTCACTCGCTCGCCGAACTCCTCTGCCGCAACAACCGGCTAAAAAAACATGGCGTCGCAGCCCCCACAAGTTACTTGCTCCAACGGCTCCCTGGTGAAGAATGATGACTTTTCCAGAAGAGTTTCAAACATGAAAAGCCATTACAGAGCGCGCCAGCCAATTAAAAACGCCTATCCTCCCCGCGCCTGACGTCACATAGAACGTGCGTGTTCCAAAAGGAATGTTAAACGATTTAGCAGACGTCCGGTTTTGAGCTAAGCGTCTGTTTGGCAAAGGGGAATACCCTTCTTGCTGGAACTTTCAAAATGTCGGAAAGAATGATCTCATGGCGTCGCGCGCCGAAATTAAAAATGAGAAAAGATAGAAAATACATTTTTGCGTATTTCTGCCAAAGTATTTACCACAAGTCACTGAAAATTTTGCAATCGGCTAGAAATAAATATTTCTATCCACATAATATAATTTAAAAGGGAAATATTGATAAATAAAAGATTTCCATTTTTTATATTTTAGACTTAGAAAATTCCTATGTGTTTACACATTCGCGATGTATGTTGAAAGAAATTTGAAAGTTAAATTACTGAAATATAATAAAATACTAATTGCACTTAAATAATCTTAATAAGAGATAATGTTTACATTGAAAAATAAGGAAATATTGAATTATTTATCATTAAAATTTACATTATAAGTTTAAAACTTGTGATTAGAAATTAGGTGTTTGAAAATGTTAATTTAAGTTGTAAAATTGAAATAAATTATATTATTTAAATTAATTTGAATGGGAAATGATGCATTATATTTTTTATGATGCAACACTTACCATCCCTTTTTTTCCCTTGTCTCTTTTTTTTCCTTACCGTCCCTTCTTTAACACCCCTTTAAGACAATGTTATGCTAAAATTTTGTATTAAAAATACTATATTGTTATTATTTCTTATTTCAATGTCCTGTGGATACTATGCAAATTCATTATAAGTGAAAATGTAGAAGAAAATAAAAAGTTATAGTGGTAAAATGGTATGGAAGATTAAACTCGCAAGTTTAACTTAAACCTCAGTTAAATAAAAAAATTTCACTGCTAACCATTTTTTCTTTATTTTGAGTTATTAAGGCATTCATTTATAAGTTTAAAATGTTATTTTAGTAAGTTTAATTTCACCAGATTTTTATTCTTGAAAATTAAAAAATTGTGAGATTGCCTCATATATACAGTAGACTCCCTAAAATCTGCACACCATCGCAGATGATGTAAACAATGAGACTTTTAATTTAAATGTAGGGGAGAAAAAAAATATTTTTTTTAATTTTTGTATCATTCTGTATGCATTTTAATATGTACTTCTCGTTAATATGACTGAACTCATGCTTTTTCATAATCGAAGTATAAATTTATTTCTTAAAAAAAATCGAGTTATTGCTCATATCACTGGTGATCACAATCGTTTTACCAAATATATTTATATGTTAAATCAAGCTTTTTTTATTATTAAGTCCTGAACCAAAACCTGAGATAATACTTCCTTATTTTATGATTTTTATGTGAATTAGTTGTGTACTTTTATGAGGCAAGTTTCATTGAAAAATTTATCTTATGTTTATTATTGATATTTAATTATGCATTATTAATTATTTATTTGACCTTTACTTTTAATAATTAAATCATTTTTAAAATTATCTTAATTTTTATTATTTTACTTTATTATTTTAATATTTTACTATATTGTAAGCATTCATTATAATTTCAATTGCATTATTTCATTTAAATTGCTGTTTAAAAAATGTAAACAAAGCAATGACCAGAAATCTGCAAAATTCTAATATATGCACTACTTCTGGTCCCAAGCTGTGCAGATTTGAGGGAGTCTACTGTATCTATATTCCTGTCTTGCAGCGACAAGATTCTAAGTTCTTCCACCACTCTTTCGAGAGAGAATAGTGAGATGAAAGTTTAATTTTTTCATATGCACAAAGATTAAAGCAAATTTTAAGTATGGTGTAATTATTGTGTAGTTAAAATCTTGTAAAATTCACTGGTAGAATGAATTGGATAGGATGTGGAAAAAGATTTGGCACATTAACATATCATCACCATTATACAATATTAATTCATCATCAATTTCAAATATAATTTATAAATTAAGTATCAAGACATGATACAAACATTATAATTAAATTTGGAACAAATATATATACAGTATAACCTTGAAAATCGGGCATCGTCGGTAACGATACTAAGCCGGATTTATGAAAATTCTGGATTTCTGAATGAATATCAAAAGTATACTTCCAATATTATTAATGGTGGTGTCCAGTGCCTGATTTATGGCAGGGTATTCGGGGCACAGGCCCAGGGATCCCCAAATGGTGCTGGAGGGTTGTCAGTTATTGTCCAAAATCTGATGTAGTTTTAACATCTAATGGGATTTTACAGTTCATTCTACATTCTATTGTGTTCGTATTGTATTTTTATAACATTGTATATTTTGTCTGAAACAACCATATTTAATTACTTTATTGTAGTGAATATTTTCTTTTATCTTTTATCACTTTAAAAATATATTGCATTTTTAATTCTTATTTAATCCTGCTCCTGGTATATGAACTATAGCATTTATACTCACCTTATAATATGCATAAATATGGTGAAACGTAAAAGCGCATATCATAATTAAAAATGCATTTCCCACAATCATCGCTTATGTACAGTACTTCGGATGCAATATAGTATCTGAAATATTTTGTGTGTCCCTGTAAATGCTATGCACTTCTTATTATGCATGAAATAACTTATAGTCACCCTCAGCAATGTATATCAATTTCATTATATATGAAATAGTTTTAACATAATTAAAATATGCCGCAAACAAACCTCCTCCATATCACTATGTAACGGAATTCTTTTGTGTGGCCCTGTGAATGAATAATAAGTATTCTTTGCACCGCATATTCTCCAGAATGCTTATTTTAGTGCACTTCATAAATGCCTATCAATTATTTTATGCTTGAAAGCGTGTAACATCATTAAAAATCGTTTGAAATGATTTTTTCCTGTTGGCTGTAATGTAATGGAATACTTTTGACTGTCCTTGTAAATGAACTAAACATGCTACAAACTTCATTTGAAATAGGGATCGTACTATGGTGAACCTTAATAACATCAAAAAATTTCATGGCAATCCGAGTATATTTACAAGTTAGAGCTCGGACAGACAAACCGAAATGATAAACACTGTTCAACCTTGTTGGAAAGTATTAAAAATTGTAGCTTGATATTGCGGAAAATTTATTATTAGTTGTTGCTTACTTTATCATTCCAGATATATAAGACTTGCATAGGAAAAGATAATCAGAACCACGCAATTTATTATAAAATGTCTACTCATTTCAATTTCATAATTGTGTAATAATTATTTAAAAGAAACTTTATGATTATCAAATTTAATTTTTTAATGGATATTTTAAAGTAATTATTAAAATCAATAGTGGTTATCTTATTAAGTACCTTTTCAATACTTTTTTTTTACTCCATCCCCCTGTAAGAATCGATGCAAGGAGGACCCCGTACCGTATGCATCTGTACCGTGGGCCCCAAATTTGTAAATCGCTCCCTGGTGGTGTCTTTATTCATAATTTAATTCACAACTAAGTGATAGTTAATGAGGGAAAAGGAGAAAATTAAATATTAAAAAATCTTACTTGGTATTTTCTATATTACAAAAAGAATCTTAATAAAGTGTGAAGTCATTTCTCCTTGTGTAATCCCCGAAACATCGATGTCAATTTTATTTGCTTCAATTTTTAAAGGCCATTCTTTAACAGGTTTTGTTTTTTATTTCATGCAAGTCAAGATTATCTATTTCGGAATAACAGTCTTGTTTCTCTAAAGAAGATATTAATATATCTCTAGTCAAATGTATTCATTTTCTATTTAAACCTTTTCTTCTGCTGGTTCTTCATCCTCTGAGCTGCAACTAGCGTTATCTGTTATTCCATTTAGTTTAGCACAGGGTCAGCGATCTTACTCTTCACTGAATGTTCATTGTTTTTAATATGTAAACAATTGCTATTTTTTTTTCTGTCATAAGCTGGAAGTGTAAAAAAAGAAGGAGGGAGAGATGACTTTGATGCCGTATTTTTGAGATCACGCTGTATGTATATGTATACAGTGAAACTTCCATTTAACGAAGTCTCATCATTACACTTCAACACTTTGTTATGAAGAAAATTTGCTAAATAGAAATCAACTGAAATTCATGAAATTTGCATTATAAAATGCAGTTGCATAAAATGAAAAATACACCTAAAATGGAAATATTGGGAAAATGTATTTTAATTTGGGCAGTAAGTTTTTTTTTATGTAATGTAGACGTATCAGAAAAATTTAGTCCGAATAATGTCTAAAAAAACTCATAATAAACAGTGGTAAACAAAAGCTAAAGCGTAGCATACCTTTTCTTTTTTTTTCTCAGTATTCCAAATTCTTAACTGTAAAAAAGTCTGTAATATTACTTTGTACAGGTTTTTTATAAAAAATATGCTGTTCATAAAAGTTTTCGCACTTAAAGAATTATATATAGAATAAAGTATTTTAAGTATCCGAACAATTCATCTGTAACATTTTCGTGAAAATGTAATCTCCTTTTTATTGCATCAAAGGCTTTTATCATTTTTTCTTTTGAATGGAAATGATTAAATAAATAATTTCATTTTCATACAAAAAAAAAAAAAAATCCTTTTTTTTGTATAAAATAAATACACTATTTTATATATATAAAAAAATTATAACATAAAATAGTAATATTATAATTTATTATAATAATAAATTATTTAATCAATTCATATATCCATCTCTATATATGAATTTATTATGGAGATAAACTCCATAATAAATTCTATATCCACCTATGAATAAATTCATATGGATTTTATTTATAGAATTTAAATGAATAAGATTGATATGAATTTTATTCAATATGGATAAAAATTCTCCATAAATTTTATAAAAACTAGGGGGCTCTGCCCCTACCAGCTACGCTCGCTAACCCCTGTTCAGACACTGCAGACTCTAAAAGCATGCTAATTTGACCAGCTTTAAAAAGATTTCAGAAGATTGAATTATAATTAAAAAAACAGTGGCGATCTCCCTATAAACAGGTTTCTATTCATTAATCTTTGATTGGGGAATTTTAAGGCCAAATCAGCTGCTATTAAAAGGTACAATGGCTGTTTCCGTCTTTGATTAAATAAAATTAACTAAACATTTCAAAATAAGCAAATATAAAATGAATTAAGTAAATAGTCTTAGTCTCCCGGTATTTTTTGACAAAGCGAAAAGAAAGTTTTTTTTAAATAAGACATTTTAAATGTATCATTTTTAATCTGACGTCATTTTTACCAAACTTTTTTTTCTCTTTTTAATATTCACATGAAAATACTTTTGTTAGAAATGAAATATTATTTGCACTGTCCTAAGAAACATAGTCGAAAAGATCATCTCAAAGTTTCGAATAAATGCCTCGCGCAATTTTTTAATTTAAACTGTTTTGCAATATTATTTTTTGTTCATTTTACGTAATAAGTATAATGTGACGTAATTTATCCTATTTAAGACTCCTAATGCATGTTAATGAATTTATTGTTTTACAATATTCTTTCTCTTTTAAAATTCACGTGTAAATATAGTTTTCATGACGTAATTTTCAATGAGTTCCTGCTTTTTATATTTTCTGTTTATAATAGTCACGTGTAAATAAATTTTTAATTTGAAGCAAACATTATTGTTTGCACTGTTTATACAGTTGGCAACAGTTTAAATTAATACCATTTTCTAAAATATGTAAAAAATATCTCTCGAAATGCTGAAAATTTGAATTTAAAATAGAAATAAAACCTCAAAAAATGAGTCAAATTAAAGAAATAAATTCAGTCTGCATGCCGGGAAATTCTAGTGCATAATATGATCTAAAAATGATTAAATTCCCATGTATAGTTTTTGCTCCCATAAAACTTTTTTAATGGAACGATTTTGTCCAACTTTAGCATTAAATATCCCTGAAAATAATTCTTCGATTTGAAAACTGTCTGCATCAGCGTGTTTATCAAATATTTCTCTATAATACCACCGATTTTCATATTTTTGTATGCAACATTTTTCTTAATATTAACGAAGAAAGACTTCCAGTCACAAAAAATTCAAAACCGGCGGCGGTGATAGCGTTAGTTACTTTTTTTTAGAATAGAGGGATTCTTTAGAAATACAAGGTCTAAGTTGCCATCTATATATATATATATATATATATTTTTTTTTAAAGATAATCTTTCCTTATAGACAAACGACTGAAATGTATTTTTATTTTTATAGTGTAAAATAATCTGACACATTCTCAATTTTTTGTATGTACTTTTGTATGACAAAATTAAAATAAGAAATATTGTTTTTCTGATATTTCCCACTGTCATAACTGCTTATTTTATACATATCTTGCCAACTTTATCTTTTGACAGTACATAGTTTGAGATCTATATTGTACTTGATATTCAAATTTCAAGAATGTTATGTTTAAATTAAATATACACATTTGAAGTAATTAGTCTGTGTGTTATACTGTACATGTGTATGTATATTAAATAAATTATTTTTCATTTTGAATTCTTGAGTTTTTTGTTTAATTTTTTCCATGTGAAATGCTGCTGTTTTTATGTGTTTGTTTCACAATGTAGCCACTGGCACCTTGCTGATTTTTGGAATCTGCACCTATAGTGTTTAGTGACAAAATTTCTGATATACATAATTTACATTTCTCCATTGCATGAAATTTTTTTCTGCTAAATTTGCATTTTTTTTTCTTTCTATCATTTTTATTATGTTTAGTATTTTGATTTTACTTTCTGAAAAAATTAGTGAAAATTGCCATAATATGCAACTGTATATATTAGTAAAAAATCATTATTAGCAACAATTGCTGAAATACTACAATGGTCATTAGGAAATGTTTTTCAAAGATATTTGTGTATGTACTAACAGGGTTGCTAACATGTCATTCTCCCTTCAAAATATCCACTCATCAGTGGTGAGCAGATTGATGAAATTCCCCACTTCTGCATTCTTTACTCTCTCAAATCTTGCTGTTTACTTGAAATTAATGATAAAAAATTCAATACTTGCATTAATTAGATTAATATAATTTCTTACAGACAGAAAACAATTTCTTAAAAATATGATTTTCAATGTTGTTGAATATACGATGTTCTTCTAATTTTTTTTTTTTTCTGCTATGTAAGAAACATTCAATTGATAATTTATATGCAGAGTGTTTTATTATATAAATTTATGTAATATGTATAAATATGTATGACTTTGAATAGAAATATGAGTAAATCTTAGCCAAGTAATTAACTAAAATTGTTGAGTAGTTCACTGATATGTGGGAAAGACATTGGTACATTGATATCACAGAGTTTCCCCTAGGTTTAAAAAAAGTGCAGGGTGCTGCTGGCAAAAAAAGGACAATTTTTATGTGTTAGGGCCAGTAAACCGGAGCCGAACAATTTTTGATGCTCCAGCTCTGCTTCCAGGTAAAATACTGTGGTTCCGGCTCCAACTCGACTCCGACTTCGCGCTTTTGAGTTGCAGATTTGAATTTACACATTTAATTTTTTGCTCACAAATTCTTTTTTCATTTACCTTCATTAAAGATCTGACAAAATGCATTTTTCTTCTCATCAAACTTGAAATGCTTGTTCATAAAATATGACATCTTTTAGCTTTTGCTTTTAAAATAGAAAGTTTGGTGGAATTTTAAACACAAAAATCTTAAATTTCTTCTACACTTTTCAAACAACCAAAATTGTACAACAAACAACAGGCGGCCATATTTTTTTTTCAAATAGTGTTGTCACTTAGCTCAAGTAGAAAGTAGAAGTAAAGTAGTGTTACCATGTTTTGAGAAGTTTTCCATCTCTAATAAAAATAAATAAAACCCCTAAAAAATGATATTAAAATGCTGAATAATGATGTAATTAAAATGTTCTAAGACTGAAAAAAAAAAAAAAAGATTTAAAAGAATATTAAAAACTAAAGGAGCCCTGGAGCTGGGGAAAATTTAGAGCTCCAGCTCCAGGGAAAACACAGCTCCGGAGCGCTCCGGTTCCAGCTCCAGCTCTCTGGTTAGGGCACATTTTTATACTTATGAGCATTTTTTTACTCCTAAAGGCTTTTTTATATTTAAGGGTCTTTTTTTAGATTCTAAAGTGTACTTTTTTGATTTTTTAATGCATTTTTAGGTACGTTCTTAATTATATAAATACATGGCATCTATAGTCATCGTCTGGTCCGTCTGTCCGCATGTAACAGCACAAAAAATATCCAAACCGAATTGTTTGAGATTTAATATATAATCGTTGCAGAATTTTGTCGAGTCATTTCAAATTTTATGAAAATGAATCAAAAGTTAAAAAGTTATTAATAAAAGTTTTCTTCATTCTATTAAACCTTATCAAATGCTATTAATTCAATGACATCTTATGATAGGTAATGATTCTAGGTTGCCATGGTGATTGTCATATTTAAGATGGAATCATTTTTGTATTGCAGAATTTAATATAATAATCATAATAAATTTTGTATTCATGCATTTTCGCATAAGAGTGCAACAGCTATTGCGCTGAATATTTATAAAACTAGTTATAGTATGCCAGTTATAGTCATTTGCCATGTTTGGCATGCAATTTCCGACTTGTTTTTAATTTTAAAGCTACTTTTAATATTTAAAATTCAGGGTGCCCTTTTCAAGACAACATAAGTAAGTGTTTACTATGCAAACAAATTTTTTTAAACAAAAAAGAGTAAGGAGTAATTTTTTGGATGAGGGGAAACAAAAAGGCATTTACTTTCAAAAATAAACATTTATTTTGGGAAGAGGCTTTCAAAAAATGAAGTGAAAGTATTAGCAGTGTGCATAAGACTCTAGCCTTTTTAAGACTTTTGCTGCTATTTGACCATTAGCAGTCATGTGTACTTTTTTGCCATAACATACTCATACTTATGGTTGTTATTTACATTGTTCAGTTTACAAGACCATGGTGATGGCTCTCATTTATATTGTTCAATTTATATGGCCGTGATTATGTCGGTCATTTACATTGTTCAGTTTATAAATCTGCAGTTAGTTGAGCATATAAGTTATTACTGTGAATTGAAAAGTATATTTTACTAAAAGCAGTCATTCAGCAGCTAAAGTATTAATGCTATTTTTTGGTCCTGCTGTTTGCTGTCTACTCATATTAGATTTATTTGAGTGTTTTTCTAGAATTGCTAAAGGCTGAGAACTCCATGTTTCAAGCAAAGAACTTAAAGTTTGCACTCACATGATTCCTTTATATTTTACTAGCTTGTATTATTCTACTTCAAATGTTAATAATGATGTACCCTCTCTGTTAATCAATTTTAAAAATTAACAACCAAGGATTAAAAACAAGTTTGAAAAATAAGTAAATTGTTCATTAAATTGTGTATCAAATGCCCCAAAAGTTTGTAAAAAGTGGTGTCCTAAAATTTTTTTAAATTCTCTCGTAACCTAACCCTATATTCTGAGTTATTCACTTGGTTGTTTAAAAAAGAGCATTTTATCTGTATAGAAATCCTTTTAACTGATAAATAAAAAAATTGCTCATGAATTGTTCTGTTTTTCCCGGGATCATTAGAAGCAAATAATAAATAAATTATAAATAAAAAATGAAGAGAGTAATATATTAAAATATTACTCTAAGTAAATAATCTTAATAATTAAATATTACTCTTAATAAAAGTCCTTTAAAAAAATTGCTCATGAATTGTTCTATTTTTCTTGGGATCATTAGAAGCAAATAATAAATAAATTATAAATAAAAAATGAAGAGAGTAATATATTAAAATAAGTATAAATGCAAAAAAAGATTTTTTTAAAGCATGCTTTCATTAAAATTCACAAAAATGTAGGGAAAAAAAATATTTATTTAAAATGTGCTAAAAAGTAGAATTTTGAATTTCGCCAAATTAGCCAGCTAAGTAGACTTCATCTATGGCAACTTATTTTTGTCACCAAATTTGGCAATATTTTGTCGTGTTAATTAAAATTTGGCGCTGGTGTGGTAACCTTGTCATTAGTAATTTTCAACAATTACTCATTGTTGAAGCTGATACTGATTTCTCCATAAGAAATCAACCTTTTCCCCCTCCCCATTGCCCCCCTTAGGAATCGAATTTAAAAAAATCAATTTCCAATTCATCACCCTCAGGAATACATATATATCCCAAGTTTGAAATCTCTATGTCAACAGGAAGTGGGTGAAAAATGAGTTAAAAGGTTTGACTGCCACACACAAACATATTGTAAGTTAAAAGAAAGCATGTAAAATATTATTTATTTTTGCATTACATTGTTGCTTGTATCTTTTATTTAAGTTGTGTTTAGATATTTAAATGCCCTAAAATTTTCAAAAATTCACTCTTAGCCCTGTATTCTGAGTTATTCACTTGCTTGTTTTTACTAAAGAGCATGTTGTCTGTATAATTTCTTTTAACTGATAATCAAAAAATTTGCTGTTCTATTTTTGCCAGGACTATTAGAAGAAAATACTAAAAATATTATTATTTATTTATTTATAATTTGCATTACACAGTTGTGTGTTTCTTGTATTTAATTTGTGTTTAGATATTTATATTTCTACATTTCCTTCTTTAGATGTTCCTATAACAAAGACTGTCAGGGAATATCATCCAACTCCAATGTCTTGTAAATGTATGTATGTTTTCTTAAAATATTGATAATCTTTAAAATTAATTAGCTTTTATTAATGTTTAATAATATAATAAAAAATCATATACATATATTTTTCAGGGTGATTTGTAAAACAAAGATTGTTATTCAAAAATGTTTTTGTGGTTATAATATTTCATAGTATTTCTGGCTTTGATTTAAAAAGCAAAAGCATAAACCAATGCAAATAAAAAGAGAACTATAATTCTAATAAATATAGTTCCAATTCTTGCTTTAGGCAATTATTCTGCATTATTTCTGAAGAACTTGGATTTGGTTCATAAATAATTTCATGCTTTTGCATACCATTTTGTGAACTTGTCTCAAGTATGTCCCATCCCTTACTTTTCGACATAATCACAGTGAAGATTAAGACATTTTCATCTTCTTCGAGAACTGAGGACAGGTCTGGGGGTACAGCGCTTCCATCCCAACAAAAATTTTCAAGACGCCTTGGAGACTTATCTCAGCACATTGGTGACAACCTTCTATAAAGAGGGTATGGGTAAATGCACCCACCAGTTTGACAGATGGCTCAATCTTCACTGTGACTATGTCGAAAAGTAACTTTAATCGTACTTGACTCTTGGTTATAAAACTATTTTGTTGTTCACACTTGTCTTTATTTTATGACCCATTGGATGTTGAAAAAAAATAGCCGCCATATAACTGATTTTTTTTTTCTTTTTCCAGTTATAAAGCCAAAGTAATTTCAGTTTCAGTGCTTGTGGTGACAAAAATAATACAACCAAACCCTATTATAATGTGGACAAAGAGACTGCAACATTTACTCGTTATGACAGAGTTATTGCAGTAACCAAATTTAAGATTCCATATGTAAGGAAAATTACATTGAAGTTAAGGCTTTTCTCAAATACAAAGGAACTATTTTCTAACACATTTCTAAATTCATTTTTGTTTGGAACTGTATGAAATTGTCAGATGTTATCCAATGTTGTATCCAAATATAGTAGTACGTGCAATTTGTGTATGCTATCTTGGCACTAATCAACAGATATTTGATACAATCCCTCATCTTTTTGCTTCTTTTTGGGTACAACGGATTTCGAGCTTATTCTTTCGACGATAATTTTCAGAATTTTCAAGCTATGATTTTTTGACTTTCACAAAAGTTGCTCTATATACTTAGCTAATACATTATGCACATTATATTTTGATTGCATTCGCGCATGCACAGTGAAACATTTTTTAGTAAACCTGCTCATTTTTCATCCAATTTTTATTATTTTTTAATTCTGGTTGCAGAGTATTGTGTACAATGTTGTTTGTCATATTTTCTGAAAAGAACTCTGAAAATTATAAGCAAAAAACTTGGTGAAATTTGGGACTGTTTTTATAAAAACCTTAATTTCTCTACGAGTATACATGTTATCCTCATAAAAATGAACACAGTATATTACAATAAGCCACTTATTAATAATCTCGAGTTTGAACACTTTTGCTACATTAGTTTTTACAGGGTTACCCAAAAGATTCGTTCATTTTCAATTTGTTGACAGTCCACTATGGGGTTTCGAGAAAAAAATCTTTGTGGAAATATATGACTTATACTATACTGTTTACACACCTGCAGTTTCAGGTTAATTCCTCATGTATTTTTCTAGATATTTAACAAAACGTCTAAAATCGCAAGTGACCGGTCACCTTTGGCCATATAATGTATATTCAGATTAGACTAAATGTTTTTGTGGATATTAAGATGGTTTGGTTTGGTTTTAATCTTTTCTTTACTTTTTTCAATATTATTAAAAAATTATGAGTCAATAAAAAAACATAAATAACCTAGCATAAAAACCCTTAAATTATAAAAATCAAACTATATGAAAATAGTCCCTTACTTTTGGATGCCTGTATGCAAATTTGTGAAAAAAAAAGTTGCTAAAAATCTAATTCACGAAAAAAATTCATATTTCATGTAGAAAAGATAAGTTTCACTTCTTATCAATGTAAACATTGAAATGAAAGTGCGTTTTTCATAACATTGTGATGCACCCTATTCTTGTAGTCTACTATAGTATTTTTTTAAATCAAGCATTCCAATAGTGGAAAATTTAAGAATGTGCGCACTGTTCAGGGTTGCAAAAAAAAAAAAAAAAACAACAACAACAACAAAAAAAAACTAGCTAAGTTTAAAAAGAGGAGCTTTAAATTTAACCAGTTGGTTTTAACACATTAACCGCTGGTGTTGCATTGACGCAATGGTAAAAATAAATGCATATAAAAGTTTTCTATCAAATTAATTTTATATTGACAACAATTTTTAATACTATGATTAATAATTCAATAGAAAATATTTTCCTTCAAGAGTTTTGTTATATTTAATAATGAGTTCCAAAGGTGAAGAATTTTTAAACAAAAACTTTCACATTGTCATTTTCTCAGAAGAAATATAGTGAGACAAGCATAAGCTTTTTGAGGCGATCTATTTTTAGACAAGGTCAAAGTTTATCAGAACATTCCATGAATCACTTGCTTTTGTTTGTGTGGGGGAGGAAAAGAAAATAAGTGTTGCGTTTGCGCATCGTCAGCGGAAAAGAGGTAGTTCAATTATTCACTCGTGTCGTTCGACTCTGTGGATTTTTTTTTTTTCATCCTGTGCTCATAAAAATGGCTAAAACTAAATATCTTAAGTTAGAGGAAGATCCAAAAATTTTTGATGAAGATTCGAATAATGATGATGGGAAAGAAGCTGATATTATTGTTATTTCACCAGAAATAGCAGAAGCTGTTCACGAAGAAGAAGGAAATGGTAATATAGCAAAAAATGACAATGGTAATTTACCATGCAATACTGCTCACAAAATTGAAGTGTGTGCAAAAAAATATGTTTATGTCCTCTGAAAGCAGTGCAAGTCATGCAAAAAAAATTTTTAAACAAAAAATCAGAGACTTGAAGTGGATAAAGGAGGATCTATTGAATATGACTCAGTCAAAAAGTGAAGAAATAGATAAAACCTGGACAAATGCATGGAAAATATCAAGATTAAGTTCTGAAAATGAAATTCTCTCTTAGATTTCAGACGTGACGTTGCATTGTCTCTTGCAAACACCTTTTGAAAATAAATACAGTAGAACCCCGGTTATCCGAAAATAGGCTTAACCGAAAGACCTTAAACTTTTTCAAAGTCCTTTTTAAATGTGAAAAATTTTATTGTCAGCACTATTTCATCCGATGTCAAATGACACCTTTTAACATATTTTGATTTATGATACTATGTTATTTGTAAGTTTTAGATCAAAACAATTCTGAATAATTTTTAATACATTGAGGAGTTGTTTTAATACTTATTCTCTTTAAAAATTAAAAGGAAAATAAGTAAAAATCAAAACGTTGAAAGGTGTTATTGGACCAGTGATGCCACTGTACTTGAAAAAACCTGGGTCCCCAGGACCCAGGATTTCCAAAAATCTGGGTCCCTTTTTTACAAAAGTGGGTCCCCATCAATAATAATTTATATTTTAAAGGAATAAATGAAACTTGTTTATTTGGAAAAGATAAATGAAATGCATTAATTATTGTTTTAAAACCACTATTATTTGCACTCAAATAAGACAATTTAAAAAAATATTAAGAGAAATTTTCTTTACTTTTTTAAAACTAAAAATGCAAGATACAATTTTAATGGTAAAATAATGTTTATTTGGGAGTAGAAGATACCAAGTTATACTAACAAGTATCACTAATGATCGCATTCTTTTAAAAAGGGGCAAGACGGGTTTATTGAAAAAGATATTTTTGCTGAAAAAAAGAATACTTATATTAAGTAAAGGGGTACTTTTTATTGAATGAATGGGTGCTTTCATTATACTTCTGATTGAATTATTTGTCAGTATAGATCTGTGTTGGAATCAGACATTTTCCTTGGAAGGGAAATTTACATCTAAATCACTAATAAGCATCAAATCTTAAATGTTCTGAAGGCGGGAGACATTTCAATGCAGTAAGCAGGAGGGGGGGGGGGGATTTTTTACTGGTCCACCTACTGAATATATTATCAAAGTACACTGAAATCATCCTGTATTTTTAAGAATCTCATAAAAAAAAAATTAAATCCCATTTTATGAATTTTCTACCTAGCTATTTAGTTTGCACATCTTTTTCGGTGCTTTGACTAATTCGCGTTTTTTCCGGGTTACTTTGACGAAATTCGCGTTTTTTCGCGATCCTTTTGTTGAAATTCGCTATTTTTTTCGCGAGCTTGTCACGAAAATGGTGTTTTTTCCCGCGCTACTTTGACAAAATTTGGCTTTATTCCGAGATTTTTTGACGAAATTCGCTATTTTTTCGCGATCTTTTGACGAAATACACTATTTTGTCTCAGCCCTTTTACGAAAATAGCGTTTTTTCCGCGATATTTTGATGAAATTCGTGCTTTTTTCGCGATCCTTTGACGAAAATCGGCTTTTTTCCGCGATATTTTGATGAAATTTGCGCTTTTTTCGCGATCCTTTGACAAAATTCGGCTTTTTTCCGCGATTTTTTGACGAAATTCGTTATTTTTTCGCGATCTTTTAACGAAATACGCTAATTTGTCAGCGTTTTTTCTCAATATTTTGATGAAATTTACGCTTATTTCAGCGATATTTTCATGAAATTTGCGCTTTTTCCGCGATTTTTTGACGAAATTCGCTTTTTTTTCGCGATGCTTTGACGAAATACGCTATTTTTTTCGCTGGCCTTTTACGAAAATCGCTGCTTTTGCGCGATATTTTGATGAGATTTGCGCTTTTTTCGCGATTCTTTGACGGAAATCGGTTGTTTTCCGCGATTTTTTGACGAAATTACGCGTCCCGTGGGACGCGTAAGAGCTATTTTTTTGCGTCCCGCCTCCGATTTTTTGACGAAATTTACGCGTCCGCGGCATACCTAGCTGGTAGAAATAGTGTTAAAAAAGCATGTTCTTTATGAAAATAATAAACAGAGACAACTTACTTATTTTGTCCATTGTGTAATTTCGGGCACTTTATTAGATAGACACGTACAACAAATCCTTTTTTTTACAAAATATGTTGTGATTTTCTTTAGTTTTTCAACTTTGCACCGTTTCAATGCTGCTTTATCACGCCACCTTTTAAATAACGACACATCTGATGCTGTGGCATCTTCTTGTACTTCAACATATCGATCACAGCTTTTCATCAAACAAGTTTTCACCATAAGCCTTTCGGCTATTCGAAAATTCTTATGGAACCCCTGTTATCCGAAAATTCCTATGGAACCCCGGTTAACTGAAAATGCTGTGGTCCCATGCCTTTCGGATAACTGGGGTTTTACTGTAGTTATCAGAAACAAATCAGCAACAGGAAGGCCTACTAAGTTGAGCATGCGAAAGCCATTGCATGGAGAATGTGAACATTTAATCGTCAAGTCGAATGACAGAAGACGATTACATTGTAAACAATGTCATAACCAGACTCTTTATAAATTCAGTAAATTTGTGATTTACATCATGACTGTAGTGAAACTTCTGATGCTTGAAACTGTTTTCTGGATATAAACAGTAATTTGAAATGAAAAAATAAATTAATTTTTTATTATAAATTGATTTCCTATAAGGTGATCGTTTAATTTCTATGTCGTAACTAAGCTACAAAAATTCTTCCAAAGCTCAACTCTAAGATAACCCTCATATGTTCAGTTGAACTCACTTAAAATCTATACTCTTATTCAGCTGATGTTGGACAAATGCAACGCTCGATTTTTCATAAAGTAAACCAAATTTTATTATTTTCATTATAAATTAATGCCATATATGTTCAAATGTATAACCAATATCATTTGTATAAAAAATTTTTAACCCCTTAGTTTTGACGGTTAATGGGTTAACTAGCTTTTTTTTTTTTTTTTTTTTTTTTTTTGCCAAGATTTGTCTTTTATGGCGAAAATTGACTTTTATTCAGTCGATCATTTTAATTATAAACTGTACATTTTTAAATGGTTTTTAAAGAATTTAAAGACATTTTATTGAGTTAAAATTTAGTAAGTAACACAATTTTTCAACAATGAAGACATTAATATTGGAATAACGCATAGATAGAGCTGCTGGTGATTTTCAGTCAGAAATGCTAAATTTTAAAAAGACATACCAATTACTTTATTTGGTTTACACTTGTCATTAACACTTTTTAATTTCATTTTTTAGTGCTTTAAATAATTAAATGAGACAATAGTTGCTTAGTTAGATATTTTATTGTTAAACTAATTTTAAGAGCAAGTCTTTATTATTATTTTTTTTCTCATAAGTATTTTAAGTTCTGTATAAAGTCATTTAATACAAAATATATTTCTCACAATTAAAAACAGTATTAAGAATAACATATGCATGAATAACTCTTAAATAGAAACAAGCTTTACACAATTTTATTTTAACAAGTTTTATTTTGAGAACCTTTCTTTTAAATTTGTTCTCTTTTTTTAATTACTACTAATGTACTAAAATATCCTCAAATACTGTATCCTTCTTAATTTCTTTTTCGACCTTGATCATTCTATCATTTAATCTCTTTATGTGAACTTATTTGGAATATGCTACATAATCACTTAATAACAGAAAAGGAAAAGGCAGAAAACCTTTTTAAGTATATCATTTTTGTAAATCATCAGGATACTGATTACTAAGTATGGGTGTTCTCTAGTATTGTATCACATAGTTTCATTTATTAAACACATATAAAATACCTAGTTTCAAAATTAAATAGTATGTAAGAATATGTTTCCTTTTAGGTAGCTTTCATTACAAAAAGCTACCTATTGCAGCCGTTCGGAGGAAAGCGGTTAAAAAAAATTTTGGTATATTTTCATCGATCATGACCCCCAGGCCCCGAAACCACCCTCCGTTCAAAATTTATATATATATATATATATATATTTTAGGGTGGTCCTTAAAAAATTAAATTTAAAATTTTCTATGGGGCATCCTCCTATTTTGTTCTATGTATAAAATAAAGACCTCCACAAAAATTTCAAAATTTTAAAACATTTTTTATGGGTCGCTACCAAGGTTTGAATTTTAAAAAAAAATAAAAATTGACATATTTTGTAATATAATAATATATTATTAATACAAATCCATAGTCATTGCCAAATGGAATCATGATATGATATTAGGCTGTAAAGACTGTCTTTTGTTTCAAGTTTCAATATATTTACACAACCTATTGTCCGAACACAGTCAGGAGTATTTCATGTCTACACTCTATTTCACCTGAATTTGGCCCCATTGTGAAAGGTAGAGAATCTAACATTCCGCCTTGAAAAATAGTTCTCTGTTATTTTTTAATCTTAAATATCTAGAATGCGTAGGAATTTATAAGATAATGTTGATAAATTATAGATTTTGATTTTTTTATATTCGTAAAATATCATACTAAATGGCCATATTTGTATCAAAGAGTATCGTATTGAAGTGTATCCTATCATTCGTATCAGAGCACCAAAACTTAAAAAAAAAAGTTTTCGGAAAGCTTTCCTTTGACTGTTCACTGGGATTGCAAAATTTTAGAAGACATTTCAGGATCTGAAACTGTAGACAGATTAACCATTATTGTTTCAAGTAAAGGTACTGACCATTTAAATAGCTGTTCCACAATTTCAATCAGGAACAAGTGAGGCAATAGCTTGGGCTGTTAACGAAACATTGGAGTTGTGGAGATTATAAGCAAGTAAAATGTATGACTTTTGATATAACCTTTGTTGATACCTGTTTATCAGGAGCAGCTTGAGCTGTTCTGGATTAGAATATGAACAAAGAAATGGTTTGGCTTGCAATCATCACATTCTTTAAATTATGCTTGAGGAAGTTGTTATTAAGTCTCTCGGAGTTTCAAGCGGAGCGGACATACCATTATTTCAACGATTTAAAATTTCGTAGATGTCTATCGATTAAAGCATATTTCAGACTCTCATAACTGACAATTTAATCAATGAAAAAAATATCACATAATGCGTCCGAAATTACAGAATTTGCTCAAAATCATCTTAGAAATTTTCAACCAATGAACGATTACAAGGAACCGATAGACCTTGCCATCGTTTTCTTAGGAGCAGTACCCGAAAGAGGTGTTTACATTAGAGCTCCAGGTGGGGGATTGCATTGGGCTCCATGAATGGTGAAGGTGATGTACTTGCTCAAGATTTATTTATTTAGAGATCAGTTTAAACTCTCTAGGTAGAAAAAATCTGGAGTTCGTCAAGTTTTCTCGTTTGTTGTGAAAATCTACATTCACACTGGTATCAGGCCCAATGATTTATTGCTCCCGAAGAACTTGAAAAAAGACGAAAATGTAAATGAAATAATTTCTTTGTGTGCTTTGAAGAAATTCCTAGGGCATTTCTGTACTTCACAGAACTAGTTGCTTTTGCATTTTTCGATGACAATGTCTTTTTTGAAAATAAAAGAAAAATGGTGCATGCTTTGAAAAATGAAGAAAATTATGAGCCTTTGAAATGTACACGGGCTGATCCTGATGTCATTCTCCAAGATGTCATTCTCCTGCAAGATTTTCTAACAAACAGCACTCTGGGTTTTTTTTAAAAAATATGGATTTACCTTTAGACTGTTTTGAAACAGATGCCGCTAATAGGAATAAAAATGAATCCTACAAGACATGTAAGGCACTAGCGACTTCAGTCAAACTTGTTCATGATGTAGTCGAAAATTATATAGCACTCATGGAGGAATACAATAAACTTCATTCAAAAGGTAAAGAACAAAAACAGTATTTCAAGGATATGATGATGGCAATCCAAATCATTTCTTTGTTCATATTCTGCTCCAGAAGAACACAAGCTTTTCTTGATAATCCGGTATTAACAAAGGCTATATCAAAAATCATACATTTTACTTGCTCAGTACTCCCCAAACCTCCAATATTACGTTACCAGCAGAAGCTATTGCCTCTTGAACCATCCTGATTGAAGTTTTGGAACAACAAGCAACTGGTCAATACCTTTATCTGAAACAATAATGGGTAATCTGTCTACAGTTTCAGAACCTGAAATGTCTTCTAAAATTTTGCAATCCCAGTGAACAGTCAAAAGAACGCTTGCCGAAAACTCTTTTTTTAAGTTTTGGCCTCTGCTTACTCGTCTTCGGATACGAATATGTCCATTAAGTATGACATTTTACGAATATCAAAAAGTGAAATTCTATAATTTATAAACATTATCTTATAAATTTTTATGCATTTTAGCTATTTAAGATTAAACAATAACGAAGAACTATTTTTCAAGGCGGAATGTTAGATTCTCTACCTTTCACAATGGGGCCAAGTTCAGGGGAAATAGAGTGTAGACATGAAATACTCCTGACTGTGTTCAGACAATAGGTTGTGTAAATATATTGAAAGTTGAAACAAAAGACAGTCTTTACAGCCTAATATCATACCATGATTCCATTTGGCAATGACTATGGATTTGTATTAATAATATATTATTAGATTACAAAATATGTCAATTTTTAATTTTTTTAAGATATTCAAATGTTGGTAGCGACCCCTAAAAAATGTTTTAAAATTTTGAAATTTTTGTGGAGGTCTTTATTTTATACATAGAACAAAATAGAAGGGTGCCCCATAGAAATTTTAAAAGTTAATTTTTTAAGGATCACCCTAATATATATATATATATATGACATTTGTCACACTGTAACTCTCGTATTTATGAACCGATTTCGATGTAATTCGGTGTGTACATAGTACATACCAATGTCTCGACTGAGTTCGTTGGCCAGCTTCATCCGCCGTTTTGTTTCAAAATGGCAGCCATTTAAAATTTAAAATGTGGTACCAAAAAATTGAATACAAAGATTCCGGAGCAGTTTTTATTTCGCCTATATCTTAAAAAATGGCTGAGTTATAGCATTTTGAATTTCTAGCGTGGCTGACATTTTGAAACGTCCTGAAATTTGTCACGCGATAAAAGGCATATTTATGAACCGATTTCGATGTAATTCGGTGTGTACATAGTACATACCAATGTCTCGACCGAGTTTGTTGGCCAGCTTCATCCGCCATTTTGTTTCAAAATGGCAGGCATTTAAAATTTTTAAAAAAATTTAAAATTTGAAATGTGGTACCAAAAATTGAAAATGGAAAAATATTTTTTTTCTTATGTATTTGATCTTTATACAAAGATTCCGGAGTAGTTTTTGTTTCGTCTATATCTTAAAAAATGGCTGAGTTATAGCATTTTGAATTTCTAGCGTGGCTGACATTTTGAAACGTCCTGAATTTTGTCACGCGATAAAAGGCGTATTTATGAACCGATTTGGATGTACCTTGGTGTGTACATAGTACATACAAATATCTCGACCGAGTTCGTTGGCCAGCTTCATCCGTCATCTTGTTTCAAATGGCAGCCATTTAAAAAAATTAAAATTTAAAATGAGATACCAAAAAATTGGAAAATGAAAAAGATTCTTTTCGTATGTGTTTGACCTTAATGCAGAGATTCCGGAACAGTTTTTGTTTCGTCTATATCTAAAAAAATGGCTGAGTTATAGCGTTTTGAATTTCTATTGTGGCTGACATTTAAAATGACCTGATTTTTGTCACGCGATAACAGGTGTATTTATGAACCGATTCGGATGTAACTTGGTCTGTACATAGTACATACCAATGTCTCGATCGAGTTCGTTGGCCAGCTTCATTCGCCGCCCTGTTTCAAAAAGGGTTGCCATTTAAAAAAAAAATAAATTTAAAATTTAAAATGAGGTATTAAAAAATTGGAAAATGAAAAAGATTTTTTTTATGTGTTTGGCCTTGATACAAAGATTCCGGAGCAGTTTTTGTTTCTGAAAATTTGTTCTTTTGTTTATATCTTAAAAAATGGTTGAATTATAGCACTTTGAATTTCTAGCATGGCTAACATTTTGAAACGATCTTGTATTTGTCACGTGATAACACACGTATTCACCTATTTCGATGTAAGAAGGCATGTGGGTAGTATACACCAATATGTCGACCAAATTCGCTGGCCAGATTCATCAGCTATCTTGTTTCAAAATGGGGGCCATTAAATTAAAAAAAAGATTATATTTAAAGTGAGGTGCAAAAAAATTAGAAATTGAAAAGGTTTCTTTCTTAAGTATTTGACCTTGATATAAGGATTCAGGAGCATTTTTTGTTTGTCTTTATCTTAAAAAATGGCTCAGATATAGCAGTTTCAATTTCTAATGTGGGTGACATTTTGAAAAATCTGATTTTTTGCCTGCGACAGCACTCGTATATATCAACCGATTCCGAAGTGGGTGAGCATGTGCACAGCAATTACTAAGGTCTCGACCAAGTTCACTGGTTAGCCTCATCCACCATGTTGCCTTAAAATGGCAAGCACTTTAAGAAATTGCCGAATTTGGCAGCCAAATATAAGTTACTTTAAAGAAAAGCAGCTTGGATAAAGCTGACTAATTTCGCCAAATTCTCATTCATTATATTGATAAAAATTAGTATTGAATTTCCTATATTCGGTTTCCACTAAATTGAGCTTTGTGTGTTTGAATAATATAAGTTGGCTTTTTAAAAATAAGGAATATGAAAGCTACCTCTTCCTCCCGGCACTGGCCTGAAGGACTTTTTGATGTATGGTGCTCTGTCATTGTTTAATTAAATATAATCTTTAAAATGTGTAATATATGTATAGCTATGTAATGTAGAATTTCAAAATGCCATTTTGTAGCCTAAATTAATGTATTCTTCTCAATATGTGAATATTTTTCTTTTAGAAATATGGTCTTCTAGCAGTTATTTCATAAAATTTAAAAAAAGTTTGTAAATTTTTAGCAAGAAACACTTATAAGTGCATTAAAAAATAAAATAATTCAAATTTAATATGAATTACCTGTAAACTACCTTTAAAAAAAATAAAAGCTGTCTTTTTTCAATTAAAACCAGCTTTTTTAAAGTTGTATGAAATCAATAAAAAACAGCCTTTTTTGACCTGTCTAAACTTCGGCAAGCCTGCAATGGTTACAACTGTCTTTTCTGCAATGGATTTTTCTGTTAGACCAACCATTTTGTTTCTTTTTACGTGTTAAAACCAGTTTCTTGATGTAAATCCAAGTTTACTGTAATTGTATACTGAAAATATCAGTATGAAATATTTTATTAAAACTTGACATTAAAATAAGTTATTAAATTAGATTCATTGTTAGAACTTCAGTTCAAATTAGATTAGTAGTCCTTTCTGGATGCTTTATGCTATTTTTGGAAAAGGCTTTTGTAAGTTGTGAATTGTATTTTTTAATTTTGAACTACAGTGGATGATGCTTTTTAAGCTTTAGATAGATACTTTTGAACTATGCATAAGAATTGTTATATCTTCTATATGAGTTTAAAATATTAAAAAAGGCTTCAAGAGAACATTTATAAAATGAAAGACATTCAAAAAATGCATATTTTGTTATCAATTCAAAAACTTCTATACTCCTTAACTCCTTTGGGATGAGCGTCTTTTACAGAACTTTTAATCTTTTATCACCGGTTTTTGTAAACTAACTGAATTTAACTGAATTTAACTAACTGAATCGAGAAAATGCCCTGATTAAATAAGGCAAAATTTACAGTAAAAAATAACTGGTGGGAATAATCAAGTATTCTGATCACTTTATGTATCACGTATACATGTTGCTTGTCCCAAAGGTTTGCCCATCGATAGATTGCAAATATTACCCAATAAGTATTTTTTTTTTTTTTTTTTTTTTTATGTTTTGTTTGTAAGTTCTAGCTTTTATTGCATTAAAAAACTTTAGAATTATTATTCTCTTTTTTAACATCTTTTTAACACTCTCCAACATAGTTGAAAAGTGTTTATGAATTCATTATTGCTGTCTGTCTGGTTATTTGTCCATGCCCCAAAACTTTTAAATATGTTCGGATTGACATGTAATTTTAACATGTTAATGTGATTCCCTATTGAAAATGAAGTGTGTCCATTTATAGTTTGTTAATAGAGACACACAAAAGAACTCGCAGAGGTGATTCTGTTCCGAATTTTCCGAAAATTCCAAAAAATTAAGGCAGTCATTTTTGAAAATTAAAAAAAAAAAATCGGTCATAAATCCGAAAATTCGGACGTAAACTATATCGCGAATTTCGACAAATGTTCGCCGAAAAAAACCAATTTCATGGGAATTGAATCGTAGATAATCGGCAAATTTCGTCAACAGATTGCGAAAAAAACGACAAGTTTCGTCAAAAGATCGCGAAAAAAACGACAAATTTCGTCAAAAGATCGCGAAAAAATGGAAAATTTTGTCAAAAGATCGTGAAAAAAGGGAAAATTTTATCAAAAGACTGCAAAAAAACGACAAATTTTGTCAAAGGGGCGCTACCCCCCCCCCCTCTTGTATTTCCGAAAATGCGATGGTAATTTCCGAAAAAAAATTTTCACTCAGAATCACCCCTGAGAACTTCATTACATTATGGTCTATTCTATAGTGAAAAATCCTTTGCATTTTATTTAAATTGCTTATTTAGGTAACTCTTTCCAGTATATGAAAAAAGTGAAGCTTTTTAATATATTCTGTTAGTGTTAGAAAGTCTTTCCTAATCTATGCCGGATGCATGATGTTTTGTTACTTTTTAATGTATTCTGTTAGTGTTACAAAGTCTTTCATAATCTATGCCTGATGCATGATGTTTTGTTCTTGTTTAGTATTTTCTCAAGATCCACCTAGACCAGTTATTGGTTCATCATTATATCAAGAAATGGCTGGTTACATGCCTGGACGTGGAGATTTTTCTATTGAATATGATGACTATGCTGAATTGGATATACAAGATTTAAATTTTGAAACTGATGATCAACTTTGGAATGGTAAATAATCAGCAATGTTAAAATAAATTTTTACAATTTATATTTTTTATTTTAATAAATGTGGATTTATATTTATTATTGATTGTATGATTAATTTAGAATTTGGACTATTTGTGTTAAAATTAAGGAAGTGTAATAAACATGCTATGAGTTTTTTAAAGCATTAAATAAAACTTTAGTCAATTTTTAACTTTTTCTTCTAAAAGTTAATTGAATATGTTAGGTGTCAGGTCTTGTATTGTATTGATACTCTATATTTTGAAACTTCAAAAAGTATTTTATTTAATGATGAAGTATAGCAATAATTTTCAATGCAAATTTCATAGCCAATATTAACTTGGAAAATCATGTGAACTGAAAATTTTGCCCTTGTTATATTGTTATACATAAAGTTGAGTTTGTTAGAAAGTTGCTAAAATTTATTCATTTTATAATAACCTGAAAGCAGAATAGCTCGGGACTTGAAAAAAATCTGCTTTAGACAGGTTTCTGTACTAACAAGTTTAATTGTATGGTATTCCATTTGCCGACCAAAAAATTTTTCCATTAAAGGCAGATTTCCTTTTCAGAGGTTTTATTGCATTCAAAACTTATATATACTATTTACATTAATTTCATTTTTTCATGCTAAGTAATATTTATCATGCATTCGAGCGTTCAAAATCCTTGGCAGTCCGTTGGTCCGAGACCACCAAAAAATCAATTGGACCACTGATTTGAAAAATTTAGTGGTCCGCAGGACCAGTAACTTTTTTTTTCCTCTCTGACAGGCAAACTTAAATTTTCCCGGCCCTAAGAAAACCGCAACCAGACATAAATCACACAATTTTATTTAATTTAAAAACATAAAATTAAATAAATAATCAAAAAAATATTTGAACTAAACCTTACAATCAGTTGAAATAAATAATTGGAAATAAAATATCTAATTAATAATTTTATAGTTATCATTTATGTACTGTTGTTTATTTAAATTTTATCAAATTATAACTTTAGTTTTTATTATGAGGAAAATTTTGGATAACTACAAAGTAAGTTTGATTTATATTCTAGGAGAGTGTGTGTATGTGTGTGTGTGTGGGGGGGGGGGGGGGGGGGGGGGTCACTCAAAGGGCTGAAATGACTTGATAGAATTTTATGCTGCGGGCCAGTGATGATGCCTGCGGACCAATAATTTCTCATAGTCACTGGTCCTTGGGACTAGTGACTTATTTTTTAAAAATTCTAATGCTGCATTCTAAATTATTTTTAATTGACTTTCAACAAAGGAGGTTATGCAATTCATTTTTACGTTTTTTTTAATGTATGTCCACGCATAACTTGAATGGAGGATCCAATTTTCATATATATATTTTTTGTTTGTTTGTTTAAGGTCTTGGTCTGCTGTTGGTCCAATTTCAATATCATCAGGATCTAAAAATGAAACTTTTTTCCATATATCTTTTTTCTTTACTTTACAAGATTTAATTTTCATAAAAATTCAACAATTGTCACGAAATTGGAATATAGTATTAAGGCATATTGCATTATGTTTTTAGAAAATCGTCACTCATAATATTTTTAATACAGACACTACCCCTAACCATAGATTCACTTGGCAAGATTTTCTGTTAAAAACATAATCATACAATTTCGAGGTTTACTTACTAACACATACCAAAACACCCGATGTACACTGCCAACAGTATGTGGGCCCAAAACAGAGCTTCATTTGGAAAGATTTTCCTGTAAAAATATATAGAGAGAAATTCTAGCTTTGCTTACAAAAACAAATAGGTGTGTGCGTAGAACCCCAAGTGTACGCTGCGGAAGGCAAGTGGGGCCTTCAATATTAAGTTTGTTTGGAAAGATTCTCCTTTAAAACATATAATGACAGAAATTGGAAGTTCCCTTACAAAACCAAAACAAATCATGCGAGCAGGACACAAACCACAAATTCATTTGGAAAGTTTTTTCATATAATACAGTCAAGCCTGCTTATAACGAAGCTGCTTGGGGACCAATATTGTATCATTATAACCAATACTCATTATAGGTAATCACAGTTTCATTTCAGAATTATTTAATATATAACTTAAAATGCTTTTTAGTTTTTGTCAAAACATAAACAAAAAAATTGTTTAACATTTATTAAAAAAATTTAAGAAGAACCTTTATAAATCCATGTATTTCAACAAGATAGAGCACAGGATACAAAATTAATGCATAGCTGCAAAAAATAACATTTTATATGCAAGATTCAGTTAAATAGGGGAGAAAAAAATTCATTGTGGTCTTTTGCACATTAGAATTTAATATGCACCCAGACAAATTCTTCTCCAATTCGTCTCAATTTTTGCTGCAGTAAACATCATGAGCAGAAAAATATCTACGGAGGTTTTGTAGACTTTGACTAACAACAACTGGTGAAACTTTGCCAGCTGTGTTTTTTTGTCAATAAAAATCATTGTCCAATTCATCACTTTGCTAAGATCATCTCATCATTTTAGTTCATAATAATTTTTATTTACTGGCCGTTGTTACTCTGTGTTGAATTCTAAGAAATGTACTATTCTTTATAACTGTTAATGTGTAACTGCTAACAATTGATATATTTAACATTTTCTAGATGCATTAATTTGTACTGTTCATACTTTATTGCAATTCACTTTTTGCTGTTCTAAATATTAATAAAGCAAAAATTTGAATATAAAGTGCGAGCCTGCTTTAAGGAGGATTATCAAGGTGAATGCCAAAATATTGAATACTTCCTATATTCTTGCATTAAGACATTTAACTGTGTTTAAATAAAGCTGTGTACACTGTTTAGTGTCGTCTTTATATATATAACCATCTAACATATTTTCTGGGGTAATTTTTAAATTGGTGCAGTGTATTTTCACTCATGATCTCTTTTTAGTCTCTTTTTTTCAATAAAAATGGTCCCCCAAAGCCCCCTTTTTAAATAAAAAAGGCCTCCTTTCCCCCTTTTTGAAGACTTAAATGTGTTGAGAACCCTATAGTTATTACCTACTTACTGCAGTTATTACGAGATTTTCCTATATTCATCAGTTTATGTTTATCAGATTCATCCATATTACCTGTGACCAAAGACATTAGCCTAACTTTGAACCACTTACCATCCGTGTAATTTTCACCTTTTAGAGCAAATGTTTCTTCAGGTAACAACTGATAAAAAATTCCGGTTTCATCAGCTTTATAGACATCATAAGTCTGTATTGATTAAGCAATTTTTTGTGAGCATACAGCCAATTATTCCACTGTCTTGTCCACATTGCCACTTTCACCGCAAATTGTTTTCAAAACAATAGCATGTCTATCTTTTAACCATTGAAGCCACCAATTTCCAGTTTCGAAATTCCTTTTATTAGGAAGAGTACCAAAATGTTTTGCTTTCTCCTTTAGTATTGGTCCGTTTATTGGAACATTTTCATTTCTAACTTATTTTAAACCAAGTAAATAATACTTTGTTGATATCAGCATTCACTGCAGCTCTAAATCTTTTCTGATCAAGAACTTTTATCGTATTCAGGCGCATGAATGAGGTCAGGCGAATTCAGGTGAAGTTCATGAATATTTGTATGGGTTACAATAAACCCAGCTTTGCCGAGATACTTGCACCCAGTCAGCCAGATTTTCTTTGAATGTGTGAAATGACGGTTTGTACCCGCGTGCAGCTTTCATTACTTTTGAAATTTTTGAATATTCATCCTTTTTTTTTCTTTATTCTCATACTTGTTTTTCATTGAGTGTGAAATGATGAGCAGCCGCTGAATTATTCCACTGCTCTGCAAAATTGATAACTTTTAGTTTAAAGCCCACATTATAAGTCACGTGCTTTATCCAACCACCTTTCCTTAAACAAAGGTCCAGTCCAAAGGTTTGCAGTCAGGTGAAGTAGAGAAGTTTACCAATTTACAAAAATAAGAGGCTTGGTTTTTATGAACAACCCAATCATTAGAGGATGAGCGGAACCCAATTAAACAGATATGGCAGCGCACCAAGACAGAATAGGAAAGGCCAATAAATTTGCACATTTCCTTTTTATTTATTTATTAATTTTCGATCACTCAATTTTGCAACAGCATCTTGGTGCAATAGCTGTTGCACTCTTTTGCAAAAATGCATGAATACAAAATTTATTATGATTATATATATCAAATTCCATAATACAGAAATAATATGACTCCATCTGAAATATGATGTAATCACCATGGCAACCTAGAATCATTACCTATCATGGAATATCATTGAATTAATTATGTATGATTGGGTTTAATAGAATGGAGAAAACTTTTATTACCATATGTTTCTGTGTATAAGCTGAGTATACGACCTTCAGATCAGTGAAAAATCATCCAATATTCAAAAACCAATATATAAGCCAATGTTTTAAAAAAAAAGTGATGAAACATTGAGTGAACGAAAACTAATTTAAAAAAAAGGCAATATGCTAATATTGGCCTCTCCTATTCTGTCTTGGTGCGCTGCCATATCTGTTTAATTGGGTTCCACTCATCCTGTAATGATTGGGTTGTTCATAAAAACAAAGCCTCCTATTTTTGTAAATATGTTTGATGTTCAATTTCTGACTTATTTTGTTTTTGTACTATTTTTTCTTCAACTAGTTTACTGTTTGGAAAACTGAGTTAGTAAAACATGGAAAACTGTTTGGAAATAAATATTCAATTCATTAGCGATTGCATAATTACTTATATCCCAATCGTCATTCACTTTTTCTAATATTTTATTGGCTTTCCACAACTGGGTAAATCAGAGTAAGTTGCATATTGATATCAACTGTAAAGATCATAGAGATCCTTGCATTTTCCCCTTTTTGTTGTAAAATGCCCATGTGACAAATTTTATTACAGTTATGTGTATAACCAATAAATTGTCTGTCAGTAAAATATAAAGAAACTTTATCTTCTGGACCCTTGTACACTAAATGTTTAATTATGGTAGTCTTTCAAGTAAAAAAAATTACATGCCTACCTTGCATATTTCATTTGGAACTGAGTTGAGATACAAGATTTTAGACTTGAAAGATATTTTTATTCATCCGGTCATATACAATAAACTTCTGATTATCCATCACTCTATCAACCGCCACCCCCCTACCCTAAATATATATATATATATATTTTTTTACAGAAATGAATTACGATAACTCAAATGCGCAGTAAACCCGAGTCAGTCAGCACTATTCTAAGGAAAAAGATTTATTATTAATGAATTAGGCGATGATGAAATTATTCAAAATATTTTAAGACCAAGAAAACCTGATGCAGATGAATGTGATGAATCGTGGAATGATTATTCAGAAGTCAGTGATGTGGAAGTGGGGGGTTAAGTTCTCTAAGTGCATTAATTGTTTTAAAATCCAAGGGGAAGCAAATGCAACCCGGGTACTTTCAATGTAGAAACTGTAATCTTGCTGCAGTAAAAGCCAAGCAAAACACAAACAAAATGTATAATGGATTACTTTCGATGAAAATAGATATTACAAATTTATTCTGTAAAATTCTAAATTTGTCTCAGAAATTAGATTCTTATTATCAATTATGCTTCTTATTAACGAATATACACAACAAATACAAAAAGCGTTTAAATATTCTTATTTATAAACTGTCAAAAATAAATGTAATTTTAGTAACGGTCTTTTACTGTTTTTGATTATCCGCCACACCGTTAGTCCATGAGTGACGGATAATGAGAAGTTTACTGTATAGTACAATAAGTTTATACAATGTAGTCATTATTTTAAAAAGTAAAAGAGTTTATTTGCATCTTAGCTTGTAAACTAGCATTGCACTATTTTATTTAGTTATATACTGATCATGGCCTGAAATTCAGATCAGGATGACGGGATTCACATCCTAAATTTCAAAATCCCATCCAAGAGGATTTGGCATGTGGAAGCCTCCTGCCCAATAAATTTCTTCAGTTTTTGGAAAATTTACTTTTATTATTTTTATTATTATTATTTTTTTTCCAAACAAAAATGCAGTGGAGGAGCAATGGAATGACTGTGAAATTAAGAGTGCAAATCTGAATGAAATTCAGTTATTAATAATACATAACATTTGCTTAAAACTTTCTGAATTGATGACATAAATCCTTTCAGTGATATTTTGCCATGCGCTATGTGATACAATTGATTTTAGCAGCATATTAAAATAATTACAGTGTTGAAGATAATTTTCTAACGTTCCCAAGCAGTTTTATTCTGTATCATTTATAGTTGTTGGTAGGAATAGGAAGACTCCTCTCCTAGAGAAAAAAAACTACTTTTCAAGCCCTGCTGAACTAATATAACATATGTTAAAATACATGATTTTATAGAACCCTTTCTTTGCGAGTGTCACATATACATGATGCATAAACTGTTCAGAATCTTTGATTATTCCTACCAGTAATTTTTAATTGAAATTTTTGCTTTATTTTATCAAAGCATTCCTGGATTAAATTAGGCAAAAATATCTTTTCAAAACCAGGTATAAAAGATTAAAAATTCTGTAAAGGACACTTGACATAAAGGAGTTAAATAATATGTTTTAACCAGGATTCTCACTAACTTAAATTCTGTAAAGGACACTTGACATAAAGGAGTTAAATAATATGTTTTAACCAGGATTCTCACTAACTTTTGGCTAACCTTAGCAATTTGGCTAATCAGCAAAGAAAACTGTACCAAATTAAAAGAATATTAGCAGTAAATTTGTTGTGAAACACTGATTGTAAAATCATTCTATAATTCCTTAATTTATTCTTATTTTCCTTTTCCAATATGTGTCCAAGATTCTTGTAGTTTATTTTAGATTAGTTATTGGTCATAATTCCTTATTATCTATAAAAATTAACAAAACAGGTGTATTCTAGACGCTGTACAAAGTCAATAAATAAAAAATTCGTGATTTGTCTCTAAATAATGCTATGAAATAAAATCTGATTTAACTTGGAAATTGTGATAGTATTTTAGCGGGTTGAATAAAAGAAAAAATATGTGAGGGAATTCTGAAAAAAAAAAAAAAATCAAAGTATAAATTGAAAATTGTATAAGAAGAACAAATCTTTCAATCAGGTTTGGCATGGTTTAAACAAAACAGTTTAACCATAGTTCAAATCAACATTTTTTTCCCTAAAAAAAAAAGAGATTGCTTTTTTTTTTCTTTGAGAAAAACTCAAGTATAATATTTTCTCTTTTTTGTAACTTGTTTCAAATTATTGTCTATAAATAATTTCTAGTTTTAACGCTTTATCTGTGCAATCAACATGAAATATAGTGAGTCTGGTTCATGTTAGTATGCATGCTAGATGAAAGTTAACATGTACATGATGACCTGTACATGTAACGGATGAAGATATCTGATGACCTAAATAATTATCTTAAAAAACATGTGAATTTAACAAAAATGAAATAGCTAAAAAATATTCGATATTGAGCATAAAATATTTTCATTTAAGAGAATGCAGTTTATGTATAATATTTAATCACATAGCAAGACGATCTTAAAGATTTTAGTCAATCTGTATAAGAAAAAAATTCTTTGTTAGGGAGATTATCTTTTAAGAATTTGAAAAAGACGACACAAAATATGTAATTAGAAAATTTGTGCCAGTTATAGCACATCAATGATGCTAGTCTGTTTTCTCTTCCTGTATCTAATGGCCAAAAATGTTGACTTTGAGTTATCATTCAAACAACAAAGTCACAAAAGTATTTGACTATGCAAAAGTTCTTTAATGATCGCCGATACTGAAATTTAAATAAAGTTAACCATTCTGGGGATACTGTCTTGAAAATGAATGTGTTTTATAATGGTGAAGTAATTGGTTAGGTCAATAATAAAATATTTAAATGTTCTGTGAACTAATTTTCGCTGCAAAAAATTACTACACCCAAAATAGAGAAAAAAATAATACCTAAAAATATATGAATTTATCAATGCTTTATTTAGTTTTCTAAAAGAAATCTGCATTGTAATGTAGGTTAGGAAAAAAAGTTACATTAATTAAACCTGATGATTGATTTAATCTTTCAGTGCATGAAAACTTTTTGTAAAGCTACTGTTGTAATTCAAGAGTAATATTTTCAGTAGGGTCTAAAAGCTTGTAAATAAGTTTTTTCTGTTTATTTTACTCATTCTATTTTGGAAACCTTACAATTTCATAGGAGAAGTGTATCAAGTCACAGTACATAGTACTTCTTGAAAGGTGTAAAGACTCAACAGTTAAATATAAAATTATTCTGGGATTTTCTTGTGAAATGTTTTCTTTTAAATATTTGAATTTAATCAGAAAAATCAGACATCCCAGATAGCAAGGTTTTCAAAGAAAATGTTTTAATAGCAGTGAGAAAATAAATCATATTCATGAAAGTGCATCAAATATTCATTATTACTTTAGTTATCAAGAAATTCTTGATAAATTTATTCAAGGTTTAATTGTGTAGAGCAGTTTGTTCTTTGAACATAAGACATAGCTTTTACTAATAATGTTTAAACTGTAAATGATTTTATATTTCTACATAACTCAAAGTATTTATTTAAATTATTTTCAAATGAAGTACTATTACATACATAGTATCCAGTAATGTTTATTTTTATCAACAAATGTGCATATATATGAAATGGGAAATGGTGTAATTTTTTATTATTATTTAGGGGAGAGGTTTTAAACATAACATTTTTGCCAACTGTATTTTCAATTATTATACAATTGAGAGTGTTGGGGAAAAAAAAAATTTAGCAGCTCTTGCAATTTGGTGATTTAACTCTTTCATTATCTCACAAATAAAATATTTTGTTTCAGTTTAGCGCAATTGCAATCTGTAGCAAGAATCTTGGTTTTTCCTATTCTTCTTTAAATTTGTGATTATTTCCATAAACTTTTATTTTTTATGATTAATTCACTAAGTTGACTTATGCTATTATAATTTTTTTCCCACAATTATGTTTTTAGTTTACATTTCAAATATTTAAATTTTTGCTTATTCAATTTTTTCATTTTAGATCTACAACGGTCTGTCTTGAAAATTTATCAAGCACGACTGCGAGAAAGAGCACGTCGCAAGTGGATTATCATGACATATGGGTTGATTAATGTGAAACGAAATGTTGAAGACTGGAAAAGGTATAATCTGCTCGGACCAGATATTGTTGAAAAGATGAAACACTTGATGAGACTTTTCACTCCTGATGAATTTTACGAATTTATGGAAGGTGTTCTTTGTGAGTATCAACTAATTAATTACATTCTATTTAGCTTGTGATGTATTTCATCTTCTATTGTTTCTACTATTTTTTAACTTTATCCTTTTTTTGTTGTGAAATACTTACTTTTTAAGGGAAGTGCTTATTTTCTTATCCTTTTTTTGTTGTTGTGAAACACTTGCTTTTTAAGAGAAGTGCTCATTTTCTTTCTCTCTGTTCTGAACTAAAACACATTTTAGCAATCTGACACATTTTAGAAAAATACTGTTTTTCTTTAGCTATATATTAGCCATTGTCCTTCTCAATTAACTTCCTGTCAATCACACATTTAATGTGTGATTCTTAAGGGGATCTGAGCAGCTGCACTGTAAATAAAATTTTCCTTACAAAATAAATGTTGAATCTCATTGTACCAATAATCAGTTTAATATGTTCCAATCACAATTTGTTCTTGTAAATAATGTTGTTTTATAAATTGCATTTCTGAGTAATAACTTTTTTAGAAACATTTGTTAAAATTTAGTTTAAATGTCCAGTTTAATAAATCTGTTTAGTCTTAAATAAATTGTTTAATCTTATTTTATTATGCTTGATATTATAAAATTAGCAGCTCTGTGATATTTGTGACGATTTTAATACATATAAATCGGGGAAAATAGTAGCTTATATTCTAATGGTTCAGAATTTAAAGGCAATCATCAATGGTCGTAATCTCGTACCTTGAAAAGTGGTGTTTTGTAAAAAAAATAATGTTTAAGAACATCAAAACTCCAACAAAAACCTTTTTTTTTATTATAAATTTTAAATATTTTTTACTAATCTGACAACAGACATCAATACAGGACAACAGGGGTGAAACTTTAGCATTATATTGTGTTTGACATAAGCCAATACTAATGAGGATCTTATTTATCTCCCTTTCAGTTTTCTCAGTTAGCTAAATTTCATTGATTTACTGTTGATAATATTGATTTAAATACATTTCTTTTTATTTAGTTAATCAAAATACAATAATGATCTGTGCTGTAAATATTTTGTAGAATGTGCATATGACTGTTTAAACTGCTGCTTATTTTCCATATACTTAATAAGTGCTTATAGGGGGAAGTAAAACATGGTTACACACCTTGTGTATGGAAAAATTATTAATTCTAGAAAATTATTGAGACGTTTTTTTCTCTTTATGAAATGAGTAGAAATCTTGTTAAAATATATATCTATTCTAAAAAAGGAAAAAAAAAAAAAAAAAAAAAAAAAAAAAAAGTAACTAACACTGCTTCAGCTGTAATGGAATTTATTGTGACCTTTTCACTTTCTTGGTTTATCCTGCAAAAACAATTGTACATAAAAACTAGTTGTTTTATAGAAAAATGTATCATAAAGCACTATTTAATGTTGAAATTGGTCATGATAGTTCACTTACATAAGTTTTATAGGATCAAAAACTATATATAGTAATTTAACCAACTTTTTGAACAATATATTTGATTAAATTGTGGTGTGCACTGTGCACTGTTCAATCATTTTTAGATTTGTCTAATTTTTTAATTTTTTAATTTCAATATCTGAATAATTTAATTCATACTTTGGAATAAACGTTTTTATCAACTACTGCTAGCTTTTAAAATGTTCAAAAGATAATTTTGCCAAAAATATATTTACACATGAATATTAAAAAAGAAAGAAATCTTTAAAATAATTAAATTATTATGTGCAAAAAGCATTTAAAGATGAAAATTACATTATATTTAAATCAATTATCTTATAGCATCTAAAAGAGAATTTTTCTTATAGTTGTTATAAAAGTATGGAAGGCAGTAACATTTTTTACTTAACCATTATTTACAAGGTGATTTTTAAATGTGTAATTGATCTTAATCTCAAAAACAGCTGTTGCAACAGCAGTGGATGCAGCCTTGGAAACCAAAAAATCTCCCAGTCAAAAGGAAATGAGTAGCAACCAGGGCTCGGAAAATCTATTGCCCGACATGCCCAGGGCATGTAAAATTTTGAATCAGGCATGTATTATTCTTATTAACATGCCCTGTATTTTTTATGGCATTTGAGATGCTATCTGTGATCGGTAAAAGTTATAAAAGACATCTAATATAGTTATATGCAGCTATAACTCAAACAGGATATCATCAATACTATACTTTTATTGGTTGAAATAATTTTTTGTTTTTCACCTAGTACATGTGCTTGTGAAAGGGGCTTTAGCTGTATGAATCAAGTTAAAACCTCCCTTTGCTTTAGCCTCTTCACGTAAACTATGAATGACTTAAAGCGAATAAGCATTGATGGCCCTGACCTGACTCGTGTACTTATGACCCCTCACTGGCTATTGAACACTGGCAATCGAGTGCCTAGTGTACACAACACATTAATAAACATTCTCTACACTAGCATTCGAATGTAGAGAATGTTACTTATACAGCCAGACCTCTATTTAACAAACCTCTATTTTGCGAATTTCTCTATTTTGTGAACTTTTACTTGGAACCAAGAACATTTTGCAAATTTCTTCGTAAAATAACCTCCAAATAGCGAAGTGCATTCTTTATTTAACGAACTTTTCCTTGGGATCTAATTTTTTCTTCTCCCTATTTTTTAAAATATTACTGGACTTTTCAAATTTATTCTTTCTCTTAACACATATTATGATCATCAATGACCATGAACAGGTCTTATCAGGCACCTAACTCACCAAGAGCAGTAAAATTGCACTGATTCTTTGCTTTCCATCTAAAAAGTGCAAATTTTCAATATTCCCTTTTAACCCTCAATAGAGCTGCCTCATATCCTTAAACTATAGGTTCCCGTTTTCTAGATTGTTGATCATGATCAATCGTGTTGATCATTTCGGTTCTTGTAGCTTAAAAATGTCAAAGCGAAAGTGCTTGAGCATCAAAGAAAAAAAAATTATTCTTGATGAGGTGGATAAAGGCGTGAAAAAAAATAATACTGCTTTCAAATTTGGTATTCCTCCAAACATCTTATTAACCACAATAAAAAATCGTGATTTTAATGTAAAATTATTTTTAAAACTGAAAATACAATGTATTTCCAGACAATGCTTTGTTTCATTCTTATTTCCCTTGCAGTTTTCTTTTTGATGGGTAAAATAAATAAAACAAATAGTTACAATTTATAGAAAGAGTGTAACATATTACTTTTCTTAATTATATTTAGTGTTTATGGACTTAAATTACGTTTCATGTAATTTAAAGTATTTTAAAAAGTGACTCTCTATTTAATGAATTTTCCATATAACGAACTTTTTTTCGGGATTTAGCTACTTCGTTAAATAGAGGTCCGACTGTAATATAATAAGACAATGTTTAATTAGTTTTGTGTTGTAATTTATTTATTAAATGGGAATCATTTATTTAAATAAATTTGAATCAGAAGAGTTTCACATTCCCTTATAAAAAATATTCGGTGTATCCTTTATTGTTTTATAGATTATGTTATATTTATCAGCTTTAAAATTACAGCCACGAAATGTAAAGGTGCAAAAAGTCGGGCTTTTAAATTTTTTATTCATGCATCTATTTTTTTTCTATCACATGTCCTACTGGGCATGTAAAATTTTCCCAATTTTTCTAGCCCTGGTAGCAACCCAATTACAGAAGACAGCCATGTGATAGTATCATTCAATCTTCTGTAATTGGAAATTGTTTTAAAACACAGAGCAAATTACCAGTTTTTTTAGAGCCTGCAGGGTCTTTATAGGCATTGGTGAGCATAGCTCATAGGGGCAGAGTGAGTGCCCTAGTAATTATAAAATTTTGCTAAAAATCTCCCTAAAAACTTTGTAAATTATGATTTTTTTTTTTTGCTTTGTATTAAAATGAATGGGTGTAGTTGCCATTTCTTGCCAATATTCTGCATGATTATGTTTCTGTTTAAAAAATATTTTTTTTTAATTTGAATAAAAACACATAGTGAAGTAGAAAAGCTGCATGTATGGCAATTTTTTAGTTTTTTTTAATTGTTATTTAATTTAAATTGTATTTTTAAGGTGAAAACAAATTAAAGAAAAGGATTCAAGTATTACAAGATTGCCGTAGAGCTGGCCTTACACGACTCTTTAGTATCAATACTTATTTGAGGTTAAAAAGGAAACGTGAAGAAAGGCAGCGAAGCAAAACAGTTCTAGATGAAGTCTTGGGGCAGATAAAAGTAAGTATATTATAATTTGCATAATTTCAGAAAGTTTTCTTATTACCTGTATATATTGTTTTTAATATAAGTTTATATAAATGTTTATGCATATTATTTTTCTGATTCAGGCATTTGTTAACATTAATGATTTCACTGGTTCTGTGTTCAAATCATGAAACACCATAATCTGCTTTGAAAGAAAGTTAAGCATATACATATGTTTTGGTAATTAATTTGTGTGTGATCGCTAAACAGATCATCAACAATTATTATTTTAAATCTACTTTTCATCACATGTTATGATCCGATACAAAAAATCCTTTGCCACTTACATTGAAAGAAGTGATGACTTCTTATCAACAAATCATGTGAATTTCTGTCAGTTCTCGAGAAAATCGAAACTCTTTTACATTTCATAGAGTTTGAGGCTTTTAAGAAACTAGAGATGAACTTTTAGTTAATCTGTGTTTTTTGTTAGCAGTTTATACATAGTATCCTCTACTAAATTTCTGTATTAACTAGCCACCTATTACAACCAACTTGATCATCCTTAAATGTATATTCTAAATTTCAATTATTTCTTGTATTTCAGTTCAATTTTAATTGCTTGATTTTTCACCAAATTAAAGAGTTTCTTATAGAATTGACAGGAACATTTTGTTAGAATTATATACATTTTTATTTCTTATGTACTTCAGCTTTCCAAAACAAAGCTTGGCAAAGATGTTTTAACTTGCTTACTTCAGTAGTTATACTCCAGAAAGCCTACTTGCTTTTCAGTTGCAAGGCATTCAGTTATGCATAGATTATTGGGTGATCTTCTGTAATTGGGTCCACAGTCAATTGGCTTATTGCCGAAACGTCAGTGAAGGCTTACTGTGGAGACACGAAAAGTTTTGGTTTCTGTTAGTCTGTCTGTCTGTTAGTCTGTCTGTCTGTTCCGCGATAACTGCCGCAAAAAGCATCCGATCGGCTTGAAATTCACTGGGCATGTTGATGAGGTACCCGGACTTAGCTGTATAGTTTTTGGTTAAATTTGGTTCATTCGTTCGGGAAGTATGGAACATTTTATTTTGCTCTATAATGCTTTTCAATGGCAAGTCAGACGATTTTCAGATTTTCATTTGTTGAAAGAAATGGCTCATATGAAAAATGGATTTAAATGGTAAATTTTTCATGCTGAAATTTTTAAATAACATTATTAAATTATTCCAATAAATTATGTCAATATATTTGCGAGATTTTTTTAATTAGGTTTATAATATTGGGGGGAATTTTATGCATGTTTTCCAATAATATAAAGGATTTTGTTTTATCAAATTTACATAATGCATATTTCATTTTTTTTTCCTTTTCTTTCTCTGTTGCCTAGCAACATATTTGGTCCTAATAATATTAGAATAATGGCGTGTATAATGCTTGAGTAAAGCCAACGTCAAAACAGATGAATTAATGCATTTGTATCTTTGCATATAGAAGGATTTTAGCCCAGAAATAAAAATAGGCAATATTTCATTTATTTTATTTATTTTATACAAATATTTTGCTTAAAAATACAAAAGTTCATTATTTTCATAGAGAATAACGTAACATTTTCCCATAACATTTACCAATATTTCTTTAATTGTTGCCAAGAAAATCAAAACCCGGAATAATGTTTTCTTTTAAACAATTTTCAATTGAAATGTTTTGTCGTGAAACAGGAAAATGAAAAAAAAAATTAAGAATAGAAAAATTAATATGGCGGCATATTAAAAATAAAAAGAAAACTCTCGAGTATTTCTTAATATAACAAGATGAAAAGTTTTGAGTAAGTACGGATAGCAGGTGAATTAGACGTCATTTATCGAAAACAAAGATGCTGGAATACAAAGATCTTGGGTAAAATAAAATTAACTATTATTCACGGAGGAAAGAGATAGATGGAGATGCAGTATGCCGTAAAAACAGTTTGCAATACGATGTGCGTTATCGCTCAGATTTAAATGCCCTCATTCGGCCCAAACAAAACAAGCACGTATAACAGGAACTAAATTCTTTGACTTGATCCGTTTTTTTTTTTTTTTTTTTTTTTTTTTTAAGCACGTCGTTGTGTTGTGCCGAATGTAGCGGATTTTAGGGTTGCATTTTTGGCGTCACTTCAAGATTTATTGTCTGTGTACGGTTAACATGAATATTTTATTTTAAATTTAAATTTTATTAATTTATAAAAAAAAACTTATGCTTATCCTTATAAATCACAGCGTAAAAAAAAATCTAAGATGTACTATAACCATCCGCACAATCAATAAAATTTACGAATGTAAATTTAAATAGACTACGGGGGGTTCAGGGGGGCAGATCCCCCTGAAGAAATGCAATTTTTGATTTAAAAAGTTACCAGAATAAGTAGCTCATCAGAATTTCAGAACATCAATGTACAACCACTTGTTTAACACTTTTAATTTCTGAAACTTTACGAAGTATCTTGTATGCTCATAAATATTTATGTAATTTGAAAACTTTAAAAAGCGATTTGTAGGAAGTTGAATATTATGCAATGAGTGTTAAAAAACAATGACTTGCAAAGATGACGTTGAGGCTCCTGATCTGCAGATTTACTAGTTTTAACAAGCGTGATTTGACACAAAAGAGTGGTTTTGTAATAGCTCTTTTCTGGCATCTGCCTTCATTTTAAACCATATTGCTGCCAGCAACGTTCATGTTGGAAGTCCAAATTTGGCTGTGGACTCAATTACAGAAAATTATCTAACCTAATTTTGTTATCCCCTAAACTTTCTGGTTAATATTTTTATAATAGACTACACACCAATTGGTGTATGGAATAGTATGGTTTGCAGAAATGAAATGTTTTTTTCCCAGCTTTTTAATGATGTCACACTCACTTTTAACATTCTTGCCAGTGTTGCTCAAGTTTGGTGCCAACTAGAGATGAGACGGCTTAGGCTTGATTTTTATACTAGTCTTCGGGCTCAGGCTCATTCTTTCTGAAATTGACAATTTTATTTATTCTCATTCAGGTATTGAAACAACCCCCCCCCCCCCTTTAAAAATTACTGATTCTATTATTGCAAGTCGTTTTAATGCTATTTTGATGAGAATGAAAGAGAAATAGGTCTTTTTCCTTTTTTTTAGTAGTAGTAGAACACTATTTAAAAAGAAAAGTTGTGATATTTACTGATTTATGTCTGACATTGACAGGAAGTAACGACTTGCTGATGTGGCGGCAATCAGAATATGGCGCCAGCAAGATTTTTTTAAATAGGAATGTTTAATTATTTATTTATTTTTTTTTAGAAATCTAACTCGAAATAAATATTTTATTTTAAGTCAATCAGCATTAGCTTAAGGTTTGCAAATTTTTAGTTTGTGAATAGTAATCACTCTTTATATGAAAATAATGTTAGTAATTTTCCCCAATTTTCTTCTTGAACTCTGCTCATTCTGTAGCTCTGCTCTTCATATTCACGAAGTCGCTTTATGTAAGTAGATAAAATTGCCATGCATTGTTATTCCTGACAGAAATCAATCGAGCAGTGTTTCCTTTTTTCCTATAAAAGCATCGAATCTTTCAGCTAACGGTGTCAAATTTTTAATTTAAGCTGATTTTCAAAGACATATACACCTTTTTTAGAAAATAGAAAACATTATGCGATGCTTCATCATGTAAATGGTAATTTCTGCAAATTTCAATCATTTATTCATAAAACACTGTTCGTTAATGTGTCTATCAGATTTAGTTATTGCGGGAGAAAAATATGAGAATCTTTTTAAGGAAGTATATTTTTATTTGATACTCAACTTTTCTTTTGACAAGATTGAACATAAATTTCATAAAAATAATTTTATGCTAATTATTAACAGTTATTTTTATGTAAGAAGTTGTTAAAAAATGAGATATATTAATTACATTTAGAACAACTTTTAAATATTAAGAAATTTTTTTGTACTTTTTTTCGGTATCTGGCTCGGGCCCTATTGACAGAAAATGTTTCGGGTTTGGACGAGCTCGAATTTAAAATCATTGGGCTTGGGTTCTGAAGTTTGATATGTATGTATTTTGTAACTTATTTATATATATTAGTATTATTTTCATATGTATTTTTGTACTTTTAATTAGTACTGGATGATGCATCGATACATCGTGAGATATCAATTTAAATCGTAAATCGTCAAACCAATTTCCTGATCTTTCAATTAGCGATGCATCGCAGACATACAATATCATCACACTGGGATCGCAAATGAATGGGAGAGTACAGGGAAGACTGTTTCCATCTCCAATGTGAATAAACAACGCGTGCATAGCTAGACATCTATGATGTAGAAGACCGATGGCAGAGTAAGGGGAGACCGGTTTCTCCTTCAATCATCGAAGCAGATAAACAACGCAATCCAAAATCGCTGCATGCTTCATATTTTCAAGTCTGTTTTTCTAGCTGTATAAAGGCACCACAATGTTCATTTGAGAAAATACGGTGATGCAAAATATACATTTTCCCTAGGCCACATCATTCTGACTTAAACGTGTGCGATAACATATAGAGCCAGTTGATTTTTCATCTTGTATTGACAGGAAAAGAGGATTGGTTCATTTGTTTATTTTCATAGGATACCCCCCCCCCTTTTTTTTTTAAAGAAAAAATAAGTAAAGTATAACATTAAATAAATGTATAAATTAAAAGAGTTAGTAAATGTAATACTTTTGTTGGCAACTGAGAAGTGAATAAACCCCAAGACACTTATAACAAAAGTCTAACACCGTGATGCATCGTAATATCGTGATTTTACTCTGGCAATATATCACAATGTAGAAATTGAAACATCGTCCAGACCTACTTTTAATCCTTAAACATTTAATGACTAAATCTGAACATTACTGTATATTTTTTACAACCTAGGTATTTGCCCTGTGACAGAAAATTACTATGGTTTCTGCGACAAACTTTATTAACATTAAAATCTTTCTACTCTAGCAGTCCCTGAAGTCAAGACAAGAGTGATAATAGGCCAAGTTAAAAAAATTTTAAATGCTTTTCACCCTCACCCCCATTCCCATATTTAGCAATCCCCCTTGGGAAATTTAGAATGATTATTTTTCATTGCTTCAAAATAATATATAAGATAACCAAGGCACTAAGGCAAAACAATAGACAAATAAGGCAAACACATTTTAAAAATATTTTTAACTTTGTATGCTGGGGAAAGCGAGATGTAAAAGTAAACATTTCAGGGGAAAATAAGAAAAATTATTACCGTACCTACTCGTGTATAAGTCAAAAAATTTAAGACAAAATTTGGGAGTTGAAAATGGGGGGTCGACTTATATATGAGTTAGTAAACAAATAAAATAAAAAATAAATGATTACCCAGTTGCCGTTATTCAGAATCTTTGTCCAGAAAATAGTGCCTATCTAAGAATCATGAATCTAAAAACCTTTATTATTTTCATTTAAAGATTAAAATTTTTCAATGAAACTTGTCAAAATGTAAGTTATTGTTCAGAATCTGAATATTCATTCAGCTGAGTTAATTGGGAATCCGATGTTTCATATCCTCAGATTCGGATTCCATGCTTATTAACAACTCATCGGAATCTGATAAAAAATCTTCTGATCCATCCATATCATTGCTAATACAGCATTTTATAAAATTTTTCTTTGCCATTTCTGTGTGAATTTCATATCGTGATTGTTTCATCCATTCTACTATTGTTACAATATCAACTTTTTTTTAAATTCCCAGATTTCGTTGTTTCTTTCAGGATACCCTCGGATGATATCCATTGTATCCACTTTTTTTACCCGGGCCATCAGTAGCACACTGACAGGTCTTAGTAGGTATGTTTAGTCGGTAGAATGTCAGTGCGCTATACTGATGGCCCGTGTTTGAGTCCTGGTATGGAATCTTTTTCACTAGTTTGGCCTTTGCGACTTTTAAGCAATTGATTTGAAATGTGATTTTCATTTGAAGTATGATAGAAAGCCTTTGCAATTATTACTATATTTAGAAATTAATAGAAAAATGCACTTAATCATGTAAAACAAAATTAAAAGTTGATAGAAAATCAAAAACAAAAATTTATCCAATTTTGATAATTGCAATTAATTTTTGTACTTAAAAAAAAACCCACACCATATAATGCATTTACATTTGAATCTCGTAACATAAAATCAAAATGTGCACTTTTTTTTTTTTTTTTTTTCCCTAACTGTTAAGTAAATGTAAAAAAAAAAAAAAAAAGTGTGCCAAATTTGATGACCAAGAATAATTTTGTAGTCGTCCAGTGCAATAATTTAGTTGCATTTGATGACTAACCACTGCTAATTTCGAACATTGATCCTATTGTATATTTCAGAAGTTTCAAAAATACTTTTCAGCATTCTGATAATATTTTGAAGATTCCTTTAGAAATTTGATTACAAACCAATCAAAATGAACGCTGGAACTATTTACTTCACATTTGTTTATACAGTGTTGTTACCATTCACCAGTGTGCCAATATCTCTGATTTTTGTGCCACTTACATTTGCCATTAGTGTAATATATATGTAGGTTATTAGTTATAGCTTCTTGGAGTCAACCATATAGTTCATATTCAAGGTACATATTTCCTTTCCGAAAAATCTTGAACCAGCATTGTACATTTTTTCTTCTCTAGCCAAACCTTTAAGCAGTTAAAGTAAACATATGAAAATGGAACCGTATATAATGAACACCCATTCCTTGTTCAAAATTTGTATGATCTCAAAAGAAAAAGTAAATTTCATGTTTAAGATTTTTCTAAGCATGGCACATTTTCTTTATCTCTTCTTACCCCCTGTTAAATTCAAGGAAATTCAACAAATTATGATGTCATAATAATTTGATAAATATTTTTTTGGAGTGATTGTTCATAGGAATTTCTCTTGATTCCAGGAATTTTTACCAATTGTATTTCCTGATTTTAAGTAATTTTAGAATTATTTTTCATTAACTGTTATGACAAAATCACTGTATTACTAGTGTTTCCTCTGGGCCATTTTTTAACAGTGCAGCACCCTGCCCTTTTTAAAATTGTTAAAATGTATCCTTTCCTTTTAAAAAATACTGAAATCCATCTTTACCTTTTAAAAAATAGTGAAATACACCTTCAGTTGTACCCAAAGTTCTCTTGTAAAAGAATTTATCATTGACTTCCAGTAAGCAGAATCTTTTAAAAAGAGCTAATCTTTCATAATTGGGTTCATCTAATTATAGAACTTTTCCCCATAATTCTATAACTAAGTAACGTAAAATGATATGTTATATACTAAAACCGATCCTGAAAAATTATCTAACAGTGTAATGAATCAGAAATCCATCCATTCAGACTCCATCAGAATTCATTCAGCAAAACTAAAGTTATAAATGACTGGAACAAAATTCCTTATTTGCGTTATATGTATATAGTAAAAGGATATATTTATAAAATGTAATATCTCTAATTATTATTTTTAGAAATATAATGTATTTTAACCGCTTAAATTGGGCTGTATGCAAAAATATTTTTATCAGAATTATGTTTAAAGAAATTTTGGTACCTTTCTGTTAGCCATGCGCAAGTCTTGTCAGTAGCAGCTTTTATTTTTAGTGTGTGTAAATTAGAAACAATACATTGATGTTGAAATAAAATGATTTGGTTTATGTTATTATTTATTATGAATTTTATTAATTGTTTTGTTTTTAAAATGGAATAAATGTATTAAATATATGGATGTATTTTATATGTATCTGTATGTGTATTTTAAATTGTCATGTATTTCAATTAAAATGAATGATTTTTTTTATATTTTAAGTAAAATGAAAGCAATACAAATGATGGAAATGGGAACAATATTTGGTGTTTTATCACTTGTGCCCAGCTAACATAAAAGTACCAAAGTTTCTAAGATGAAGGAATAAAAGACACTTTAGCATTAGACTGAAAGAAAAAAAAAGTCTTTTAATGGAAGAAATTGCACAGACAGTTAGAGTTTTTATATATATATATATATATATATATATATATATTAATATTATATGTATAAATACTATCTTTATCACTTTTATGCTTATTACGGTATTTACTTAAACAGATTTGTCCAAAATATATTGATGGCCTAAGATTACTAAAATTGAACATCTTAATTTCAAGGAAATGTATTAAATATAAAATATGTGACATAAATAAATTACAGAATAATTTCATAAATATTTTGTGTTTAACATTTTATAAAAATTAACCTTTTGAAAATTGTTTTATTTATTATGTTTATTTTGCCATGGAGGAAAATAGTCTAGCACATAGTGGTGTTATAAAATGTGATTCCTGTAATTATAATTTTTAGAAATTAGATGTATTTTAGTATATATAAAAAAACAGTCATGATATATTTTTATTTTTTTCATTTACTTTGCTATTTACTGAAATAGGATGAAGCAACTTGTCAACAATATATTAGAAGACAGGTTCTAAAAGAAAGTAGTCAAGGTTTACCAGACTTAGTTCCAGGAATGGGTAAAGTTTCATTTAAGATTTGTTTACTTTGGAGAGTTGTGCGTCATCAGGGTTGAGTTTCTTTCCTCTCCTTCTCTGCATTTTCACATTTCATCTAAATTTACTTTCATCTTTTTTATAATAATAGGCCTTTATAGGTGATTTAAAGTATTAAGTCAATTTTAAGAAAAAGATTGGGGATCAAAATGTTTTTATTATAAGGCATTGATTTATCATAAAACTTTCTTCACCTCTCCTGTTTTCATTCTGCTGATGTCAATGTTTAGAGGGAATCAGAATAATAGGCTGAAGTCTGTGCGTGTAGTCATGAGCCTATTTTGATTTTAACTTCTCTCAATTAACTTTCTAGTGCATTTCATTATTTCTTATTAATGTTTGTCTTTTTACTTTATTCGCTTTCATTGTTGTTATATTATATTATATGCTTAAGTGCTAATTTTAATTCTATTGACTCATGTTTCATGCAGCTGTGTGCCTTTTGTGACTACAAGTCAGTAACAAATATTCAGTAAACAAATCTTATACAGTGGATGCTTTCTTAATTAGCCAATATATTAACTACTTCATCTTGTGAATAATGTCGCTTACAATTTCAGTGGTTATGAATGTCACCAGTGGTTAACTAATTAGGTCATAATATGTGTATATGTACATGTTTTTTAATATTGAAAAGAAAAAAAGAAATTGGTACTGTAAATTCCAAAATAAACATTTTTCCAATTTATTATTATTATTATTAACTGTTTAAGAGGATGATTACAGTTGAAAATAAAAAATCTTAACATAATGTGCAATATGACCTGGTTTCCCTATCCAAGTTCACTCAACTAGAATTATATACTAAAATAAATCAATTTGTCACTCAGGCAAACAGAACTAAAAGCTATGGCACAATTGGAATCCTTAATACTTAAAAAATAATAATAATAATAATAATAATAATATTTCTTGTTCTTTTTTTTTTTTGAGGACTTACTGTAGATATTTGAATAATTTTTGCTTAATTGTTTTGCCAATAATTAATATATAATTTGATCATTTGGCAAAAAATAAGAAGAACAGTAATTACGCAGGTTGCACATATAAATAAATGTAGTTCTCTTAAATCTAACTAGCAACTAATTTTCTAGAAAATAAAGTTAGTTAAAGTTAGTTAAATGTAGCTAAATGCAGTAGTAAAATCATAAAAAAATGGATTGAATTACAGTAGACTCCCGACTATCCGGCTTAGTTAAAAAAAAAAAAAAAAAATCTTAGTTATAAAATAAAGAAATACTTTCTCAAGGTGTTAAGTGTGGGTGTCTGCTGATATTTACAATTACACTACATAGAAGAGGGCTAAAACAAAGAAGTAGGCATTCATCAAAGGCTTTCAAAAACTAAAAACTATAAGTTTTGACTCTTTTTATCTCAACCATAACTTTTCACATTTGTGTAATCATTTATCAGTGAACTGTAAGATAATTTTAAACCCCTTAAAAAAAATTAGACTTCTATTTTAAGGTTTTATTTTAAAACAGTATATACTGTACTGATACCGTACAGGGTGTTTGATTTTAAGTCTCCTGCAATTAAATTAAACATCATAAAATTTATCGTAAAATGTGTACAATATTTTTTATTCTTAAATTTTCTTTTCCTGCAATAAATTTTTAAAGCATGCAATACATAACAAGCATTTATAAAGTACCTGTCTGTACTTAGATGTCAGAAAATATCAATAAGAGTGTGTTTTTAATGGTATGAAGGTAGCAAAGTATTGGTATTTATAGAACTCCAGCCTATCCAGATTTTTAATTATTCAGCCTGTCCTTCCTCCATTAATAATAACCTGCATAGTCGGAGTCTATTGTATATTCAGTGGTTGCCAAGAAAAATGAAACATAAATATTGGTTGTTTTACATTTATTTTGAAACTGTACCTGCCTTCTTAACCAGCCATTTTGTTATTCTGAAAATCGTTGAATTTCCAATTAGTCTATTTAAGATGGCATCCATTGTGCATGCATTTTCATGTAAGCATGTCTTCATCTGATTGCTAGATATCTTAAAAAGCTTTACTGTAAAAAAGTGTCTTTTCGAGAGCTAAAGTTTCAGATTTGTGTTTAATTGAAAATAAATTTATTGATATACTTTTTAAAAGTACCTCTGTAGAAAGAGGAAAATTTTTCATGAGCACTTGCTCATGAAGATAAATATTTGAATTTATTAATCACACAGACTTTTGTGAGTTGTGAACAGCAACTTTTCACGTGTTTCAAGGGAAAAAAAAATTAAACATAAAATGATCATATTCTTAAGCAAACTACTATTGATCAAGTGTTTCACAAGTTTACATAATAATTTGTAATAGCAGTTATAATTTTCTTTCATTATTTTTTTAATGAATTATTTATATTTTCATTATTTATGTTGTTTTTATTATATATATATATATAGTGTATAGTTATTTCATAAAGATATAAATATTATATTGAGGTCTATGCAATAATCAAAAATCTGCAAAATCCTGAAATCTGCAAAGTCATTTGTCCTCAGCTGGCAGAATTTTGAGTATATACTATATCTCCTTCCTTGTGTTTTAAGAGTTTTATAGAACAAAAATAAAATTGTATAATTAAAGTGTTAGATAAAAGAAGTGATAAATTTCTCTCCCTGAACTATTTATTTCTTTTTGATTTGGACTAACTCCTTGCATCTTGATGATTTATTGAAATGGGTTACAGGATTAGCACTATATAAGGGTGAACAATTTAAAAAAAGTATCCGTTTGTTTTTTGTATTAGCAACATTTATGATATATATAGCAAGACTTTCAACATCTTTACTTATTTAATATGGCTGTACGTATTTAATGTGCTGGTATCATTTCTTTGCACTTTCTGAATGCGAAAACTCGTTTTTTAAACATAAATTCACATGAACATCATTAGTAATTTTTAATCTGATTCTGCACAAATGATTTGACACACGTCAAACATAATAATGAAAGTGCTTAAGGAATCCTTTGATGACCATTTAGTTTCAATAGGCCTCTGGCCACCTTGGTGGCCAGACCTAACCCCGTTAGATTTTTTATGTGGAGTTATGGTTTTTCAGAGAAGTCCTGCAAACATTGATGAATTAAAACAAATCATAACTGAAGAAATCTTGTCAATAACACCAACAATTTTGCAAAGTGTGTCAAAAAACTTAGTTTGATATGTTTATGTTTGCATTCAAAATGGTGGCGAACATTTTCAACATTTGATGTAAGAAATGATATTGTAAAAAATTTTAATTAAATTATGTTTTTCAAAAATAAAATTATCACTGGATTAAGTAACATTGTGTGTCTTCATTTCGGTTTTGCCTCACAAATAAAGTTGTAACAGTCCAACAATATTGGAAATTGTCTCCCACTCTTAAACAAGGTTCAAAAAATTATACTTCAGTGTTAGAATAATTGCCACATCCATCAGATTTAAGGGTAATAAGAAAAACCAACAGATACTTTTTAAAATTAATCACCCTGTGTATGTGCACATATATACATACATCTGTACTTTAATAAGAGGGACAGTGTCTGAGTTAAACATTTTAAGGAAAAGACCTCTTTATATATATATATACAGTCGAACTCGGTTATAGCGTCATTCAAGGGACTGCAATAATTATGACGCTATAACCGAGTGACGTAATAACCGAGGTCGAGTCAGAAGCATGATGTATAAGTAAAGAACGCATGCATACTACCCTATTTCTCACCTTATAAGAATAGTAGTCTAAATTTTAAATTAACTTATAAAATTAGTATAAATTACACTTATTATTTTTTTTAAAAAAGAAAGGAATTTATTCCTGCATAACATGATAATAATGGAGCTAGGAGGGGATATTCGGGGAGAAAAATGTTCAATCTTGTTTTGTTTATTTTTCGAGCAAAATAATTTTCGTTCTATATCATCTTCAATGTGTCCGATGAATTTAAAGTTTGTTGTATCTGTGATTTGGGATTCATAAAAACATGACAACAATGTTATTGCTGGCTGAGCGTCTTTCATTCCAGGTGGTGGTACTACTTCATCAATTTCCTGCCCTTCTTCGTCATCACTGACAGTTTCCTCTGTTTCTTGCACTTCTTGGACAATTTCCAAATCAGATTTAAGTTCCAAAGTTATCAAATCGTCCAAATTTTCATAAAAAGGCAAATCACCAGATCTTCCAAATCCATGGTTTCACTCTGACAAAGACATATCTTCTTCATCTTCTTCTCTTTGTGAGGTTTCACTAACACTTTCTTCTGTAGAAACAAAACTGGCATGTTGAAATGCATTTCGAATCTTTTTTTTTTTTTTTGTAACTCGTCTTCAGACCTTATCCAAAAAATTAATTGCATTTAAAAGATTTATACTGCAAATCTTATTTTTGTCTGAGCATTCTAAAATGTGCATAAGCACGCACTTCGGATAGTTGTTCTTAAGGCTTCTGATTAAATCTTGATCCGTCAGTTGCAATTTGCTTGTACAATTTGGTAGTAAAAACACTAACTGTATTCTCTGTAAATTTTTCACATCGGGATGGGCAGGACAGTTATCTACTAAGAGTAGAATCTTGCACTTTTGTCTACAAAGTTCCTTATTCCATCGCCTCACTTCAGCTTCAAACAACTCGGATGTCATCCAAGCCTTTCGACTGTGGTCATTGGTAGTTGATTGGAAGCGTTTTAACGTTTTTAAAACATCTTGTATGTTTAGACTGTCCAATCACGGTCAAGGTTTTCTTCTCTGTTCCAGTCATGTTTCCGCAAACAAGAACTGTATTTCTTTCCATCGACATCTTCCCACCAGAACACTTATCCTGAACACACTTATCGTCGACACTTTTTTCTTCACCACATCCTTGTGAAACGCTATGCTGTTACGAGCTTTAAATAGATCTATCCAACCGTTGGAGTAAACAAAATTTCCATGCCCAAGCAACTTGGCAAGCTCTTCTGCTTTTGTCATCAGCATTGGACCACTGATTGGTACGTTCATAGTTCTTTGCTGTTTAAACCATTTTAGCAATGTCCCATCAAGGTCTTCCTTATTCGGCTTCCTCATTCGCTTTGTTACTACTGGTCTTATTCTCTGTTTTTAATTTTCTCATTAATCTTATTATCTAATAAAAAGCTTTCAACTTATACAGTCATAAAATATAAGCTAAATGTCCTACCTGTTCTTTCCTTTGTATAAGAAGAAATAGCCGGATACGATGAAGTAAATAAATTAACATCCAAATAATAAGTCTTGAATCTTCGAAACAAAAAAAGCTATATTACATTAAACATTCTTGAAGACGTACACAACATGCTTGGACACTCACAAAACAAATATTATTTACAAGTTACAAATAAAGTATTAAAGTTTTCGTAAAGTTATTTTCTTTTCAATCTACGCACATATCTGGTTTCTATTCTGATCTAAATCTGTCAATTCTCACAGGAAAAAAAAAAAAAAAAAAAAAAAAACAAGTTCTGTCAGCCCTTGCGCAGTAGGATCATTCTCGGTCTGACGTAACACACTGCAGGTGTGTTTTTGTTCTTGTTTCAAAGAGTAAGGGGTAAGAGGAGTTGCTTGATTTCGCAACATCCTCCCACCTTGAGTTGTGATCCATGGGAGGAACTCAACAATTTAGAAGTCCAGATCGGAGTCTCAGAGGCGGTTTCACTAATCGTCCACTTCTGGTAACCACAGGAGAGATATCTCTGTCACTGGGTTGGCTCTTTTCTACACTGATTCTAGTCGGATCGATTTCTGGAGTAGCCTTTCGTTGTACATTATGGACATTAAAGTTAACTTTTTGTTGAATTCTGTTATCTGATGGGGAATCGCTAGCTGCATCAATTTCCAAAGGAAACAGGCGTTGGAAAGGACGGATGAAAATGAAATTTTCTGTTTGGACTTTAGCCAATCTTGCTATTTTGTCTTTTCCTGGAAATATATCTATTATTTTGGCTAAAGGCCAGTGAAGACGTCTTTTGTTGGTATCTTCCAGAAGAACGATGTCTCCTATTTGCAAAGGTTTGGAATTCTCTTTCTTCATAGACTGTTGCCGCAGCTGTCCTAAGTACTCCATTCTAAATCGGTTTCGCAGATCATTTCTTATTCTTTGACGATATCTTGCTCGTCTGTTAAGATCTTGTGAGTCTAATGTATCAATATCTGGAACACCGGATGTAGGCAGTTCTTGAAGGAATATCAATGGAGTTATAGGTTCAGGATCCTGATTATCTTCCGAGATGTAAGTGATCGGTCTGGAATTGATAACATTTTCACAATCACAGAGTATTGTGCTCAGTTCTTCATAATTTAATGAGGCGCGACCCAAAACTTTTCTTAAAATTTCCTTTACCATCCGAACAAGGCGCTCCCACCATCCTCCCCACCATGGGGCTGCAGGGGGGTTTAATTTCCATCTTATTTTCTGTATAGAGGCTAAGGCTTTTATGGCTTCCCAATCTACACTGGAAAGTGCTCTGCTAGTGCCCACAAAGTTCTTTCCATTATCTGAGTAAATTGTATGTGGTCTGCCTCGCCGTGCAATAAATCTTCTTAGGGACTGCATAAAGCATTCAGCTGATAAAGATGTTATCAACTCCAAGTGTACCGCTCGATAGACAGCACAGGTGAATAACGCTATCCACACCTTTGAACCATCGGCAAGGTATAGAGGACCGGCTAAATCGACTCCCACCATTTCAAATATAGCTGCATCTCTGATTCTGTCTTCAGGTGGGATTCCTGGTTCGACCTCTGTTCTGGGTGTTTGGAATCTTTGACACTTAACACATTGTCTAATGACGTTTCTGATATACTTTCTTGATTTCAAAATCCAAAATTTTTCTTGAAGTTGAGCCATTAGTATGCTAACTCCAGCGTGATGATTTTCTAAATGTTTTTCAAAAATTAACTTCTGGACCACAGGATGTTTTGAGGGCAAAATTATTGGATAACGAAAATCTTCTTTGTCTTGTCTACAGATTATATTTGTTTTTGCTCTCAAAAGTCCGTTTTTGTCTTCCAATGGTCTTAAGGCTCTTAATTTGGGATCTGTGCTTCCTGAAAAGGATTCCTTTTGTACTAATCTGAGTAATATTTTTTCTGCTTTTTCAAATTCATCAACGGAGATGTTAGTGATGAAATTCTTTCTTTCTTTCTTGTGTTGTTATAAAAACGATATATAAATGCATTCATTCTTATGTTTTTTCAAAAAGGGGAAAAATATCGATAAAAACGGTATAAATCAGTGTCTTCATTGTCTAAAAGTGTTAGGATTGTCTTTTTCCTTTCTTTATTTATTATATCCTCGTCAGGGTGTTCTTCCGGTTGTGGCCACTGATCTTCCGGTAAATACAGCCAAGCTGGTCCCTCCCACCATCGTGATTTCTCCAATTGCTCAAAGGAACATCCTCTGGATGGGAGGTCTGCCAGATTTAAATTTCCTGGTATAAGTCGCCAATCTTCAACTTGGGTAAGGCTTCTAATTTCTAAAACTCTATTGTGGACAAATGTACCCCAAGATTGTTCTCTTCTTATCCACCCTAAAGCTGCTGAGGAATCGCTCCAAAAGATTGTCTTCTCTGGTTTCAACTGAAGATCACTCATGATAGTTTTAGCGAGTCTAGCTCCAGTGAGGCACGAGAGTAGCTCCAGTCGAGGAATTGTGAGTTCTTTAATGGGCGCTACTCTACTTCTAGCATTTACTAACTGAACTTTAACTCCTTCTTGTGTTTGACATCTAAGATACACGCAAGTGGCATAGGCGTGTCTACTCGCATCAGAAAAGTTATGCAAAGAAATGTTGTTTTCATTTTCGGGCGATACATTCAACCAGCGTGGAACTTGAATTTCTTGTAAAAACTTAATTTGTTTAAACCAGGTCTCAAACTGTTTTCTTAAATTTTCAGGAAGTTCTTCATCCCATTTCAATTTTTGTTTCCAGGTTTCCTGAAGAATTAATTTTGGAATAAGAGTGCTCGGGTCGGAGAATCCTATGGGGTCAAAAATCTTTTGGGTAACCGATAAAATTTTTCTCTTCGTGAGTGGTCCTTCGTTTCAATTTTTTCTTCTATTTTACACATTAATCTATCTTGCTCTAAGTCCCAGACCAATCCCAAAACTGGTGCTAACTTTGTATTTTCTTCAGAAACATCGATCATGGCCTGAGGCAAGTTTGATCGCCAACATCTTAAATTAAAATGAGCTGAAGATAAAATACACTGTGATTCTGTTATAAATTTTCCAGTATCTGCGATCGATTTTAAACTAGTACAGTATGGAACAATTTATCCGGAAACCAGAAAACCAGTTATCCGGAATGGTATTTCTGATAGACTGATTTCAGAATTTTTGCAGAAAAAGGTGTCATATACTGCCAGTTTAACATAGACTTTGCTTCAAACAATTGTATAATTTGATGACAACATCTAGTATTTGAAAAGAAAGCATATTTAGTTCTATTTTAGATGTTTTAATTTTTATGCAGAGGAAACAGAAGAATTTTTGTTCCTAAGGGATTCCCATAAATTACCTTCTTTTAAACTCTGGTTAACTTTTGATCTTTTTTGCATTGATTTTTAATCCAAGTAATCTAATAATTTAAAATGAGAAATAATGTCACAACCACACATATTCCACAAAACTTATCAAATGGATGCTGCTTTAATGCCCAACCAGTTAACCGGAAAAACCAGTTATCCGGAATACATCTGACCCCAAGCATTCCAGATAAATGGTTCTGTACTGTAATGGAATTGTCAATGTAAAATGAATCCTTCAAAATTCATGCTGTATTTTCCCACTGTTCGGGTACTTGACTTAAAAGATGGTTTAGTGTACCCATTAATAAAAATGGGCTTGAAGGGAGTCCGAAGACTACGCGACAATGTCTATAAACTTTCAAATTATGTTTGGAGTCGAACCAGAGAAAGCGTAAAAAATCGCGATCTTTTTCTGTGATTTTTATCTGGAGAAATGCCTTTTCAGTGTCTGAAGAAATACCTATTTTGTATTTACGAAAACGATTCAAAATACTCGGAATTATTTCAATCAAATTAGGTCCCTTTGTGAGACAGTCGTTTAAAGAAGGAGAGTTTGCATTATGTGCGGAGGCATTAAAAACTGGACGCATTTTCGTCGTTTCACTATTTTCTTTAATTACTGGTCTGTGGGGCAAGAAATGTACTTTATTCTCCTTATCGTCTGAAATTTCTTCTATAATATTATTATCCTTCCACAAATTAAAAATTTCTTCATATTCTATTTTCTTATTCGTTTTGATAAGTTTTTGTTCTGTCTTGCGCAAATGTTTTTTGGCTAATACGCGATTGCTCGCTAAAATTGAGTTATCAACAATCCAGGGTAGTGTCACTTCGTAGCGGCCACTTTCATCACGTTTGACTGTTTCAAGAAAATGCTTATAAGTGTCTCTAGCTAAATCGTCTTTATTTTTGTAATCTTCATTAGTGATACCCAAGGTATCTAAGTTCCACAGTTGTGATAAACTGGCATTTGAAGTAAATAATGACAGCAATAGAACTGACAACGAACTTTCTGAATCATTTCCATTACCCTCTGTTTTCCCCATAATTGTCCAGCCTAACTTTGTTTCAAAAGCTGTTATAACCAAATCAGGAAAATATTTTATATTATCTGTGAATAATTTCGCCGCCATGTCAGCGCCAGCGTGTACTTCTTCCGGATTATTCTCATATAAACATAGTCGATTATTTTCACGAACATTGGTCAGATGAATTCCCCTTTTTTCTAAGATTTTTATCATTTCGCTATCTCAGCATAAATTTACTCCTGAACAGATTTTTTCTTCATCTAAAGCTTGTATTTTAAATTGGAAACTATGATCTAAATTACTGATAGTAAATTCATAGCGATTATGTTTACTCATTTTTTCTACCCCTCCGAAGAGTCTGTGTCTAATTGTTTCTGATCGAATTTCCCTTAATTTCAATTTATTTGCAGCATATCTAGTTATATAACTATTGTGACTCCCAGTATCTATAATGATACGAATAAATTCGGAAGATAGATTATCATTACGGATCTCCACTATCAAGGTTTGTAAATAGACATTAGAAATTATATCCTGATTTGACAGCATTGGTCTCGTAACATCGCTACTCTCTGAATTAGTAGATTTCCCTTTTGAATTTCTTTATTACACATTATCTGGGCGTGTCTCGAATTGCAAATACTGCATAAATCCTTCGATACACAGTATTTTCCAATATGTCCGCGGGCTAAACATACATAGCAAAAGCCTCTCTTTCTCAATAAATCAAGTCTTGGTGCCTGCCAAAACAAAATCCACAAGTAGTCTCATTTTCGCTCTGAACCAATAAATCACTCGCTGACGGTAATTTTCTATTCGGAGAATCAAATTTATTACTCTGCGTATTAAATTTATTGACTCGGGGGGGGGGGGGGATTTTTCCTAAATGACTGCGCACCGTAATTATTTTGTGTTGATTTTTCATTTATTTCATTCAGTGATGACGCATACATTTTCTCTCTGGATATTAATTGCTTATGTAAGAACGATATTAAATCTTGGACATTAATTGAGTCTTCATGCGTTTTATTAAATTCCAAAACTAGGTCTCTCGGTAATAATTTAAATAAAATGGGGGATAATAAACTTCCATAAGAGTCTAATGAAATGTTAAGGGACTCTAGACTTCTAATGTTCATTTGTATCTCATCAAAGAGTTTTCGAAATGATTTAGTGTCATTTGAGTGTCTGAGTGGAGTTAAATTAAGAAGTTTATTTGTATGTACCGAAATTAACATATCCTTATTCCCGTACCTTTCTTTCAAAATATCGACGGCCTTTAAATAATTCTCTGCAGTGACACAAAATCCATCTATACTTTTTAATGGAATGGGGGCTAGAAACTTTTCAAATAGTTAAATTTATCTACTGGATCTAATGCGTCATTGTTGTGAATGGTTGTTTCAAAAGCTGACCAAAACGAAAGCCATTCAACAAAATCCCCAGAAAATTTTGCGATATTTAGTTTTGGTAATTTAATGTTTACTTTTTCCTTTAAGGGATTTTCTCGTTTAGAAAATGGATCATCCTGTGTTTTCTTTTTATCTAACTCTTTTATTTTTCTGTTTGCTCTAAAGCGCCATGACGTAATTTTCTCTTTAAACTCGCGAGCGCCCGGTAATTCTGTATCTAATTGTGCTTCTTGCACCAATTTTTTAATTTCCCCGTCTGCTCGTGTCAGTTCCATTTCTGTCACACTTAACTGTTCCACTACCTCTTCTAAATCAAAAATGTCTGGTTCTCCCTCTTTCAAAATAGCTTCTATTTTATTTATAAACTTATTTATGCTTTCACGTAGCACAGCTCTTTCTTTTTTGGCGATAACTAAACTTTCAGCCATTGCTAACTAATAACAAACACAACTAAATTCTATTAAAAAGAACAATTCTCTATATGTTCTATATATTCAATAATTTTTCAGTTCTTCAAATTAAATAGCTTGATAAATAATTTCTAATTATTCTAATATCTTAATATCTTATTCTATTTATCTTATAATCAGGTCATAATCCACGGAAGGGATGCCAAAATGTTACTACTGGTCTTATTCTCTGTTTCTAATTTTCTAATTTTCTCATTAATCTTATTATCTAATAAAAAGCTTTCAACTTATACAATCATAAAATATAAGCTAAATGTCCTACCTGTTCTTTCCTTTGTATAAGAAGAAATAGCCGGATACGATGAAGTAAATAAATTAACATCCAAATAATAAGTCTTGAATCTTCGAAACAAAAAAAGCTATATTACATTAAACATTCTTGAAGACGTACACAACATGCTTAGACACTCACAAAACAAATATTATTTACAAGTTACAAATAAAGTATTAAAGTTTTCTTAAAGTTATTTTCTTTTCAATCTACGCACATATCTGGTTTCTATTCTGATCTAAATCTCAGTCAATTCTCACAGAAAAAAACAAAAACAAAAAAAAAAAAACAAGTTCTGTCAGCTCTTGCGCAGTAGGATCATTCAGTCTGACGTAACACACTGCAGGTACGTTTTTGTTCTTGTTTCAAAGGGTAAGGGGTAAGAGGAGTTGCTTGATTTCGCAACACGCTTAATATTCTTGCCATTTTGTTCAAAGGTACTTAAAATTAAAATTTTTTCTTTGTTTTTCCAGATAGAGCACACAGTTGAATTTACTAACCCAAATTCTATACAAACTTCAGCTTTCTTCTTCCTTTTATCCAATGCATTAATAATGTTAACTTTATCCCCAAAAGAAAGAACTTCTTTTTTACGGATGCTATAATGATCAAAGTTTATCATTTAAAGCACGAGAGAACTGAAAACCAAACGAATGATGTTACTGTCAGTTCAGAATCGCTATACTCATTTATATTTTTTTCGGCCAAGCAACAAGTGTCATTCGATTCCTCCCTGTTTCTCCACCTTATCTAATCTAATATGTCTTCTACGCAATTTGGTTAGACAGAACAGAAGCAGAAGTTTCACCCTGTTCACGCCTATCCCCCCCCACAGAGTTATTTCTTGAACAAGACTGCAGAGCAATTCCGAAAAACTGCGTATAGGTCTAAACTTGAGACAGCTGTGATTTCAATGTATCCCATCTGTGACGAATTGGACTTCCTTGTTGTGAAAACAAATTATAACTCCCCATTTTTTGAGAATAAATATATTAGTTCATGTATAATTTTGATGCAATAACCGGGGTTGCCCTTTGAATTATGTCGTTATTTCCAAGTTACCATAACATTGATGTCTATGGGAGTTTCTTGAGGACTACAAAATTTGACGTTATAACCGAGTTGACACTATAACTGAGAATGCTATTACCGGGTTCGACTGTATATAGCTGTTTGATTAAGATTATAGAAAAAACAATTTCCTTGTTAAATAAATGAAAGCGATAATAATGTGAGAAAAAGACATTTTTTCTGTTATACCCGTCCAGTGACGGAACTTAAAGAGGAGAGGCGTATCATATGTGTCAGCTGCCTCAGCTGCTGGATTTGGAAGTGCACAAAAAATGAGGAATTATATCAAGGTTAAAAACAAAGAAAAGTAAAATCAGGCATGTAAAGATTTTAATTTTACTTTACATAACTGGAAAAATTTACTTTCATGTGATTAGGTATAGATTGAAGAGGAGAAAATTTGTTTAACCAGCTGCAAGTCAGCTGTTAGCCACCCTTTCCTCCATTGTAATTGCTTGTCACTCAGACACAACCTGCATGTCTTTATATTAGGTTTGCCATATTATGTTATTTCTGTTCAATGGGGTTATTTAACTTTTAAGAATGAAGTTAAATTTTTATGTTCACTGATTGGAGTAATTTTAAGTTATTAAATATTGCAGATTGATATTTTTAAGCTTCTTTCATATTTCCTAAACTATTCTTTCTTATAGTCTCCTGAATGAATGGTTATATTTCTAGGATTAAAATATAGTTAAATTTCTTTCTATAAACAGATCTTTAAAATTATGTGTCACCAACGTTCAGTTATAATTTAAGGAGATGGTAACATAACCATTTTTGCCACTCTTGTCTTATTCTACTGAACTTTGCTTATTTCCCATCGTCACTTATTTTAAAAATGATCATTTATTTCATAGAATGTCACTTAATTAAAACCGTCGTCAAATGCAGGGCAACTCTATTATGACAATAGTATGTAGATTCACTTTCAAAACATGAACTTTTATCAGTATCTGTGCTATGACAAGATCTGAAATTTTTTAATTCAGTGCAGCAGGTTATTTTATGTATCATTATGCCTGTGCAATAATGTACCTTGTTCTTTCCAAACACTTACATACTGTTATAAAAATCTGAAAGCCCGGAATACTCCTCTACCAAAAAATTATTGATATTTAATAAACATTAACATTTTAAAAAAAACATTGCTTGTTTTATATGCTTTGCACTCTATTTTAATTCCACAAATTGAGAATGTTAAAAAACCTCTATGAAAGATCTTCCATCACTAATATATATAATTATTTAATTTAATACATTAAATAGATTCAATGTATGGGATCAAAAGAGAATATGTTGCAAAAAACTTCAGCCAGTTGCCAAAATTCTGAAACAATTAACGAAATATAAAATTTAAATTTTTCTGCTACCTTTTTTAATCCCCGTGTAAAATTGAGTCTAGTTTGTACACTGTTCCTGTCTGCTGTGAAGTTATTGGTGAGCATAGACCAAAAAAGTTTAATTTTGGGCATTGTCCCTTTTTCTACCAAGGTACAGATGTATGTATCTTTGAACTATTTGTATATTGCTTGTATGTTTAAATTTTTAAAAATTGATCTTTGATTCTAAAAATGTTATTGTTAAATTGAACAAATACATTTTCTTATTAAAAATAAAGAATAAAATAGATATTTTGCTTTATTTTTAATTTAGTGAGCCGAAAACCTGCACCTCCACTTAATATTGTTGGAATGCCTGGCTTTGAAAAACTTAGTACCAAAGAAATAGAGGTAGAGACATTTTTATTTATTTTCTTTTATTATTGTAAATTATCTTATTATCTTTTATTATTGTAAATTTCAATTATAGTTATGTAGACATTGCATTGGCAGTTGATTAAAATTAGGTTTCAGTACTTGTATTCTTTTTTACAAATAAAAATTTGTGTGCTAATAGTAAAATATTTACGTGTTTGCTTCAATCTTCTACAAAACATTACATTTTAATTTTTATTATTGTCAGCATAATTGATTAGAGCATTTGTTTAACCACATCACCGTTTTCCCCGAGATAAGTCGGGAGTTAAAGCACTGTTTCCCCATACCTGTCGCCAGTGAAGTGGTTAAGCAACATAAATCAAGTTTGTTAAGTATGTTTGACATGTATTCAAAAAAGTTATTGATACATTTTCATATGATTTCCTCAAAAAGGTAATTTTTATGTATTTGCATTTTTGAAATGTTCCTTGCACACTCTGAAAAGTTATTTTTATTCCATGGAGTTTACAATATTGAGTGGACTTGGAAATATCATCGATATCATGTCAAACATCTTACCAAAGAAATATAGAGTATTTTTATATATAAGACTATGATGCATATCTACAAAATTTTGCAAAGTTTTCTAGTCAAAATATAAAAAGTTCTTTTTTTATTATTATTTATTCTGTAACTACATTATAGTTGTTAAGTTATTAATATATATGAGTATAAAACAAAATATAAAAAATATTTTTTAAACATCTATGAAGCTATTTTTCTTTAGTGTCTTAAAGAAAAAGTTATACAAATGCTGTAAATTGACATCTGACTGAGTTATTTTGTGTTAAGGAATTTAAGAGCCTGCTAAATTGTTGGCCTTGCAATCAAAATTTCAATTTATCAAAAATACTTCTAACAGGCATGCCACTTTTCCACGGAAACGCAGATTTCCATGTTTTTGCTTATTTTGAAAATCCACGGATTTCCGCTTAAAAAGAAGAAAAAAATCCTTATGCGGAATTTCGCTTTTTTGGCACCGAATTTTATCACTCTCGGGTTCGATGCAAATCTGCATTAAAATCTTTAGACCTTTTTAGAGGGGGTGGGGGTGGGGGGAGAGCTTGCTAGCAAACGAAATACAAAAAAAGGCGAGTGAGCGCCAGCGCCAAAGTCTTTCTCCTTCCGTTTTCTACTTTCTCTTTCCTGTTGGCTACCGCGCATGTAAACCGTGCATTAAAGCAAACAGCATTGGAGCGAGAGAGATCGTCCTCTCTCTCCATGCGCTTGCTAAACCTCTGGTTTCACTATGTCCCGTGATTGCAGTCGGAATGAATTTCTGTCTGTGTTGATCATATTCCACTTTCCTCTGACAGATTGCGCATGTGTCCAGCGAATTGCCGGAGAAAAGGGAAGCTGCGTTAATGGGGAATTCACTTTTCAATATTGGCAATACTGTTTACTGCGATCGGCGAAACTGTCAGCACGTGTAGTAAATATTCTTGTGGTTTTTTGCATCGTTTTCATTTCTACTTTATTTTTTTTTTTGCACACCGATGGGAAAAAATTTTTCAACTTGATTTTTGTGTGTTGAATAGAATGGCGAATATCATTTGCATTGGTTTTGGTTGAAATTGGTTGCATGCTGAATTCACGGCAACTTGTTTTGAATTGACAATTAGCCAGGAGATATAGTAAAGCTCAAAATCTATGGATAATCTATAATACTTAAATTAAATGTTGATGAACTTAATCAAAGAAGAAAATAACGTAAATATCTTTTTTAGACTTTTACTGGATCATAGTTGCTATTAAATGTTTCAGACCAGGCAGCAGTCCTATTTAATAAAATGTTCCCAGGTAGGCTATATTAAGAAATATGCACAAAGTAAAAAATAACCACGATTGTCGATAAAATGTCCAATGAATTCTAAATATTTGCACATGGCAGAGTTTTGCATTGAATGTATTTCTAGTGATCATTTACTCTTTTGCATTACCTATTATGCTAAAAATTAATTTTTAGTGAATACTTCTGTTGTTAAAGAGCAAAAGTTAAAAAATAAAAAAAAAGGAAAACTTTTTTTATAACCTTTTGTTCATAATATATTTGCAATTTCATTAATTTTAAAAGAAATTTTTGAAAGAAATTATGACAAGTTATTTTAAATGTATTTACTTATACAAATTTTAAACAATAGTTTTACATTTCTGAGGAATTTTCACATTAATATTTGTCATTTACACTAAATTATTGAATTAAATTTTGAATTCCACTCTTATTATATTTACTAGTGTTCATATTTGTATTCATATATATGTTTAATTTTGAATTCAAATAATGATACAAATTTCATTTTCACATTTTTGCTTGATTTTTACCTTGCACGTTGTTTAACTTTTTGCTCGATTTTTACTTCACGCATTATTTAACTTTTTGCTCAATTTTTACCTCGCGCATCATTTCCTCTTTTTTGCTTTTTTCTCTGTCTCATCCCTGTTCTAATTAAAGTATACATTTATTCGTGACTTTGATTTTTAACTTTTATATTTGGAAAAATCACGCGTTTTGTAAATATGAAGAAAGACAGAAAATATTTGTTGTCTAAAATGACATAACAGAGCTATTGTTTATTTTTTGAGCTGTAGTTCAATTTTAAGAGAATCTGAAATTTATTAAAAGTATAAGGATATTATTTTTAGTAGTATTAAGATTTCTTTTAATTTTAATCTATTAAACAGGGTTTTTTTTTTTTTTTTTTTTTTTTTTTTTTTTTTTTTTTAACAACGAAATTGATTAACTTAATAGGATTTTTTTTCTTTTCTTTTTTTAAAAATCAAAAATCTTACTGTTTAAACGGAATTTTTAAAGTCTATATTTGAATATTTCTAAATCAGCATTTACAGTCTAAACTAACAGTTATAAAACTGTTAACTTTGTTGGATATGTTCAGCTTTCACATTTGAATATGAGTATTATTTTCTGTTCCTTAATTGTTTGTAGTAAAATTAACTACAGTAAAGCATCGTTTAAACAACAATCTTTTATATGATGTTTTAGTGTGGTCCCAATTCACTCCTATTCTTTTTAATGTAAAAATATATCCTTTATACAATGCACAAAATCATTTATACGCCAGTTTTTTGATTTTGTACACTTTTATTTTTGTTTATTTTTCTTGTGTATTTTAAGAACAGGTGGAATTGCCAGCTATGAATGACACCAAAGAACGTGTTTAAATATACTCCACATGATAACAACGTAGACTGATGTGAAATTAGTTGGAAAAACCAGTTTGCATGTAACAGATTACACTGGGAGGGGTCATTCTTTTTATGGGAATGGTCAGCTTTCCCGAACTGTTTTATTGTTACATGACACATTCTTCATTTGTCTTTTTCATTCTTTACTTTTCTTACTGTTTTGACCACAGCTCTTTTCACCTTTTCAGACATGTCTCCGAAACTTAAGTCCATCTTGATAAAAGAAAATTTTTTTTTATGATTCCCCTAATTTTTTAGATTTCTGAATATTTGGATTGCATCCAGAACATGTTTGTCCAAATAATTGGACTTCACTGTACTTTGTAAAACCATATTTCTATGAAATATTTAATGTAGTGATTAAATTATGGGCATCCATATATTATTAATTCAGAGTAATGCCATGCACAAGTGGGTGGTTTTGGGGATTTAATCTCTCTCATTTGTTTATTCCTTTTTGTTCTTTTACATAGTTTTCAACATCTGAAATATTTTAAGCCTGACTCAACTCTACAACAAATACAGTAGAACTCAGATTTTTCACTTTTCAATTAAAGTAACAGTAAAGTGCAAATGAGAGGAAATTATTTTTTCCTTTACATTGCCGAGGGAAAGAAAAAAAATAAACGGTCAAGTGTGAGTATTACTTGCACACAGAGGATTCTGTACAATAAATATATTAATTAGTAACTATTATTACAAAAAAAAAAATTGTTGCCAAAAGAATAATAAGACTTTGTAAAATACTATACAACATAGGGTTGGGTATAGCTGTATATACTAGAAAAGTATAAATGGATATACCATGAAAGTTCAGAGAGGTGTGAAACCTAAACAGTATCAAATATTGCTATTCTGTATAATGCTCTTTGTTCTTATCCTAATATCTTTATGATGAACTTAATTCGGTGCTGACAATAAAAGTAGTGCATGTTTAAATTTCATTTTGCATTTCATATACCAAAATTCAACATAGTAATAATCTTTTCTTTTTACAGTGTACCTAAAACAAAAAAAACTCTTGTTCAAAATTTAAATTTGTCATTGTGCTAAGCACGCTTCGAAAGGAGGTCATAAAGTTGCAATGCTGCCTTGGTTTGTGCTGTGTTTTTCCAGATAGATTTTTAATTAACCTTTACAGACACGGGTGGTGTATTGAGAGAGCCACTCAATACAAACTAGTTGCAAATCCCATTTTAATTATATGATTAATTCTAATTAAATTAATCTGTTTTTAGCAGTTTGACGTTTATTGCTTTTATACTACTGGGCATTGCTTTACACAAATATATCATTAAAAGCTGTTATCTAGGCTTTTACTCTTTAGGTCCCAAGCTCCAAAAAACGGAATGACTGTAGAATCCCAACGAAATAGCCAACAATTCTCCTCTCTCCCCCCCCCCTTTCTACATTAACCCCTTGAGGGGCAGTGGTATATATTGTATACCACCTACGATTAATGAAGTTTTACACCAAAAAAATTTTATTAGATTTTACTTTTCTAACTTTGGTGGAAAAAAGCCATAAAATTGCTTTTACTTATTTTGAAATAGAATTTTTCAAAGATTCCGATGTGAGTTCAACATTACACGAACACAATCACTTGCCCCTCAAGGGGTTTAGTCTTTAGTGAAAGAGACAACCCACTGCTTTCTCCCTCATGTCAAATTTCAACAAGTGGTATATCTCTCTGTTTATCATCCTGTTCAGTGATTCATTTACAGATAAGGGGTTAAGAAAAGAAACGCTAAGACTGAATATTTTCAAACATTACTTTTTGTTTATTGCATTGTTTTGTTTTTCTCATTGAAATTCCCCAAATGCTTTTTTTCCTTTATACATCATATATTTCTTAAAATGTACTTTACAAACATGTAAGACAACGAAAAGGCTAATTTTATTATTAATAAAAAGATTCCCAATCTCTCCCAGATGAATATCCTGGATGTGTCACTGGTTAGAAATTTATTATTACTAACTGGCAGACTTGCTTATTGCTTTCAATCACTGTAAAAAATGTTGTGTAACCCTATCGTAGAAAATTACCCGAATTTTTATCACCATATTACTTTTGTTTGTTGAAAATGTTTTGTCAGACCTACTATATGTAATGAACTTTTATCATGGAGAAGGAACATAACTTATAATATGTTTTCTACTCTTAGGATTATGAAAATACCTGTTAGTTAAGCAATTTTGCAAAGTTTGGTATAATGATGTTAGTTATTTAAAAATTCGTACAACTGATTGATGAACAACTTATAATGAATGACAAGCATAATAATGCTAACCCCCAATATTGGTCCTAAAATCAATTCGAAGGAAAGAAAAAACAATGGGCCCTGGAAAGTAGGTCCAAAAATTTGAGGATAGGTTCCATTTGTGTATTTACTCACAAAGGAAGAGTTCTTAAAAATAGGCAATATTGTGAGTGGATCTCATTATTTTGATTATATTAGCAGTGTTAATATTTCGAACATTGGTAATTAAACAAACTATCAATTTCTTTTTGTGTTAAACCCTTTCTTCTTCTAAAAGCCATTTCAGAAAAACAAAAGCTTTCAAACTCGCAAAATAAAATTATTTTTACTCTGAAATATATAGATGTACAAAGGATAATTTTCAAGTAAAACTGAAAAAAATGCTTGTTTATACCGCTCTACTGCCCGGAAATGCCAACACCTTACCCCATCCATCACTGAGGGGACCACCCCTTTGACAGCGCACCAGCCAATCTCAGTGGAATGAAAATCCTTTCAGTTGCAGATGGCTATTATGGGACTCTGAGCACTCAGATGATTTTGACTATTATAGGATTCAAAAGGTTAAAAGCCGATGTCGCATAGAGTATGCCGCCTATGTCTTTATGAATGTCCAAACTGTCCATATCTTTAAGGGTTAATATCTTGGCTAATTACCAACATTGTTTTTCAAAAATAATTATCAACAATCCTTTTATACTTCTGCGACGATAGGTACCGTCAGTATTCCTCAACTCTTTTGCTGAATGTCTGCTAATCAAAATTTGTGAGTAATAGAAAAATATGATTTTCTCAAAAACTATGTGACCTAGGGTAATTGCTATAGTTTTTCTGCAAGGCTTAAAGTAACTTCTACTACCCCTAATTTTTCAATAATTTTAGTTTCAGTAGATTCGGAAATAGAAAGGGAGGGCCATATTTTTGCATCACATTTCCAGCGATATCTCTGAAAATATAATATCTAAAATTAAAAGGAATATTTTTGCGTTTGGTGTTACGAAAGCTTTCACATGATACTCCACTTGATATACAAAGATTTTTTTTTTTTTTAAAGTAACTTACCCTTCTTAAATATGTTTGTCCTACTTTTTCCTAGGGTAATTGCTATAGTTTTTCTGCAAGGCTTAAAGTAACTTCTACTACCCCTAATTTTTCAATAATTTTAGTTTCAGTAGATTCGGAAATAGAAAGGGAGGGACATATTTTTGCATCACATTTCCAACGATATCTCTGAAAATATAATATCTAAAATTAAAAGGAATATTTTTGCGTTTGGTGTTACGAAAGCTTTCACATGATACTCCACTTGATATACAAAGAATTTTTTTTTTTTTTAAAGTAACTTACCCTTCTTAAATATGTTTGTCCTACTTTTTCCTAAATATGTTTGTAAATGGTTAATAGCCTATAAATATTTGGGTCAATACCCTTTATTACTTTTGCCAATTTGAACTTTCCACGTTCCATAGTATACGAGTAAAATGTCTGTGACAGACAGACACAGGAGTGTTCTTATAATGGTTCAGTTTTTTCTTTTTAAGTATGGAACCCCAAAGAAGATCGTTATTGATATATAAATTATTGTGTTTCATTTTATACAATTAAGTAAAAATAAATAGCTAATTTTTATTCATCACTTCCATTATTGTGTTTATATTTTTTACAATGTTGAGTGTTGATATCGACAACCCTAAGATTTTTGCAAGTTCAATACACATTCCCCGATAATTTTCTACCTGTTTGAGAATATGCAACTTCTCCATGCTCTTCCTCTCTTTTCGTCTATTTCTAGACAAGTTAAACATTGCTCACTTAAAAAAAAAAAAAGATTCATAGTGTAGTGTACACTTGGCTAAACAGTGGAACAAACACTTCGGTGGGAAGATGCAAACAGCTAATAAACTGAAGCCAATTGAACAATCCTGGCACACATTGCATATCACTTGGGAGAAGACTGAATATCAGCAAATGCTATACATGGGCATGATGTGCAAATAATGCATAATTAACATAAATTATAGATAGTAGTTTTTATTAAAATTTAAAGTTAACAAATCTTTCACATTTAATCCTTATCTTTTCAGCACATAAGCTTGATTCAAAAAATTATTGAAAAAAAAAATTTAGTAATTTATAGTGTTCACATTTCTTTTAAAAGGGGCAGGGCGGATTTGCTGAAAAGGGCATTTTCGTCCGGTAAAAGGCCACTTATATCGAGTAAAAGGGCACATTTTGTTGAGTGAAAGGACACTCTCATTGGATTATCATTTGTCAGTTCTGAGAAGTGGGAATTTCAACTCTAAACCTGTAATTAGTATTAAGTCCTAAATTTTCTGAGGGCATTTCGAGGAGGGGGGGAGAGGGGGAGGCACACTCTGGATTCACTGGCATATATTATCAATGTAAGCTGAAATTGTGCTGTATTTTTAAGAATAACATAAAATAATCTCCATTTATAACTCCATTTTTCTAATATTCCGATTTTGAAATGGAAAATGCATTATGATTTGAAAACACAATACAATATGCAGCTGCTGCATGTTTTTTTTTACATTGATTTAGAACTTACAACATGTGAGTCAATCAGAGCAGCAGAACTTCAGTTTTCAAAAGTCGGGGAGGGGGCATAGAAGAGGAAAAAGTCAAATAATTTGAAAAAAAAAAAAATAGAGGAGACAAAAAAGCTATTGGGAAACAGGGCAGGGCGCATCAGCAGTTTAAATGAAAAGGGCAGGGCGCAACACCCTTTGAAAAACATCAAATGGGAACAGCTAGTAATTTGTGCTTTATTTGTTCAAGGGGAGAAAAAATTCTCTCATACATTTCTGAGATTAGATATTGATGGTTAAAAATTGTCAAATGTTAAAAAATTATGTGTTTAAGTACCATGTATATGTCTGCTAAAAGTAGTGATTATTCTAGACGTTTTCCTTAATTAATTTATTTTTATTTTTTTCTAGGTTTGTGCCAACTTGAGACTTATTCCTACTTCATTCTTACAATACAAAAGTATATTGATCAATGAATGTCGAAGAAATGGAAGTCTACGTTTGGCTGGTGCACGAAATGCCATTAAAATTGATGTGAATAAGACTCGAAAAATATACGATTTATTATTGGAAGAGGGATTCATTAATAAATGAATGTCATGAGATTACTGCAATCTTTTAATTGTATATTTTTTATTTTTTTATGTTATTTTGTTTTAAATTGTTTTATTTATTTAATAAAATGTTTTTATAACATATTTTGCTGTCTTCAATGTGTTTTAACATTTTTAATACCGTCTTGTGGATTGAAGTTTGATTATTATTGACATGTTATTGAAGTTTTTAATTTTATATAGATTTTTGTTAAACCATAATTTCTCGTAAGTGAAGTTTCTTTCCTTCCTTCATATTTTGTGGTATTTGCATTAACAAAGTGGCACACTCAGAATTATGGTGTGGTAGAAGGCAAGTATTTTTTAAAGGTCTGCATGACCTGCTGTCAGGCCATTCTTTGGGGGCTCTTCACTCGAAAACACCCACACCGTAATGTTAAACCAATGGGCAGGTTGTTTTCGAATTTCTTGTTTAAATGTGAATATTTTCAAACTATTTTTTTTGCATAGGTTTAGCTGAGCTATCTTTAATATGACTGTTTTTTACTTTTTTGATTTGGGTTGCAGATTTTTTTTTTTTAAACGGTACTTTCGGTTTTGAAACCAGTTCTGAAAGTGAAAGTACCTTTATTTAAAAAATCTGCAACCGAAATCAAAAAAGTAAAAGGCAGCCATATTAAAGATCGAGCTCAGTTATCCTATGCAAAAAAAATCTTAAATTTATTTATTTATTTATTTTTTTTTTTAAACGAGAAATTCGAAAACAATCTGTTCATTGATTTAACATTACAGAACGGGCGTTTTCAAGTGAGTGAAGAGTCTCCTTAAGACTTGGGCCTGGACTTTATTCTTCCTGAACTTTTTTGAGCTGGAAGGGAGGGATAGGGGGGGGGGGCAAAATAATATATATTAACTACTGTCCCGTAGGTATTTTTTTAAAGGGGGATTTGCTTTTTTTTGGTTGAAAAAATCAATTTTTTTTTTAAAACTTTTTTTATCCCATGTAATCTGTAGATTTTCCAAGTGCAACAATTTGGCCGAATTTGAAGTCCTTTCGTAGTTATTTAGTGCTTTAGAGCAACGTGTTTGTAGGCTTACCTGTTTTGTAGCACTATAAATGTATTTTATGCAAAATGTCTTTTTTAAAACTGGGCGGAATCAAAATCCAGAAATTATTAAACCGATCTTGTTAATTGTTTTTACTTTCTTCTATCTTTACAAGGAGAAAGTATTGGATTCATGAAAATTTTCGAATTCCAGTTTTCGACGGATTTACGCGTTTTAGGGGTCAGAGAACCCAAAAAATGTGTTTTTACAAGATGTCTGTCTGTGTGTGACACAAATTTTGTGGGTGCTCTATCTCAAGAACTAATGCACGGAATTTAATAAAAATTCATATTCAGTTAGTCCCTGATATAATTTGATACTGATTAGTTTTTGGTGCAAATCGCTTAACAGGTGACGCCGCTATGCTGCATTTTTTACGATTTCCGAAATGGCTCTATCTCAAGAACTAATGCACGGATTTTTATGAAACTTCAGATTCAGTTACTACTTGATATGACTTGATGCTGATTATGTGTTGGTGCAAATCGCTGAACAGGTGGCGCTGATATGCTGCATTTTTTACGATTTCCGCAATGGCTCTGTCTCAAAAACTAAAAACAGATTTTCATCAAACTTCATATTCAGTTAGTCCTTGATATGACTTGATGCTGATTACGTGTTGGTGTAAATCGCTGAAGAGGTTGCGCTGCTGTGCTGCATTTTGTACGATTCCCGCAATCGCTCTATCTCAAAAACTAATGTACGAATTTTCATCTAACTTCAGATTTAGTTAGATGTCAACACAAGTTGTTGCTGATTAGGTCTTGGTGTTAATCGTCCAATAGGTGGCACTACTATGCTGCAATTTTCATGATTTTCGCAATAACTCTATCTCAAAAACTAATGTACGGATTTTCTCCAAACTTCAGATTCAGTTAGACTTTGATGTAAGTGGTTGCTTGGTGGTTTTTGTTTAACATAGGTTTTGGTGTAAAGCACCCAATAGGTGGCGCTGCTAGGCTGAATTTTGCTGGATTTACACGATTTCAGAAATAGCCATATCTCGAGAACTAATGCACGGAATTTCATATCTATAGAATCCTCATGATGGGCATAGATTGCCATTTAATTTTGGCAGTGCGATAGCGAATTTTGAAGTACAGTAGAACCTCTTTTATCTGAAACTCTATTAACCAGAACTCTCGATTAACCGAAATCCATTTTTAAAGCTTTTTTTTAGTATCACATTCCTTGTGTGCAAAATCCATTTTGAAAGCTTTTTTTACTACCATATTCCTTGTGTGCAAGTGATCCTTTTTGAATTATGAGTACATATAAAAATTTTCGATCCCCTTTCTTAGAGTTCCTTTGAATTTAACTTGAGCTCCCGTAAGCTGCAGAGTAGAACGAACAAATGAGCAATTCTGAAGTTTTTGAATGTTTTGCAAAAGGTTTGGCATGGCTGGAGCAGCAGAAAGACTGTGATACTGGTGAACTAATAATATTTAAAAACTCCATGATAGAGTTTCAAAGCAAAAGCAATCGAAACATTTTTTCAAACCCTTGTGATATATGTTAAAGGTACTTAATTTCAAAATTAAAATTCAGGTAATTTATTCTTGTTTCTATTTTGCTATTGCTTTATTTTTATTTAGCACTTGTTACCATAATAAGGAATATTGCATATATTTCTCCTTAATCTTAAAATTGAAGCAGTCTCGATTATCCGAAAATTTCGATTTTCCGAAAGAGGCTCGGTTCCAATTACTTTGGATAATCGAGGTTCTACTATATTAACAAGCATGAGATAGAAGAAAGTTTTGGGATTGATAGATCCGACTATTTTTTTTTTTTTTAATTAAAGGTGATATAATTTATGGGAGCTTGAACCATTTTCAGCCATTTTTATAAAAAAATAAATATTTTTAGAAGCATACCAAAGTGCGAAAAGGGGGATAGAAACAGACCTTTTTTTTCAAATCGCTGCCATTTTTTTTGATTTTCAACTTTTTGATCTCAAAGTGGTTGAAGCTCCAGACAATATTATCTACTTTCATAATCCTTAACAAAAATAGATTGCCAGTGATTCTGGCAATCTATCAGATCCTGCCCAATTGGAAGTGCACAACATCGCATGCTAGGGATCCACCCACGCAACTCAACCACATCATCAATTTTTTATTTAAAAAATTTTAGAAATGTTCTTCAAATGATAACAAATAACATGCAATAAACCCGGAGCTAAAATCTTTATTCCCATTCCAGAAAATTTTTTCTAAAAAACACCCTTTTTTTGGCCTTTTACAGGCAAAAACTTCTTTAAGGATAAATCAAGAAATATGTGGTAGAACTATTTTGTATTCACATATTTGAAGCTTCTAAACACTGATTTCTGTTTTAAAAAAATCAAATTCATATATTTTTTAAATCAAATTTTGAGAAAAATATGAAATATAATCTATGAATTTTTAAACTGAAATCAATTTATAGAAGTTTCAAACAAAGAAATTTAAAATTAAGACTCATTTTGCCAGTTTTTGAGGTATGCTTATAAAAACTACCTGCATCGCAATCTGTTTTGAAACGATGAAAAATTAATTTAACGTTTAGAGTTCCAAGCTTTAAATTTGTATAATTCCTATCTACTTGATCAAATTACTTCTTGTTTGGTACCTGAAAATAATATTTACCAAAGTATGATGCAAAAATTGGGCTTTAATACTGAAACATTTCAAGTTTGGTACAATTTCTATATATAGAGGGCCTTCTAAGCAAAATTTAAGTGTAGCATTACTTATTAGAAATTGTTAGTAAATGATTGGTACCAGTCACATTTCCTTAACATGATTTGCAGCAAAGTTGGTAGAGAGTGATGCAGGTTTTTTTATTCAACAGGACTGTACATTTCTGAATGGAATCTAGCTTCGAAATTATGTTTTTAACAATTTTTTCCTTTTCTTCTGACTATATTAAATCTTGTACTGCATTTTCGTTCAGATGTAATTGTCTGTGTGCAGATGATCAATAATCAGCCGCCAGTCACTTAAAATTTGTCAAAATCAAGCTATTTTTAAAACATTTTAAAGGAAGAAAATTGTTCATTTATTTCTGATATTTTAAACAGAAACAGAAATCAATTAAAGCTAATGGAACCCCAGTGGGATCACTTAAAATTTATGAGGTGCCTATTTTTTACAACTATCTTGTAAATTTTATAAATATCTAATTATTTTAATTACACATATTTTATCAAAAATGCACCAAATATGTATGATTAATTCTATTGTAAAACTAGTAGTATACCTGTTTGCACAGAAAATTAAAATAAATGTATAAGCCCGAGACATAGAAAAACAGAACACTACCTGTGAAAATAATGTCATGTTTGAAATAATGAAGGTTTTTCTCTATAAAACTGAAACATGTTCTGATTATCAGAAGGGTGAACTTTACACATTTTGTTTTCTACTCGAAGCAAAAGTCAAAACCCCTTATTGAAAAAAAAAAAAAAATAATAAAATATAATAATATCTTGAATAAATTAAATTGCTTCGTAAAACTGTATAGTAAAATCCGTTGCTTAAATGACATGATTTCTAAAAGTATACACTCTTTTCAATCATGAATTTGAAACATTTGCTACAATAATATATAAGTTTTGTCACTTTTTTTAATTTCAGTAGAGGGATTACATTCCCAAATGTTTATTAGAATATAAAAAATTAAAATATTTTTTTATCAATCTTGTTTTAAATTCTAAAAAAGTCATTTGATTATGTTTTGTAAAATGTTAAAGCTGTTAATGACTATTAGACTTACATTATTTTTGTGAGTGAAAACATTTTAGTAGGAGTTTTCATATATTTTTAACAATGATAAAAAAAACCTACAGAAATGTACATGCCCTTTTGGAAAAATTTAGCCTTTCTTCGTCAGGCACAAAGAGCATGTGCTTCTACTTTGAAATCAGGAGCAGGAATGAGAGGAAAATGCTAAGGAAAAGGGACAAGTTGAACAGCCAATAGGAAAGCAGAAGCCATCAGCCAATCGCACAAGAGCATTACCCAATCAGAAGAACACAGGCTAGAACAAGACTTCTATGTTTTAGACTTCTTTAGTTCCTTTTGTTTGAAGTAGTGTAAAGTCATTAAAATACACTGCAAACAATTTTTTGCTATAGATCAGTGGTTCCCAACCTTTTATCGACCACGCCCCACCAAAGCATCTGTAAAGTCACTATGTCACCCCCCCCCCCTCCAGTAATCTGTCAAATATGTCTATTATTGCTTAAAAAGTGAACTCTATTCACACGGTGGGAGTGTAATAGTGCCTTAACAATAACTTTTCATTTCATATTTTTTATCTTACCAAAGAGGTGAATCTTCTACCACAAATGTGTTTTTAACATAATTTTTAAAATTTAATGAGATTATACATTTTTGCCTATATGCCAAAACGAGATTTGTTGTACTTTTCCAACTTAACTCAACGTGAAAGAAAAATAGGGTCTGCATTTTTATCTTCACAAAATATCTTAAAAATACACTTACTTTTAATGTTAAAACTGATAAATTCATACATTTTATAATGCAATCTTATAACTTATTAAGAGTTGGTGGAAAATCTTTGGATACTGATTTTTCTTTATATGGATAACAAAATATATATAAGAAGGATTTCAAGATTATCATCTTTATCAATTTCAATTAGCCATTATTCTGCATAACACATTCTATTTTCCCTTTCCCAATATTGCTTATTGTCTTCGCGAATAGAAGTAGAAAACTCATTCAATAAATAATCGAAAACGTTAAGAAAAAATTTTAATTCAGCACCAGAAAAATTATAGAGAGTTTTAATATTTTTATACATATCAAAATACCTGATAAGATTACTTACACTAGTAAATCTGCAGATCAAGAGCCTCAACGTCATCTCTGCAACTCATTGTTTTTATCAAACTTTGCGTAATATTAATCTTTCTACAAAAACAAAATTTAAACTATTTAAATTACACAAACATTTATAAAAGGAAAAAAATATTTCGATGGTTTCAGACATTAAAAGCGTTAAATTAAACACGTTGTTATGTAAGGATATTCTGAAATTCTCACGAGCTACTTATTCTAGTAATTTTTATATAATAAAGCAAATTTCTTCAGGGGGCGCCCCCCTGAACCCCCCGTTGTGTAATCTATTTGCATTTGTAATTTTCTACTGATTGAGTTAATGATTACCCTATATCTTAGATTTCTTTTTACACTGCGATTTATAAGGATAAGCAATAATTCGGTCAAGCATTTTACGTTATCCTAATATACATACAGCAGTATTTACTTGCCTGCTAACCACAAATACCTGTATCTAATGGATAAAGAACTTTTGGAAATGTAAACTGAAACATCTAATTTAGAAATCTAATACCTTTATAAATTTTGTTTATAAAAAAATAATTTTGATTACCATTCTGCAATATTTATATCTAAGATCTAATTTAAATATCAAAAAATGTACTCGATAGCATTAACTTACTAAAATCACCCTAAAGTAGGGGGGCTTCTAAACCTAACAGTTAATAATTCATCATCGTTAAATAGATAAACATGATTTGGCGCCTTTAAGTATTTTTTGTCATTTTCTTTTAATAGTATCTACATTTAATTTAAAATCGTGATGTTACAAATACCGTTGAAATTTGACGCAAACCTATGTTTAGGTCAAATTACGAAAGGTTAACTAACATTTCATTTCCCTTAGCCGGACTTTCTGTTTCATTTTTCGTAATAAGGATTATTTTAATAATTTAATTTATTTTACACTCTACAAGCTGTTACACGGACGCTGTTCACGTAGCATTAAAATAGAGATAAATGCATTAAGTAAAACATTTCACTCCCCACCAGACATGCCAAGTCTCAAGCTTTTTGCACATCACTATTATCTTAGAGAAAATGTTCTTTTAAATCGCGCAAATGTTTCAATTAAATAAAGTAACATTTTCTGTATTAAAATACTGGTATCCCGAACGCCGGAGGTTTGGCAGCTCTGCTCCTCTTAATAAAAACATTTATGATTAACCAACACTTTATCACATTTTATAGGAGACAATACGGAATTTCTTATTTGTATGGCCTTACATATATCTCAGTCATAAAAATTTAAAATTTTGTGCCAATTAATGCACGCAATTGCGAAAATGAAATCGCAAAGAATGAGAAAAGGAAGGCCAAGTAAAATCGTGTAAATCGAGGAATCTTTCTTCGTAGTGCTGGGAAAATACTGCTACAAAAACTATTTTAGGTGGTATTTGGTGTGAAATGTTTATATGTATTCATTCCTGTCCTATATATCCTTTTTTTTATTTTTTATTTGCTTATTCCATTTTTCTTTTGCACGTGAAAATCTTACAAATTAAAATTAACTCTTTGGGAGAAATTGTTATTCATTTTTTTTTTTTGGCAACAATAAAGTTTATAAAATTTAACAGAATAATGTCAGTTTATTCTGTATGAAAATAACGAACTTTTTCATTTATAATCAAATAGTTGAATAAATAAATGAAAATATTATTCTATATAGTATATAAATACTATTTTCATTTCTGCGTTTAAATAAATCTATATGCAAATATCTATACAAAGGCATTCATTAATTCATTCCTTTTGCTTTGATTTGACTTCAAAAAACCATACATACTTTCACATTTATGATATTTTTAGATGAGATGCTGTTGCTACGCAACGGTTAAAAGAAAAAATGAAATATAAGTAAATTCATAAAATAAAATGTTTTATATTATTCGAACACATGTATAAAATTCTATCATAAGTTATACACCTAATTTAAAAGCTCTGACAAATGTTTTGACAAAATTGCAAACTAATAAGAATAATTTAATACTCTTATTTAAAAATTTCAGCATCCAAAATTTACCATTTAAATCTATTATTCATATGAGCGATTTCTTTCAACAAATGAAAATTTGAAAATCGTCTGACTTCCCATAGAAAAGCATTATATCACAAAATAAAATGTTCTGTATATTCCGAACGAATGAACCAAATTTAACCCAAAACTATACAGCTAAATCCGGGGAGCTCATCAACATGCCCAGGGAATTTCAAGCCGATCGGATGCTTTTTGCGGCAGTTATCGCGGAACAGACAGACAGACTAACGGAAACCAAAACTTTTCGTGTCTCCACAGTAAGCCTTCACTGACGTTTCGGCAATAATTATTCTGGTGTTAATTCTATTTTTAAATTTCGATAGGGAACATTTAAAATATTTAATAAAATAAACTGATTTCTTATATTTTGCTTGCATCCCATTTATTTTTAGTCTACAGCATCATTTTTCCTCCAAAACGACAGAAGTAACTGATAGCAAATGAGTGTGTAAGAAATTTGGAATGTCCCCCCTAGAAGACAAAATTGCCCCCCAGTGGGGCGTACGCCCCACGTTGGGAACCACTGCTATAGATCATAATGTAATGGAATTGAACGTCCCTGTAAATGAACTATAGGTGCTAATTATGCCATACTCTATAAAAAGTATGCTGTACTTCTCTTCATTGATACAAATCAATTTAATAAGGTTTGAAATATTCTAATATCATTAAAATGCACTGTAAACAATATTTCCCCATAGATCATGATATAACGGAATTCTTTTCTGTATCCTTGCAAATTAACTATAGCAGCTACATATTTCATCTTCAGTAGAGAACATGCTATAGTTAACCTCGATAAATACATAAATATCATGGAAATCTAAGTATAAATACAAGAGTTAGTGCATGGCTAGACAAATTGAAGTCAGAAACACTTTTCCACTATGTTTGAAGATGTTAAGGCTGTTCTCAAATCGAAAAGGGCAACTTTCTGACATAAGTTTGTTTATTTTTGTTCGAAAATGCATGAAACTAGCTGGTGGTGTTGTTCAGAAGCTATGTAATTGAGCTGTTTTTTCCATTCTTTTGCAAACACAATAGATCTTTCAGAAAATAGTGTCAAAGTGGGCGTTTTGAACTGAATTTCCGCACGAAGGAAGAAACATCACTCAAGAGCGGGTGAAAAACATGTTTGTCACGTGATCAGAATGGCTTATAACTCAATAGGTAATTTATTGATCAAAAAATGGAAAAAATAGTTCAATTCCAAATCGCTTCCATGGCCAGGTTTTCCAATTTTATACCTTTCCATTAAAAAATGAATTTGCAAATGTGTCAAAACGTTTTGTGCTTGTTGAGCAGAGCAGTTAAGAACAGCCTTAAAAAATATTTGTTTCTCTGTCTGCAATTTGTTTTTACATTCTGCTTCTGCATTATAAGGCTTCATGGTTGTCAATTGGAAGTTTTGTGTAGATTTGTATGTATCGCTATTACTAGGCCCTGATTGCAACAGGGGCAAACTTTCACCAGTAATTTCAAAAGAAAATCATCTCCTTATTTAAGATAAAATTTCTGAATAAGCAAATTTGCGATTACTTAAAAACAATATTGGCGAAAGTTTGCCCCTGAAATAATCTAGTCCTGGCTATCACTACTGTAGTGAGATATAGCATTGTTGTACGTTTCATTATACAATTACATCATTCACTGTTAGTCACCAGCATGAGAGAGATGTGTCCGTGTTTGCTGAAATGTTGACAGGCCTGTCTGATCAATCACACTTATCAACATTCATTAAAGCTGTTGTTCAGTCAACTCTCTAATGTTAAACCTGTGTGTTCAGAATGCATTCGTATATTTAAAATATCTCCTCAGAAAATTAATATTTTTAACTTCTTTTTTCCTTGTGCTCTTCATAAAGGGGTCTTTTTTTTTTTCCTTAGTTGTCAAAATATTTCTAAAATACCGTATGTACTCGCGTATAAGTCGAGGAATTTCTGACAATTTTCGGTAAGCAAATTTGAGGGATTGACTTATACGCGAGTCAGTTAAAAAAGCAAAAACAAAAACTTCAAATACTTCAAATATATGGCATTTTATGTGTATGAATAGAAAAATAATATATAAAATATACAAATAACAATAATTTATCATTTAAAAAAATTTTAATGATTTGTTTTTATTAACTTACTACCTTTTTGCATAGGCAAGTGAAATCTTTGGTTTGATTTTGTGTAAAATTGAAGCAAAAAGCTAGGCGGTCGACTTATACGCGGGTTTTTGATTTTTTTCTAGAATTTGCATTTGAAAGTTAGGGGGTCGACTTATACGCGAGTATATACGGTATATGTTTAATTTGATATTTTATGTGTTAAAAGCTAATCAGTTGCAAGTAAGATTTTAACACTTTACATGAACTTAAATATATATTTTAGAAATATTTGGACAACAAAAAAAAGACATTCCTTAAGGAGAGTACACAGAAAAAAGAAGTTAAAAATATTAATTTCCTAAGGTGATATTTTAAATATACAAATGCATTCCATGCCCCATAAGTTTAACTTTATCGAGGGGAATTGGAGATTTGACTGACCAGCCTTAAACATCAAATATCAAGTAGCATTTTCAATTAAAAAAATATTGGTACTTGTATATTATCTGGGCCAGATAGATAGATCGTCAAAAATGGTTGTCAATCACCAAATTAGATTATCTGCTCTGTCAATTGCCAATCGTGTTCAAAATAGTACTGTAATTTCTAGCCTATAATCCGCTGATCAAACAATTATGTTCGGACCCAGAAATCTTATTTAATAAAATGCAACTTATTAAATCTTGTTAAATATTTAGCTTCAATTATTAAAAAAAATTTCTGAAGCAAAACACAATTGTTTGATCCGTGGATTATAGGCTGGAAATTATGGTAGTTTAACATGCGTTTAATAAATACATAACATTGTTAAATAAGATAAATATTATAAAAGCAAACTGAAATAATACAAAACAGTAATTTAATATACATGTATTAAATATGTTACATCAAATTGATTGTTTTTACCAATAATGATGCTAACTGTAAATGCTTCTGCGACTCCTTTTAATATGGAAGTTATATGATATTTACTATACAGTTATAATGAAGAAAGCAAAAAAAGAAAGGGTGCTGGGTGGTTTACTGTAATTAATATTTTAGGCGGTGTTGCTGGTGCAGTGAACATGACCTGGCCCAGATAATATGTAAGTACCAAAATATCTTTTAGGTAATTCAACTGAACTTGATATTAATTTTATGTTCAATATAAAATAAAAATCTGTCTTGTAATTGACAGATTTCAGTTCAGCGAATACTGTTCCAATACAGGTTGAAATACATGTAAGAAAATTATAAAGATTAGACCTATTAATTAGTTTTTGTAATGAATCGTCCCTCAATTTGGATACGGGCCCAATGACTAATAATCACGAGTTTGGCAGGGTAGCCAACTAATCCATTTTATCATTAAATTAATAGAAACACATGGCCCTTTTTAACTCGTAACCCTAGGAGATGAGCAATTTCAGAGATATACCTCTACGCCACTTGGTATCTGAAGTCTAACCTGTAAGCAGCTATGGAAATTGATTGCCACCTTTTTGATTATTTAAATAAAACTTAATAAAGTTAATTTCAGTGAATACTGTCATTTCGTTAAAATGTGACATACATGCAATTCCAATAAATGGAAAATAAAATGAAGAGAGGATCATATGGTTAATCTTCCATAATCCATGTCCCTAGCTAAATGGCGCATTTGGACAAATGTGATTTAATGCAAGAATGTTTATAAAACCATTAATGTTATTCACATTCACTTTAAAGAGCATTATAGTCATGATGGCGATGCATGGAAGTGGTCCCAGTTGAAGAAAGATTAATCAAGTGTAAAAAGAAAATATATATATATGTTTTTTTTTAATTTGTTTCCATTAAACATGGGCAACAAATTCCCAATTGTTGTAACTCTGCCACTTTTTATTTAGTTATTTGACAGTATTACAGCAAACAAAAGTTTATTAATGAGGTAAAAAGCAAAGTCACACCTGAAAATTATCTTAAAAGTTATAAAAAATCAGTAAATTTAGTTACAATTTTCAAACAAATTTTATTTGAAAGTACATTTTTTTCCCTATTCGAAAAATTGAAATTGTACACTATTTAAAAATGAATGTATGAGTAATAAAAGCAAAATCAATAGTACAAGTCGTTGCCACGATCTTTATCAAGGCTGGACTAAGTACTTTTGAGAAGTGGGGCACACGTTTACCATTTTCAAATAGTAGCATTCACCTTATTTATGACAGAAATTCTTCGTTTAAACCCTCCGAGCGTCTTGCAAAAGGGTAAGATTGTAATGTTGTTTTCTTTGCATTTTGTTTTAAATGCTAAGAAAATGATTCTTTCAACATTATAAAAAAAAAAAAAAACTCAATTACAAATATGAATGTAATCCTTGAGAGTATTAATCATTCTTCGATGTATTTAAAATTCATTAAATCTATAGAATTATATTATCTTAAATTTGCTTGTATTGCTGTGAAACCTGGAGCTTAGTGAACGGAATAATATGCCCCAAACACTTAGAGGGTAAGAAGGCGGTGATTACTATTCGAAAATATGGTTGCTCCATAAACGGGTCGTGTGCCTCATATGCCATGTCTTAAGCTGGCTTGTCGTTATGACATCAGCGTACTATGCACCTTTTAAGGATAGGTTTCTAATATTAGTTTACCCATTTGAGATGAGGACGTTATTTTACTGAAAGAAATAGCATTTTGTCGCTTATAAACAATCTGCCACTTTCTTTGAGAACTGAAAATAAGACTGAATTTTATTTATCTAATTCTTCATTCATTTTTTTTTTAATTTGTTATAGCTTGAGACAGAGCTTAAAAAAAATTTGAGAAAGTTTAAAATAAAAAGCAAAATATTAATTTATCAAGCCAAGTTATAGCGAAGATGCACATGAAATAATACTAAAGTAATGCATATCCAAATGAGCTCCCAACCGCTTTTACATTGGATATGCTATAATGGATTTTACTCAGACTGTATACAGAGACTGATTATCGCAGCTGCCTCGATATAGAAGTACTAATCTTTCCTGATACTAATGCTCGTTAGAATTAACACATTTTTTTTTGTCATAACACAAAAATTACTATACGGATATTCCTTTATAATGCCTAGTTTAGATTTGGGGGTTGGGGGTGCCTTTTTGAGCAATGGGGATCTATGGCTTGTGCTCGAAATGACCCTCATAAATCCTAACAGTGCGATATGTTTCAGATTCCCTTTAACACCACACTCTTGTTACGCCAAGTTGTAGGCTACAGTGCCCGATTATCGCCTACACAAACTTCCATCACCTTTTCAAGAAGAAAATTTCCTTTTAATTTGACACAAAATTTGGCAATTAAATCGGGGTCGATAAAATGAGTACTAAGCTTGTTTGGGAACTAAACACCGAGGGTCTCATGTTGAACTGACCACACGGCCGGGGCGCATGCTGCATAGCACCTCGGGGGCCAGGGTCAAGTAAACAGAGTTGGGCACTGTAGGCTTGATCCTTCATGGATCGTAAAGTCACACGTTTAGTTTTTTTTTTCAATTAAATAAGGTTATTTTTCTCCAAAAAAGGGGTTTAAGTTTGTCTAGGTGGTAATCAGGCCTTTGTACAGTGTAGCCAGTTGGGCTACTTTTTTTTGGTACTTTTCAGTTAGCCGGGCGCCAGTGTTATATATACATATATGTGGATATATATGTATATATGTGTATAGATAAAATATATGTATGCATATATGTATATATAGGTATATATATATACGTATATATAACACTGGCACCCGGCTAACCGAAAAGTACCCTTTTTTTTATTATTCAGTTTGCTTGATCTTAATCGGTACCACTTTTTAAAATAGTATAATTCGGCTTATTTAATCTATCATGAAATAAGGCGCATATTGCTTTTTCAATAAAGGGGTAGCGATCAAACAATCTAAGTTATACAAAAGTAGCGAACTGGCAACATTGCCAAGGCTTCATTGCTTACCTTTGTCGTTAACTTAGCATTATGCGAAATTTGTCACAATAACATACATAATATTAACCCTCTAATTCCCAGGGTAGAATGCGTTCCAGAAATTGCATAATTCAGGTAATCGGAATTTATACCAGAAAATCTAATAGCAACTTTTTGTTTATTTAATAACGAAATGTCTGCCATTAATTAAATTAAAAATTTCTATTTTAAATTTCTGGTGTGAATATGAAATATCTGAATAAAAAAATCCACTAAATCGTGAAAGCTGATGGTAGCAAATATGCTAGGCACAGATGTCATATTCGCCCCATATTGACGCGATTTTTTTCGGTTGCTAATTTGGCGAAAACATCCACAGCATAAACAACATAATTCGGGTTACCACATCAAGCAAAATAACGACACTTTGGCGCAAGTTAAGTACCTGTTGCCTATATGATATTGGCGACAGAAAAAAATCGTGCCAATATGGGGCGAATATGACATCTGTACCATATGCTACCATGGGCAGTAGAGGGTTAAACTATCTGTGTAGAAAAAAAATCTGACATTCGATTGTTTTATCTAAGTTAAACTAATTTCACTGTCCGCAGTATTTTTGAATTAAGTCAGGTTTTATGTCTTTAAGAAACATCAATAAGTATTCTCGATTTAAATTAATTAACCATATTTCATAAGGGAAGTCTTCCATAATCGGAATCTTAATAAAATTAGCACATCTGGGCGCAATTAAACTTTATATTTAGTTTGATTCTTTAATTGCAGCCACGCAAATAAAGATGATTTTTTGGGGTACTACTTAGTTATCCCGTCGACCAATTTCGCCAAATTATATAAATCGCTAAATTATACAAATTGACCTAATTTTTATTTTAAATAACGAAAGGACAAATAAATTAGTATAACATTAATAAAAATACAAATAAAACGTCGAAATAAAAATCACTTGATGACGTAAACACGTGTAACTTGCTTAAAGTGAAGTGAATGTGACATTTACGATCAACCAAAATTGGTATTTAATTTTATAGTTTGGCGATAGATTTTTGGTCGACGGGATAACCAAGTAGTACCTTTTTTGGTAACAAACATTGAAAATTGGCTCTAAAACCAGCATATCTAGATGATTTTTTTCTTTCATTTCAAGGTTGTCGGTTTTTTTTTTTTTTTTTTTTTACGTGCTATAACAGGCACTGTAGCATTTTTTCATTCGTTAAAAAAAGGGCAAGAAGTCGCCAAATTTTTATGATAAATATTTCTTAAATGGCTAATATTGGTAAAGACTCTGCATATCGCTCTAAAGCGCTTTTTTATTTTTCTCCCTTTGCACAGTGTTATTTATATGCAACCACATTTAATTTAAACCACACTTTTGAATCATCCATTATTTTTGACATCCCTCCTATCCTTGAGAGAGGACCCTGATTGTAGAAAATTAATAAAATATAAATACATCTAGCTAACTGCATAAAAATCTAAAGGATAAATATATTTTTTTTAATTTTTATTTCACACGAAATTAACAATGAGAATTTTTTTTACATAAGGATTTCCTTTTCTGAATAAAATCACTGAAAGAAAAAAAAAATCCATTTCAATGACCAAGTACTGCAATTAATGCTTTTCGATAACAAGCATTCCAGGCTCTGATTTATCATCAAGTACAAGCTTCTCAGTCTGCAAATTTTCGCTCTTAGACATATTTGCTTCAACATGATCTCCACTGCTCTTTTTTTGAAGCACCTCTTGATTACTTGCAGCATCTACGGCTATGAAATCTACACTTCGGCTTCTTTGGGTCAATGGCTCAAAAGCTCTAAATGCTTCGTGATTCACTTTTTTACTGACCAATTCCAAATATGTGACGCCAGCTGGATTATTTGGCTCTATTCTGAGAGTCTTGCGAAAGTAACGAAGTGCCAGAGCTGGACGATTCATCAAGGTATAGGCCAGACCAAGGCAGCAAAAAGCATTTGCATAGTTCTTATCCAATTCCAGAGCTCTGTTGCAATCTTCGATGGCACTTGCTAATGAGCGCAGTCGTATTCTAGATGCAGCTCGGTTGCAGTAGAAAACAGCATTTCGTGGATCCAGATTTACTGCTGTCGTAAATTCTGCTTCAGCAAGCTGGAACATTTCTGCTTCGAAAAAGTTGTTTCCCTGACGCCTGTGAGATTTTGCAGCGATTCGGTTCTTGACAGGAACTGGCTGAAGTCTAGTTGCAAAGATATCTTGAAGTGGACGCGTCATTTTTATCATTGCATAGTCGGCAAACCTGAATTTAAACACTTTCTTCAAACAGTCAGCAGCTATGTCTATATTAAGCCTAGCTTTGTCAGTATGACGTTTTTTGAAGCTTTCATCCGATAAAAAGGCATATATAGCTAAGCCTAGCTTCCTAGAATTAGTGTAGAATTTCTCATCAGGAATATTTTTAGCCATCGTTAGTCACACAAATTTGGAAAAATCTAAAAATTTAAGAGTAATTAGAAATATTATATATCATCTACTAAAAGCTAACAGTTTTCTATTTTAGATTTTATCGAAACTGAAATATCGATTGTTGCCAAAAGCAATTTGAAAAATTTTTTAAATATAAAATGATAAAATAATATATCTGATGCCAACACGCCTTTTTCTATATCCATACAAAACCCACAATAATGAATGAAGTATCATTCGATAGATTTTTGAACATGCTTTTAACATAGTACACTGACATTTCGTTAAAACACGTTGTTTGGTTAAAAATTAAGGAAAATATGTATCAACAAATAATCTCAAAGATTGCAGTCCGAAAGTCTCAAACGTGTTTACTGATAGAATCATAATTCATGATTTTTATACATTAGAATATTTTTGAATCATGAACACTGGAGTGAAAGGAGAAGAAAACAAGTCGGAAATTGTACGTCAAACGTGGCAAATGAAGTGCGTTCGTACTATAACTAGTTTTATATAAATATTCAGATCTTGGTGCAATAGCTGTTCCATTCTTATGAAAAAATGCATGAATACAAAATTTATTGCGATTACCTATATTAAATTCAGTAATACGGAAATAACAGGACTCCATCTTAAATCTGACGTAATCATCATGGTAACCTAGAATCATTACCTATCATGGGATATCGTTGAATTAATTACGTATTATAGGATTTAATAGAATGAAGAAAACTTTTATTAATATCTTTTTAAGTTTTGATTCTATTTTCATAAAATTTGAAATGACTCGACAAAATTCTGCTGCGATTATTTATATATTAAATTTCAAACCATTCGGTTAGATAGTTTTTGAGCTGTTATATGCGGACAGACGGACGAACCAGCCGCCGACAACGTATTTATATAATTATGAACGCACCTAAAATCAAACTTTTTAAAAAGTAATATGGTATTCAACATTTCAAATAGTATAAACGTTTGCAACAGTAAAATAATGTGATATGTACAAGAATCCACGCATTTTCACTTTTAAAACAAATATTTTATTATGATTGTGTCAAAATGTCATAGCTTCCATTGCTAAGCTGACGTAAATGTCACTATTTTTGCATTCCGTAGTAGTATTTAAATTAAGGTTAGTCCATAGAGACAGAGGAAGGGGACGTTGGGGGCTACTAATCTATGTGCGAAAACTTCCGTCAGGAAAAATAGCATCATATTTAAGTGGAAAAATAATAAAATAAAAACAAGAACGAAAAATTATGCATTAGATATAGATTATGAAACACTTTCCAACACTATCCGAATATTATATCAAAATTTAATTGAGATACCTGAATAAGCAATCTGGAGTGACGGGACTCGACTTTCCAAACACTTTACAGAATAGATAATGTGCCTGTGACGTCACGAGGTAGAAGAACACAAGTGAAGACGTATTTTTTAACTCGGTATAAGCAGAAAAAAAAAACAATTCTCGAAGGACTATTAATTCATAATGTATTACTTCCTACATATAATCTACCGGGTGTCCTAAAAAGCACTGGCTGATTTTAAAATTCAATAACTTGCAAACGGTGACAAATATTTAAAAAATTCTTGCAGGAGGGTTATGCATGAGGTCAAAAGTTTTTTTACAGTGATTTTCGATTTTAGTTCGAATTACAAACAATAGATGGCGCTGCGATCAATAGACGCTAAAATCAGGCTCGATTTTTGGTCCTTCGGGACCCACTCAATACATTTTAATCTCCTTTTTCCGCATGAAAGGAGAGATCGGACAAAAAATCGAGCCTGTATTTAGCGCCTATTGCTTACAGCGCCATCTATTGTTTGTAATCCGAACTAAAATCGAAAATCACTGTACAAAAACTTTTGACCTTATGCATAACCCTCCTGCAAGAATTTTTTAAATATCTGTCACCGTTTGCAAGTTATTGAATTTTAAAATCAGTCAGTCCTTTTTAGGACACCCGGTATATACATATATTACGCTACCGTACGTGGCACAGAAATCGCGATTATCTGTTAATTGTTTAATGGCAACGCTCGAATAAAAAGCATCTCATTGGTTATTGAACAGCATTTAATGCATCTCTATACCTATAAGGAGGGGGGGGGGGGTACTGTAGGGGGGGGGACCCTGTTCTGTCGTCAAATACCGCCAAGTTTGTCGCCAACGTGACGATATCTCTAATATTTCACAAAATTCCCATAGACTTCATTGAAAACCAATAGGGTTTACTTGATTACAGAAAATCAACAAATTGAGATATTTTAATGCAACAAAAACTAATATTAGCTTAACCCCTTGGAGACGAGCGACTGGTATACGAGCCGCGTAAGGTGCTCAGAATCCGTGATTATTTTCACCAGTAAATTTTTATTGTAAATTTAGCCTTATTTAATCCGAGAATTTTTCCGATTCAACTAGGCAAAAATTTCTGTTTTGAAAAAACGATGATAAAAGATTAAAAATGTGAGACTTAAAACACATGCTTTTATTTTATATAAAATGACGTCATTCGCATCTGCTCCACATTTACGATCCTTAAACTTAAACGACATCTACAGAAAAGTATGCATATAATGTTATTATTGCAGAATAATACACAAATCCAGCAAAAAGCAATGTCGTCATTCTAGAAACTCGACAAAAAAAAATCGACTATTTAATGAATCATATGCCTTTATTTGTTTGTAACATTAATATGGATACTTAAAATTAAATACAGTTCAAAATAGCTCCATGTTTTATCATGCATCATTCATTTATATTTCTTCAAAATAGCACGTATTTCAATTACAATTTTTTTTATTCAGTTTTTAGGGGAAAATGCCAACAAAAGATATAATAATCTACTATTTTCCAACTGTATTTCCTTTAGTTTCTTATAGAAATGGAGTAATTCATTTGCCATTATTATAGAAATGGCTTTAAAAACTACAAAAAAATTAATATCTCAAAAATAAATTGAGATGCAGTTTCCAAGCGAATTGCATTTCAAGGTACTCCCCCCCCCCCCCCTATACGAAGGTACAAAAATTGAAAATGTGCTATGCTTAGAAGTTTAAAAATTTGCAGTAGAGATTATCAGTTTTTAACCGTACAATGATACACATCTGCTTTGTTTTACGATTACGGCTGGTTTTTAGAAGCGACACTTTAATTGTTGTTTGTTGCCCGAAAAAAATAGCATATCGGGGTCTAAAAAGTTATTTAATTGAGATAAAACTGTTTGAATGTTATTCCACATGAAGGTATGGATAAGTTCCTCAATAGTAAATAATATATAAACAGTCAAGTGCGAGAATTACTCGCGCACAGAGGGTTCCGTAGAATAAATATATGAATTTGTAATTGTATTATTAAAAAAAACCGTTGCTAAAAGAATACTAAGACTTTGTAAAAACTATGCAACGTAGGGTTGGGTATAACTGTATATACTAGTACCATGAAAGTTCAAAGAAATATAGAACCTAAATAATATCAAATATAGCTATTCTGTATAACTCATTTTTTAATATTATCCTAATCTATTTATGATGAACTTAATTCGGTACTGACAATAAAAGCAAATAAAAGTATTTAAACTTCATTTGGCATTTCATAAAACTAAATTCAGCGTAGTAATAACCTTTCTTTCTACAGTGTACCAAAAACAAAACCTTTGTTCAAAGTTTAAATATGGCATTGTGCTAAGCACGCTAAACTCCTATCTTTTCTGAACATTTTTATATAATTGTTTTCTTGAAATTCCCATTAGAACAGAAGTTATGGCTTTTAGAATTATTCCCGCTCAATAGCTGAAGTGGCATTTCCGAAATTTTGAAGTCACTTTTCTCCAAAACAAGTTTTTGGGCATAACGCGCATGATGCCTCAAAAACTTCTGAATATTTCTTCATGAAATTTTCAAAACATACATTTCATTAGAGATGTCCAGGGTTCGAATCCTGGAGGACATTTTTCGCCCAGTTGGAAATTTACATCTAACATATATTTCATGTTAGTCTGTATAAACTGAACCTAAAATTTCCTTTTTATTGTTCGAAAAAATATTTTTTTAGGTCATTATACAGTTAAAATTTTCAAAATTTTGTATTAGCTAACTACAACTATGCATTAAAAATATAAAAAAGCTTTAAATACAAATATATTTAAGTTCAGGGTAATTATTATAATCTGAAGTATAAGTAGGTACCAAAATTTACATTCTAGTTGCAATATTTATTTTGTAATCCTGCGCGTAAGCTGTTATGCCAATTTTCTACTCAACAAATGCCTAACAGTTTCGAACCCCCTATAAATACTAATTCTGCATCTTGCAATTTTTTAAATACATGAAATGAAAGACCATACTTATATCTTTCATCCCAATAAAAATTGTGTTTTAAACTATTAAATGTTGAAAATGTTTTTTTTTTCATTTTTTTTTTCAATTTTAAGAGTTCTGAGATCCCTTAAATTAGTCTGTTTTTAACAATTTGACGTTTATTGCTTTTATACTACTACAGGACATTACATTACACATATATATCATTAAAAGTTGTTAACTAGGCAAAGAGTACGCCGCCCCTGTCAGATATGTATGTCCAAAGTGTCCGAATCTTTAAGGGTTAATATCTCGGCTAATTACAGACGATTTTTTTCGAAAACCATTATCAACAATGCTTTTATACTTTTGCTACGATAGGTACCTCCAGCGCTGCTCAACAATTTTGCTGAATGCCGTAAATCGAAATTTGTGTGTAACAGAAAAATGCGATTTTCTCAAAAATTATGTGACCTTAGGCAATCGCTATAATTTTCCTTTGAGGTTGAAGTTAGCGTCTACTACCTTTAATTTTTTCATATTTTTAGTTTCAATAGATTCGGAATTAGATTGGGGGGGGGGGGGACATATTTTTGCGCTACATTTTCAACGATATCTCTGAAAATATAATACTTAAAATTAAAAGAAATGCATTTTTGAGTTTAGCGTTACGAAAGCTTTCACACTATACCCCACACGATATAAAAAGAAAAAGTTTTTTTTTTTCAAGTAGCATAATTAGCCCCTATACATTTTTACTAAATATATTTATGAATGTTTAATGATCTGTAAATATGTGGGTCAATATTCTTTATTACTTCCCCGAATTTGAAATTTCCACGTTCCATAGTTTACAAGTAAAATGCCTGTGACAGACAGACAGACGCAGGAGTGATTTTATAATGGTTCCGTTTTTACTTTTTAAGTACGGAACCCTAAAAAGTTAAAAATTTTACCTTTATGGTTTAATGTATTATTCAGTAGAAATATATTCTTCTTAGGATGAATAAAAAACATTTATTTGAAGGAAAAATACACTCCAAATATCAAAATCATTCATCCAATTATTCACTACGTTAGACCAGGGCTGTCCAACATGGCGCTCGCCGAATACCAGTAATTCCTTACAGAAATATTCGCTTTATTAGCCCCCCGATATGTTATTTCTTTCGGGCAATATTTAAAATGTCGTTCCTAAAAAAATAGCGTTACGTTACATAAGCCAGCCGTAAAACGAAGCAGATGTATCATTGTACGGTTAAATACTGATAATAGATCTACTGAAAATTTTTAAACTTCTAAATATCGCACATTTTCAATTTTTACACCATCGTATAGTATAGGGGGGGGGGGGGGGATCACTTTTAAATGCAATTTGTTTGAAAACTGAATCTCAATTTATTTTTGGGATATTGATTTTTCTTTTGTAGTTTTTAAAGCCTGTAATGGTGGCAACTGAAGTACTCCATTTTTGTAGAAAGTAATGGGAAATCACTAGATTACTATGTATTTTTGCTGCCATTTTCTCATAAAAACTAAAAAAAAAAATGTAATTAAAATACATGCTATGCCAAGAATATCGTCTGCTATAAAAATGTATTTTAAAGTATATATGTGTGACCATTTTTCTCCGCATTTACTTAATTCATTTTAAAAAGCTGAAAGAAGGCAATTTGATTAATCCGAATGCAATAACATTTTCCGAATTTTAAAAAAATATGAATGAATAATTCTGATAAAACATGGAGCTCTTATAAACTACATTTAATTTTCAGTATCCATATTAATCTTACAAACAAATGAAGGCTTGTGAATCATTAGATACCCGGCTGTTTTTGTCGAGTTTTTTGAATGACGACATCACTTTTTGCTGGGTTTGTGTATTATTCCGCGATAGTGATATCCTATGCATACTTTTCTAGAGATGTTGTTTAAGCCTGGATCGTAAATGTGGAATTCTTCAGCGGATGCAAATGACTTCATTTTATATAAAATAAAAGAGTATATTCTAAGTCTTAAAACTGTAACATTCTTTGTACTATCTATATTTATATATATTTCTTGATCTTCTAATTTCTGCGATTAAATAAGACGAAGGTTTCTGCAAAAAAGTACTGGCATTCCGCGGCGCTTGGTGTAAAAATCATGATTTAGACTATATTAAAATGTCTCTCTGTTTTAAAAAATAATTATTGGAATGAACTGCAAGCTTACAATTGCATGTTTTCGACAAAGCTAATTCTTTTTACGTAAAAATATTAATGTAGTTCATATTTCTTATTTTTTAATATGAATTTATCAATGATTTTCATAATTAAAATTGTACTTTTGAGCAAAAAAAAAAAAAAAAAAGGGCTCAGAATCAGAATAGTGCTACACAACCTTTTTTTTAAGAAAATTGTTTGCCACCACAAAAAATTTAAAAGTAACATTTGAATTATTAATAGCAAAGTTTCTGTCAATAGGAAATTTATTCTGCATAAAAATAGTGGTGAGTTTGGTGGCCTACGGGCCACGGGTTGTGCACCCCTATCTTAGAATATGTTTGGATATATTCAGTATATGAAAGCAAACTGAAAACGAAAGTTTTAAATCGGATGATTTTTTGAATCAAAATACCTGGAATATGCTTGGGTCTTTCTTTGATAATTTCTGCGTTTAACTCTTCACTGAAACACGTGCCACATCTGGCCCATACCTAAAAACACTATAATTCTCATCATGTGCCATGAATTTGACTAATATGATCTCTATCCCTGATCAAGAACAGTCCAAAGAATGGAATAACACTTATTTTGTCCATGTCAGATGGCTGCATTTGACAAAAAATTAGAATTTGTTCTTCGGAAACAAAGAAAATTTCGATCAAGCTATTATGGTAAAATGTACTTTCATTATTTTTACTGAATATTTAAAAATATTAATATAAAAAAAATGCAGCGTGTTAAGCAGATAAAATTAATTAATTTAAGCTCATGTAGTTGCAAAATATAACAATGCGATATTTTTAAACGCTATTTGTGTACATAGGGTACACGCCATAAAATACCAATTTTTAGCTGAAAATTTGAAATTTAATTTCTTTTACTATTTTTACCATTATTAGACCGATATATAGATTTCAAATAATTTTTTTCATAAAAATAGAAAAAATAGTGCAATAAAGGGTTAAATAAGGCGAAGATTTTTGTAAAATTTCACTGGTATTCAAGGGCACCAGCTTAGACAGCCCTGCTTTAGACAGTCAAAAATTAAAATTTCTCTATGTCTAAAAGAAATAATGACTGGAAAGAACTGTAAAGTTACATATACGTGTTTGCAATGACAATTCTAATTCTAGTTTTTGACAATTCTAATTCTTTTTATGTAAAAATTAATGCAGGTCATAATTAATCTTTTTTTAATATGAATTTATTAATAATTTCCATAATTAGAAATTTTTTAAATATTTAAAAAAATACCTGGAACATGTTTAGGTCTTCCCATTCAATATGAATTGTAACTTATATATTTTTTAACCGGACCAGAGTTCTATAAAAAGATTTTACAGAAGCTTCAAATGTGTAAATCCAAAATTACAGCTCTATCCAATTAGCGGTTTTTAAGATATGATTTAAAACCTACCCATATAGCAATCTGCTTTTTCAACGATAAAAAAAGGAATTTAACATTGCGAGTTTCAATTTTTAAACCTTCATAAATTCTAAACTACTTGACCAAATGACTTCCCGTTTGGCATGCGAAGGTATATTGTACCGAAAAACCGAAATCTGTGCTCAAAATCAGCTATTCATATTTGCGAATTTCAAAGTTTGGTGCAAAGACAGTATGAAGACGGTCTCCGAAGCTTTTTAACCATTTGGAAAAATGGTTATTGCCCTCGTCTGGGTAGGAAGTTAAAAGCATACCTGAAAGTTTTTATTGGTTTAATCCGCATTTTATTCGTTTTCTGATTGGTCTATACAGTAATCTGTCTTTTCCTTTACTTTCAACAGAGAAGGATACCTTCTGTTGCCACTATGACAAAAAAGTAATAAAAACTATTAAAAAAAGAAAATAATAATAACTCAGAAACAAATTGAGATACAGCTTTCAAACAAATTGCATTTAAAAGTACATTTTTTTCTCTATACGACGGTGTAAAAAGTAATATTGTGGGATGTTTAGAAGTTAAAGAATGAACTTTCATTTAAAATGGGTCGTCAGATTTCTTGGAAATCTGACAATGGAAAAGCCTTTCCCTGAACAGCCAATGAAATGCTTGGATAATACGTAAGTTTTAAGAAATCTGACGGGTCGCAGGCGATTTTTGTCGCTTGCAATTTTTACGTGTAATAACACTATTAACGTTTAATTCATGGCGTACGTAATGTATAATCAACTCCGTGCGATTTTTTATGTCTTAAATTTTAGTCTTCGAAAAAATCATTTTCCAAATGGTCGTTGTAATTTGTTAAATTGCTTTTTTTTTTTTTTCATTTTTTTTTAAAAACATAAATTGAAAGGTCTCATAATTTCTAAATGAATGACTATTTGCGACACTTTAGCGATTAAAATGCATAGGATGTTTCTTTTTTTTCTTTTTATGCCGACTATTCATTGAAACTACCGTAATTTCCGGCCTATAATCCGCGGATCGAACGATTACGTTTGGACCCAGAAATGTTATTTCGTAAAATGTAACTTATTAAATTGCGGCAAATGTTTAACTTCAATTATTAAATAAAACTTCTGGGTCGAAATACGATTACGTTTGGACCGAAAAACGTTATTTCATAAAATGTAACTTATTAAATCTCGGCAAATATTTAACTTCAATTATTAAATAAAACTTCTGGGTCGAAATACGATTGTTTGTTCTGAGGATTATAGGCCGGAAATTACGGTATTAGAATTTCTTCCCTATTTCTTCTCTCTCTCTCTCTCTCTTTATTTTTGTTTTTATAAAATGAAAAAAACAACTAATTTAATTCGAAAATCCAGTATAATATTTCCCCCCATCAGTACTATATTTTTATTATTCTAAATATTACATTTATTATTTTATATCCGAACTAATTTCCGTATTTTCTCATAACTACTTCATAATTCAGTTTGTGAAGGGTCCGCTTTATTGGCATCTTCGTTCTTTAATTAAATTAATTAATACACAAAGAACTGCCGACATCAAAATAAAGTTGTGTAAAGTAAGTGTTATACTTCTTATTTTAATAAAGAGTAAGCTACCGAGGAGAAGGACTTCTCTTTTCATGTGGGTGGACATTTTTCCGAACAAGTTCCAGAGAATGAGACGTACGGCTGAATAGGCACAAAGTTTATCACAGAAATAGCAATTATTTGAAGAATTCAGATTAATTGTGAGGACAACCAGAAGTTTATTGTCCTATAAAATTGCCTTTTAGTAGTAACCGAAAATTTGTGTTAAAAGGCAGTTAGATTAGAAAGAAAAATCTTAGATTATTTTCATTATATGTTAGGGAATAGAAAGTCATATTGTAAGTCCAGGAAATTTAGAAAAATATTTTGAGCACTGGATTAGCTCTTAGCTAACGAACGCAGTACAGTAATCCCTTAAGGCTGTTCTCAACTGCTCTGCTCAACAAGCGCAAAACGTTTTGACACATTTACAAATTCATTTTTGAACGGAAAGATATAAAATTGAAAAGCCTGACCATGGAAGCGATTTGGAATCGAACTGTGGTTTCCATTTTTTGATCAATAAATTACCCAATGAGTTATAAGCGATTTTGGTTACATGACAAACACGTTTTTCAACCTTTCTTGAGAGGTTATTCTTCTTTCGCGCCGAAATTCGCTTCAAAACGTCCATTTTGACACTATTTTCTGAAAGATCTATTGCGTTTGCAAAAAACGAAAAAAGAAACAGTTCGACTACATAGTTTCTGAACAACAACACCTGCTGTTTCATGCATTTCCGAACAAAAATAAATTAAAGCGTATGTCATAAAGTTGCCCTTTTCGATTTGAGAACAACCTTAACATTCGCAAGAGTGAGGTTCGCGGAAACATCCGCGAATGTCAAAATTGAGACTATCTTCTCGTGCATAAAAAGGGGTTAAGTCTTAAGATTTTTTTTTTTTTTAATGGAAAAAAGCAATTGAAACGTAAAAATATATTTACTAAGCATTAAAAAGTACATGCTTTAAATAAATTTGAATAGTTATAAACATATTACGCAAAGTTTAGTTGGTAGTTGATCGATGAAAAAAATTATTGATATATGATTGTTTGGAAAAACATATCTTTTGTTTATGAATTTCCATGTAATGAAAAGTTGCGGTCTCGATGTCTCTTTTAAATTTAAGTGTTCTCGCCATTGAAACATGTCATTCTATTGCTTTCTCATGAAGTTGTTGTTGAAGTTTTAAAATTTCCCATGCAATTTTTGCAGAAAATAATTCACCTGCAATAAAAATTTTGAACTTACCAAAATTTTCATATCAAGTCATGTTTCGGTATTCTCGGAATTATTGAACTATAGTTTGCCTCAATACAAGGATTGAAGTTCTCGAGACTTTATAGTGCAAACAGGTGTCCAGTGTCAAATAAATTATGGAATTGGTTAAACAAAATAAGTTTATTTTGTAAAAAAAAAAAAAAAATCTTTATTAAACAAGATTTGCGAATAACCAAGTTAAGTATCCGCGAATGTTGAAATGTTCTTCATTTTTAATTTCGCGAATAATCAAAACTCGCGAATGTTAAGGGATTACTGTACTTAATTTGCGCCGGAGCTGAAGAAAGTCTGCTCATAGGAAGCCTCATAAATACTGGACTCCGGAGCCCAGCGGGACAAAAACCCTTAGGAAAAACCAAAGCCTAAATTATTTTTTCCTTTTATCGCGTTCAGATTGTGATACATAAGTCATAAGTATATACACATGATCACTTTTATATAAAAAAGATAACATTGATATTGGAGATATAATTGTAGCCTATTTTTCCGTATTTATATTAAAATATGGATTCATTTTCTTTCACGTCGGGTTTGGGCCCGGTTTCGAGTAGACGAATTTTTTTTATCGGGTTCGGGTTGACTTTAACCGTTTGAGGGACGGTAGGATACATTGTATCCCACCTAATTTTCATCAAGATTTCTACCAGAAAATTTTAATAAAATTTTATTTTTATAACTTTGATGGAAAAAGTTGTAAAATCGCATTTACTTATTTTGAAATAAAATTTTTCGAATATTCCGGTGTGAATTCAACATTACTGATACATAATTACTTGCCCTTGAAAGGTTTAAACATAAATTTTGTGATTGGGTCGTGTGTGCAGGACTCTAATACCGATAACAAAATAAAGACGACAATGTAAGGCCCGTTTCCTTTATTTTTAATGGAGAATTAGAGTGATTAGGAAAATATGTATTGTACGCTAAAATTAGTGATAGGCAGAATGAATGATTTTACTAATTTATGAATCATTCGGGCAGGCGCAGAAACATAGTTTCCAACCTTTGTATATATATTTAATCAATTACCACCAGAAATTTTGTAAAAAGAAAAGAAGCAAAAGCATAGTTGTCCGCATTCTTAATCTTTTTTCCTTGACTTACAGTGGTGGCCAAAATTGTGGACACTTTTAGGTAGCCTTCATTACAAAAAGTAAAAAGCTACCTACTGCAGCCGTCCGACGGAAAACACTTCGAGAAATTTTGCTACATTTTCGCCGATCATGACCCCTAGATATCAAAACCACCCTCCGTTGAAATGCTGACATATATATATATGTATATACATATACTATATATATTTTGGTCATGTAGTCGTCTGGATACAGGGAGAAAAAAATTTCAGCTTTTAGCTTTTTTCTCTACAGAAAACGACTGCCTTGCTTATATCTGTGAATTCTGTAACCTTGATAAAGTAATTCAATATATAAGCATTTCATTACTAAAATTACTAAAATTATTACTAAAATTAAATTAACCCGGGAGGACGCGCACCGGCCCTGATAGGCCCGAAGTGCGTACGGTTTTTTACAATTGTCACCAATATCTTTTTAAAAGTAATCTTCAACTTCTTTTATCACAAAATTCTCTCCGATGAAATAAGGTGACTATTATTATTTGTTTTTATTGGTGACAAAGTAAAAACCATTCATTCCCTGGGTATGCGCGCGTTCTCCCGAGTTAATAAAGTTAGCTTCAATATATAAAACTGACATTATATAAAATAAAAATGGAACCTATGACTTGTAACACAAAATCAAGCACAATACCACTAATTCACTAGCACATTGCGAACGATTAATCCATATAAAACATATGAAAAACCACCAAATTTTGATACAATAACCTATTAAAGACAAAAGATACAAATAACCAGCGCAAAAATGTTGAACTATTAAAAGACGTATCATAAACAAATAATAGATCAATTGGATGGATGTATCAGGAAGCTTATATAGCATTTCACTTCATCAGGGGTACATGAAATACAAATACGTATAAGCAAAAACATAGTCGATTTCTGTAAAGAATCCAGCTATAAGCTAAAAATTGAATTCCTTTATATACCCGATCGACTATACTCCAAAAAGTATAAATTTACCATGCCATATAAATTGAATGAAATAAATAATTAATCAATGCAAGATCCATAATAATGAACAACATGGACAAAATTGGAACATGTAAATTAAAGACTTACCCAGCAAGAGAACTGCTATGACCATATCATAATCGCAAACATGTATCCCTTTTTAACACAGCGAAAATCCAGCCTAATTAAATGGTTACAGTTAAAAGCGAATCCTTTCAGTTTCAAATCATCAAACCTTGCAGATAATATTAACTTTATTATAAATATAATAATTATAATTAACTTAAATAGTCTAAATATTAAAAATTATTTAATATGCTATCTTAAGGATCCCGGATTATATTATTACTAAAAGGCACAAAAAGAAGTAGATGTTTAAAATAAACAGGTAAAAAATAAGATAAATAATATATATATATATATATATATTATACCTGTATATATATATATATATACAGGGTGTCCAGCGAATAAGACACAGATTTCAAAATTAAATATCTCAAAAACAAAGATCAATAGAATTATGCGGTCAACGGTTTGTTTATTAGCTAAGCTGTAAAAATGTTATACAGAAGTTTCAAAATTTAGTTGGAAAACCGCTAACAGATGGCGCTGTAATCGCAATGCCTATAAATTGTGTTTTGAAGTCCAGAGCACTAGCGTTTCATTCCTAGATGGCTTCCTATGGAAGAACAAAAATTGGGAAAGACCACTTCTTCGTTTGGGTGAAGTGCAGAAGTGGAGACATCTGATCACAGAATTATTGCATCAGCTTCAATTTTAGTGAATTTCAATAACTAGAATTTTCAGTAAAAAAATTAGCAGTCATTATATAAGAAGTTATTAAAATATTTTATTTGGATAATGTGCAGAAGCGGCGACATCTGGTCACAGAATTATTGCATCAGCTTTAATTTTAGAGAATTTCAATTAATAGAATTTTCAGTAAAAACTTTAGCAATCATTATGTAAGAACTTATTAAAATATTTTATTTGGGTAATGTGCAGAAGCGGAGCCATCTGTTGACAGAATTGAAATTTGTTTCAAATTTTGTTATAAGCTACTTCGGTCCGGATACCACTATCTCTATGGTATGTCTTTTCTCTCCTAATTGGTAGATCGTGAAATCGAATCCAAGTACAGGAAGATTTGAAAAAAAATGGAAATTTTTACTTTTTAATATTTATTTAAACTGTGAAAAAAGATTGAATAAAAAAATCCAAAGTTTCTGGTTTTAAAATTTAATTAAGCTAAAAGAAACCACTTTTTTGAAAATCATTGAGCATTTATAATAATGATTCATAAATCATTTTTTTTAAATTGTAGAGAATAGTTTGAAGGAAAAAATACAAATTTTCTATTTTTAAAAACTTAATTAAGTTAAAAAAATAATTTTAATTTTAAAAACTCGTTTTCATTTTTTTTTATCACTGAGCACAGAAATATGGTGCATCTTCTAGCGATGGGATCCAAAGTGTTGGAAAGGATTGCAGCATCCAAAATACTTTTGCTTTGACGTTGATAATATGACTTATGATCAATTCCTTTTAAAAAAGAAATAATTTAATGCATAATTTCTGTCTCTAAAATTTTGTTTACAAAGAAAAGAAATCTATGTGTTGTGCTACAACCAAAGTATTATGCCGTGATTTAAAAATATAAATGAAAAGTGCAAAATTACTTTTTTCTTTATAATAATTCAGGTATAAACAATAATAATAAGAAAAAATCTTCTTAAATCAACATCAAAAATTTGTAAATGCGCTAGGCCTTTCGAAAGATCTGAGTCTTTCTTCGACAGGTGCAAAGAAGACGTCCTTCTACTATGAAAGCAGCAGCAAGACTGAAATGAGAGATAAGGGAAAGGAAGCAAGCTGAAGAAACAGCCAATAGGAAGTTAGAAATCAACAGCCAATAGGAAAGTAGAAGACAACAGCCAATCACAGAAGAGAATAATCAAAACAAAAGATAGGCGAAAACAAAAGGCCATAGTTTTAATTTTCAAAATGCTAAAATTATCTCTAATGCCAATAGTATCTCTGAATTGGACTTTCTTGAAAATTTAGCTATTTATCTTAATCGTGATGTTATTGTTAATGATAAATCTGATTTCACAATGATCTCTGCAGCTTGGAAAAACCTTTTCAGTTCTATCATTTAATTTATTTTTGTATTAATTATTATTAGACTGTTTTTTTTTATATTTTATTCATTTTTGTATTTTATTCTTTTTTTTTATTTTATATGTTCCCATATTGAATTATATGTATTTCCCCTCCTCCCATTTTTTGCCCCTCCTACTCTGTGTTCTTTTGTTTTGATTATTCTCTTCTGTGATTGGCTGTTTCTTCTACTTTCCTATTGGCTGTTGATTTCTAACTTCCTATTGGCTATTTCTTGAGCTTGCTTCCTTTCCCTTATCTCTCATTTCAGTCTTGCTGCTGCTTTCATAGTAAAAGGACGTGTTTTTTGCACCTGACGAAGAAAGACTCAGATCTTTCGAAAGGCCCAGCGCATTTACAAATTTTTGATGTTGTTTTAAGAAGATTTTTTGTTCTTAGTCATTCACACCAGTTTTTAACTTATTTTCTATAAACAATAATACCAAAATATTATGCCGTGATTCAAAAATATAAAAAATAAATAAAAAGTACGAAATTATTTTTCTAAATATATGCATTTTGATTTAAATAATTATATGGCATTAAAAATTGAATTTAATAAAATATTTTAGTAAGTTCTTATATAATGATTTCTAAACTTTTTATTGAAAATTCTATTAAATGAAATTTTCTAAAATTAAAGCTAATGCAATAATTCTGTGACGACATGTCTCCGCTTCGGCACATTATCCAAATAAAATATTTTAATAAGTTCTTATATAATGATTGCTAAATTTTTTATTGAAAATTCTATTAATTGAAATTTTCTAAAATTGAAGCTGATGCAATAATTCTGTGACCAGATGTCTCCACTTCTGCCCATCACCCCAACGAAAAAGTGCTCTTTCCCAATTTTTGTTCTTCCATAGGAAGCCGTCTGGGAATGAGACGCTTGTGTTCTGGGCTTCGAAGCTCAGTTTACAAGTACTGCAATTATAGCGCCATCTGTTAACGATTTTTGCAACTAAATTTTGAAACTTCTGCATAACATTTTTACAGCTTAGCTAATAAACAAACCGTTTACCGCATAATTCTATTGATCTTTGTTTTTGAGATATTTAATTTTGAAATCAGGGTCTTATTCGCTGGACACCCTGTATATATATATATATATATATATATATATATATATATATATATACATATCTGTATTTATATCTGAATTTTGTCATGCTGTAACTCTCGAATTTTTCAACCGATTTGGATGAAATTTTTCATATGCATAGTGCATATGTCTCGACCGTGTTCGTTGGCCAGCTTAATCCGCCCCCTTGCTTCAAAATGGCGGTTATTTGAATTTTTGTAGTTTTTTAATGTTTTCTAACATTGTATACTTATAGAAAATGTTACGTTTCAGAAAAGGCAAACTCTTATGCATCATTTTCAACAGAATGTTAGAAACATTGAAAGATATTTAAAGAGTCACACAGTGTAAGTTAACAACATAGGTCATTTTAAAGAGAAAGTTAGGAAACCTAAAAATTTCCGAAAGCGTCCAGAAATTCAAATGGCCTCCCTTTTGAAACAAGATGGTGGATGAAGCTGGCCAGCGAACTCGGTCGAGACATTAGTATGTACTATGCATATGAAAATTTTATCCAAATCGGCTCAAAAAATTGAGAGTTACACCATGACAAAATCCAGATATATATATATAGTATATATATATATATATATATATAATATAAGTCAGCATTTCAACGGATGGTGGTTTAGGTATCTAGGGGTCATGATCGGCGAAAATATAGCAAAATTTCCCGAAGTGTTTTCCTTCAGACGGCTGCAATAGATAGCTTGTTACTTTTTGTTATGAAAGCTACCTAAAAGTGTCCACAATTTTGGCCCCACTACTAAGTTTAAAGATTTAATTTTAAATCTTAATCTTTTTTATCTTTAAAAAAATTTTATATTAAGTTTTTTACCTAAATTTTTTTTCTTACTTAACGTATAATTTTAAAACTACTCCTTTTCTTTTCCCAATGGCTCATAATTATGCAAGACATTAAACATACTTGCCAACTTTCCCTTAAACTTCCGTAAAATGTGAGTGAAATTCACCCAGGTTAAACACGTTTCGAACCAGAAATTTTTCTAAAGAAATTGATTCAAATATATTTCATGGAGAAACATGATTTTAAATGTATAATGACACATCAAATAAATTTTCTGGTTAATAACGCGTATAACCTGGGTTAATTTAACTCACATTTTACGGAAGTTTAGTTGAATGTTGGCAAGTATGCATTAAAGCAATAGACTTGGTTTTAAGTTGATCACAGCTAGTTAACTCCCTTAATGCTACTCAACTGTTCAGCAATACTCTTAATGTTTTAAATTTTTTTATAAATTTTTGATCTTACTTTAAATTTATTGACATTTACTTCTTAAGTAGTTTTAAACTACGCTTTTTCTTTTCCCAATGGCTGGCATTGATGCAAGACATTCAAACAACAGACTGGGTGTTAAGTTGATCACAACTAGGTAACTCCTCAATGCTGCTCTACTGTTCAGCACTGTTCGTAATTTTTATAATCAGTTACCTTCAGAAATTTTAAAGACAAAAATAATTTTTGTATTTTTATGGGCTTCTTAAAGTAATTCTAATTAAAATATCAAACTTCTTTTTCGATACAAAATTTCTGGTAGAAATTGAATAATAAAAAATAAAAATAAAAACAAAGCTTGTAAGCTATGCTTTTGCGCACGCCCGAATGATTCATTCGAATAATAAAATCATTCATTCTGCACAGCACTTGTGGTAATCATGTCCTGAGCAATGGTAGTCTTATATGTCATACTCGTCCTGTACGTTGAACATACTGGGTGTCCTAAAAAGGACTGACTGATTTTAAAATTCAGTAACTTGCAAACGGTGACAGATATTTAAAAAAATTCTTGCAGGAGTGTGCATGAGCTCAAAAGCTTTTTTACAGTGATTTTCGATTTTAGTTCGAATTACAAACAATAGATGGCGTTGCGATCAATAGACACCAAATTCAGGTTCGATTTTTGGCATTTCGGGACCCACTCAATACATTTTAATCTCCTTTTTCCGCAAGGAAGAAGACAAAGGCCAAAAGATCGAGCCTGTATTTATCGCCTATTGATTACAGCGCCATCTATTGTTTGTAATTCAAACTAAAATCGAAAATCACTGTAAAAAAACTTTTGACCTCATGCATAACCCTCCTGCAAGATTTTTTTAAAATATCTGTCACCGTTTGCACGTTATTGAATTTTAAAATCAGTCAGTCCTTTTTAGGACACCCGGTATATTTCATTGTGATAGATATAAGGCAGTGGCGTGGCGTGAAAATTTTCGGTGGTCATCGCAATTATTTAAGTTTGTGGTGAAAAATTATTAACTCTAAAATTCAATGGTTGAATGTTCAAAAAAGAAACTTTAAATCTTACCTTCACTTATACATGAACTCCAAATGTTCTGCTAAAACTGGATCGTAGAGTTTTAAAAGCTTATTAAGAGTTTTAAAATATTGCTTGGTCATCGCCGCATCCAGCGATGACCGGACGCCACGCCACTGATATAAGGTGTCTACGATTCATAAATTCTATGTAAAAATAATTTGAAGAGATAACATAAAGTAGTAAATTTACAATGGCATTTCTTTTGAAGCGAGTGGGAGATTAACCGTTTCCGGCGCGGAGTAATTCTCTTTGTAAAATGATGAAATGATGGACTGACACAAGAATTTAAAAACGAATTTATTAGAAAATAAAAACTCGCTTAATTCCCCGTACTTTATAAAAGGAAAATTGTAAATAAACATTTTTGGTGCCGTTTGTCAGTTTTGGAATTAAAATTAGGTATCCTTTTTTGTGGACACCACCCGGTTAAAGGGGTGGGAACCATGTAAAAGGTTTTTTAGGGGGGAGGGGAGGAGCCAGAAACTTTTTATAATAATTAAAAAGATATATGTAAACATTATTTAAAAAAGCTTTCTTTAAAATTGATCTTTATCCTTACAAAAACTTAGTGGCATACGAAAGGGTGCGGCGTTCGACAGCCCTTGCATAAACAGCTAAAAAACAACATTAACTAGTAGAAAAGTCTTATAATATGCTTGTAGTACTTTGTGCTTATCTGTGAAAAATAGTTTTCAATGTAATAAAACAGTGGGTCAAACCTCCAACATTCTCAGTTTCTCCTATATCCTTTCAGGGACAAGTAATTGTGTTTGTGTAATGTTGAATTCACACTGGAACTTTCGAAAGATTTTATAGCAAAAATAGGGAAAGCAATTGTGCAATTTTTTTCCCACCCAAGTTATAATAGAACAAATTAATTAAAAGTTTCTGGTGGAAATCGTGAATAAAATTAATTGGGATATAATATATCCCACCGCCCCTCAAGGGGATATTAAGAAAAAATATTTTTAGATTTCAACACAATTTCTAAAATAAGAATAAATGATTACAAGATTACAATAGAATCATAAACTTTAAGCAATCATTCTGTTTTACTGCAACAAATATTCAATTTTATTTAAAAACGGTAATACAGGATGCCTAGTAATTAACCGAAAATTTGAAACTTCAATAACTGTTTATTGGGACGTCATTGTGACGTAACATTTGGTGACGCAACACTACGTGGTTTACAATTTACGAAGCCAGAACAAACAAACCCTAGTACACAACACCATTTAAAGGACACAGCAGGACAGGCAACGGTAATACAGGATGCCTAGTAATTAACCGAAAATTTGAAACTCCAATAACTGTTTATTGGGACGTCATTGTGACGTAACATTTGGTGACGCAACACTACGCGGTTTACAATTTACGAAGCCAGAACAAACAAACCCTAGTACACAACACCATTTAAAGGACACGGCAGGACAGGCAACGGTAATACAGGATGCCTAGTAATTAATCGAAAATTTGAAACTCCAATAACTGTTTATTGGGACGTCATTGTGACGTAACATTTGGTGACGCAACACTACGCGGTTTACAGTTTACGAAGCCAGAACAAACAAACCCTAGTAAACACCACCATTTAAAGGACACAACAGGACAGGCGTTTGATTGGCCTGCCTATTGTCCTGATTTGAACCCCCTGGACTATTTTCTGTGGGGCTACTTGAAGGCCAATGTGTTAAAAAATCCTCCACAATCATTAGTTGTGCTCCGACAAGTCATTTCTGCTGAAATTTCGGGCACCACACTGCCAACTATTCGTTCAGTTTTGGACAACTTTGATCTTAGGCTTCGCCATATTGTTGCAAGTCACGGGAAGCACTTCGAAAATCTTGTGCATTAAACCGGAATACTCGGTACTTATTTGTGAAGTAAATATTTTTCTTTTTTCTTTTCTAAAATTCTTTTACTAAACAATTAAAATTTTTGGTTAATTACTGGGCACCCTGTATTATAATTTCAACATTCTAAAAATTTCATCCAATATTTCATACTCGAACATCTTTCTATAGTTTCGCGTAATTTTTCTATTATTCGTATCATAAAAGGTCTGCTCTGCTTCCATCTCCGGTGTTTAATTAAATTAATTTATTCACAAAGAACTGCTGACATTAAAATAAAAGTGTTGGTTGTACTTATTAATTCTAATAAAGAGGCTACCAAGCTACCAAAGAATTCCCTTTTCATGTAGGTGCTATTTTCAGAGAGCAGATTCAGAGAAAGTTTTGCTTTTGTGAAGATGTTGTGTACGGTTGAATACTCGCTAAATATTTTGTATTAGAAGTAGTTGTTGTTTGAAGAATTCGTAGATAAAGTGAGAGAACAACCAGAAGTTTATTGGCTTATGAAATTTCATTTATAAAATAAAGGGAATTTTGTATTAGATCTACGCTGCACGAATTTTTCTTTTTGAAGTCTGTTTCTTTTTTGTGTTCACATTTAGAATAGATACCAGAAATTTTAAAGAGTAATTCTTTTTAAATAATTTATTAAAAGGCATTTGCGATTAAACATGGAGTAAATTTTTTTATACCGTCTCTGAAAACTAGGCGTACGCGACAATACAAAATTGACGGTTGCCGTAGGCGGATTTATTTAGCGTTTGTACGGTCCCTTGAATTTAAATACCAGTATTTTTTTAAAGTATTCTTCACCTTATCTGAGATTGAATAACGCGAAAAATACTTTTAGAAAATACTGGTATTAAAATAATATATATGAGATTTCAGCAACTGGGGACTATTTTTTTTTTTAAATTCTATCCGTACCGCTTTTTCAAGAAAGATAAATAAAATCTTTTGCTATAAAATCTTTTGCTATGAAAGAGCTATACACCTCTATCCTTTTTTATTCAGATGAATTCCAAATTTACACCAGAAATTTCGGATAGCAATTTTCGTTTTATTTAATAACTTACATTTCGTGCTATTCTCCATGTTTTATAAAAATTAGAATGATTCTTCTTCAACAGTCGTTGTCCAAGTCAATAGTTGGCGACAAACATGGGATATTTCGTTAGGAAAATTTACTTGCCTTTAAAATTTCTGTTAATTTTGTCCGAGGCTGTATTGCCATGGCATCAAACTATAGCGATATTTGTAACATTATGGTAGTGAATTTAAATCTATAGCAAAACCATATTCATTTTAGTTATCTTAGAAATGTCTCTTTTTTTACTTTCTTTTACCTTTACAAGAAGAAAACATGTTTTTACAAAATGTCTGTCTGTGAGTCTGTCTGTATGTGACGCAAATTTTGTGGGCGCTCTATCTTAAGAACTAATGCATGAAATTTAATAAAAAATTATATTCAGTTAGTCCCTGATATAAATTGGTGCTGATTAGTTTTTGGTGTAAATTGCTCAACAGGTGGCGCTGCTATGCAGCATTTTCACGATTTCAGCAGTAACTCAATCGCCAGAACTAATGCACGGATTTTCATCAAACTTCAGATTCAGTTAGTCTTTGACATGAATTGACGTTTTATACATTTTGGTGCAAATTTCTCAACACTTGGCGCTGATATGCAGCATTTTTCAGAATTTTCACTATAGCTCTATCTCAATAACTAATGCACGAATTTTCATCAAATTTCAGCTTCAAGTATGCCTTAAGGCTGTTCTCAACTGCTCTGCTCAACAAGCACAAAACATTTTGACACATTCACAAATTCATTTTTTAACCCCTTAACTGTGACATTTGTTTTCTTACAAAAAAATTAAAAATGGGGCTGGACACCACTTTTTCCATACTAAAATATTTACCTAATCGAATATATGACAATCAATAAAGATAAATTTACAGTTACAAATTAGTGGTATCAAAATGCTTTTAATAACGAAGCAAGCAAAGTGTTCTTGCCTGAATCCAGTTCGGGCCACACTGTTAAGGGGTTAAAGCAGTGGTTCCCATCGTGGGGCGTAGGCCCTACAGGGGGGGGGGGCAATTTGACTCTTTAGGGGGGCATTTTCAGATTTGCAACTCACTCATTCACTTTTCTTCTTCTTCTTTTTTTTTTTTTTTTTTTTTTTTGAAAAAGGTTACAAATAAAAGTAATACATGAAACATTTAAAAATAAATAAGTTTTGTTGTTGAATTAAGAGTTCCAAATCAAAATGTTTAAAATGGTATCCATACCAGAATAATTATATGAACAAACTTTAAAAATATCCTACCAGCCCTCTTGACAAACTTACAAGTCATACCAACAGTAACAAAGATTAAGCTCTTCATTTGCTAAACTTTTTTCCTTCTTTATGTTTGTGTTGTTTGTTAAAAAAAAAAAAAAAAAAAAAAAAAAAACTTCTGTACTAGTATCTTATACTCTTCTCATGATATTACTCTTATTTCTTTCATTCCCATGTTTAATTCACCTCAAATTACTAGATGGGTGGACGCCGTCCTCTTGCTGTCGTTTGATCCCCTCGGCTTTTGCATTTATCTGTTTTTTTTAGTTTGAAATCTCCTCACTGTAGCTTTTTCTTACATTTTTATTCTTTTTTACTTATACTAATTTAAATTCTCTTGTAATTATGTATATATTTAGTTTTGTTTCTTTTCTTCACTGTGTTAAACTTTTTTACTTATCAAGCTATATTAAATGTATGGTCTCTGAATTGAGTCTTTTTTTACGGGGCTTCCTTTGGTAGCTTTTTCGCCTGTCCTGGACATATATGTAGATCATATGGAACATTTTTTTTCCCTACTAGTTATACTAACAATTTTTTCTATTAAAAATTGTCTATCTTTTTAGCTTTTACTCTCTATTTTTCGTGACTACTAGCCGCGTTTAACCCCTTCGGGACGGGAGCCTTTTGCGAAATTTTTAATCTTTTGTCACCGTTTTTTTAATACAGAAATTTGTGTCTTTTTAAATCGAGAAAATGCTCTGATTAAATAAGGCAAATTTTTAAGTAAAATTTTACTGGTGAGAATAAAGAAGGATTCTGAGCGCTTCATGCGGCACGTATACGTGTCGCTCGTCCCCAAGGGGTTAAACGCTCTTTTTTCTAAGGCTCCCATTGCATTGTAACACGATTTACTCGTAGCCTGGATGTAAAGTTGCCAAGCAACTAGGGAATCCATACACCAGCTTTACTGTTCCATTCTTCCATTCCATTGTTATTCTTTAAAATTTCTGTAATTTTTCTGGTTACTATACTATACAATTTTTTCAATCATTTACCGAATGAGTAATTTTTATCAATTCACTCTGCTGTATGGAATACGAAGAAAGAAATTTTTTCATGTGAAATTACTTAAGAATATACCGAAATCTAATTGACCCTAAAAAATATTTGAAAATAACTAAATGTGATACTACCAACTTTATAAAATTTATAAATCTTTAATAGCATTAGAAAAGGAAATAGATAAACAGTAAATATATATGGCTGTACTGCAGGCTTTTTACACGGCAAATGACTATAAAACATATATAATATAAATTTGAAAATGTGGTAATACATGGCAGTTAATTAACGATAATTCAGGAGGGAAAAAGATAAATGTGTTTCGATTGGGATTTTGATGTCTACTTAAAAATTCATAAACATCAGAATCTTGGACTGCTTCTTGTGTATTTTGTTATCCACAGAAAGAAAATTTGGTGCCCAAGGCTGTTCCAACAGTTATTAACAGGTTATTAAAATGGATTATAAAATGTTTCAACATTTTAATGCTAAGTGTGAGGTCTCTTTAAGCACTTTGGGAAGATAAAAATGCAGATCATATACAACACTTTTGTTTAACATCGAATTAAGTGGGGAAGCAAACTATTTTGGCATAAAAGTAAAGATTTATAGCCCCATTGCATTTATAAAATAATGTTAAAAACATATTTGTGACAGAAAATTTACTTCTATGATAAGTTAAGAATGTGAAATGAATAGTTATCGTTAAAACTCTGTTAGACTTCTTTCAGGTAAATCGAGTTCACTTTTAATATGTATGTTTTAATTTCAGAATATGTGTGTGAGGAGGTGGTGGTAGGGGGACATCGTGATTTTACAGTTGCTTCGGTGGGGCGTGGACAATAAAAGGTTGGGAACCGCTGGGTTAAAGGAAAGATATTAAATTGGAAAGCCTGACCATGGAAGCGATTTGGAATCGAACTGTGTTTTCCATTTTTTGATAAATAAATTACCTATTGAGCGATTTTAATCACGTGACAAACATGTTTTCATCCTTTTTTGAGTGCTTATTCTTCTTTCGCGCGAAAATTCGGCTCAAAACGCCCACTTTGACACTATTTTCTAAACGATCTATTGCGTTTGCAAAAAAAAAAAAAAGAGAACAGCCTTAATATCAGTTAGCGCTGTTTATGTTTTGGTGTAAATTGCTCAACAGGTGTCGCTGCTATGCTACATTTTTCAGAATTTCCGCTATAGCTCTATCTCAAGAACTAATGCACGAATTTTCATCAAACTTCAAATTCAGATATACTTTGACATGAATTGGTGCTAAATTGATGTAATTTCTTGTACTATTTAAATTATTTAATTGGCGTGATTTATACAGAAGAAAGTTTTGTGATGGCCACAACATACTACTTTTAGGAGGGCTACTGAGACATTTTAACGAAATAAATTTTAAGAATAGCTTTTTATTAGCCCCCGGCACAGTATGCTATTTCTTTCTCCCAGCTTATTTTGTGCCGTCTCCAAAAAATAACGTTACCTTACAGAAGCCAGCCGTACAACAAAGCAGTACGATTAAACACTCTAAAGCAATTTTTTAAACTTCTAAGCATCGCACATTTTCAATTTTTATACCGTCGTATTCGGGAAAAAGTACTTTTTAATGCAATTTGTTTGAATACTGCATCTCTATTTATTTTTGAGATATTAATTTTTTTTGTAGTTTTTACAGCTATTTGCTTAATATGGGCAACGGAAGAACTCCATTTCTGTAGAAAGTGAAAGAAAAATAACAATTATATCTTTTTGTGGCCATTTTCCCATAAAAACTGATTTAAAAAAAAAAATTAAAATACGTGCTATTTTGAAAAAATATAAATGAAGGATTTCTGATAAAACATAGAGCTATTAGAAATTAAATTTAATTTTAAATATCTATATTAATAGCACAAACAAATGAAGGCTTGTGAATCTTTAGACAGCCGATTTTTTTGTCGAGGTTTTTTGAATGACGAAATCTCTTTTTTTTGGATTTGTGTATTATTTAGCGATAGTGACGTCCTAAGCGTACTTTACAGTAGATGTTGTTCAACACTGGATCGCAAATGATGAATTCTTCAGCGGATGTGGATGACGTCACTTTATGTAAAATAAAATCGCGTGTTATAAGTCTTAAAACTGAACTACAGTAGAGTCCCGATTATCGGAGTTTCTGCTTTCACAGAGTTATTTTCTTCTGACGGACTGATGGCTTCCATTATTATGAAACAATCATTATAAATGAAGTGTTGGGTGAAGATGAAATAGCAGCCGTAAAAAGTTAGAACTCTGATTTTCTGGTCAGAATGGGGGGGGGGGGGGGATGGCCATAAAAAAATTATGGCCATGATTTCCCCCCATCCTGACCAGAAAATCAGAGTTCTAGATTTTTACGACTGCTCTTTCATCTTCACCTAACACTTCATTTATAATGACTGTTTCATAATAATGGAAGCCACCAATCCATCAGAAGAAAAGGATCCATTCTAAAGGTATAAGTTCGATTAACTCAAATAATCGGGAGTCTACTGCATCTATATTTATATACATATATTTTTTTGTCATCGGGGGCGACACTAAATTCTGAAAAAGCAGAGTTCATGTTTTCTAGTCTGTTTATTCAATTCATTAAGGGGTCTCAGGACTCTTAAAGCTTTAAAATTTTTGAAATTTTAATTTTTTTAGATGTTAAACTCCTATATTTTCTGAACATTTTGATATAATTTTTTCCTTGAAATTCCTATTAGAACTGAAGTTATGGCTTTTACATTTATACACGCTCAATAGCTGAAGCGTCCTTTTGGAAACTTTGAAGCCATTTTTCTCCAAATGACGTTTTTGGGCATAACGTGCACGATATCTCAAAAACTTATTAATATTTTTTACTAATAAATACAACTTTGTATTAAAATTACAAAAAAGCTTTAAATACAAATTTATTTAGGTTCAGGGTAATTATTACAATCTGAAGTATAAGCAGGCACCAAAATTTTCATTCTACTTATTTTGTAATCGTGCGCGTAAGCTGTTATGTCGATTTTTTTCTTGTCAAATGTCTAAGAATTTGGAGCCCCCTGTAAATGCTAATTCTGCATCTTACAATTTTTTAAATGCATGAAATGAAAGAACATACTTATATATTCTATTCCAATTAAAATTGTGTCTTAAAATCAAATACATTTTAAGATATTGAATGTTGAAAATGGTCTTTTTTTTCATTTTTTTTACCAATTTTAAGAGTCCTGAGACCCCTTAAGTATGTTAACTACTGATGAAATTTCGGATCAGAATACTTATAATAAAAAATATTAACACGAAACGTACCGATATTTTTTTATACCTATTCCTACCGGAAGAGATCAAATGACCCCTATATAAAAAGTTATCTAATTTACGATGTTTGGCGAAAAATAAACCAGTTGATACCACTTTAATATAATAATTGAACCACTTTAATATAATAATTGAATAAATATTTTTTTTCCAAATAATTATTTCAAATTGTTTAGTTATTAAAGTTAAAAAAAAATTATAATCACGCAAAAATTTTAAGAAAGATTAATTATTTCAAGAAATTCGAAAATTTAATAAACAAATATTGTGCATTTTTTTTTTATGTTCACCACATATTTTAAAGATTGTTTCGTTCTCGATATAACCTGAAATGTTCAAACTAGAATTTCACTCGGAGTAAAGTCAATTTCTAATTATACCATCACACATTAACAGATACAGTAAAACCTCCCTAAAGCGACCACGTTCCGTTCCAATAAAAATTGGTCGCTTCGAGAGGTGGTCTCTTAATGGAGGTCATGTTTAAATCTAGATTTTAATGGTTGAAAAAAGATAACAATTAATGTTACTAAAATTTATTTTTCACATTAGGAAAAACTATGAAAATTTAAGTATCAAACAAAAGTTAATTACATAAGTTAATTACTGCAGAATTTAAAAAATGAATACATTGGTGTTTGCTTTGGTTTTACGGTTTTATCTTTTATAACTTTTATTTCCAAGTCCTTTCGAAGGTCAGTAAATAAATGCAATTTTTTTGGACAATCATTTGGGAGCAAATAGATAATGTCATTAATTTCTTTCAGAGTTTCCTGACAGAATAGGGCAAGGGAGTTTATTGTCCGTCATTCTTAATTTGTCATCAGAGAAAAATCTATTGACTAAAAAGGCACAAAGGGGTTTAAACAAAAGTTACCGGGAAAAAATCTAAACTAATTTAAGAGTTTAATGAATAATGCGCTCTCCGGAATTATTTTTCTAATAAAACCTTCTTCAAGCGACCAGGAATAAACGGAATTTGTTTCATTTTCTTCAAAGAAATGGGTCGCTCATGGAGGGAGTTCAACTGGGACGGTCTCTGAATGGAGGTAAAATTAGTATTGAGCCTATGGTAATAAATTTCGTTCCAAGAAAAAATGGTCGTTCAGGGAGGTGGTCGCACAGAGAGGTTTCACTGTATTATATAATACAGTAAAATAATTGCTGTAATAGCAAAATGTTCTTACAAAATAAAACATTTATATCGTCATGACATCTCATAAATTTATTCAGGTGTCAAATGACCCCTTGCAGTAGTTAAGCCTAAAATATTTTTTTCTAGGTAAAAAAAGTAGTTCGGAGATGAGGCATTTTAAGGAATAATATGATCATATATTTTAATAAAAGTCGTGAAATATAAAGAAATTTCGTAATGTTTTAGTTTAAGAAATTTAAAAAATAAATCAAAAAGGGTCATTTGACACCTCGCGGTAGCTTTAGTGTTAAAAATCTCATGAAAATGAACTTGCTTTCAATTAGTACACGTACTTCTTTATTTTATAACATAAATAAATGTGAAAAGGCGAAATGTCCCATTTATTTGACACTGGAAAAATCGTAGAACAAGGAAAATATATTCAAATTAAAGAACGTATTCTTAAATAAAAAACGAAAAAAAAAAATCTTTTTTTAATTAACACGACTAAATTGCTTTATTTTTCCCGATTAAATCGTCGGGGGGAAGTAAAACAATAGACGCAATTATTGCTATGTCTTAAAGTTTCATTAAAAACGGCGAAATGTTTTACTCTATGAAATTTCATTTTGATTAAACAGATTTTTTCCCCCTTGCATTTTTATATTTTTGTCTCGTCGATTCTCAAGTAATCTGAACATTAAAAAGAATACTCAAGGCTAAATTAAAAAATTTTAAATTTTAACAGTACATTTCAATTTCGAACGAAATTTAAGCTACATTATTATTTCGCTTTTAATTTATTTTACGAAACGAATTTTTATTTTAAAAATATTTTCTCTTTTTATGTTATAGTAATCTTAGTTCATTTTACTCTTAGTAAACTTAATTAATTCAAGAGTTAAATTAATTGATGATCCCAATTTTTAAATAATATATTTTAACTAGGGGGCTCTGCTCCCTACAAGCTACGTTCGCCAACTTCCGTTCAGACACCGCAGAATCTAGAAGCACGCTAATTTGATCGGTTTTGAAAAGATTACAGATGATTGAATTATAATGAAAAAACCTATAATCTCCCTGTAAACGGGTTTCCATTCAATTCCCTTTGATTGCGAAAATGTAAGGCCGAATCAGTTGCTGTTAAGACATCCAATGATTGTTTTAGTGTTTAATTAAAGATGATCAGTTAAACATTTGAAAAGAAACTAAAATAAAATGAATTAAGTAAACAGAGTTTTTGCCTCCCGGTATTTTTTAACAGCGTTATAAAACGATTGACATAATACAATTTACTACAATTACTACAATTTACTGCTTTAGCCCCTTCAAGGGGGGGTGGTTCATTTTTGGACCATTTAATTTTAATTCTTAAATGCCACATTGGCACCAGAATATTGGAATGAAAATTTCCCTTTTATTATGTAAGTGAGCAAAAGCATTTTCGTATTTCGAAATTTGTTTGTAAATTCTGGTGGCATTCACTGATTTCAACATTTTACGAATAGAAGTACCTTGCCCCTGAAAGGGTTAAACGCATATTAATGTATTTATTATTTTAAAGTTTCCTTTCTCTTTTAATATTCACGCGTAAATACAATTTTCAAGACATAATTTTCAATATTTTCCTGCTTTTAACACGTACTCATTTAATAGTAATTTTAAAGTTTTTTTTTTTTTTTAATAGTCACGTGTAAATAAATTTTTAATCGTTAGGAAATATTATTCTTTGTGCTGTTTTTAGAAGTGAAAACAATCTCCATAATAAAAGCCTAAGTCATGTGACTATCATCAACAGTTCCGGGCGACTCACTTTGCTTTTTATATTCCAGGCGGCCATTTTGGTACTTTAATGTTAGCCAGCCACAGGTGATAAGTCGCCAAACATTATTCTATCGCCATCATTTCACTTATATTATAATAGTCTAAGTCATGTAACTGCTACAAACAATTACGGACAGATCCTTTCGCTTTTCATAAGAAAGGTTTCCATTTTGATTAAAGAATCAAAGTTATTTTTTTTTAATAAAACTACATAAAAGTTGCCATGATCGCAAAGAATTCTTAGTACTTTTATGTTAGCCAGATGCAAATCGCGCCAATAGCTTTTTTTTTTTTTTAACTCGCCAGTTAGCATTTTTTTATTTTACGAGTGGTAAATTAAAACGGTACTACTTGGTAATCCCATTGACCAAAAATCTATCGCCAGACTATAAGATTAAATGCCAATAATGATTGATCGTAAATGTCACATTCACTTGACTGGAAGGAAGTTACACGTGTTTACGCCATCAAATGATTTTTATTTCGACGTTTTATTTGTATTTTTATTAATGCTATACTAATTTATTTGTTCTTTCGTTATTTAAAATAAAAATTACGTCAATTTGTATAATTTGGCGAGTGGTTTCGCGATTTATATAATTTGACGAAATTGGTCGACGGGATAATTAAGTAGTAGTATTAAAACATTGCTTTGAATTTGAAATTAAATGTCATGATTTGTTGCATTATTTAATACTAGCGGGCATGACCGAGCTAAGCTCGGTCAAAATTAGCCTTGTGTTCAATTCGATATTTCATTCTCACTGTATAATTCTTGCTGTTTAGATAAAATTGGCATGATCCTAAGCCATAGGGACCCACTAACCAAAATTTTTCGAACACATGACCTAACCAATGCTCTTCTCGAATCCGAAAACCATTGAATACAAAATTTAGTCAAAATCGCTAAAGTCATTTTGTAGATAAAATTGGCTTGACCCACGGTAATTCAAAAAGAACCTACTAATCTAAATTTATCGAACATGTAACCTGGACCAATGGTCTTCTCGTGCTAGGAATCGGGGTAGTAAGCAATTTTGTCAAAATCGTTTGAGTCATTTTTTAGATAAAATTAGCTAAACCTTGACTCATAGGGACCCAAAATGACTGGTTAATCGAATTTTCTTCAGCATGCGACCTAGAGCAATGGTCTTCTGGAACCCGAAAACGATAGAAAACAAAATTTAATCAAAATCATTAAACCTGTTTTCTACATACAATTAACTTGACCCACAGTGGACCAAAAATGACCCATTAATCTCATTTTCTTGAACATGTGACCTAAACCCAATTATCTTCTAGTTTTCTCGTGCCGAAAAACGGTTGGGTATAAAATTTAGTGAAAATCGATTGAGCCGTTTTTAGGTGCGTTCGTAATTATATAAATACGTAGCACCTATAGTCGTCGTTCAGTCCGTCTGTCTGTCCGTCCGTCTGTCTGTCCGTCTGTCTGTCCGTCCGTCCGTCCGCATATAATAGAGCAAAAACTACCCAACCGAATGGTCTGAAATTTTAAATATATGATTGTTGTAAAATTTTGTCGAGCCATTTCAAATTTTATGAAAATCGGATGTATAGTTAAATTACAGGGACAGTCAAAAGTTTTTCTTTACATTAAAGCCAATGGGAAAAATTATTGCAGGTGCATTTTAATGATGTTACAGCTTTCAGAATGGTCTCAAATTTTAAACATATAATTATTGCGACATTTTGTCGAGCCATTTCAAATTTTATGAAAATAGGATGTATAGTTTAATTACAGGGACAGTCAAAAGTTTTTCTTTACATTAAAGCCAATGGGAAAAATTATTGCAGGTGCATTTTAATGATGTTACAGCTTTCCGAATGGGCTGAAATTTTAAATATATAATTGCTGCAAAATTTTGTCGAGCCATTTCAAATTTCATGAAAATCGGATGTATAGTTTAATTACAGGGACAGTCAAAAATTTTTCTTTACATTAAAGCCAATGGGAAAAATTATTGCAGGTGCATTTTAATGATGTTACAGCTTTCCGAATGGGCTGAAATTTTAAATATATAATTGCTGCAAAATTTTGTCGAGCCATTTCAAATTTCATGAAAATCGGATGTATAGCTTAATTATAGGGGCAGTCAAAAGTTTTCCGTTACATTAAGGGGAATGGGAAAAATTATTGCAAGTGCATTTTAATGATGTTACAGACTATGCACTTATGAATTGCAAATAAATACACATTCAGTACAATATGGGGTGCAAAAAATAATTATAAAACTAGTTATAGTACGAACGCACCTCATTTGCCACGTTTGACGAGCAATTTCCAACTTGTTTAGATATAATTGCCGAAACGTCAGTGAAGGCTTACTGTGGAGACACGAAAAGTTTTCGTTTCCGTTTGTCTGTTAGTCTGTCTGTTCCGCGATAACTGCCGCAAAACGCATCCGATTAATTTGAAATTAAGTGGGTATGTAGGTGAGGTACCCGGAATTAGCTGTATAGACATATATTTTTGTTACATTTGGTTCATTCGTTCGGAAAATATAAAATATTCTATTTTTCACAATAATGCTTTTCTATGGCATTTCAGACGATTTTTTCATTTTTATTTGTTGAAAGGAAATGGCTCACATGATTGAAGGATTTAAATGGCAAGTTATGGATGATGAAATTTCCTAACTGGAATCATACATTATTCATATTGGTTTGAAATTTTCTCTATGCATTTGTCAGAGTTTTTAAATTCGGTATATAACTTATGGAGGGATTTTTATATATGCGTTCCAATAATATAAAATATTTTCTTTAATAAATTTACTTCTTTAGAATGTACACATTTCATTGTTTTAATTTTCTTTTAACTGTTGCCTAGCAACGGAACTGCACCTAAAAATATCGTAGATGTGAAAGTATGTGTAATTGTTTGAAGTCAAATGAACGTCAAAAAGGGATGAATTAATGCCTTTTTGTCTTTACAAAATATAAATGGATTTTATCCGAGAAATAAAGGCAGGCTATGTTCTATTTATTTTGTTCAAATATATTTCTTATAAATTAAAAAGTTCACTATTTTCATAAGGAATAAATCGACATTTTTCTATAAAATTTAACAATGTTTTTTTTTTCCCGTTGCAAAGAAAATCAGATCCCGGAATAATAATTTATCCTAAACAGTTAATCTTGATTTGAAAGATCTTCTTGTGCAAGAGGAAAATGAAATAAACAATAGACTATGAATATACGTCTTCATATTGGAAATAAAACGATATACGAAAAGAAGATGAATTTGACCTCATACATCAAAAACAAAACGAATATGCTTTGATGCTGAAATAAAAGGGCCTTGCGTTATGAAATTAATTCTTAATTTTAAAAAAAATTACCAATATATCACGGTTTATCGTCTGCACACGAATAACAGAAATGTTTAATTTTTAATCGAAAATTTCAATAAGAAAAAAACTTTTGAAAAGCAAATAGATAGTAAATGTCAAAATTATGCACCGAAAAATTATCTCTGTCGAAAATGACGCCATTGTATCGGGAAATAAATATTTTCATTCTTAAAAGCCAAACATTAACTAGATTGCCTGAAAGAACATTTTTTGACGAGTGTTACTTCCTAATGCAGCCTCATTTCAGAAAATATAAATGAAAATTATTTTATTTGTAATAGGAAATTATTACTTTTTCGTTCATAAAACCAAAACTTTTAATATAATTGCGTCAATGTAAATTATCTTCTGCTTACCGGTATTAAAAAATAAGGCTCGGAAGTGTAAAAATCAAGATTTACGATAACCACACACAATGAATAAAAAGTTACATATCTAAATTTAATGAGACCACGGGGGGTTCGGGGGGGCTACTACTTTTTTATCTAAAAAAATACCAGAATTAGCAGCTCATGAAAATTTCAGAATATCCTTACATAACGTTTTTAAATTAACGCCTCTAATGCCTGAAAACTTCGTATTTTTTATTCTTATAAATAATTACGTAATTTGAAAACTTTAAATTGCGGTTTGCAGGGAGTTGAATATTACCCAAAAGTGTGTTTAAAAATAATGACTTGCAGAGCTGACGTTGAGGCTCCTGATCTGCAGATTTACTAGTTAGTTTGACCTTGACCCATTATGACTCAAAATGACCCACTAATCGAATTTTCTCGAACACGTGACCTAGCCCAATGGTCTTATCTTGCCCGAAAATCCTAAAATACAAAATTTCGTCAGAATCGTTAGAGCCGTTTTTAAGACAAAATTTACATACACACACACACACAATTTTTGCTCGCATTATAGTATAAGATTTAGCACATATGTCATATACACACCGGGTTCGGCGTGATTTTTTTTAGAACAATTTGGCGAAAACCTCGTTTTCGAATACCAGTTACGTATGTATTTTTAACTTATTTTCTATTATTTTTTAAATGAAATAACAGTAAATAAATTAAAAAAATAATAACTATAGAACGAAACAATTGATAACATTTTTTTAAAAGGAAAATAAATGTAAATAAACATTTATCAATAAGCAACAATAGCCGGGCTACCATGTCAGGCAAAATAACGCCATTTTGGCGCCAATTAGTTACCCCGGTACGTATATGACATCTGCGCCTAATATTTCTCTTTTCGTTTCGTTTAAAAAAAAGAAAGAAGTGAAAGCAATTAATTTTAAATGCTTCAGTTTTAAATGAAAGTTTTGTATTAAATAAAATAATAATGAAATTAAAAAAAAAAAAAAAAAAAAAAAAAAAGCTTTGTTCTTAGCATACATTTAAGGGAGGCCAAACTGGTCGCCAAATTAGTTTAAAATAATAACCTTTTCTAAAATATGAAAAAAAAATATCTGTTATGATTAAAATTTGAGTTGCCATCATTAAAAAAATGTATTTAAAATTAGAAAAAAAATTAATATTTCGAAAACTAATTCGAATTTAAAAATTCTAATACCAATTTTGAGATATGCGGATCAGTACAGAATTTTGGTGTTAATTTCATCGCAAAGTATTCCATATTTTAGGAGAAATCGCCGTGAAACATAATCAGTTGTTTAATCAGTCATTTCATAGAATCGTTTCATAAATTCGTTTCATTAGGATTTTATATATATAGGATAGATAAATAAATTATGGCCTTACCTTATTGCACCAAATCACCATTTGGCGTTTTCTAGTGAGAGTAGTTTAGAACAACAGAGTGCTTTGTGGTAATTCTTTATTGTTATCCACATTCGCTTTAAATCTCATTGTTGCCAAAATCATTTTTAAAAGTGTGCTCATACTATACAATGCTACTTTAACACTAAAAACGGTGGTGATCGGTCATCATTTTGACCGGCATTAAAAGAATATATTTTGACTGGAATCAGGAATGTCTTTATCAAATAAGTTTTAAAAACACAAAGAAAAAATTAAATAAATAACTTAAACAGTTTTAAATAAAAATTCTACTGTGATATTTAAAAAAAAATAAAACGTAAGTAAAATTTTCCGTTTTTCTAGAATTAAAATGTATCCGTAATGACACATATCCATAAAAAACTATACACGATACGACTTCGATTTTACACACTTAAAATAATACTGCAACTTTAACTAGTATTCTCGTCAAGCCGAATTGTAGGGGCTGGTTGTAAAGATGCATTAGAGATGAGGGGGAAAACATGCACACACACACACACACAAAATGCGAATAACTGAAAATTTTTATTGAAACACACCTTCAGTAAATAGAATTAAAACAGAGTTTCTACACTTTCAGATAATATACCAGTATTTTTATACAGAAAAACTCGACATAGGTAATCGCGAGATTTCAAAAGCAGAGTTTTTTTCTAAGTAAATACTGGTATTTATCTTACCCAAAGTTAGGGAAATTCCCTGACCAGTAGGAACTCTGTAAAAGCTTCACGCGTCGCGTTGAGTAGGCTGTTCTTTTGCTTTCAAACAGATAACAATTTACCAAATGGTTCTTGGGCGACAGACTTTGGAGTCCTCAGCGGTTTTCAATCTCATTCATCATATTACAAACAAAATTAATTGTAAACGTGAATAATCAATATGTACAACATAGGGAGCAATAATGGCTTGGTCAGTAAACACCAGAATGTATTAACCCTTTTAGGGGCAAAGCATTTTCAATGCTAAAGTGTTGAAATAAATGAATGCCACTGGAATTTACCAACTAATTTAATTGGAAATAAGAATAACGCTATATTTCACTTTCACATTAATTGGAAAATATTTTATCAAAATTCTGGTGCCATTGTACCGTTTGAGAATTAAAATTAAGTGGTATCATGAAACCACCGCCCTGAAAGGGTTAAGCAGGGGGTCGATGCAGGTTTTTATTCTTGGGGCCCATTTTGTGAAAAGTAAAAGTTATTTTTGAGAATTTTATAATATTTTTGTGACAAATAACAATTTGTAACAAAAGTTGAAACCCAGTTACTCAAATTCGAACCTAGAATTTATTAACAAAAACTTCTTTAAATCCCCTTGCTAATTTTTTTGTTTTTCCTGACCTGGTTTTATTTACAAATTACACATTTTAAAACAGTTTTTATGAAAAAGAATGTTACGAAAGGGGCTTATTTTATTCAAAGGAATTTTATGAAGGGGTCTGTTTTATTAAGTTCATTTTTGTGAAGGGGCCCATTTTATAATTTTTTTTCGTGAAGGGGCCTATTTTATTAAATAGAAAGGGCCCTAAATAGGCCCCAAATTTTGCTTGGATCGATCTCTGATTAAGATTAGTAGTAGTGACTTGCTCACTGAACATTAGAATGTATTAAGATTAGCAGTAATTACTTGGCCAGTGAACATCAGAAGGTATTTAGATTAGCAGTGCCAAGTATGAATGCTGTGTTCTGCCTTCTGCCGCCAATAGTAATAGCTGCAACGCCAGTAGGAGCAAAATTTAGTTAGATTAACGATTAGATTTTTAATCATGTATAAAGATTCGACCGATTAAAGTTCGTTTCAATCTTACTGACTCATTAATGATTAAATTAATTAGTTAATCTAATTAATGATTAATATTTAAAAACGACATATGCTATTTATTTAGAATTGATTGTTTTCTCCCTAGCTTCTTCTGGTTTTATCATCCTGGGTCGCTGTCCACAGTGGAATTTCTTTTAAAATGCATGCATACGTAAGCATTTTCTATTGGGTCCATTTCTTCTTTTAGCTTTTTTATTCGGGTGTTCGTCTTGTTTCTTTCAGTTTTTTTTCAGTTTGCCCCTTCCCCCATTCCTCTTTCTCCGTTATCACTAGTATTACCAAATTTGTCAAATTTTTATTCAGAAATTACGAATTACCACCAGAAAATTTAAATAGTTATTTTTTATTTTAAACAGTGGTTCCCAACCTTTTATTGGCCGCGCCCCACCGAATCAGCTGTAAACTCACGATGTCCCCCCTACTCTGCAACATATCCTTAGTAATATATTATTAGTTAAATAGTGAACTCTATTCGCAAGGAGGAAGACTACCAGTCTTAACAATAACTATTCATTTCATATTTTTCAACTTATCACAGAAGTGAATATCTGTCACAAATGTGTTTTTAGCACAATTCTATAAATGCAATAAGGCTATACATCTTCACCTTTATGTCCAAATGAGTTTTGTCTTTCCTTTCTTACCTTAGTGTTAAGCATAAGTCTATGGTCTACATTGTTATCTTCACAAAGTAATCAAAGACACTCTCACATTCAGCATTAAAATTGATAACATTGGCACATTTTATAATTCATTTTAGTAACATATGAACAGTTGGTGAAAAAGCTTCGGATATTGAATTTTCTTTAAGAAGAACGTAATACCCAAGAAACATTTCAAGTTTCTCATCTTTGTCAAATTCAAGTAGCCCTTATTTTTCCATCAAAACACATCTCTGTTTTCCCTTTCCCATTGTCATTAATCGACTGTCATGTATACTTCTATTTTAAATTAAAAATGTGTACATGATATATATTTGTTTACTGTGTAAGACGCCTGCACTGTAGCTATACATATTTACTAATTACCCATTAATTTTTCTATGCGATTTAAGATTTATAATTTTAAAAAAATTGGTAACACCTTGTTTAGACATTTCGAATATTTTTTTAGGTTAAACATGATCAAGATTGCCAAATTTAATCAAACACTTAAGTACATGCCTCATATGCGAAAGTTACTTCGTGTAAGCTAACAGCAGAGTGAATAGAAATACAAGACTCATTCAATTAATCAAAATAGTTGCTAGAAATTTTAAAATAAAATTAAACAAGTTGGAAATTGCTCGTCAAACGTGGCAAATGAGGTGCGTTCGTACTATAACTAGTTTTAAAATTATTTTTTGCACCCCATATTGTACTGAATGTATAATTTTTTGCACTTCATAACGTGCATAGTCTGATACATCATTAAAATGCACTTCCAATAATTTTTTCGGAACACTTTTGACTGTCCCTGTAATTAAACTATACATCCGATTTTCCTAAAATTTGAAATAGCTCAACAAAATTTTGCAACAATTATATCTTTAAAATTTCAGACCATTCGGAAGGCTGTAATATCATTAAAATGCACTTGCAATAATTTTTCCCATTGGCCGTAATGTAAAGAAAAACTTTTGGCTGTCCCTGTAATTAAACTATACATCCGATTTTCCTAAAATTTGAAATAGCTCGACAAACTTTTGCAACAATTATATCTTTAAAATTTCAGATCATTCGGAAGGCTCTAATACCATTAAAACCCACTTGCAATAATTTTTCCCATTGGCCGTAATGTAAAGAAAAACTTTTGACTGTCCCTGTAATTAAACTATACGCCCGATTTTCCTAAAATTTGAAATGGCTCGACAAAATTTTACAACAATTATATCTTTAAAATTTCAGATCATTCGGAAGGCTCTAATATCATTAAAATCCACTTGCAATAATTTTTCCCATTGGCCGTAATGTAAAGAAAAACTTTTGACTGTCCCTGTAATTAAACTATACATCTGATTTTCATAAAATTTGAAATGGCTCGACAAAATTTTGCAACAATCACATATTTGAAATTTCAGACTATTCGGTTGGGTAGTTTTTGCTCTGTTACATGCGGACAGACGGACAGACAGACGGACAGACGGACGGACAGACGGACAGACGGACGGACAGACGGACGGACTGAACGACGACTATAGGTGCTACGTATTTATATAACTAGTAAATCTGCAGATCAGGAGCCTCAACGTCAGCTCTGCAAGTCACTGTTTTTAGACACACTTTGGTAATATTCAATCTAACAAAAACATAGCTGTGAAAAAAGGAAGCCAAGTTCTGTAAAGACAATGGCAAGAAAAGAAGTGATATCTAGGTGGGTGCCAAGTTCAAATAAAATTCACTCAAACTTACCTACTGAAGTATTATAGCATTTTTTAAATTGTTTAGAAATAAAAATTATTGATAGCATATTAATAATAAATCTAGAACTTGGCAAGTTTTTGATAAATGTTATGCCAATCAATTTCATGTCTTAATAAAATGGTGATGTTAATATTAATTTCAATGACATTACAAAAAAAATTAATGTAGTTTTATAAACAAATGACTCATGTTAAAGATTTGATAAACCAATAAATACACAGATACACTCCCGCTCGTCTTTGGTTATCACTCTAGCACCCACCCTCCAGAAACCTCAATGCAAACAGACTAAGATACCTGACAAAGAGACAGATATACTTACGCTTGTTCTTGTCATCACTCTAGAGACTGCTCCCCTTTAACCCTTTCAGGGGCAAATATCTTTTATTCGTGAAATGCTGGGAAGGAGCTCACTCAATTTAAGACTTCCAATCATGAAATAACAAGATTTGATATAATAATGTCATTATTAAAAATAAATGACTCGTATGTAAAAACTTGCCAAGTTCTAGATTTATTATTAATATGCTATCAATAATTTTTATTTCTAAACAATTTAAAAAATGCTATAGTACTTTAGTAGGTAAGTTTGAGTGAATTTTATTTGAACTTGGCACCCACCTAGATATCACTTCTTTTCTTGCCATTGTCTTTACAGAACTTGGCTTCCTTTTTTCACAGCTATGTTTTTGTTAGATATCATTACTTTTTGTAAAGTTACAATATATTTAGACACTTTACTTAATGCTTTTTAATGTGTTTACATGTGACTATTTTATTCACCAAGCAACATTCAATTTTAATTTTAATTTCCTACAACAAACTATTTGGCTGTCAATTTGCGGCAGAAATCTATATTTTAATACTGCTACCCCATATAGCACGAAAGCTCCCGAAAACTTCCCCAGGATCTCCAAGTCATCCCGAATTCCTCCTGATACTAAAATGACAAAATGGGGATGTCCTGAGGAATAGACGTTTAAGATCTCCTCAGGAGTGAGCTCCCAGTGACGTCCTATGGAGTAACGTCCAAGGACGTCAGTCCTGGGGAGATACCTGGGAAGCTATTCCTGGGGAAGTACCTGGGAAGCCATGCCTGGGGAGGTACCTAGGCAGTCGTTCTTATGGAAGTACCTGGGAAATCATTCCTGGGGAAGTATTTAGGAAGTTTCAGTGCTGGCGCCATCTCATGAGTGATTCTGGAGTACAATACTCAATTGCTTTTTATTAAAATAAAGTGAATTCAGTTTAATCGGGATCGATTTTCAATGAGTTTGTTTCATATTGTTAATTATTCGATTTATTATTTTTTAACAAATTAGATAATTGCCAATAAATTGTAATTATTTTTAATTATTGCAATAGTTTTTAATCATTTTAGTTAAATTAAAATGTTTAATTCAATATTTCAGTTAATTCATATTTTAAATAATAATTACTATATGTCTTTTAAAGCACATTTTGTCCATTTATCGTTATTTTATTAATTTTCAATAAATAACATGACACATTTTTCTTTTTTATTATTATTAATTTTTTATTAATTAAGGAATTAATTTAATTTGTTTAAATTAACCAAATATTAAGTTTCTAAATCAATACACTAAAACCTCTAAATGACAGACAGTTCTGGACCATATATTTTTCCGGTATTTAGAGGTAAAGATATCTATACAAAAAAAATAATATGTCCTTACCGTGTGTTTGTTTGTAAGCAGCCGTCTAAATTTTTTTTGTGAAAATAGTCTAAATCGAGTCCTGCTGCACCTGAGGCTAAGATTTTTCATATTTTGAAAATTAGCTAACATACTTATAAAACGCCGCATTTAAACAAAAAATAGACAAAACTGTCGCGAAGAGAAAAGGGCATTTTTATTTCAGCATATAACACCAACTTAAAGTGAATACAATTCACGTTAAAATGGCACATTTCATTTAAAAATATATAAATATTGACCCGCACCCCCCCCCCCCCCCCGATACGAGATTTTTTTGCAAAGGTTTTATGTTATAAAAAATACATTCTTACAAAATCGGTTAAAAGATATAAATTCATGCAAAATTAAGGTTTAATTCAGATTATTATCCCAGGCCTGGGAAGTACTGCTAAGCTAAGCTCATCTGGTATACTTTATACAGGTGTTGGGAATGAGAAAATGTTAAATAAATAGAAGTGTCAGTTCTAGAGGTTTAACGATATTTTGTTTTATTTTATCTTTAATTTATTTTTTAAATATAAGTTTGCCATATTAATTAATCATTTTTCTATTATCTTTTTAAAATTACCATACATAATGTTATTTTTCCCCTCAATAATAAAAGTGAAGTCTCCATTTAAAGAACTTCAGAAATATAAATAACATTATTAGATTCAGAAAATATAGATAAATATTCACCTGTTCTTCCTAAATAACAAATATTTCTGCAGAATTTTAAACTGAGAGGTATTTTGCGTTATATATAGAGAGAGTTAAAACTTCTATTTAAGAAACATATTTCCTATTTAGCAAATTTTTAGTTTCGGATATCTATGAAACATTAATTTTGACGGAACTTCTTTTCTCTTTTAGCCATGGAACTAACTCCATTCTTTTAGCATGCATATGCCCAACAGACTTCTCATATCTCTTCAAGTAGCTTTTCTCTGAGATAATCCATAGCTAAGGGTCAGGGAGAATATTATAACTGGATTACCAGTTGACTCTGAATAGAGCGGATCCGCCCCCAGTCACTTTTGTCAGCTGAAAATGTGCGTGCATGCTTGCTGCAAGTACATAATACCTGTGAAAGAAAGTTTTTGAAAGGAGAAAAAAAAAAGTGTTATTCCAAGAATTTGAACAAAACCCATTTCTGAAATAACTAAGCGAAGGCGTTTGTCCATATTTGTGAAAATTGTTTAATTCAAAGGTTTCTAAAAAAAGAAAAAAAATATTTATTTAGTTTGGGATTTATACAAACTAATTTGCTTATAAAATAAAGATCTGATATTTTAAATCAAAGCATTTGTACTTTTGGGCATTTTATGCCTGAATGTAACTTTTATTAACTAAAATTAAATTACATTTCAAGAAATCACTAAAAATATTTTACATCGTTAATTAAATGAAAAATGGTTCATAATGAATGTCTTATGCACAGAAAGCTTTCACACGATTTTAAAGGTCGTTAAATAGAGATTTAACTGCAAATTAGTTTTCTTTATTACAGTAAGAAAATAAAATAGTTTTGTAACAGGCATAAATTTCATTAATAGTTTCTATTTTTATGTAACATTTTTTGTAACTATTTATGTAACTATTTTTATGTAACCTGTTTGTTCATTGTAATGATGGAATATTGCAATCTATTTTCATCCCAGATCCTGATATGATACAATTTTACAAGTTTGCACGAAAAAAAATGTGTTTTTGATGACAATATAGCATTTAAAAATTTTTATAACGTTATTATAAAATAATAAATTGATTTTAAAGCATTTTTCAATTCGCCCGCGACAGGTGGTAAATCACCAAACATCTGCAACTCCTACAATCGTATGGGAGTTCGAAAAACAATGAAATTAATGATGCGTCAATAAATGCTCACAAAAATATGCCAAATCGCAATGAAATATTTTAAAGAATAAAAAGTAGAAAAAAGATTATAAATAGAAAAATGAATTCTAAAATATAATTTTTAAAATACGCCCTTAATAGTTAATAATTTCTTATTAATTGATTTGTGATTATGCATTCAGAAATCAGTGTAGAAATTCCAAAAACATGGTTTAAATAATGTTTAATCCCCCCCCCCCCCCCCCATCTTAAAAAAGAAAGAGAAAAAAGTAATGTTTTTTTCATAAATTTACTTAATAAGTGCGCTTTTTACCAAGCGTAAAGCAAACTTTACCTGAAAAAAAAAAAAAAAAAAAAAAGAGGGAGAAATAAAAAAGTATTTGCTTTGAACGGATTCTTTGAATTGGAATAACTAAAATTAAATTATATCGCAAGATACTCAGAAACGTTTAGCATCATTAATTGTATGAAAAATAGTACAGAATGAATTTTCTAAGTATAGAATGATTTCAATGGATTTTAAATAAGAAAAGCTAAGACAATATTATTGTCATTTAAAAATATAATTTCATGTAGGAATTTGAAAATTCAAAGATCTTTATGTTATCTTAAAGAATTATTGATAAGCCCTTTTTTTTACTTATGAATTTAAATTTATATTGAATATATACAAAAGCATACGCATTTAAATTTGCAATAAAAGTTAGATAATTCCAGCTTATATGAAGCACATAAAATATGGATATTTTCTAATTTTGAGTTTCAAAAGAGGGGGAAAATACATGAATACCTTAGAACTTTTCTTATTCAACGGCCCTGTAGCATAATGGATAGAGCGCGCGTCTCGTGTTCGTAAGTACCCTAGATCAAACCCGGAAGGTAGAATGAAGGTAAGAAATTTGTTCCCAACAGTCTTTCATATAATTTCGTGTACGTGCTTGGTAATTGTAATGTCTGTTACATGTGAAACTGTCTGATAATTAGTTAAAAAAATAATTAAATTGTTTTACATTAATTACTTTAATCTATAGCTTCAAAAATTTTTGTGGCATATTAAGTGACCTTGAAGTTTCCCAAAGTCCTCCACTATCACTTCCTAACATCTTCCCCAGAACCTCCCAGGGAGGATTCTAAAGGAGGTCCTGGGGAGCTCTCCAGGATGCTGCAGGGCGGACATTTTCTGTTCCTGAGGACCTCCTGGTGACAAATTTCTGCATCCTCAGGGATGCCCGTGGGATGATGGTGTTTTATTGTAAATCTTCCTGGGGATGTCCTGGGGAGGCAAATGTGCTATATGGGACATTGAATGCATGTTTTGAAACGAAATGTATTGATTCGAAATTTTATTGTTTCTGAAACAACAATTCCTATTAAATTTCTATATTAAATTTTCCTATTAAATTTTCCAATTAAATATCCTATAGCTGGGCCTGCTTTTTCGTACTGAAAGTGAAAAATAAAGTTATGTGCTTATGCCATACACTATGTATCATTCATCCGTGGTTGCCGGCAAAGAGGCAGTGCAGAGGAAGGACATTGCTCCTCCCTGGATTTTCAAATTTAATTAACTAAATATCCTTTTCTCTGATGATTTTGAAAATAACAAGTGGGTAAGTGTGATCACAGATTGCACCGAGGGTTTCGTTTAATATTCCTTTTAAAACACTTTATCCTTTTGAAAAATCTGTTAGTTCCACATTTCGCAACCAGGGGCGCACTCTATTCTAAACAAACCTCTATCCGAACAAAACTCCGTTTTACATACTATCCGTAGATATATTAGTCGAGGGGATTGAGCCCATAGCACCCGAGATAAGTAGGTGCCCTGGCGGTAAAAAGTGAAACTAAAATATGTAAGGCTATGGTGCATAATATGAAAGAATGGTCAAAGGGGTGTCGGCAAAAGTTGGAAAAGTGCTCCCCGGGTGAAAAAGGCGGAGGTTAGAAAAATTGCTTAAAATACACAAGTTAGAGTCCGGGGGAGTAAATAATATAAGACTTTTTGAAATTTTTATGATTTGTCGTGTGGTCTGGGGTATTCAGCTATACGTATGCAAAAGGTCATGTCTCCAACTTAATTAGGGGCTCCCTTAGAAAGAATTGCTTAAAGTACATATGTGGTACCTCAAAGGGTTAAGCGTAAGACTTTTTCAAGATTTTATGATTTGTCGCCTAGCCACAGGTGTTCTGCTATAAATATGCAAAATTTCAAATCCGCCTTTTAATAAGGGGCTCAATTAGAAAGAATTGCATAAAATACGGATGTGGAAGCCCAAAGGGTTAAATGTACGACTTTTTTCAAAATTTTATGATTTGTCGCATGATGGTGTTCAGCTATAAGTATGCAAAATTTCACGCCTCGAACCTAAATAAGATCTCACTTAGAAAGAATTGCTTAAAATACGCATGTGGAAGCCCAAAGGCTTAAATGTACGACTTTTTCAAAATTTATGATTTGTCATTTGATGTGAGGTGTTCAGCTATAAGTATGCAAAATTTCACACCTCCAACCTAAACAGGGGGTCACTTAGAAAGAATTGCTTAAAATACGCATGTGGAAGCCCAAAGGGTTAAATGTACGACTTTTTCAAAATTTTATGATTTGTCATTTGATGTGAGGTGTTCAGCTATAAGTATGCAAAATTTCACTCCTCCAACCTAATTAGGGGGTCACTTAGAAAGAATTTTTAAAATACACATGTGGGATCCCAAAGGGTTAAATGTACGACTTTTTCAAAATTTTATGATTTTTCATTTGATGTGTGTTCAGCTATAAGTATGCAAATTTTCACGCCTCCAACCTAATTAGGGGCTCACTTAGAAAATATTGTTTAAGATACACATGCGAGAGCCCAAAGGGTTAAATGTACGACTTTTTCAAAATTTTATGGTTTGTCATTTGATGTGGGGTGTTCAGCTATAAATATGCAAAATTTCACGCCTCCACCCTAATTAGAGGCTCACTTTGAAAGAATTGTTTAAAATACACATAGCGGAGCGCAAAGGGTTAAATGTAAGACTTTTTCAAAATTTTAAGATTTTTCGTTTCATGTGAGGTGTTCAGCTATAAGTATGCAAAATTTCACGCCTCCAACATAATTAGGGCTCACTTAGAAAGAATTGTTTAAAATGCACATGTGGGAGGGCAAAGGGTTAAATGTACGACTTTTTCAAAATTTTATGATTTGTCGTTTGATGTGAGGTGTTCAGCTATAAGTATGCAAAATTTCACGCCTCCTACTTAATTAGAGGCTCACTTAGAAAGAATTGTTTAAAATACACATGTGGGAGCGCAAAGGGTTAAATGTACGACTTTTTCAAAATTTTATGGTTTGTCATTTGATGTGAGGTGTTCAACTATCAGTATGCAAAATTTCACTCCTCCAACCTAATTAGGGGCTCACTTAGAAAGAATTGTTTAAAATACACATAGCGGAGCGCAAAGGGTTAAATGTACGACTTTTTCAAAATTTTAAGATTTCTCGTTTCAAGTGAGGTGTTCAGCTATAAGTATGCAAAATTTCACGCCTCCAACATAATTAGGGCTCACTTAGAAAGAATTGTTTAAAATGCACATGTGGGAGGGCAAAGGGTTAAATGTACGACTTTTTCAAAATTTTATGGTTTGTCATTTGATGTGAGGTGTTCAACTATCAGTATGCAAAATTTCACTCCTCCAACCTAATTAGGGGCTCACTTAGAAAGAATTGTTTAAAATATCTCAATTTCTTAAATATATCAATTTGTTGATTTTCTGTAAGCAAGTAAATCCAGATAAACCCCCAATAAGTAGATACCGGGTGTCCCAAAAAGGACTGACTGATTTTAAAATTCAATAACTTGCAAACGGTGACAGATATTTAAAAAATTCTTGTAGGAGGGTTATGCATAAGGTCAAAAGTTTTATTACAGTGATTTTCGATTTTAGTTCGAATTACAAACAATAGATGGCGCTGTAAGCAATAGTCGCTAAATACAGGCTCGATTTCTGGTCCTTTCTCTTGTTCCATGCTGAAAAAGGAGATGGAAATGTATTATCCGGGCCACGAAGTACCAGAAATCGAGCCTGAATTCAGCGTCTATTGATCGCAGCGCCATCTATTGTTTGTAATTCGAACTAAAATTGAAAATCACTGTAAAAAAACTTTTGACCTTATGCATAACCCTCCTGCAAGAATTTTTTAGATATCTGTCACCGTTTGCAAGTTATTGAATTTTAAAATCAGTCAGTCCTTTTTGGGACACCCGGTATGTTTACAATGCAAGTCTATTGGAATTTTGCGAAATATTAGAGATATCGCCAAGGTGGCGTCACTTTTGGCGACTAATTTTGGTCGCCAAATTTGGCGAGACATCGCCATGTTGGCGAGAAACTTGGCGGTATTTGGCGACAGAATAGCGTCCCCTCCTAAGGCAAATTAAAATTTCGCCTAATAGACGTAATGTCAAAGTAAAAATGGGAACCCCTAGGTGGGTAATTCATCGATTTTCTCAATTTTTTTATTTTTTTCTTTAGTTTTATAGTGTAAACGAACTTCGCACGGAATTTGAAGTCTGTAGCTACAATAGATATACGAGATCTTTTTGATGAGTGAGTCAGTCAGTCAGTCAGTCAGTCAGTGGTAAAATTATCGATTATCAGACATTTTCAAATGTCATTATCTCGGAAACTAATTTTGCGTTATTTATAAAATTTTGGATTTTAGGTAATTAGGATGGCCTTACTACACATTTCGTATAACAAGTACGTAGGTCTCATCGTTTTTCAGTAGTAAAGCATCGAAATTTGACGAAAACAGCTCGAAATGGTTCGTGTAAATAACACACGGCTATGTCAGGCGAACTTGGCTGACACACTGCCGTGTGTCTAGATTTCATGCAAACCGCAATTTAAAGTTTTCAAATTATGTAATTATTTATAAGAATAAAAAATACGAAGTTTTCAGACATTAGAAGCATTAAATTAAAAACGTTGTTATGGAAGGATATTTTGAAATAATTTTCATGAGCTACTATTTCTGATATTTTTTTAAATAATAAAACAGATTTCTTCAGGGGGGAGGGGCTCCGCCTCCTGAACTCCCCGTGGTTTCATTAATTTACATATGTAACTTTTTATTTATTGCGCTAATGGTTATCGCAAATCTTAAATTTCTTTTTATACTTCCGAGCCTTAATTTTCAATACTGGTGGACAGAAAATGATTCACATTGACGCAATTATATTAAAAGTTTAGGTTTTATGAATGAAAATATAATTTCCTTTTAAAAATAAAATAATTTTCATTCATATTTTCTGAAATGAGACGGCATTAAGAAGTAACACTCGTCATAAAATATTTTTTTAGATAATCTACTTAATGCTTGGTTTTTAAGAATGAGAATATTTATTTCCCAATACAATGACGTCATTTTCGACAGCGATAATTTTGCGGTGTAAAATTTTGACATTTACTATATATTTGATTTTCAAAAGTTTTTTTTTTTTTTTTCTCATTGAAATTTTCGATTAAAAATTAACATTTCTGTTAGCTGTGTGCAGACGATAAACCATGAGATATTAGTAACATTTCTTTTAATAATAAGAATTAATATCATAACACAACATCAAAGCATATTAGTTTTATTTTTGATATATGAGATCAAATTCACCTTCTTTTCGTATTTTAGTTTTATTTCCAATATGAAGACGTATTCATGTCTATTTTTTATTTCATTTTCCTCTTGCACATGAAAATCTTTCAAATCAAAATTAACTGTTTAGGATAAATTATTATTCTGGGATAGGAATTTCTTGGCAACGGTAAAAAAAAAAAAAAAAAAAAAAAAAAAAATTTGTAAAATTTATAGCAAAATGTCAATTTATTCCTTATGAAAATAATGAACTTCTTAATTTATAAGAAAAAAATATTTGAATAAAATAAGCAGAACATAGTCTTTCTTTATTTCTATGGTAAATTTCATATATATGTAAAGTCACAAAGGCATTAATTCGTCCCTTTTGACTTTGATTGACTTCAAACAATTACAAATACTTTCACATTTACGATATTTTTAGGTGTAGTTCCGTCGCTAGGCAACAGTTAAAAGAAAATAAAACAATGAAATATGTGCTTTGAAAAAAAGTAAATTTATAAAAAGATATATTATTGGAACACATATATAAAATACCTCCATAAGTTAAACACCGAATTTAAAAACTCTGACAAATGTATACACAAAATTTCAAACTAATATGAATAATGTATGGTTCTAATTAGAAATTACATCATCCATAATTTACTATTTAAATCCTTCAATCATATGAGCCATTTCCTTTCAACAAATAAAAATGGAAAAATCGTCTGAATTGCTATAGGAAAGCATTAAGTCGCAAAATAAAATGTTCTATATATTCCGAACGCATGAACCAAATTTAACCAAAAACTATACAGCTAAATCCGGGGATTTTACCAACATGCATACTTAATTTTAAGCTAATCGGATGCTTTTTACGGCAGTTATCGCGGAACAGACGGACAGACAAACAGACAGACAGACAGACAAACGGAAACCAAAACTTTTCGTGTCTCCACAGTAAGCCTTCACTGACGTTTCGGCAATTACGAACGCACCTAAAAAGGGGCAGTTGTTATATACTTTAAAAAATTATTTATATAATTATTCTGGTTTTAATCTATTTTAAATTTTGACTAAAAAATTTTTATAAATTCAAGAAAAAACTTATTTTCTTCATTTTAGTTTCAAATTTTGTATGCATTACTTTTCAAAAAATAAAACTGACAGAGAATGAGAAAGTTGGAATTGCCTCCCTAGAAAGTCAAATTGCCCCACGTTGGGAACCACTGATTTAAAAATAGACGATACCCGAATGAAATAGAAAAAAAATATTACTATTTAAAAATTTCTGGTATGAATTCAGAATTTCTAAACAAAAGTTCTGCCAAGTTTGTTTTCCATGGTTATCACGGTTTCTTCGTGGAACTTATTTGAATGTATCTCTAAAAAAAAAATTGGCTCGTTTAATCTGGGTCAAATTAAACCACATTTTACAGAAGCAGGTAAGTTGGCAGGTTTGACATGTGCAAACGAATTCATAACATCCTTTTTTTCAAGTCACTTGAAGACTCAACAAGTTCTTTGCCCTTTTTATTATTATCATTTGAAATCACTGCTCCCTAATCAGATAAATAAACTCATTTATGTCACAAATGCTCAACACGGAAAATTCTAAATTAACCCTTAAATGCCGGGTGTTGCCTTTCGTCAACATACCCAATTTAGGCTTATAAATACTATTAGAATAATATTGAAGCTATAATGCCTAATGTTGCCAATAAAATACATTATGAAAATATTATTAAATCGATTTTCAACATTTAGATGGCAACACATGTGCTGCTTATCAATACAGATAGATTTATTTTTTCAATTATTGATACATGTTTTTTTTTTGTTTGTTTGGAAGCTTGCGAAATACCCTATTTTGTTCTGCAGTGAGCAAGTAAAATTTATTTCTTATCATAGTTCTCAAAATTTTTGTGTGTTTAATATTATAGCATTTTATCAAGGAAAATTATTTTTTCAATTAAACACCAGTATTTCCGATTAGTAACAAGCAGTCTTTTAGCCGTAAACCATACTAAAAACAAAATATGATTTTTTAAGCATTTTTCTCATGATTTATTTAAAAAAAGAAAGCCGAAAAACATTTTTGAAATAATTTTTGAAAACTCAGGCATTTAAGGGTTAATTACTTTTATATACGAGGGGCATGGGTGTAAAACAAGGTAACTAACAAATATATTAAACTTTCTGAAAGTTTCGAGATATTTAAGATTCAAATTTCCTTAAAAAAAAAAACTACAAACAAAACTATCATGATTGTTTCCTCTCAAACAGACTATTCGTTAACCCTTTCAGGGGCAAGTAATTGCGTTGCTGAATTTCAAATTCCCACCGAAATCTTCCAAAAAAATTATTGCAAAATAAGGAAAAGCAATTTTATGACTTTTTCCACCAGAGTTAGAAAGTAAAATTTAATAAAATTTTTCTGGTGCAAATTTTCATTAATCGTAGGTAGGATATAATAAATCCCACCGCCCCTCAAGGGGTTAAGACTGGATTCAGGGTTCGTACGGGTTCCGTTATTTTCAAGGCCATATATAAGTGTTCTTCTTATAGAAAAATAAATCTAGTTTAAACGCGCGAAATTTCGCCTTGTTTCAGGTGAGATTATCCAAAAGAAAATACTGGTACCGAAGAATTTCTTAGTCAGGAAATTCAAGGACTCGTACGAACCCTAGGATTTTCATTTAAGTTGTGTGTAACATTGGTTGTGTGCAATCTGATAGATTTTATTTCATTGGGATTAAGTGCCGAGAGTCTTCGTTATTAAAAATCAAATCTTTGATTATTATGACATATATTAAGTAAAATATAAAATTTATACTTTTTAAAAGTTATCAGAATTCAGTTAAACAATCTTACATAGAAAAAACCCATAAAAATTGTCAGTGACCATCTTTTACACCTGAGTTCTTCATATGAGTAAAAAGACAGATAGTGTTACCCTTATGAGTATTATATATCACGAAATGCATTTAAATATTTTTACATTCCCTAATACCAACTCCAAAATCAGCATTCTGTCTAACCAATATTAAATAAAAGAAAGTTGTTAAATATAATGGATTTTTGACTGGTAATTCTGGTTTGAAATAGAGTAGAACCCAGTTAAGGCGCGTTTCAAGGGACTGGATAAATATTAAACGCGATTTGCATAATGCTGCTGGAACTTAGCTTATTTACACATCTAATGTCTAAATGAGCTTTAGAGCTTTCATTTATACGTTTGTTATAAAAAATTGTGTTTGTTTACGCATATTTAAATTACAATTCAAGTGTATTTAACTCATTTTTTGTTTTTATAGGAACGACTGGAATGGTAACTAAAAATAAACATGGATTCAAATATAGCTTTATTACTGATTATTACGGTGCAGCTAAAATAAAGGAATAAATTACAAACAAATATAATTTTCCGAATAGCCTACACTTATAACCAGTCTTAATTATTAATGTAGTAAGAAAAAACTATCCTTATTAGTCTTTGAGTAAAAAAATATTGTTAGAAAAGCAAAAGTAAACAAATGCAGAAAACATAAAATAAATATAGGACCGCATTCGCATGAATTCGGCTCTAAAGAAAAAAATGTTGCCTCATGGGAGAAAACTCTATCGCGTATAATAAGCAGGATCACATAATAACTTTTCGCGTATTAAGCGGGATCGCATAATAACTGTTCGCGTATTAAACGTGATATTTTTACATTTGTCTAATGGTGATGTTCAAAGTGCTGAAAAAAAAAATCCGAGTATTAATCCTTAAATGCATAGCGATGTATATCTACATTACTTTTTATTTAATTTTAAGCAACCAGTTTAATTACTAAGGTTGGCTATATTAAGGTTGCTTATATTAAGCCATATTATATTATTATATAATATGGTTGCTTATATTAAGCAACCATAGAAATATTAATGCTGTAAAAATTACAAACATATAACTTTAAAAATCTATCTTAAAATTTCTGGTGTCTAATATTTAATATAAGAGTAAAAAACATAATTCTAAAAAAGTAATTTATGCATTTAAAGGTTAAGTTTTACAAAATAAAAAATTATTTAAAATAAGGTATTTATTAAAATATTTTCTATTTGCAATATTTTAGTTTTTACTTGAATTGCAGATGTGCAACGTAAGAAAAGGTTCAAGCATTATACGAAAAACGTATATCTGATTTTCTTCATTATTTTTCCTGTTTTATAAACCTTTCAGAAAATCATATATAATTTTTTCGAAACAAAATAAAAAATCATGCATTTAAGGGTTAAGCGTGATCGCGTATTAATCGTGAGCGTCTTGATCGGGTTTCTTTTTTTTTTTAACCCTTTGTGGCCCAGTGTTCCATTACATATAACATCAAACTTGATTCCCAAATGCCACTGTGGCACCAGAATTTTGATACAAGTATTTTCCGTTCATTATGTATTTGAAATAAAGATCTTTCTTATTTTCAAATAAATTTGTTCGTAAATTCCGGTGTCATTCATTCATGTAATCATTTTAGCAATGGAAGTGCTCTGCGTCGGGAAGGGTTAACATATTGAGAACGGGCTATTTTTCGAAAATGAGCACATAATTTACGCTTACAAATGTCACTACAAGGGTGCAAGCGCTGCGCCACAAATTGCTGATTTTCACCACTAAATTTTAATAGAATTCTTCAGCTCATTAAATCTAAAAACTTCTGTCATTAAATAAGATGAGGAATACTATTAAAATTTAATGGCAGAAATTGGCCATTTGTTGGGCAGCGTTTGCATCCTATTTAAAACCTGCTCGCAACCAATCCGAATCAAGTATGCTTGGGTTACATCTTCTGTTTCCTTCCCTACAGAATTTCTGGTACTATAAATGACCTATATAGTATATATACAGGGTGTTTCATAAAAGATGCGCAAAACTTTAAGAGGTGATAGTACACATACAAACAAACAACTTTCATCAAAGAATGCATGGTCGGAAATAAAACACCAAGATGTTGGCGCATTTGGAAGCTTGGTCCAGTGTTGCCAGTGGGATACTTTTTTAAAATTCAGATTTACTGGTTGCCACCATTTTTTTTAATAGCGAAATTCATCTTATTTAATGACAGATTAAATAAGATGAAAACAAGAAGGATTATCAATTTTAAAAAACTGGTGGCAATAAAAAAATTTGAATTAAAAAAAGGTAGATTACTCGCAACACTGACTTGGCCCACGCAAACGTTAAAGCTCCATTCCTATTGGAAGTTATCAGGAAAAGAATGACACTAATAGCATGCAAATGCAATATGGGGAAGAAGAACGCGTGTGAAAAATTTCGCCTCCATTAATACACAAAAGCTACTGATCCGAGTGTGCAACTGTCAGTCGCTGTAGGAACGTAACGGAAGATGTTGCCCTTTACTAATAGGGAAAAGTTGATATGCATTTTACCTACAGAACTGCAAATGTAAATAGCTCAGAGGCTCAACGATTGTACAGAGAGGGGTTTTCCACCTTGATTTTGTCACTTATTAGTTCTTTGCTTGTTTTTGCCTTGCATTCTTTGCTTGTTTTTGCCTTGCATAACAACATATCCAGCTTTGCCAGTAGGCTACTATTTTTAAATTCAGATTTCTTTTTTGAAATTGTAAAATTCGCCCTATTTAGTGACATATTAATTAAGCTAAAAAAAGGGGAATTTTACCATTTCAAAAAAGTGGTGCCAATCAATAAATCTGAATTAAAACAAGTAATATGAAAATTTTGTTTTTAAAGTCAATTCCTACTTAGGTCATCAAAGAAAAAATTAATATAATCCCTTAAGATAATATTAGTTTTTGTTGCATTAAAATATCTCAATTTGTTGATTTTCTATAAGCCAGTAAACCCCATTGGTTTACAATGGAAGTCTATGGGAATTTGGCGAAATAGTAGAGATATCGCCAAGTTGGCGACAAACTTGGTGGTATTTGACGACAGAACAGGGTCCCTCCCTATGGTAACCCCTCTTATAGATATGAAGATGCATTAAATGCTGTTCAATAACCAATGGCCGCCATTTTGTCTCCCATATAAAACTAAAATTAATTAAATGAAATTTAATTAATGAATTAATATTTGTAAAAACTGTATTAACATCAATTGTCATCCAGTACAAGTTTAAAAAAAATTATTTCAACTTGATAGGATGAATAATAAGTATTTTATTAATGATTGAAAATTTGAACAAGAGATATATACATATATGTAGGGAGAGCGTGAACTAATAGTAGGAATTGAAAAAAGTAGCCCACTGGCAACACTGAATATCTCCTTTGGCTCCCTGTAGCACCTTTGCGTTTTCATTCCGACCATAAATTCTTTGATGAAAATTGTTTGTTTTGATGTGTACTATCACCTCTAAAAGTTTTGCCCGTCTTTTATGAAACATAATTCCTTCCTCTAGTCCCAAAACCGTATTTTTACGTGTTCTGCTCCCAGTGTGTTAATAAAGTAATGGTATTATACTTTCAAAGCCTAATCAGATACTCTTAAGAAAATAATTCTTCACCAGCATCTTAACTCTAATATTAAATCATATCCTTAATGTTTAACGTTAATTCTGAAAGCGACGCTAGCAAAGGAGAATCGAATTTAAATGATGGATTACAGATTTAAATCAACTGTTAAATAAAGCGACTATTTTACAATCATAATATCAATTAAGGTTGCTTAAAGGATCTTTCAAAAAAGATTTTAATTAAGCAAAGTAAGTGCATATTTTATTTTTACATTTTGAAATTTGAAATCGCTGCTGTTTAATCCATTAAATAAACTCATTAATGTCAGAAACTTGGCGCATTGAAAACTCTAAATTAATGAGTTATTTATATGCGTGAATAGATCGACAGAACTGAGCTATTTCAAATTCTGATAAGCCTTCTACGACAGAATTAAATTCCCAAGTTACGTTTTGATCGGAACTAAAGAATTTTCTTTCTAAAAACGAACTGAAATTAAATTATAAAGTTACAAAATATACAGCGTGTGATGATTAATATATGCCAGGCTCGGCGAACCTCTTCAGGTGCGCGTGCCGAAAATTCACAAAAAATATCTGCCAACAGTGTAACGTACCAAACTTATACAAAAATAATTTTGAAGAGTAAGTGTTTATACGAAACACTGGTTATAAAATCAGTTGCTATCATGGATTTATAATTAAAAATGACTAAAAATCAAAATGCGATTTTTCTGTATATTCGAATTAGCCGTTAAATTAATGAATTTTTAATTTGTAAATAGGATTCATTGATGTGGTATGTATTGTAATAAAGGAAAAAATACGAGTTTTTATTTCATTAAATTAACATCTCAGTTATAATTTTCAAAGTTGCATTAAACAATGTACTAATAACGTATTGATGAGATTTTTGCAGTTGTAACGTTGGATGAAAAATGCTTTATATTTGGTTCATGTTTTGTTATTTTCACAAATATACATAGCTAAATTGGATCCATTAGCCATTTTATTGCAGTGACTGTCAAACGAAATTCAGTTGAAAATTACAGTTTTTTAAATTTATATATAAAGGCAAAATGCATGTCAAAAAACGCTGAATAGCATGATAGGAAAAAAATATTCTGATGCATGAATTGATGAAAAAAATAATTGCATTATTTGTGCTATGGAATACAATTTTATTGGTTATAACAGAAATAAAAAATGGATTTTATCTGTATAAAGAATACCAAATAAAAAATTTTCGTGTGCCAGAAACATTAGCTTATGTGCCAACTCTGGCACGCGTGCCATAGGTTCGCCAACCCTGATCTATAGTAATATATAAAATTGGATTGCTGTTGATGACTTTCAGAAAAACGCATATTTTAAAGTTCATTCGACTATTTAGATCAGTGGTTTCCAACGGGCGGTGTGCGGTGTACGTTTTACTGGGGGGGGGGGGGATTCTAAAATTTTTACTCAACCATTCGCTATCAGTTTCTTTTGTTCGTTCCTTTTTTTAATGTAATGATTGATGGTAAACGGAATACAAGCAAAAATTACAAATCAGTTTTTTTGTTACATTTAAATATAATCCCCCCCCCCCCCCAAATCAAAAGTTCAAAAACAGATAAGTCTATAATTTTTCTGGTTGATACATTTTACAATTTTTCGCAACGCTTTCTATTATATATATATTGAATGAATAAACCTTCAATTTCTTTCGCCCTGCTATAAGTAACACGAAGAAACTTTTACATCTAAAAAGACTTAAAGGTGTATATAAATATGACTGTCTTGTACATATTTAACCTAAATAATATTTGAAATATCTAAATGAATCTACCAACTTCATAAAATTTATAAAACTTTAATAGCAGTAGAAAAGGAAATTGGTAGACAGGAAATATCTATGGCTCTAGTGCAGGCACAGTGTTGCCAGTGGGCTACTTTTTTTTAAATTCCAGTGGTGGAAAATTGGCGCAGAGGTGGAGCCTATTGACACCACTAAATTGTTATGGTATTACTCAGTTTAATAAAAACTCAGAAATTTGTTCATTAGACAAGAGGCAAAATACTACTATAATTTAGTGGTGTCAATAGGCTCCACCTCTGCGCCAATTTTCCACCACTGAAATTCACATTTCTTGATTTGTACAACTTTTTTGAAATGGTAAAGTTCCATAGAGTAAAGAGAAGAAATAGAGAGCCACCACACTTCATGAGAAGTGTGGTGGCTTGAGGTGACGATAAAAATGTAACCCTAAAATCCGCTACGTTCGGCCCAAACATAATCACGTGCTTTCGCAAAAAAAAGTAAACTTCTAGAAATACAGTTTTTAATTCATAATACAATGAAATACTACTTTGGAATGCTTAAATATAAGTAGATCATTTTCATTTAGAGAAAAAAATTCTGTCTTTCTTAATGATAACACCAAACGTTTGGTCACCCCTTCTATCGCTAATTGTGCTCGTTTCTATGCTCTTCCTAAGGTCCACAAACCTACTCTTTCCTTTCGCCCTATCGTTTCCAATATTGGTACTGCTTCTTATAAACTTGCCAAGTTCCTTTCTAAGTTACTCGCTCCTTTATCTTCCACTAACTTTCACATCGTGAAAAACTCTTTTGACTTTGTTGATAAAATTAAACGCCTTTCTCCTTGCGTATATAATGGTTTCCTTCGATGTTAAATCCCTTTTCACTAACGTGCCTGTTCAAGGGGCAATTGATTGTTTGGAAAGAAGGCTGCGCGAATTTCATTACTCTTCCATTGAGATTGATGAAATCCTGCATTTAGTTATTATTTGTGTCAGGCAAACTGCTTTCCAGTTTAATAATTCTTTCTATTCTCAAACTGAGGGTTTGGCCATGGGTAATCCACTGTGTCCTCTTTTATGTGATATTTATATGCATTTTGTTGAAGAAAAACTCTTCAGTTTATATAAATTTCCTTTCTGGTTTAGGTATGTTGATGATACTTTCATTTGACTTGATTCATTGATACTTTCCCTCTGACCTGGATCTTTCTAATCTCCTTTCTATTGTTAATTCTGTTGATCCTTGTATTCAATTTACTCTCGAAGTCGAAGAGAACAATTCTCTTCCTTTCCTTGACGTCTTGGTTTCGAAAGACCCAGATCGGTTCTCTACCTCCGTTTATAGAAAATCTTTCGCTGTATCTCTTCCTCCCCATGCTCTTTCAAATCATCCTCCTCAACAAAAAGTGGCGTCCTTTTATACTTTTGTCTTTAGGGCGTTACGCATTTGTTCTGACTCTTCTGCTCTGAATAATGAAATTAATTATCACAAATCTCTTGTCCTTGCTCGTGGTTATAACCCCTCTTTGACTGATAATGCTTTGTATAAATTTAATAAGCCTAAACGTCCTTTTTCTGATTCAAATAATCCTCCTAATTTTAACTCTATAATAGTTCTGCCCTTTTATTCTCTTCTCTGTTTTAAAATTGCTAAAATCCTTTCTTGTTTTAATTTTAAAGTTATCTTTAAACCTATGAATAAAATTAAATTCTCTTCTCTAAAAAATCCTATTCCTACTGAGAACCGGCGGGGTGTTTATTTTATTCCTTGCTCTTGTAATTTAGGTTATACTGGTAAAAAAAGAGAGCTTTAAAATTCAGATTAGTCGAGCATCAGAGGTATATTGCAAATCAAGAAATCGCTAAATCTTCGATTGCTTCTCACTGTTGGTCTTCCAGTCATTGTTTCAATTTCTCCATGGCCATAATTATTTCTTCCCCTGCCTCTCCCTCTCACTTGGATTTTCATGAAGCATATTTTATTTCTAAGAATTCTGCTAATCTTGTTAATGATCTCCCATTAGCCCCTTTCCTATCTCCAGCGTGGAAATTACTTTTGTAATTCTTTTCCCTCTTCTCTTGTTCCTTTTATTTTTATTTTGTTAAAAAAAAAAGTATCTTTTGGTTTTTTCTTGTTTTATTCTTTTATATTTCTTTCTTTCTTATTTTATTTTTATTTTTTTAATTTACTTCTTTTATTTAATTTTAATTTTGTTTATTTCTTTTATCTCCATTTTTCCCTATCAATTTATCTTCTATCTTTTTGGCAACACTACATCTGCTCTTCTGCATGTGCGCCTTTCAGCTATCGCCATCCGTCGCATTCTTTGCAACATTATCTACCTTTCAGTTCATTTTTGACCTTGTCCGCGTACGGACACGTGTTTACTGTAGCTGATGGCGAGCTGTTATATTTTTAGCTCGAAACGCGTCCTACGTATTGTTTTTATTTTATGGTGATTTTTTACAAAGTTTTATTACTTTAATTGCTTCATATCGCCAGTTTTTGGTGCTGTTTCGCTATGCAAGGGAGATGTTAAAAAATTCGGCCCCTGTTCCACGTGCTTGTTTTGATTGGGCCGCATGAGGGCATTTAAAAAGTTGAGGGAAAATTCTGGTAGTAAAGTGATTATGAACCACCTGGTGAGTTGCTACTGGGTTGAAAATATCTGTTTTTGACCAGATATGTTTGTATTAATCTCTAGTAAAATTTGTTATAGGAGAACGATACATTCGAATGACTGATAACTTCTGCCCAGTATACGTACGAGTACAGTCTGGCTGTATCAAATTGCAGTGAATTTTGGCTCCACAGAGGAAATATCTCAAGAGAGCTCACTTCTATTGGATTTAATAGCACTCATAATAATGTAAGATTTTCGCACAGACACTACCGTGCTAGTGTCATGGTTGCCAGTTTGGACTTTTTAACCCCTTAACGATCGCATTAAATTACGGTTTAAAAATTCAAATTGCTTATTGGCACCACTTTTTTGAAAAAGAAATATTTACCTTATTTAATGACAGGTAAACAGATACCATAATAAAGCCAATTACACTATTTTATAGAACTGGTGGGAATCAAACAATCTGAATAAAAGACTCAGTTCGTGAATTTCACGGGAGCGAGAATTAACCCCTTGAGGGGCAAGCAATTACGTTTATAAAATCATGAATTCCCACCGGAATCTTTGAAAAATTCTATTTCACAATAAGTAAAAGCAATTTTACAGCTTTTTTTCACCAAAGTTAGAAAAGTAAAATTTAATAAAAATTTTCCGGTGTAAAACTTAATGAAGTTTTACACCGGTTATACCACCACACAGTTAGGTGGTATATAATATATACCGGTGTCCCTCAAGGGGTTAAGGGGCTAACACTTTCCAACAAAGTTGAAAAGTTTTTGTCTGTCCGTCTATACGCGCTCTAACTCTCGTAACTATACTCGTATTTTCATAATTGATAAACCTCATATAGGGTCACCTAGGCATGTCTGGTATTGTATATGAAGTATGTGGGATATATAGTTCATTTACAGAGGCTCCCAAAAGAATTAATTACATTACATTATGGCATATGGGAGCAAATCATTTGTAGAGTATTTTAATGACATGACGCTATTTCAAATGTATTGAAACTTATACAAATCACTGAATTTCATTACAAGATGATTATGATAGAATAGGTCATTCATAGCATTTGTCGTTCATTTACAAGGACACACAAAAGAAATCAGTTACAGTACCCTCTTTGAGTAATAATAGCTTGAAATGCGTTTTTAATTTCGGCATGCGCTTTTAAATGTAACTATTTTTATATATTTTTTAATTTTACTCGTTGTATATAAATTCTATATCTTATAAACAGGGCTGTACAAAATAATTCACATACCATTCTTCTTATTAGCGGAAATTGCTGAAAGGGAATTTTCAGCAAAATTGTATATGTATTTCTTAACTGAACTAAATTGTTGCATGCATGTAGTTAATAGATACAAATCTATATATCATATACAGGGCTGCTCAAAGAATTCGAATAATTTTCCGATTGTAGATGGGAACAGCTGAAATTGGGCTTTCAAATGTATTATGCGTTTCCATATGGCTGCATTAACACATAATAATTTAACTTATTAAACGGTGCAGTTTTGTTACATTATTCTGAATGTGTTGGAAAGTGTTTCATAATATATGCTTGACGCATGATTTTTTCTTTCTTGTTTAAAATTAATTCATAACTGAAAGAAGTATCTTTAAGGTAAATGCACCTGTAGTGGGCCACGTACCAGTAGTGGGTCACTAATTTTTAAAGCTTAAAAAAAGCCCAAAATGCATTTCTGAAAAACAACTGAAAGAGATCTGATTTACTAACATCTTTAAATGATAACTTTCCATAAACTGTTTGGAATATTTATTTTTTTCTGTTGGTACATTTGTTTATTTTCTAGAGTGTCTTCAAAAACAGATTCTTTTGGCAATTTCTTAACGACTTTATTAAGAGATCAGTTTTTAATTAACCCTTTCAGGGGCGCAGCACTTATGTTAATTAAATGTTGAAATCACGTATAATTAGTTAATATGTGTTAAAATAGCAATTAAAGCCTTTGTGCAGGAATATTGAAATGCAGTAAACCAACGTTTAAAATGCACAAATAATGCGTGAAAGAGCAGCAAACAGCTGTTTCGAATCTACAGCGAGATTCTTCTTCAGTGCAAGAGAGGGAAAAGCCTTGGCTCAGCCTCGCTTTTTCTAGCACGCTGTTCCTTTTTTCCCTCTCTTGCACTGAAGAAGAATCTCGCTGTAGATTCGAAACAGCTGTTTGCTCCTTTTTCACGCATTATTTGTGCATATTAAACGTTGGTTTACTGCATTTCAATACGTAATATGTGATTATACGTTATTTGAAAGTAAGTAAAAGATTTTCTTCACGTATAATTATAAAAGCAAAATTTCACTCCAAAATCCCCGTGCCATTGTGACATTTCGGAATTAAAATTAAGTGGGATATATTATATCGCACCGCCCTTCAAAGGGTTAAAACATTGTTTTTTTAATATCAGGTTGTAACAAAAGTTTCCACAAGCTAATACGGTCTGTGCAAACAGTTCGCGTCGCCGTGTTTGCTCAAATTTTGTCAAAAGATTTTTGGCATTTGAAAGAAAGAGACTTGCTTTATAACACAGTGTTGTGAAATTTGTAAAAAAAATATTGTTATAATTAAGTACAAGGTGTCTTAAATGGCACTATCACGCTAGCAGATTAGAACCATCATTTACTTCCAGCTCTGTTGCAAAAAATCAGCTACAGAATGCCATCGAATAAAGTGTACAGCTTAAGGTACTAGTGTTGTATCATATGACACTGTGAAGGTTTGGCGGAATGGTGGTTATGTATAAAATTACAGTTAATTATATATACAGTAAACAACCTATCCGGCCTAATGTGGCGGAAGGGTAGGCCAGATAATAAAAAAGCCGGATAGACCGGAGTTCTATAAATATTTACTCACTTCCTGTACCCCCACCATTATATTCAGAACACATGTCACACATTTTAAGACAAATTTTATCTATACAGTACATACAATTTCAAAAATAAGCAAAACATTAACGTAAAACCAAAGCCTAATTCGTAAAAAAATGAGTAAATCTTATTTTAATGTTTATTAATAAATGACTGTACAAATATGAAAAGTTATGCATATCATAAAAGAGTCAAAACTTAGTAATTAGTTTTTGAAAAAATAGTTGATAGATGACTGTCTCTACTATTGCATTTTGTAATCTCTTCTTGCTCCTTCTTGTTTTGTGTTAGCACTTTCTTGCGGACAAGAACCTGCCTGTCTCGGCCGCTTGCAACATTCCTCATTTTTTTTACAAGGCCGGATAGTACGGAGGACCGGATAGTCGCGAGCCGGATAGTCGGGAGTTTACTGTATTATAATTAATATTATGTAATGGTGATTTGACGGAAAACTTTCGTTACAACCTTATTATGTTTTATTTATTAAATTACTGCTGATATACCCTATTACATTGTAAATGTAATTTGTTGGATAAGCCGAAAACTTTAAGATTCATGCATCAGAAATTTACTAGGTCCACTACTGGAGCATAGAGGAAGGTAACATTTTTTTGTTTTTCCTTTTTTTCGAAGAATATATTTTGAAACTGTGAATGTTTATTCTGATACATGGAAGTTTGGACTAGGCTAAAAAATGTACAGGGTGTTTCATAAAAGACGGGCAAAACTTTAAAAAGTGATAGTACACATCCAAACAAACAACTTTCATCAAAGAATGCATGGTTGGCAATAAAACGCAAAGGTGCTGGCGCATTTGGAAACTTGGACCAGTTTTGCCAGTGGGATACTTTTTTTAAATTCAGATTTATTGATTGTCACGATTTTTTTTCTTTTGAAATAGCTAAATTCGCTTTATTTAATGACAGATTAAATTAGGCGAAAACAAGGCGGATTATCAATTTAAAAAAAACTGGTGGCAATCAAAAAATTTGAATTTAAAAAAAGTAGCCCACTTGCAACACTGACTTGGTCCATGCAAACGTTAAAACACCATTCCTATTGGGAGTTGTCGGGAGAAGAATGACACTAATAGCATGCAAATGTGGTATGGGGAAGAAGAAGAACGCGTATGCAAAATTTCGCCTCGATTAATACATAAAACCTGCTGATCCGAGTGTGCAACTGTCAATCGCAGTAGGAAAGTAACGGAAGATGTTGCCTTTAACTAATTGGGAAAAGTCTGAAATGCATTTTATCTACGGAACTGCAAATGGAAATGGCTCAGAGATTCAACGATTGTACTGAGAGCGGTTTATCCACCTTGCTTTTGTCCACTTATTCGTTCTTAGCTTGTTTTTGCCTCGCATAACAACATTGCCAGCGAGCTACAATTTTTAAATTCAGATTTCTTGATTAGCACCACTTTTTTGAAACTGTAAAATTCGCCTTATTTAATGACATATTAATTAAGGCTAAAACAAGGGGAATTTTACCATTTCAAAAAAGTGGTAACAATCAATACTTCTGAATTAAAATAAAAAGTAGCCCGCTGGCAACACTGAATATCTCCTTTGAATCCCTCTAGCACCTTTGCGTTTTAATTGCGACCATGCATTCTTTGATGAAAATTGTTTGTTTTGATGTGTACTATCACCTCTGAAAGTTTTGCCCATCTTTATGAAACATCTCGTATACATATTTCGGAATTCACTAACACTTTAATAATAATTGGATAAATCTCCTTAAGTGGTCCACTACTGGTGAGTTTACCTTACTTTATGCAATCACGAATTGTCTCTCATAAAATAAAGAAAAGAATATGATAAGGAATTTCTGGTATGATTGCAAACTTTCGGAATTAAAAAAATCCCTGCCGGCCCGGCCTACAGGCAGAGGTAGATTTCGAAGTCAAATATACTAATTTCACAAACAAAAACTAAATCATGATTAGAGATAAATCCACTTTAACAATTTTATCTGGCCGCTCTTGACGAGTTTTTATTTCATTTTCATATAATAGCTGGTTTTATCAGAATCATGTTAGGGCGGCATTAAAAAAAAATACTTTTCCATGCTCAACAACTCGAAATTTTCTGCCATAATTCCAGATTCATTTTTAATAAAAAAAAATATGAAACATGCTGACGTGATTTTTGAAGAGATTTATAAGCGGCCGGTGTTTTTATTTTTTGTTCAATTAATTAAAACTTGATTTATAAACAATTATTTTCTCAGAAGGACAATATTTTTCGTTTCTAACACAATCGCTTCGGGAAATTCCGTTCAAAATGCCCACTTTGACATCATTTTTTGAAATATATTCTGCCTCTATCTAAAAATCGATTATTACGGTACATTATATAGTTTCTGAATAAGCGAATCTACCAATTAAATGCGTTTGAGAGCAAAAATGAATTTAAAAACCAGTCCAAAAATAAGCAGTTTGGATTTAAGCGCATCCTTAATACAATGATTTTTCCAACACAATCCGCTTCTGTAAATTCGGTTCAAAATGCCCTTTTTAACAGCATTTTAAAAAATATATTCTGCCCCTATCAGAAAATCGACCATTACGGTACATTATACAGTTTCTGAGTAAGAAAACGTACCAATTGGAAGCCTTTGAGAGCAAAAATGAATCGTAAAATGAGTCAGAAAATAAGCAGTTTGGATTTGAATACACCCTTACTAAGATCTTTTTTTTTTTCAACCGGTACGTATTTTTAATTTGTTTTTGCTCTAAGAATTGGTCCTATCCAAAACTTGTCTATATAGATGTTGTAGACAATATTAAGAAGATATATGATAAATTCATGGGGATTTTATATCTTTTGAATTGACGGAGTTATGGATTTTTTTCTTCTTCAAACGCCCTTTTTGTTTTCGTTTTTAATTTTTTTTTGCGGTACGAATTGCTCCTATCAAAAACTTGTGAATGTAAAAGTTTTAGATAATGTTAAGGAAATTTATAATAAAATTAATTGAATTTGATATCTTGAGAATTGACGAAGTTATGATTTCTTTTCTCCCAAAAACCCTATTTTTTGCGCCCCTTGAGCCCATTTTTAAATTTATCAAAAATCTGTGATACATAAATTTTTGGCCCTATTTTTAGAAGTAATAAAAACTTTAAACTGATTTGATATGTACAAAAATTAAGAAGTTATGGGGGGTTTTCTGTTTTCACAAAACCCCTCCCTATTTCCCTCCCCTTGGTCCGATTTTACCCATTAACGAACTTGACCGAGATTTTATGCCCATTGATTTTATGTATCAGTTTGGAAGAGATTGGTGCAGAATTACGAAAGTTATAGTGTCCAGAAGAAAGTGATATATATATATATATATATAGATAGATAGATAGATAGATAGATAAAGTTTTTTACCGAGTGTGGTTTTGGGTTCTAGGGGTTATGATCGGTGTAGATCTGCAAAAATTTTTAGAAATTCCAACATAGGAACGATCCCAATAGGTAGTATTTCATACGAAATTTACCTAAAAGAAAGGGCAAACTGGCAACTCTGCTAGTGTTAATCCACGGCAAAATGGGTTTGAATGCAAATTTTTACTATTTTAAACTCTTTTCGCTACTTAACCCTAGATCTACCGGGAATTTTATTCAAGTTTTAATAAAACGTTCTACACCAGAATTTTTATTTAAAACTATTTAACTTATTTATTTACCTTATTTTTGTCTGGTTTATATACTTAGTTTATTTTAAAGAAATTTCTGGTTTGAATGAATACTTTGTATGTACCTGTCGGGTCCAATGGACCCGTCTGGTAGACGGAGGGTTAAAAAAAAAAAAGAGGAAAAAAACATGTTGCAACTAAAGGGTTGCATAAAAATAAATTCTTGAATAAATAAATTAAATACATCTTCTTTAAATAAATTAAAAATACATATTCTTCTTCTCATATTAAATAAACAGATATATACTGCTATATGATTTATATTTTCATCACTATATTTTACGTCTGGCCTGCTTGCAGAAAACATAAACAAATCTGCTATACGTTTTCTTTTGGTTACGCTTGTTGCATAGAAATTCTGAATTAATGCATAATTTATAAATACATTTTGCTTTTTTTTTTTTTTTTTTTTTTTTTTTTTTTTTACGGTGGTTTAAGAAATCCGAAAGAAGAACAATTGCCAGCTTCGGCAAGTTATTTTCCAGATTAATATAGATGGCGCTGACGTCTAGAGGCTAATAAAACCTCTTAACCCTTTGATAGGTGGTGGGATATTATGTAATCTTCTTAATTTTAATCACCAAATGCCACAATGACACTAGAATTTTGTAATAAATTTTTGCTCTTATAATGTACGCGAAGAAAACCTTTTATTTATTTTCAAATAAATTTTTTTCTAAATCCTTCTGTCATTCAATCATTTCAGCATTTTAAGTGGGAGTTTTAAGTGGGATGAGTTTACTTAATATTAGGGTTTTCCGTTTAGCTTTTTTTTTTAGTTGCCAGTTTGGCCTCCATTTTTATTCTGTAACTTTAAATTTATACTGGAAATTTCAAAAGAATGTTTTTTACTTTATGTAATAGCTAAATGTCTTTCATTAAATAAAGCATGAAATACTATTCTTAATTTCTGGTATGAACTCGAAATTTCTGAATAAAAATGGAGGTCAAATTGGCAACCCTGGCTCAGACATCCCGAAATCATACAGGTAATTCCTAAAACAGAATTTTTATTTTATGTAATGACTAAACGTCTGACAGTGAATAATGCAAAAAGTACTATTTAAAATTTCTGGCACGAAATTTGAATTTTCGAATAAAAAAAGGGCCAAACTGGCAATCCTGCTCTATGGCTCTATTTCTTTCATAGCCTCCATTTCCTTATGCTAGCAAAAGTCAAAATGTAAAATGTGGTTGCATTTCTTATATTAGTTTTAGATAGTTTTTGCTGTTTTCTAACACAGAAAGGGATTTTATTTCTACCTTTCAGTTTATAAGAAATTTCATAATTGTGAAAAATAAAATGTAGAAATACTTTTAAAGATAAAATAATATTTAGTATGTATAAAAACATTTTTACATAAAAGAAATAAATTTTTTAAATTTCACATGGTAAATAAATATATGTGTTAAAGAAAGAGATTTTCATAACATTAGAGATTTGTTGTTTTACTTTTGTCTGAAGAAATGAAAATTTGTTGCCTCATTATAGCATTATATTAGGCATGTTCCACATAAGTTATTAAAATCCAATCTCATTAATGCGTTTTTAGTTAATTGCATGTCTCTTTAATTAGAAATTCCATTTAGCGAAGATGATTTATCGAAGGATTTTCTTTGTACCAGCCATAATAAAACTGGACTGGTTTTGTATATTTTCTGTCTAAAAATAGTTTATATACTTGCCACAAGCTTATTAATAAAAGAATAATGTGCAATTTCTAATGTTTTTGATAGCTTGAAATAAGAACAATGGTTTTGGTTTTAAATATTACATAACTCATTTGCCAGTTTATAAGAATCACTCAGTTTATGAGAATATTCATATTGTTAAAAATAAAATGTAGGAATATTTTTAAAGATAAAATAGTATTTAGTATGAATAAAAATATTTTTACATAAAATAAATAGATTAATTAAAATTTAGATGGTAAATAAATATAATATTATATGTTAAAGAAAGAGGATTTCATAAAGTTAGAGATTTGCTGTTTTACTCTTGTCTGAAGAAATAAAAGTTTGATGCCTCATTGCAGCATTATATTAGGCATGCTCTTCATAATTTATTAAAATGCAATCTCATTAATGCATTTTTAGTTAATTGTATGTCTCTTTAATTAGAAATTCCGTTTGGTGAACATGATTTATCGACCGATTTTCCTTGTACCTAGCCATAATAAAACTGGACTAGTTTTGTTTATTTTTACCATCATGTCGTTAACATACTTGTTATAGACTTATTTATAAAAAATAATGTGTAATTTGTAATGCTTTTCGATAGCTTCAAATAAGGCAACAAATTTTGTTGATTTTGAGGAAGGTTTGGCATTAGGCCAGAAATATTTAAATGTTTTATAACAACAAAGTTTTGTAACTTAGCAAGAACTTATGATTATTTGTAAACTGCAAGGTAAAATTCAAGAACAAAAGCTAAATGTCTTAAAAGAGACCATTGATGCCATGTTTTTCTTTTTTTTAAAAATAGTTTTAAAATAGTTTTTACCTTCTTTTATGTTTAAGTGTATTATTTATATATTTTTTAGATTTGACAATCTAAATTGTCCAAAATATGAATTTTAAAAAACGTAAGCAAAGATTGAATAGATGTGACCTGTAATCCGCAAAAGGCCTCAAATCCGCAGAACACTTGGAACCAAGCTGTGCGGATTAGTGGTCTTCCACTGTACATATTTTTTACCCGACTGCCAAGAAGGGTTATGTATTTCACGCGTATATCTGGGTATGTGGATTTCTTTGTACCCTCGAAACATCTCAACGGTTGGATGGATTTTAATGAATGAGGTCTGTATCGATTTGTCTTAACCGTCCGATGGTTATAGGATAGGTTTTGTTTTTATCAATTCAAAATGGCGGTAGAGAGGGAAAAAATTGTTACGTACCATACTGAGTGGCATATCATTGGATAGGTCTTTCAAAATGAAGACGATGTTTCATTGACCATTTTGCAGTCAGAAGCTCTGTTTAAATATTACACAACCTGGAAGTTGTGTACTTTGGATCTCTACCTTTACTGTAACTCTAATCTTCATAATAGACATCTATAGGCCTTATCAAAACAGTGTTTATAGATAGGAACTAATAATTAAACACAACTTAAAAGTCATCAATACAAGTAAATAAAAAGAAAATAGGTAAGTAATATAAAAAATAGTTTCATATTGATGAGAAATAATTAATTACTTCGCTTTTTACGCTGTCGGGTTTTTTGATTTTTTAAATTTAATATATTTTTATTCATAAATGTGTTTCGTTTTTAAAATGGTTATTTTCATCTATCGCTGCGGAACAAGTGAGGAAAACTCATATTCTTGCACATGTGCTGTATACATCTTTATAACTCATTTTTCGTCATTTTTGACGGACTATCTTTCTAGAAGTATTATATTAGGCATGTGTTCCACATAATTTATTAAAACTTAGTCTCATTAATGCTTTTTTAGTTAATTGAATGTCCCTTTAATTAGAAATTCCATTTAGCGAAGGTGATTTATCGAATGACGTTCTTTTGTACCTAGCCATAATAAAACTGGACTAGTTTTGTTTATTTTTACCCTTATGTCATTTACATACCTGCCACAGACTTATTCACAAAATAATAATCTGAATTTTCTAATGTTTTTCGATACCTTCAAATAAGGCAACAAATTTTGTTTACAACAATGGTTTTGCTTTCAAATGTTACATAACTTATTTTCTTAGTCATAGTGCAATGTTAATTAAGCACTTATAACACATGGCGTAATATGTAATCCAGTCACGCATGACGGGTGAAAAATTATCTAAAAGTAAGTGAACCTTTTGCAGGCCAGCGTTCTCAGTTGGGCACATCGAATTGAAAATTCCTTTAAAAATTAAATTTCATCCCTATTGACTTGAAAAAATTAATAGATACAATAGAAAGAGGCTTGATTTTTGAGATAGAAGCCGCATTAATAGTGAACATTCCCTTAACGATACTAAAACAAGATAGCAAAAATGTTGCACCGATTGTTTATTCAAACTAACAATATGCAAACTAACTATATCTTCTTATTCCTGCTGCATAATCCATGTTTCCAATTGCCCGTTTCTTTTACCTATTTTTTTTAGGGGGGGGGGGGGGGATTGGAATCACAAAGGGGTAATAAAAACAGACAACAAACACCCTCCAGAACAATGATCCCACCCCCAGTGAAATTATGACAATATGTAATGAAAATATTGAAGGAATTATTTCTACGGTCAGAAGAAAATATGTATTTTGATGCAATTCTGATAAAAGAACAAACACAGAAACAAGAATTTCTGTTTCCAATCTATATCCCTGGCCCTATATCCTGCGATGGTTTATGATAACAATATACAGTGGAACCCGGTTAAGACGTTCACGGTTAATACGCGATCCCGCTTAATACGCGGATTTTTTCCGGTCCCTTGAATATCGCCCATAAGGCTAATGTAAAAATATCCCGTTTAATACGCGAATGGTTAATACGCGATCCCGCTTAATACGCGAGAGATTTTCGGTCCTTTGAGGCAAAAAAATCACGCTGAAGACGCGAATTCATTGATCAAGATGCGAATTCCTTGTTTCTTCTTCAGTGTTGCCAATTTATTAGATTTTTTTTATATTCAAATAAGAAACACTGCTTACGAATAGTAATATTTATTTTATTTAATAACAGATTAATTAAGGCGAACATTACTAATCGAAAATAGTGAGAGATATTTGAATTTTAAAAAACCCGCTAAATTAGCAACACTACAATTCTTGTTTGATACTGCGTCCTAACATTCTTTTATCTTTAGCTTCCTGTATGTTTTTACTGTAGTAGAGAGAGATAGACGAATTCAGGATACTCAGATACGTCATGAAATTATTACGATTAAAGATTGGTATACCTTGTTAGTGAGATTTTAAATGTACGTTATATCCTACTATGTTTCACTATACAGGCAAAAAAAAATGAAACTCGTAAAAATTGAATACGACTGCGGTTGTTTAAATCTTTTATGTTTTCTTTACTCCTTGCTAAACTAACAATATTTTTTACACAAATACTATTAATCTGGATAGTTTTTCTTATAACAAAAAGAAGGACAGATTATAATTGTACTCATTATCACAAGTACTAAATGTGTTTTTAACAAGTGCTTCAAAGGTAAATTTTTTTTAGTTCTGTTAAAAAATTAGTCTAGCATGAAATTATTTTTTTATTTTTGGTTACAGCGTATTAATCCATAATAAAGCCGTTTGAATTTACTTTTTGTTTTCAGTTATTATCCATGTGGTTCTATGAAAAGAAACAATGAGCTAAAGTTAAGTTCAATTAAATTTTAATCTAAGTATAACTAAAAGATACAAATTTCGATCGTAAACATATAAATGAAAGTTCTAAAGTTCATTTAGACGATTAGATGTAGTAAATAAGCCCAGCTCCTACAACATTATACAAATCACGTTTAATACGCGATCCCGCTTAATACGCGACTTTTACCCACTCCCTTGAAACGCGTCTTAATCGGGTTCGACTGTACTTTTAAATCAGGGGTGTCAAACTGTGGCCCGCCGAATACCACTAAAATTTTAAAGAAATTGTCTACAAGTTGAATCGCAGAAATTCGACGATTAGATAAGGCAAAGATAACTGTAAAATTTTAGTGGTATCCGGAGGGCCACAGTTTGACATTCCTGTTTTAAATACAGTGGAACCCGGTTAAGACGCTCACGGTTGATACGCGATCCCGCTTAATACGCGGATTTTTTCCGGTCCCTTGAATATCGCCCATAAGGCTAATGAAAAAATATCCCGTTTAATACGCGAATGGTTAATATGCGATCCCGCTTAATACGCGAGAGATTTTCGGTCCTTTGAGGCAAAAAAATCACGCTTAAGACGCGAATTCATTGATCAAGATGCGAATTCCTTGTTTCTTCTTCAGTGTTGCCAATTTATTAGATTTTTTTTTATATTCAAATAAGAAACACTGCTTACGAATAGTAATATTTATTTTATTTAATAGCAGATTAATTAAGGCGAACATTACTAATCGAAAATAGTGAGAGATATTTGAATTTAAAAAAAACCCGCTAAATTAGCAACACTACAATTCTTGTTTGATACTGCGTCCTAACATTCTTTTATCTTTAGCTTCCTGTATGTTTTTACTGTAGTAGAGAGAGATAGACGAATTCAGGATACTCAGATACGTCATGAAATTATTACGATTAAAGATTAGTATACCTTGTTAGTGAGATTTTAAATGTACGTTATATCCTACAATGTTTCACTATACAGGCAAAAAAATGAAACTCGCAAAAATTAAATACGACTGCGGTTGTTTAAATCTTTTATGTTTTCTTTACTCCTTGCTAAACTAACAATATTTTTTACACAAATACTATTAATCTGGATAGTTTTTCTTATAACAAAAAGAAGGACAGATTATAATTGTATTCATTATCACAAGTACTAAATATGATTTTAACAAGTGCTTCAAAGGTAAATTTTTTTTAGTTCTGTTAAAAAATTAGTCTAGCTTGAAATTATTTTTTTATTTTTGGTTGCAGCGTATTAATCCATAATAAAGCCGTTTGAATTTACTTTTTGTTTTCAGTTATTAATCCATGTGGGTCTATGAAAAGAAACAATGAGCTAAAGTTAAGTTCAATTAAATTTTAATCTAAGTATAACTAAAAGATACAAATTTCGATCGTAAACATATAAATGAAAGTTTTAAAGTTCATTTAGACGATTAGATGTAGTAAATAAGCCCAGCTCCTACAACATTATACAAATCACGTTTAATACGCGATCCCGCTTAATACGCGACTTTTACCCACTCCCTTGAAACGCGTCTTAATCGGGTTCGACTGTAGTATGTTGTAGTTTTAAATAGTATGTATATAATAGTATGTTGTTTCATTGTACTGTTCAGAGAAAAAGAAAAAAATTGCAATACTGTAAAATAACTACTGTTTCTCGCATGCTCGAATTGGATTGTACGGTCAGTTATTTTTATATGTATATATAAAAAAAAAAAAACTAGAAAATAGGAATTCTGCTTTTTTCAGAATTTAGTGTCGCCCCCGAGAAAAACAAAAATATATATGTATATAAATATAGATAATACAAAACATATTTCAGTTTTTAGACTTAAAACAGAAGCTTTTATTTTATATAAAATGACATCATTCGCATCCTCTGAAGAATTCCTCATTTACGATCCAGTCTTAAACAACATCTACAGTAAAGTATTCATAGGGCGTCACTATCGGTGAATAATACGCAGATACAAAAAAAAGAAAAAAAAAAAAGAAAAAAAAATGCAATTTAACAAATTACAACGACCATTTGGAAAAAGATTTTTTCAAAGACTAAAATTTAAGACATAAAAAATCGCACGGAGTTGATCATACATTACGTATGCCATGGATTACATTTTTCGGTACTGTAAATTTTTAAACCTCTCCGGAACTGGTCATACATTACGTACGCCATGGATTAAACATTAATATTCCTGGACCAATTTTAAATGAAATTTCATTCTTAAACTTCTAAACATCCCACAATGTTACTTTTTACACCGTCGCATAGAGAAAAAAATGTACTTTTAAATGCAATTTCTTTGAAAGCTGTATCTCAATTTGTTTCTGAGTTATTAATTTTTTTTGTAGTTTTTGTTACTTTTTTGTCATAGTGGCAACAGAAGTATCCATCTCTGTTGAAAGTAAAGGGAAAGTACAGATTACTGTATAGACCGATCAGAAAACGAATAAAATGCGGATTCAACCGATAAAACGCTTCAGATATGTTTTTGATCTCCTACCCTGACGGAGGGACAATAACCACTTTTCCAATGGTTAAAAACGGATTCACTCAAAAAACTCCAAAAAAAAAAAAATGGCTATTTAATGATTCATATGACTTCATTTGTTTGTAATATAGATAGCTAAATTAAAGGTAGTTTATAATAGCTCCATGTTTTATCAGAAATCATCTATATATATATTACGCTAACGTACGTGGCACAGAAATCGCGATTATTTGTTATTGTCTAATGGCAACGCCCGAGAAACGCATCTTATTGGTTATTGTGAAAAGTCCTTTGGCAGGATTTAGGGCGATCGGGTTTGTTTATATTTCGCCGTAGAGGAAAGAAAGAGCTCCATGATGTTTCTCTCTTTTGCTGCAATTATAGAGCTTCAAAATATCATTTGAAATGCCCGTAAAAGATCTCGGTGAATACTTGAAAGTGAAGAAGAAGTCGAATTAAGAACAGAAAATTGAAATAGATGGAATCGGGAATAAAGTTAAACACAGAGCATAAGCGATCGCTAAAATAGGCTTAATAACCGCAGAGTGCACGCGTTGCTTCTGAAATCCAAATTATTGATTTAAACGTTCCGGGGGGCACAACTGTGGAACTTTGAGTAAAACGTGCAATTTCTGCAAAGCACTATATTGGAAATGCGAATTAATCAGCAGCAAGAAATTTAAAAATGTTGTCATGACGTCAAGTAATTTTGTTTACTTCCCTCTGTACGGATCTGCGATTCGAATTTCAGGTTCGTTTAAGAATATTATTATGGGCCCACCAGAAGTAAGATACAATAAAACCTGCTTAGACGGAAACGACCAGTGATAAATTCCGTTTTATGCAGGTTATTTAAATTGAACAAAGCATAATAACATTTTTGGGGAGAGAGGGAAGCTGTAACTTTTTTTTTGTTTATTGCAGGATTCTATTAGAAACAGGCTTTACTCTATTAAAAAATAAATTTGCTGGATGGTACTTTTTAAAACATTCTATATAGTAATATTTGCTTACAATTTTATTATTTCTTTTTCAATTATTATAGTTTATGTTGTATTTGTAATTGCTTTTTCATCTAAAGATTTTAAATAAAAAAATTAAATTATTGAAAATATAATTAAATTTTAATTGAATTCATCAGTTAATTTGGAATAAAAAGAGCATGAGACATATAAATGAAAAAACTTAACCTGTGAATTTACACAACTTTGGATCTGAACAAGAGTCGGGCCCTGGTAATTTGCAGTCTCCACTCCCACTCCCCTATGTATGCACCTGCGATAAAAATTTCAGATTCATTTAAGAATATTATTAAGGCCCGGGCAACGCCGATCGGGTCAGCTAGTTCATTTAATATTTTTTCAAAATAGCACGTATTTTAATTACATTTTTTTTCAGTAGTTATGGGAAAATGGCAACAAAGAGATACAGTTACTATTTTCCAACTATTTTTTCTTTACTTTCTACAGCAGGGGTGGACAACTGTGGCATGCTCGACACCACTAAAATGTCATAGTAATCATTGCCTTATCTAATCATCGAATCTCTGCGATTCAGCAAGTCGGTTATTTCTTTAAAAAATAGTGGCATCCGGCGTGCCACATTTGCCCACCCCTCTTCTATAGAAATGGAGTATTTGAGTTGCCAAAATTAAACAAATGGCGCTAAAAACTACAAAAAATTAATATCTCAAAAATAAATTGAGATGCAGTTTTCAAACAAATTGCATTAAAAAGTACTTTTTTTCCCCAATACGACGGTATAAAAATCGAAAATTTGCGATGCTTAGAAGTTTAAAAAATCGCAGTAGAATATTTAACAGTACAATGATACATCTCCTTTGTTTTACGGCTGACTTATGCAACTAAACGTTATATTTTGGAGACGACATTTTATCTGCTGGGAGAGAGAAATAGCATATCGGAGGCAATAAAAGGAAATGGATAAAATGCAATGTAAAATTGAAATTTAATCTCTTATATTTTTTTTTACAGTTTTTGTAAGTTGTTTATACAAATATTTGAATAATTTTTTTTATGTTTATGTGAACAGGTATTAAAAATAAAATTAAATAAATAAAAAATAAAAGATTCGATGATTTTACCTTTTCCTGCAAACAATACTTATTATTTTTCAATGTACATAATAGGAAAAAATTAAGCTTTTATGTACTTCAGACTTCTGCAGTTATTTACTGTAAATTAATGTTTAATTTAATCATCTATAATTACAAATCCTTATAAAAAGCTGTGATTCTGGTTTATAAAAATAAATCACGAATCTTTATTCTTTTCAAGAACTTGCAACGTTTCGTTTTTTATCTGTTCTGAAGTACTGGGTACTGAAATACAAATCGTCTCCAACAATTTTCTATCTTTTTCCGGATGTCCTCTACTTTGATAAGGGTCAAGTGACAGGAGTAGGTAAGAAGTTTCTCACTTTGATCTCTAACGAAAAGACGATCGCTTGATCAGTAATTGTTTCTTTTGAAATTTCGTCATGTTTCGTTGACATATTGTGTATCCTCCAGACACAGTAGTGACAATTATGAAACTAAATTTTGTTGCATGGAAAAAAAAATGTATTTATTTCCTATTGTTCTGATATTTTGGAATTGTGAGAAGTTTTAGAAATAACTGATTAAATTTATGAAACTTTATTTATAATCATCGCTAATATATATCTATATATACACCGGCGTGCAAAATGATATGAACGATCATGTGACTAAACAAAAAATGGAATTATATTACAGGGTTCGCACGCTATTAAGCCACGCCTCATTTTGTAAGGACTCTACCACCAGTAATCGCATAAAACTATCTTCTTGCTAAGGAATCGTGAAGAAAATAATCTTCATAATAATACTGGTGGTAGAGGCCTTACAAAGTGGGCGTAGCTTAATAGCATGCGAACCTTGTATTAATCCACATATAAACCATATAAATTGATTTTATGAAATTAAATAGACAATATAAACATGAAGAAAGTAATGCAAAACAATTTTTATAATTACAATATATCACATTGCATATTTACTGCATATGCAATAGGAGCAAAATGATAAGAAAGGAGCAAATGCTTCTAAATTATAGAAATATTGCATGTCAATTGGGCTTCCTTTGTGTTTAATCATTTCAATGCAACATTACAGCATAGAGTTTACGCGGTTTAAAACTTGTCGAGGAGACAAACATGCCATACATACTTCACAAATGTGAGATTATAATTCTGCTTCATAGTCATACTGGACGATTTCACCATTTTTTTCAGTAGATATTGCGCACATAATATCCCAAATGTTCCTCATGGTATTTAGGTCCAGACTATCGGCTGGTCAATCAAGTGTGGGAATCTTATTTATCTTCAAAATCTTCAAATCACTTCTTTGTGTCTTCTTTAGAGTGGATTGAAGCGTTGTCTTGTTGAAAAATATAGTCAAACCAGGTAATTTTTTTCACCCTGGTTCAACAAATAGCGGTCTAACATGTGAATATAGGTATGTCTATTTTTAGACCTCCTAGAAAATCAATTCTAAGATTACCTCTCAAGGAAAAGCACCCCAAACCATTAGTAATTCACAAACATCCCTATTGCAACACATTAGTTATTTCGTAAGCTTTTAATTCTTTCTTTTATCTTGATCAAATATCAACACACAGTGTTTTTCAACATTCTAACTAATTCTAATTATCAGATTCTTTAAGCCAAATGTAAAGTAGTTTATTTGTTTAGAATTTCAAATGCGCTCATTTTAGACTTTAATTAGTTTGAAAAATTTAAAGAGGCAACTAAAACGGAAGAAGAAAAACAGTAATATTCATACTGTTTTGGCCGCTTTCGGAATTTATCTCTTTTTTCCGAAGAGTTTAATTGTATCAAGTCTTTAATTAATTTTATCTACCTTTGTTTATTTATCAGCTGATTTGTTAATCACTTAAAGCTTTCCCTTTATTGAATTAGTCCTCGCGGCAATTTGTTTTTGAATAAGCTAGATGTGTTTTAATGGCTTAGAATGCAGAGCACTAATGTATTTTAATCTTAACATTAATCTTAAGATAGTAAAGGAAGTTTTGCTACAAATTGGTTGAAACATTTTTTATATGTTTCTCAAGCTACCTCTTAAAAATCGACTTATAAATGAAAAGACATAAATTATCAGTATATTCTACTTATTTTTATGTACAATCACAAAAAAAAAAAAAAAAAAAAAAAAAAAAAAAAAAAAAAAAAAACTGCACCACTCCATATTATTTTATCACCAAATTGATCCAGAGAAGTGGGAGGAGTGCATTTCGACTAATAATTGCGTCTATGTTTCGAATTATGAATATAATTTTGGAAACAGATGTCATCTAAATATTTAAAATTGTACTAATTTTGAATTTTTAATGGTAGCACTTAATTTCGTTAAAATATTTAAGTTTTTCGGATCAGCCAGGAAAAAGTATAGTTTGTGTACATTTCCTAAATCTTCATAATGTTATAAAATAACATGTGTTATCCATAAATTGCGAAAAATACGTTCAATAAACTGGGACACAATAATAGTTACCAGAAAAATGATACAATATTTATATATATACATAAAAGAGAATTAAACAAACCTCGCCGTATCTAAAAGAACATTTTCACCAAAAATGAAAATAAAATTTGTCTTATTTAATCAGAGCATTTTTGAAATTGTGTATTTGATGGAAACGTCTTTAAAAAAAATGGTGCCGACCGAATAAAATTTGTGTAAGAGACGCCGGAATACAAAGGGTTAAATAAATAAAATCCCTGCCGGCCAGGTCTACAGGCGGAGGTAGATTTCGAAGTTAACCCTAGAACTACCGGAAATTTTACTCAAGTTTTATAAAAACATTCTACACCAGAATTTTTACTTAAAACTATTTAATTTGTTTATTAAACTAATAATTGTCTGATTTATACATTTAGTTTCTTTTGAAGAAATTTCTGGTTTGAATAAATATTTTGAATGTACATGTCGGGTCCATTGGACCCTTCTGGTAGACAGAGGGTTAAGTAAGTGTATACTAATTTCACAAACAAAAACCAAATCATGATTAGAGATAAACCCACTTTAACAATTTTATCTGGGCCGCTTTTGACGAGTTTTTATTTCATTTTTATATAATAACTGGTTTTATCAGAATCATGTTAGGGCGGTATTAAAAAAAATACTTTTCTGTGCTCAACAACTCGAAATTTTCTGCCATAACTCCAGATTCATTTTTAATAGGAAAAACATGAAACTTGTTGACGTGATTTTTGAAGAGATTTATAAGCGACCTGTGTTTTTAATTTCCGTTTAATTAATTAAACCTTGATACATAAACAATTGTTTTCTCAGTAAGACAATATTTTTCGTTTCTAACACAATCGCTTCGGGAAATTCCGTTCAAAATGCCCACTTTGACGTCATTTTTTGAAATATATTCTGCCTCTGTCAAAAAATCGATCATTACGGTACATTATATAGTTTCTGAATAAGCGAATCTACCAATTGGATGCGTTTGAGAGCAAAAATGAATTTAAAAATGAGTCAGAAAATAAGCAGTTTGGATTTGAATACTTCCTTTTCCAACACAATCCGCTTCGGGAAATTCGGTTCAAAAGGCCCACTTTGACAGCATGTTTTAAAATATATTCTGCCTCTATCAAAAAATTGACCATTACGGTACATTATATAGTTTCTGAGTAAGAAAAGGTACCAATTGGAAGCCTTTGAGAGTAAAAATGAATTGTAAAATGAGTCAGAAAATAAGCAGTTTGGATTTGAATACACCCTTACTAAGATGATTTTTTCTTCATCCGCTATGTATTTTTAATTTGTTTTTGCTGTAAGAATTGGTCCTACCCAAAACTTGTCTATATAGATGTTGTAGACAATATTAAGAAGATATATGATAAATTCATGGGGATTTTATATCTTTTGAATTGACGGAGTTATGGATTTTTTTCTTCTTCAACCACCCTTTTTGTTTTCGTTTTTAATTTTTTTTTTGCGGTACGAATTGATCCTATCAAAAACTTGTGAATATAAAAGTTGTAAATAATGTTAAGGAGATTCATGATAAAATTAATTGGATTTGACATCTTGAGAATTGACGAAGTTATGAATTTTTTTCTCCCAAAAACCCTATTTTTTGCGTCCCTTGAGCCCATTTTTAACTTTATCAAAAATCTGTGATACATAAATTTTTGGCCCTATTTTTAGAAGTAATAAAAACTTTAAACTGATTCGATATGTACAAAATTTAAGAAGTTATAGGGGTTTTTCGGTTTTCACAAAACCCCTCCCTATTTCCATCCTCTTGGTCCGATTTTGCCCATTAACGAACTCGACCGAGATTTTATGCCCCTTGATTTTATGTATCAGTTTGGAAGAGATTGGTGCAGAATTGTGGAAGTTATCGTGTCCAGAAGAAAGTGATATATATAGATACATAGATAGATAGATAGATAGATAGATAGATAGATGTATAAAGTTTTTTACTGAGGGTGTTTTTGGGCACTAGGGGTCATGATCGGTGTAGATCTGCAAATTATTTTCAGAAATTCCAACATAGGAACGACGCCAATAGGTAGTATTTCATATGAAATCTACCTAAAAGTAAATGAATATGGAAGTAAGCATTCGTTACCATGTTTTTATGGATAGTTAGCCAGACTCACTGCACTTTGGTGTAAGAAATATGATTTTGAGATTAGAATATGTTGTTGACAATGAAAGTAGACATGCAAATCCTTTATTGTACGCATATAAAACATTTGGAGGACTCAGATGATGAAGGTGATAAGTGACACAATCTTCATTTTGAGGAAATGAACTGAACAGTTTCGAATATCTATTTGCCTTTATTGTCAAATGCCTTCTTTATCAAGTAAAATCTCTGTGAGTATTATGTTTTTTTCAAATAGTAATTTAACAGATGGTAGAGGACAAATGATTGTCTTCAATCATATGATTAACACTTTTTTTTTTTTTTTTTTTTTTGTCAAACACCACTTTTATCATCTGAGCTCTTAAGTAGTGTGAAGGAATATTAGGCATTAACCCTTTCAGGGGCAAACAACTTCAGCTGCTAAAATGTTAAAAAGATTGGATGACAGCGGTATTTATGAACAGATTTATATGAAAATAAGTAAAAGCTTTACATCGCGTACATTGTATAAAGCAAAATTTAATTCCTAAAATCTGGTGCCAATCTCGCATTTAGGAATTAAAATTAAGTGGTATGTATAATACAACGGTGCCCTTCAAGGAGTTAGACTTTAACCCTAGAACTACCGAAAATTTTACTCAAGTTTTATAAAAACATTCTACACCAGAATTTTTACTTAAAACTATTTAATTTGTTTATTTAACTTATTATTGTCTGATTTATAAATTTAGTTTGTTTTGAAGAAATTTCTGGTTTGAATAAATATTTTGAATGTACATGTCGGGTCCATTGGACCCTTCTGGTAGACAGAGGGTTAAATGAATAGTGATGCATATCTGCAGCACTTTTTATTTAACTCTGGGAAACCACTATACTTATATAGCAATATTAATCCTGCAACAATTACAAAAATATGCTATTAAATAAAGTTAAAAATCTATCGTAAAATTTCTGGTGGCTAATCCTTAATATAAGAATAAAAAAACACAATTCTAAATGAATAATTCATGCATTTAAGGGTTAAGTTTTACAAAATAAAAAATTATATAAAATAAGGTATTTAGATTCATACTTATTAAAATATTTACTAATTTGCAATAATTTAGGTATAACATTAGTTTTTACTTGTATTGCAGATGTGCAACAACGTAAGAAAAGGTTGACGTATTATACGAAAAATGTATCTCTGATTTTTTTTTCATTATTTTTCCTGTCTAATAGACCTTTTTGAGAATCATATATAATTTTTTCGAAATAAAATAAAAAATCATGCATTTAAGGGTTAAAGCACATAAGCTTCCTGTACACTTATTTGAATGTTATAGCGCCACTTTTCGAAGAAATTTCTTTCGGGAACGTTTTATGTAACAAATGGAAACAATTAGTTCAGTTTTCTGTTGTTTAAATGTCGTCAGGTTCGGAGAAGTAAAATTCACCCCAGAACTGTCTGAAGAGGTAACTTATTTTATGCTAACCCTGTATCTAAATAGATACACACGTTCATACAAACTTATAAACATGCATACGTACATACACATGTACATACCTATAAACCTACGTACATACATACATATGGGCATTCTCTGAAAAGTGGCTGTTAAAAAAAAAAAAAAAAAAAAAAATTGCAGTCCAATAAAATCGCCTCAAAAATCTCAAAATTTAGCATACAAGTAAGTACCTTATTGCTATATATATATATAATAATATGAAACAAACTGTACCTGATAGATCTTCTGAGATTTTAATTTCAAAGCACTTTCATTGCTAAAATGTTTAAATAAATGATTGGCACCGGAATTCAGAAACAAATTTATTTGTAAATAAGAAAAATGCCATATTTCACATATATATATATAAATATATTAAATAGAAAAAAGTTTATAAAAAGTCTGGTGCCGTTATGGCGCCATTAAGTGATTTCATAAACATATCACCGCCCTTGAAAGGAAAAGAAATTGGAATCGCCCAAGAAATTGGAATTAGAAGTCATACTGTCAATAAATTATATATATTTTTTTTCATTCTATGTCAATTGAAAAAATAAAGATAAAGCATTAACATTTAGCAGAGTTAATGTTTATTTGAATTAGTGCAATTTTTTTTTTAAATTTCTCCCAGTAAAATAATAAAAATTAAAAATGTATTATCTTCACTTACGCTAATTACGTCTTATCAGTTTTTTAACCCCTTAACGGTCGCTTAATATTTGGAAAAACCATAAAAAAAGTGCCTAATTTTTATTACAGAAATTGAATAATTATAAGGTTTCTATATAAATTATACAATTAGTTTTTTTTTAAGGCGAAAAAAAAAAGATGTTATAGAACAAATTCACATTTCTGGAAAAGCCATCATGCAAGAGTTCTGTGTTTTAATGTTTGTTTTATACCATACAAATTAATGCGAATAAGACTTTTATTCTTCACATCTTAGATCTTTATTTATCATGATCAAACAAATTTTTACAAATAATATTTGAAATAATATAATACACATTAAATTTTTATTATTGATAATTTTTTTGAGTGTGATATATTTCGAAACATACAACACAAAGTCCAATATCACAATCAGCGCCAGACGCCAAACCCAAACATTGCTATTCAAAGACTTCACAACGAAATGCCAGTTAAATTTTTCTGGTTTCGAAGTTTTTCCAGCAATAAATCTCCAGCCCGGAAATAGGACGGCCACGAGAAATAACGAACGACACCTCAGCCCGTGATATTGACGGGAGCGAGAATTAAGGAGTTAATTAAGGAGTTAATGTGTATTTTATTGCATTAGATTTTCTTATTTTACTGTTTAGTACATATATAAATGGATTTAGATCATTCCCTCATATGTTAAAATTATGAGGGAATGATGAATTACTTCTGAAAACCATGTTATACAAAAATGATTAGTCTAATGAATATTTTCAGTTACTAAATATCTTTTGAAACACATTTCTAATAACATAACAACATAAAAAAGACATTTCATTAGTTTTTATTAAATTTATAATAGATGAGGGAATGATGGATAATAAAAATACTCACTTTGATCTAGTACTTGAAAGTCACGTGCTAGCTATTCAGGAATGTTTTTGAGCAAATAGTAAGATAGCTGCTTCACTTTACTCATGTACAAACTGTCCTAGACATATATAAAGCATGTGCTGCTTTCTACTAAGTAAATAGGGTCAAATTTATAGTTATATGAGGGAATGATGACAAATACTAGGGACATCATTAAGAAGTGCTCTAATTCTTTCATTATATAAATTATAAATGTAATTAAATGGCTAAATATTTATTTAAGTATGTTTAATGGATTGAGAAAAAAATAATTATAAACATACGTGCTGCAATGTCAGAGAAAGCATTTTCTTTCCTACATGTGTGACTGGGCATATTGTGAGGGAATGATATTTACATTAAAAAATACATTTAATTTATCGTATTTCAATTTCAATAAGCAAATAATTACAGTTTATATGTATAACTGATTAATACTGATAGTTTAAATCACTTTTTCTTTTTGTAATTTCAAAAATATGTCTTCAAGACCTCTGGGACATAAAAAGGTCACTTTTCAGAGAATCACTCATATATACATACACATAATACATAAATAGTGTACATACAAACGTCCAATCGCGGAAAAAAAAGTAAACATCCCCTACTAACTCCTCAACAAATTATCGTAGAAGAAAGTTACTTCTTCATTTTTTTCAATGGCAATACCCAATTTTAACAAGATATTTCAAATCTTCGGTTCAAACTATGCCTAGACACCGAATTTCAAGTCATTTGAATGATAAGTTTTTGAATTATAAACATTCAAAATTTAGTGCTTCTAATGTTAAATTACATTTTCATATTTTTATTTATATCTCCTGAAATTATACTCCTAATGTGCTAATTTTTTGTGTAGCAATAATACTAATATATCTAAACATAAATACGTTGAATTTGCAATTTTTATAATTGTATGATATGAATTATGAAATTAATATTCGAAAGAATTATGAATTGCAACCTACAATTTTTTTGACGAATTTAGATTTATTAAGTCCTGCTTTATGAAAATCCAAAATTTCACATTTTCCTTCCAAGCAGTTTTCAAATTATGCTTAAAAAAACGCCAAAATGATGGTTTAACCCCTTAACGCTCGAATTAAATTGCGGTTTAAAACTTCAAATTGCTTATTGGCACCACTTTTTTGAAAAAGAAATATTCACCTTATTTAATGACAGGTAAAACGATGCTAAAATAAAGCCAATGATACTATTTTATAAAACTGGTGAGAATCAAAAAATCTGCGTAAAAGACTCAGCCCGTGAATATGACGGGAGCAAGAATTAAGGGTTTAAGGGGCCATGTATGATAGAAGTGACTAGATATTTTGAAATTTTTTCTGCTATCCTGTAATCTAGCAGTCTTCAATGATTGCTTGAGTGGCGCTTAAGATGTCTTGATCAAGAAGGAGGCTCTCTCGGTCAACAATCGAGTTCCGAACTTCAATTTGGATACAGCCCCTAAAATACGCTCGTTTTAAAATAATTAATTTCTTGGAATCTTATCGTACGGATTGCATAAAAATTTGTTTTTAGGCAAATTGAAGGGTGTAGAGTTCATTTATGCTGTCAGAATTGTGCACTGCTATTGAAAAAAAACAAAGTTATGGTTCGTTTTAATATGTAGAGGGCCCCCTAAGCAAATTTTATATACATCACTTAAAAATAGACTCTATTTCCAATCGTTCGGTACCAGTAACTTTCTTCGACGATAATTTGTTGAGGAGTTAGTAGGGGGTGCTTACTTTTTTCCCCCTCGACTGTACGTATATACATACATATATACATTCACATAATGCGTACATATACAGTGTGTCCATGTATAACCTGACCGACCTTTATTTTCGCAACCGTTGGTCCTAGATGCATACTTCCAATTACAAAAGTGGTCAAAATTAGGTGCAGAGTTAAGATAAAAAAGTTTGAAGCGAAAAAACAATTTAGCAAAGAATTACAGAATTTAAATTTTTATACGGTCCCCCGGTCCTATAAGTTATATTTAGTAAAATTTTCCTGTTACACTGACAAGTAAGGCCAAAAAAAGTCCCGTTATTCTACGATTAAAATTGACCGAGTAATAGCTGTTTAAAGTTGGAGCATATTTTTTGCTTCAAATTAGGGGTCATTCACAACTTTAGTAGAAATATAATTATCATCAGATATATTAAAGAAATAGGTGAGAGTAACATTAGCATTGCAATATAACTTTGAAATCTTTAATCATTCTGACATATTACTGCAAAATATACAATTTGTACTGAACATAAAAGAGGATAAAAATAACAGAATTTATGTTAAATCAGTGGTTCCCAACGTGGGGCGTAGGTCCCACAGGGGGGCAATTTCAGATTTGGAACTCACTCATTACTTTTCTTCTTCTTTTTTTTTTTTTTTTTTTTTTTTTAATAATGTTTTAGGTTACAAATAAAAGTAATACATGAAACATTTAAAAATAAATAAGTTTCGTTGTTGAATTTTCAAAGATTTCCAAATCAAAATGTTTAAAATGGTACCTGTGCCAGAATAATTATATGAACAAACTTTTAAAATATTCTACCAGCCCCTCTTTCCTTTATTATTTTTAAAAATTTCTATAATTTTTCTGGTTACTAGTATATTATGCAATTTTTTCAATCATTTATCGAATGAGTTATTTTTATCAATTCACTCTGCTGCATGGAATACGAAGAAAGAAATTTTTCCATATGAAATTACTTAAGAGTATACCGAAATCTAATTGACCCTAAAAAATATTTGAAAATAACTAAATTTGATACTACCAACTTTATAAATTTTTAATAGCATTAGAAAAGGAAATAGATAAATAGTAAATATCTATGGCTGTACTGCAGGCCTTTTACACAGCAAATGAATATATAACATATATAATATAAATTTGAAAATGTAGTAATGCATGGTAGTTAATTAACGATAATTGAAGAGGGAAAAAGATAAATGTGTTTCGATTGGGATTTTGATGTCTACTTAAAATTCATAAACATCAGAATCTTGGACTGCTTCTTGTGTATTTTGTTATCCACAGAAAGAAAATTTGGTGCCCAAAGCTGTTCCAACAGTTCTTAACAGGTTATTAAAATGGATTATAAAATGTTTCACTATTTTAATGCTAAGTATGAGGTCTCTTTAAGCACTTTGGGAAGATAAAAATGCAGATCATATACAACAGTTTCGTTAAACATCGAATGAAGTTGGGAAAGCAAACTATTTTGGCATAAAAGTAAAGATTTTTAGCCCCATTGCATTTATAAAATAATATTAAAAACATATTTGTGACACAAAATTCACTTCTATGATAAGTTAATCCGGGTATGATAAGTAATGCCGGGTGTTGCTTTTCGGCAACATACCCAATTTAGGCTCTAAAGTACTATTAGAATAATATTGAAGCTATAATGCCAAATGCTGCCAATAAAATACATTCTGAAAATATTATTAAATCGATTTTTAATATGTAGATGGCAACACTTGTGCTGTTTGAGAATAAAGATAGACTTATTTTTTCAATTGTTGTTACTTGTTCTTTTTGTTTTATTTGGCAGCTTGCGAAATACCCTATTTTGTTCTGCAATGAGCAAGTAAAATTTATTTCTTATTGTAGTCCCTAAAATTCTTGTGTGTTTAATATTATAGAATTTTATCAAGGAAAATTATTTTTGCAATTAAAGACCAGTATTGCCGATTAGTAACAAACTGTTTTTTAGCCGTAAACCACACTTAAAACAAAATAGGATTTTTTAAAGTATTTTTCACATGATTTACTTGAAAAATGAAAACCGAAAAACGTTATTACAATGATTTTTGAAAAATCAGATATTGAAGGGTTAAGAATGTGAAATGAATAGTTATAGTTAAAACTCTGTTAGGCTTCCTTCAGGTAAATCGAGTTCACTTTTAAAATAATAAAATATATAAATTTCAGAATATGTGTGTGAGGAGGTGGGGTTAGGGAGGACATTGTGATTTTACAGATGCTTCGGTGGGGCGTGGACAATAAAAGATTGGGAACCACTGTGTTAAATAAAAGGATGAAAAACAACAACCTCAATTCTTTACAAAAAGAACCGTCTTTCAAATTTTAGATTGCGTCTCGTTTTTTAGCTTTTGAAAATTGATTCACATGTATTTTTTAGCGCTGAATCCGAAAATGACCTTCATTTTAAATCATCACGTCAGGTTTTTTCTAAAATCGCAAATTTCAAAGTTAAAAAGCTCAAAGTTGAAATTGATTACCCCTCTCCTCCCAACCACATCGCACCCCTGAGCTGTTTAATTGTAAGTAACCCAGTATAAGTCACAAAATTGAATAAATTATTCAATTAAATAAAATTAAACTGAATAAAAATGTCTTACATCTACTTTTAGTTTCAGATTTTTCGCTATTTTTTAACCTTTAAATTTACGATTTGCGAAAAATCCTGACATGATGGTTAAAAGTGAAGGTAATTTTTTTATTTAGCGTTAAAAAATACATAAAACGTAATTATAAAAGTTAAAAAATACAACCATCGCAGATTTATGTTATCTAATTTAAAACCATTTCTTAAACTTGTTGACGGTAATCTATCCGAATTATTTTATGCTATCCACTAATATAAGTATGTATAAGATGGTAAGCGTCAAAAATCCTAATAATATTACTTTATAATCGGATTTAAGTCAGTATGTAAAATTTTAACTTCGATCGGACATTTGAAAGTCAGTTAAAGTTCGAGTACAAATTTTAAACTGGAAAGACGATTGTTGCAAGTTAAATAAAACCTTATGAAAATAACATAATTTTTGTTAAAAGAAGTCATAGCCTCAAATCCTTATAAAATACAACATATGTTAAAATACAATTATTTTAACTAATCTGAAATTTGACTAATAAAGTTAACTAAATCGTAATAGTTGTACGATTTCTTTCAAACCGCAGATACCTTGAAATAAGTTTAAGTACTTTATATACGACCCCTGAAAGCATGGTTGAAATAATCTGTTTTGATATGTAAGAAAGTGATATAAGTCATGCATTTCAAAGTTTCATAACTCGGTCAATTTTAATGTTAGATGAATGGGACTTTTTCTGTCTTACTTGTTAGTGTCATAGCAAATTTTTATTAAACATCACTTATAGGACCGGTAGACCGTATAAAAATTTAAATTTCGTAATTTTTTAATAAATATATTTCTTGACCAAAATCGCTTTAAAAATAATTCTTTACCTTATTTAAACCATTTTTGCAAATGGAAGTATACATCTAGGCCCAACGGTTGCGAAAATAAAGGTCGGTCAGGTTATACGTGGACACACTGAATACATGCACATAATACCTACATAGCGCACATACAAACATGTGTGGATTGATACGTACATACGTACATAATGAGTGTTACCAGGTGTCCCGCGTAAATCAGGGCTCTAAATGCTCTGGAAACCACTAATTTCTTACAGTTTATTTCGCCATGTTTAATCGCAGATAATTCTGCCATTAGATAAGGCGAGGAAAATTACTTTAAAATACTGGTGTACAGAGCAATTGGAGCCTCGATTTACGCGGTATACCTGCAAACACTAAACGACCAAAAAAAAGAAGATTCTCTTTTGAAGTCGCTTAACCCCTTGAGGGGCGGTGGGATAGAATATATACCACCTAATTTAAACAAGATTTCACCAGAAAATTTTAACTAAATTTTATATTTTTAAATTTTTCGGAAGTCGTTGAAAAATTGCTTTTCCTTATTTAAAAATAAAATTTTTCGATTATTCCGGTGAGAATTCAATATTTAGAGGCATTTTTGCTTTCCCCTCAAGGGGTTAAAAATTAAAGCATTTGCTTATTTTTAAGAGCTCGCGCTAATAACGCGAAGACACTACTTGCAAGCTATGAAAGCTATCGATCATTACTACTACATTAGTTATTTAATAAGCATTTATTTCTCTTTTTTAATCTCAGGCATACGCTCACAAATAATATATTTTTTTCTTTTTAGAATTAAAACTAATTCTCCTTATCAGATTTTTTTAAAGCAAAATGCAGCTTAGTGAAACTGTTTATTTATTTAAAATTTGAAATGGGCCCATTTAAGTCTTTAATTACTTTAAGCAATTTAAACGTGCAACTGTTTGATGTAGAAAACTCTAATCTTCAAATTTGGGGTCTAATTGTTGATCTTTTTATTGCAGATAGTTTGATTTTATTTAGTATTTAATTAATTCGATCCTCCTTTATTTGTTTTATCATCGGATCTGTTAATCCCTTAACGCATTCTCTTATTGAATTAGCATTCGCATTAATTTGTTTCGGAAAAGACAAGATGCGTTTTAATGGGTTCTTCGAATAAAGGACTTTTTTAAGATGGTTTATTGATGTGTTTATACCATGGAACTATTAATAAAGGTTGTATTTATGACGGCCAATTATCTGCACGAGGGATATAGGCCCGGGGGGAGTGCCCTTCGTGGGGGTCTTTCTAAGGGAACCTAACCCGTATTAACGCTTGGAAATCCAAGGTTCGAAGAAAACCACGAAAACTCCGAACGATTAGGCCGACGGGCGCGATTGGGATCGAACCCAGCACCTCCCGTCTACCAGATTCGAGAGCAGAACCTCTCAGCCACTGGTGTCTACTATTAATAAAGAGGAACTGACATATCTTTAAAAATAGTGAAGCTTCAACTGTAACCGTTTTCTAAAGGGCTGATTACAGCTAAAGGAAACGTCCACCAGCAAATTTAAATGGAATTTTTCTCCTTATTTCAACGCCCTATTAACGAAAATTTCAGTCATAAATAATGGTACAAACAGATATTCATTTTTACTGGTGGAAGTTTACTTCGACAGTAGTCAGGCCCTGCGTTTCCGCCATATTGTGACAACCTAGACAACCTCCTGTTAGCGTCAGTGAAACAGATTATAATACCTGGTAAAACTGTCACCAGTAAAAACAAATAGAAATTTGTTGCATAATTGTGAGAGAATTTTTCCCTGAATAAGGTGCTTAAAGAAGACGAAATTTTCTATTCAAATTTACTGGTGGAAGTTTGCCCTAGCAGTAATCTGAAACTGTTGATCAGATTTAAAGAAAAGAGCCGCCATCTCGTGACAACGTCCTCAGTTACTTCACTCGCAACTAATAGACAAAGCATTATATGTCTCTTCCTCTTTATTCAAAAATCCATTGTTTATACTCCCGCGTTTTGAAGGAAAAAAAACGCTCGAACTTTTTATCGATCAACATGAACATCAACTAAACACAAGCAAGAAGGTTTGGGTTGGAATATTTTGGTTTCATGTCCAGTTTCTGGTTGTCTTTAAGCTGAAATTTCGAATTCAAATTGCAGGACTCTATCAGGACCCGTGCAGGACTCTAGTCCAGGTTCAGGGCTCCACAGGTCCGTTTTTTGAATATCAGTACTTTTGAAGAAAATTTTTCATACAAAGTTTTTTCAACATTTGCAACAAAAATTATCTTTCAGGTAGATTTCTACAAAATTTGTAAGAACAATCTAGAGAAAATATTTTTGAAGTGAAAACTTCTTTAGGCGCGTTGAGCTTTTTTTGAGATGGGGAAAAACCACTGATTTCGAGACACTGTAACGTAACGACATGCTAGCATTTTGACACATAGACACTAGCGCGCCAAGCGGTGAATGACAGGAACTTTTCCCCCTTCAGCTCAATCCGCAAAAGAAGAAGGAAGCTAAAACTCACTTTTTCTCCCGGCGTATTGCTAAAACAAATTATTATTTTGTTTTTCGTCAGTTAAAATGAATTATACCGTATTCGTGACCTACCTATTTCGTGTAACTAAAAGCCGATAACGCTGTATTTTATCGTGTTGATGGTGTGGTCAATAACCAACAGTACTGGCGGGAATTTCGATTACGGAAGATAAAATACGGGGCACAGATGTCAGATACGCACTTGGGTACCTAATTGACAGCAAAATGGCGTTACTTTATTTTACAAGGTAACCCGGCTACTGTTGCTTATTTATTAATAAATTGTTCATTTACTTTTATTTTATTTTTTTAAATTGTACAATTGTTTTGTTCTATAGTTATTAATGAAATTACCGTTTATTTATTGTTGTTTACTTTTTAAAACAATAGAAAATAATTTAAAAATATATATTGTAACTGGTATTGGAAAACGGGCTTTCGCCAAATTGACGTTAAAAAATCGCGCCAAACCTGGTTCGTATATCACATCTCTGCCAAATTCTCGGTTTTTTGATTTTTCGACTTTTTATCCAAATTTTCCGGATTTTTTAAATTTTTCCTTTCATTGTATCCCAAACACTACCTTCATACCAAATTTCAAGATTCTAGGGATACAGGACGTACCTCTGAGTTTTCATGATCGGTGAATCAGTGTCGAAAAGGCGAAAGTTTAAGTTCATATATCTTCTGAAATAAAAAAGATAGAAACGTGAAATTTCCGCATTTAGTTCCATTTCCACATTACTTTAGATTTACGAAGTTTCAAGTTTCTGGGAATCACCAACACAAATATATTGGGGGTCAAAAGTACCCTGAGTTGCTTCCAGAAAAAGATGCTTACGGCTGTGCTTTCAAGACTTGGCAGGGGCACTGCCGTGTCCCCAGATGCTTTCATTAGTGCTGCTACACAATTCAACGCATAAAACATTTCCTGACGATTAAAAAAACACACACGTAATTGTTGAAGTTTTCACTTCTATTGGCACTCCCGGAGTGCAACTGTTTTTTTTTTTTTTTTTTTTTTTTAATGGTATTTAAATAACGGATCGAGTGGGAGGTCAGAGATAGCAGTGGAATAAGATTTGAAAGTGATTGAACTAACAAAGTATGCTTCACATTTCGATAAACTGTATTCTGGAGGTGGAGTGGGGTAGGATAACTATTTCCAAAATAACCTAACGTTTTTAGCAAAATCACTGACAATTCAAGATGCCTAGAGCCAGCACCAATTCTCATTAATTTTACTTTTAAAAAATGTATAAAAAAATTCCGTGAACTTTGAAAAAAATCTTTATTGAAGTAACTAAGACTTCAAAGCTTATCACTGGAACTCAGTGTTGCCAGATGGGGGACTTTTTTGTCCCCAGATTGATGATTGTCACCGCTTTTTTTAATTAGAAATATTCGGCTAATTTAAAAACAGATCAAAAAATTCTGAAAAATAAGGTGAATTATACTATTTTAAAAAAAGTGGTGAATAGTCAAATAATCTGAATTAAAAAAAAATCCCCAATCTGGCAACAAAGCTGGAACTACTTCACCAACGGTCTTTCGATATCGTTTCTAATTTTGATAAAATGGTACACTTATTTCAGCTAAGAGGATCATTGCTTTTACGTAGGGCAGACTGACCGATAATTTTTCCGCAAATGCTGCAAACTTGCAAAACTTAAAACAAAAACTGCCTATCTTATGTAATGTTTCTTGCTAAAATGCCGCTTCTTGCAACAAAACCCTAAGTATGTAAGTTTGAAAGTACAAAATACATTTCAATTCCACCGAACACTTTCACATTTTTGAAACTTAAAGGCAGAAAGTAAAGAGTTCGACATTTACAAGCAGGAGTTAGAGCACAGGAACAATACGATCTCACTCGAATCGCCCACAGACTACCTTCTGAACGGCATTGGCCAACTCGGCACATAACGCATTAAGGCTGTTCTTAACTGATCTGCTCAACAAGCGCAAAAAGTTTTGACACATTTACAAATTCTTTGTTTAACGGCAAGGTATCAAATTGGAAAGCCTGGCCATGGAAGCGATTTGGAATTGAACTGTTTTTCCATTTTTTGATCAATGAATTACCTATTGAGTTATAAGGAATTTTTATCACGTGACAAACACGTTTTTCGTCCGCTCTTGAGTCTCTTTCTTCCTTCGCGCGGAAATTCCGTTCAAAACGCCCACTTTGACACTATTTTCTGAAAGATCTATTGCGTTTGCAAAAAAATGGAAAAAAAAGCTCAATTGCATAGTTTCTGAACAACAACATCAGCTAGTTCGAACAAAAATAAATTAAAACTTATGTCAGAAATTTGCCCTTTTGTATTTAAAAACAGCCTTAATGTATTTTAATCTTGATCTTATGACAAGATATTAAAGGAAAATTTTCTTTTCATCTAAATAATAAAGCTGTGTTTCTAAAAGCGGTAAAAGTTACCTTCCGGGTGGGTAGGTTTCTTGAAAATTTGTAAGTAAAACTTAAAAATAAGATATTTCTTTGAACTAAAGTTATACGTGTTAAAATTGAAAACAGTACATTTAAAGGATTATAAATACCTTTTAATAACCAGATTAACATGCTTCACACAGAGAACTGGGGACATTACCGAGACCAATCCTGATAAATAACTATTTTCTCAAAAATTAGAAAAATGAACTTGGTTAACTCATTAAAGCCGGTTGGCAAGAAAAGTTGCCATGTAAGGCGAACAAAATTTTTAAATTTGAGTACCAGTATTTTAGTTTGGAAATTTTCCGATTATCTAATCTCAAATTTTGAGCAATTAAATAATTCAAAATTTCAATGTGGAAAAATCTGGTGTAGAAGAATTAAAAGAACTCTAAAGTGGCTCGTCGTTAATGGGTTAACAAAACCACGAGATCACACGTATAATAAAACCAGGTGCTTTAACCCTTTCAGGGGCAAGTAATTGCATTTCTGTAATGTTGAATTCACACCGAAATATTCGAAAAATTTTGTTTCAAATTAAGGAAAAGCAATTTTTCAACCTTTTTTCTACCACAGTTAGAAAAGTAAATTTTAATTATAAGTTTCTGGTGCAAATCTTGATTAAAATTAGGTGGCATATAATGTATCCCAGCGCCCCTCTAGGGGTTAATAAAACTGTGTATGGATTCTGCATGAATACAAACAACTATTAAATAATTATTAAATCATGAAAATCTAGAGAAAAATGGAATGCATTTGCGAACAAACGGTATATGAAAAGCGTGTGAAGAACGATAAGCGGCCATACAAAAAATAAAATCTTTCGCATCCTTAATTTATTTTGTTCTTCCGTGAAGTTCTTCTAATCCGTTATAGATTGGGAAATGCTTTTACATTTTGATTTGTAATTACGTGTGTATACAAGTTATGAAAATTACAATTAAAAAGCTTCTAAAGAAAAGAATGGTTTTATTCTCGATAATTCAGAAACGATAATAATATCGGTTGCCTCAAATAAAAAAAACTACAAACCTTCTTACAATTTTTGAGAAGAATTTTTTGTGTTTCAAACACACAAAAATGTTACAAATTCTACCATTGAATAAATTAAAAATTCTGCGATTTAAATATCAAGTGGAAAATTTCTTATCTGAAATAGTTGTGCCATACTCTTTAAAAATTCTAGAGCCTGCATATACCTTGTTTTTAAATTTCCCTTTTTAACACTTTCCAACATAGTTGAAAAGTGTTTATGAATTCGGTTTGTCTGTCCGTCTGTCTGTCCACGCTCTATCTCACGTAAATGTACTCCGATTTTCCTGCAGTTGATATATATTAAGGATGTTTACCATGGAATGTTCGGTATTGAATATGATGCGTGTAGTATTAATAGTTCATTTACAGAGGCACTTAAAATAATTCCGTTACATTATGGTCTATAGGGAAAAATCGTTTGCAGTGTTTTTTAATGACATCACGCTATTTCAAATGCATTGAAATTGATACAAATCACTAAATTTCTCTACGAGAGGATTACTATACGAAAGGGGCTTCATTGCATTTATCGTTCATTTACAGCACCCACAAAAGAAATCTGTTACAGTGCTGTCTTTGAAAAATAATTGCTGGAAGGGGTTCTAAATTTCGGCATGCGCTTTCAAATTTAACTAATTTTAGCATGTGTTACTCGTTTTGTATAAATTATATATCTTGTATACAGGGCTGCACAAAAGAATTCACGTACCATTCTCCTTATTAGCGGAAATTACTGAAGGAGAATTTTCAACAGTGGTATGCATTTTCTAACTGAACTAATTTTTTGCATGCATGTTGTTTATAGTTACAAATCTATATATCATATACAGTGCTGCTCAAAGAATTCGGATAATTCCCGATTGTAGATGGGAATTGCTGAAATTGGCTTTTCAAATGTGTTATGCGTTTTGAAATAATTCAATTAGACATCCTATTTCAACTTGTTAAACGGTGAAATTTTGTTACATTATTCTCCATATGTTGGAAAGTGTTTCATAACCTTTGCTTCACGCATGATTTTTCCTTTCCTGTTCTTTTCTGTTTTCTGTCTTCTGTTTCTTTCTTTTTGTGAATTACTTTTATACGAATCTGAACGTTTTCATAAAATTATCTGTCATTAACATCCCATTAACCAAGTATACTTTTAACCATTTGGAAAAATGTTTATTGTCCTCGGTCAGGGTAGGAAATCAAAAACATATCTGAAACGTTTTATTAACCATTTGGAAAAATGGTTATTGTCCTCTGTCATGGTAGGAAATCAAAAACATATCTGAAACGTTTTATTAACCATTTGTAAAAATGGTTATTGTCCTCTGTCATGGTAGGAAATCAAAAACATATCTGAAGCGTTTTATTAACCATTTGGAAAAATGGTTATTGTCCTCTGTCATGGTAGGAAATCAAAAACATATTTGAAGCGTTTTATTAGTTGAATCCGCATTTTATTCGTTTTCTGATTGGTCTATACAATAATCTGTATTTTCTCTTTACTTTCAACAGAGATGGATACTTCTGTTGCCACTATGACAAAGAAGTAATAAAAACTACAAAAAAAAAATTAATAACTCAGAAACAAATTGATATACAGCTTTTAAACAAATTGCAGTTAAAAATGCATTTTTTTCTCTATACGACGATATAAAAAGTAATATTGTGGGATGTTTAGAAGTTTAAAAATGAAATTTCATTTAAAATTGGTCCAGGAATGTTAATGTTTAATCCATGGCGTACGTAATGTATGATCAATTATTTTTTATGTCTTAAATTTTAGTCTTTGAAAAAATCATTTTCCAAAGTGTCGTTATAATTTGTTAAATTGCTTTTTTATTTGGTCTTAACTTTCTTCTTTTGTCACATTACTATGAAAGCGGACTACTTAATTAAATAGAAAATAATGAAAATAATTACCACTTTATAGATTTTTCAATTAATTTTTCATCAATTGTTTTTTAATGAGATAGAAATTCAAATTATCATAACTGATTCGACTATTTAGTATACCTAGACATAATTAACCGTCTTGACTCTTTCTTTATTTTTCTTTCACACGTTATTAAATAAATTGTTTCTTATAACTTTATTAAGAAAAGACAAGTTTCTTTTGCTATTTATGGAGAGACATTCACATACAATTTTAGATTTTTATTTTCTTCTATCTTTACAAAAAGAAAGTATTGGATTCGCGAAAACTTTCGATTTCTGGTTTTCAATGGATTCACACGTTTTGGAATGTCCTGAACACGATTTGACTGTTTTTAGAAAATGTCTGTATGTGGTAAATAATTTGTGGGTGCTCTATCTCAAGAACTAATGCGCAGAATTTAATAAAGCTTTACAGTTAAACCTTAATATAAATTGGTGCTGATTAGTTTTTGGTACAAATCGCTCAACAGATGGCGCTGCTATGCTTTATTTTTCACGATTTCCGCTATAGCTCTATCTCAAGAACTAATGCACAGATTTTCATTAAACTTCAAATTCAGATATACTTTGATATGAATTGGTGCTAAATTGATGTAATTTCTTGTATTTTTTAAATGATTTAATTGACGTGATTTATATAGCAGAAAGTTTTGTGATGATCACAACATACTAATTTTAGAGTGTATATTGATCGAAACCAGACAGCATAGTCCTCTAACTTCTAATAAGATACAGAATTTAAATCTGAGACTAAAACATAAATACGTTTGTACATGATTTGTACAAACGTTTGTAGTGTAACAACGTGTACAAACGTACAAACGTGTAGTGTACAAACGTGTAACGTTTGTGACGTTTGTAGATTGATGTTTTGTACATTTTGGTGTAAATCGCTCAACAGGTGGCGCTGCCATGCTGCATTTTTAACGATTTCCGCAATAGCTCTATCTCAAGAACTAATGCACGGATTTTAATCAAACTTCATATTCAGGTATGCCTTGATATGAATTGGTGCTGATTAAGTTTTGTAGTAAATCACTCAACAGATGGCGTTGCTATGTTGGATTTTTCACGATTTCAGCAATAGCTCTATCTCAAGAACTAATGCACCGATTTTCATCAAGCTTCAGATTCGGTTAGCTGTCGGCATAATTTATTTCTGATTAAATTTTGGTGAAAATCTCCCAACAGGTGGCGCTGCTATGCTGAATTTTTCATGACTGCCGCAATAGCTCTACCTTAAGAACTAATGCACGGATTTTCATCAAACTTCAGATTCTGTTATACAATGATATGAATTTGTGATGATTATATTTTGGTGTAAATCGTACGACAGATGGCGTTGCTATGCTGCATTTTTCTGTTACGTTTATTGTCTTGTCTTGCTTTCTTTTGATGAAGTTATCTAAAATTAAAAACTCATTAACCAAGTATTTTTTCATGGACCTAACTTTCTTCTTTTGTCACATGACTATGAAAGTGGATTACTTAATTAAAAAGAAAATAATGAAAATAATTATCGCTTTACAGATGTTTCAATTAATTTTTGATCAATTGTTTTTTATTTAGATGAAAATTAAAATTATCATGATTTATTCGAGTATTTAGTGTACATAGCCATAATTAACCGTCTTGATTCTTTCTTTATTTTTATATCACATTTTTTAAAATAAATTGTTTGTTATAACTTTATTAAGAAAAGGTAAGTTTCTATTGCTATTTATGGAGAGACATTCACTTACGATTGTAGATTTTTACTTACTTCTGTTTTTACAAGAAGAGAGTATTGGATTCGTGAAAAATTAAGACTTCCGGTTTTCGACGGATTTATGCGTTTTAGAAGGTCCTGAACAAGATTTGACTGTTTTTGACAATTTGTCTGTCTGTGAATCTGTTTGTTTGTGACAAAAATTTTGTGGACGCTCTATCTCAAGAACTAATGCACTTAATTTAATAAAACTTTAGGTACAGTTAAACCTTAATATAAATTGGTGCTGATTAGTTTTTGGTGTAAATCGCGCAACAGGTGGCTCTGATATGGTGCATTTTTCACGGTTTCCGGAATAGCTATATCTAAACAACTAATGCATGGATTTTAATCAAACTTCAGATTCAGCTAGACGTTGATAAAAGATTTTGCTGATTATGTTTTGGTATAAATCGCCCAACAGGTGGCGCTGTATTGTTGCATTTTTTCAAGATTTACTTGATTTTAGCGATAGTTATATTTCAAGAACTAATGCACAGAATTTCACCAAATTTCATATTCTGTTAGACCTTTACATAAGTTAGTGGTGATTAGATTTTCGTGTAAATCATATAACAAGTGAAGTGGCGCTGCTATGCTATATTTTTCACGAGTTTCGCAATAGCTGTATCTCAAAAACGAATGCACGGAATCAGAGGCGGATTAACCACTACTCTGGCCCCTAGGCTTGACTTTTTTGCGGGGCCCCTATTCTGCTTCAAAGCGATATAGACCAGATGATTCAAAATACATGCCTGCTCAAATATCGCATAAACCACTGATGAAAGAAACGTACTTCCAATTACAAAAAGTATAGAAATTAAATAAACTTTTTAGATATGGTATTTGTTTTACCTAATAAAATTCTAAATTTAATTTTGATACTGCCCCTGGGGCTTATCTATCCATACTAATATTATAAAGAGGTAAAAATTCTTTATTTGTAGGAGGTAAGCTCTGGAACTACCGAATCGATTCCAAAAGTAATGGTATCAAAATGATGGCGTTAGTCCAACTTAGAACATAGGCTATATCTTATGTCCGTGCCACTGGCCAAAAGGGGGTGCAGGATTAAAAAACGTTCTAAAAATACGATTTTTGTGTTACTGAAGGGCCTAGAAACATGAAATTTGGAATGGCAGTTACTTATAAGATACTAATGATCTCTTAGGACATTTCTTAAAAAAAAAAAAATCGAAATTAAAAAAAGGTGAAAATGCGCGAAAAGCATTCTAAAAAACGTTCTAAATGGCGATTTCTACGCAATCTCAGAAAGTACCCAACCGATTTGAAAAGTAATGGCTGGAAATTGGTTTTGGCAGCCCTTGCTCCAATATAGGATCTATTTCAAGACGGCGTCACTACCACCTTGCGGTTGCATTTTAAGAGACGTTCTAAATTGTGATTTTTGTGATACTGAAGGGGCTAGCAACTTGAAATTTGGCATGTTAATTACTTATGAGATGTAAATGCTGTCTGAGAAGATTTCCTTAGAAATTTGAATTTTAAATGGTGTGAAAATAAACGAAAAGCGTTCTAAAAACGTTCTAAATAGCGATTTCTACGCAATCTCAGGAAATATAAACCGAAATGTTAAAGAGGGGAGGGGGGTCTAACATTTTAAATTTGGAATGGTAATTACTTCAAAGATGCAAATGCTTTCTAAGAATTGTCGGAAGAATATTCCAAATTTAAAAGGTTGAAGTGAGCTAAAACCGTTCTATATGCGTCTTGAATTACGATTTTTATGCAATCGTATAAAATACGAAACCGATTTCAAACATAACGGTTGCAAATTGATGGTGATAGAACCTGATCAAGCATAAGCTTATTTTACATCAGTACCACAACCCCTAGAGGGTTGCAGGAGCAAAAAATTTTCTAATTTGAGATTTCTGCGGTACTGAAGAGGCTAGAAACTTTAAATATAGCACGGCATATATAATATATAATATATAATATATAAATGTCCTCTAAGAACAGTCGAAAATAAATTCGAAATTAAAAAGTGGTGAAGCGAAGGGAAGGAGCGAAAAGCATTCTAAAAGGGTCCTAAATTACGATTTCTATGGAATCTCAGGAAATAATAAACCGATTACATAAGTTATTGGTTTCAAATCAAGAGTGATAGTCCCTGATCCTATACTGGCTATATTTTACGCCGGTGTCACTACCACCTGCTTGGCAGGAACATGAAAACATCTAAATTCCGTTTTCTATAGAATATAATGAAATACCAACCGATTTCAAGGTTAATGTTGGCAATTAATGGTGACAGTCTCTGTTTCAACATTTATCGAGACATTCTATTTCAACTCTGTTTCGGCATTTTATGTTGGTGCCACTAACACCAGAAAGGTCGTAAACTATTAGACAAGAAGCTTGGAATTTGCCATGATGGTTAACTTTAAGATCTAAATGTGTTAAGATGGTTTCTAAAAAATTCAAAACTTCAAATGAATACAGAAATGAGAGTATGAAATAATCATAAAAGTCTCAAAATACTTTCTAAATTATCATTTATTTGGAATTTGTTTTGGTTCTTCGTTTTAATTAAAATCCTATTTCTGTCTGTTGCACTTTTATAATGAAGTTTAGTCAAACTGTGGCTTAATTTGTAATTTTTGAATTATTCCAAAAAGTGTTCATCTAATAGAAAATAGTCATGCAAATATCACTTGGCATATTTCAACTATTACGCGAGCAAAGCCGCGGGGTTTGCTAATAGGTCATATTTAGAAAAATGTACTTTGCCTAAGAGAAACGAAACAAAAAAATTAAAATTAAAAAACTATTCTTTTACAGCCAAAACTTACCAAATTATGAATTTTATGTAATTTCAGTGTGGTCTAGCACTAGAAACGTAAAGAATTATTATTTAGTACAGGTAAAAGGCAAACATTGGAATTTCATAAAATTCAAAATGTTATAATTTGGTAAGTTTTTGTCGTAAAAGGATGCCATCTTTTTAAAAATGTTCTGGACAACATTCTTTTGGGACCCAGGGGCTGGTCTTGAATTCCCAAAATTCCTGAAAAAGGAAAAAACGTCCTAAAATGTTCTAAAATATGGAAACCTGTCCTGAAATTTTGCGAGTTTGTACTATAGTAATAACAGGCATGATTTTTCCGCGAATATGTATATATATTCCCGCTCAATCCTGCGAATCATTTATTTTTACAAAGTTCCACAAAATCAGTATTTTGGAATTAATAAGTGCATAGTTGAGCAAAAAAAATATGAGCCAGAAAATAGTGAAACATTTTGTCATCTGATGATAAAAAAAACTGATAAATTTCGTCAAGTGGTCAAAGGAAAAAAATCGTGAAATTGTCAGCCAGACAGAAGGAAAATCATCGCGAATTTAGTTAATCGGTTGTTCAGAGACTTCCGCCGTGTCGGAAAAAAATCGAGTTGATGTGCGCCGCGTTAACGACCAAGAATTTCGTCAAACGATCCATGAATAAAATCGCCAACTCCGGCCAATCATTCGAGCAAAAAATCGTGACTATCGTCAAACATCTCAGAATAAAATCGCGAATTTCGTCAAACGATTGGGGAAAAAGCATCGCGATTTCGTCAAAAAAGATCACGTAAAAAATCGCAATTTTCGCCGAGTAAGTGTAGAAATTAATCACGAATTTCGTGAAACGGTTGTGAAAGAAAATTGCGAATTTCCCAATACAATCACAGGAAAAAGCTCGCGAATTTCAGCAAACGATCGAGGAGACAAATCGCGAATTTCAGCAAACAATTGCGGAAAAAATCGCGAATTTCGGCAAACGAACGAAGAAAAAAAACGCGAATTTTGGCAAACAATCGCGAATTTCACAATCGATCACGGGAAAAAAATAGCGAATTTCGGCAAACGATCGAAGAAAAAGACACGAATTTCAGAAAACGATCACGGAAAAACGCCACTTTCCGCAAACGATCGCGGAAAAAATCGCGAATGCCAGACAACGATCACGGAGAAAAATCGCGAATTTCAGCAATCGATCGCGAAATGCAATCACGAATTTCGGCAAACGATCGAAAAATAAAAACGCGAATTTCGGCAAACGACCGCGGAAAAGAAAAGCTAATTTCGGCAAACGATCGCAGAAAAAATCGCGAATTTCGGCAATCGATCGCGGAAAAAAATCATGAATTTCGGCAAACGATAGCTGAAAAAAGCTCGAATTTTGCTAAACGATCGCAGAAAAAAATCGCGTGTTTTAGCGAACAATCGCGGAGAAAAATGGCGAATTTCGGCAAACAATCAAAGAATAAAAATGCCAAATTGAGCAAACGATCGCGGAAAAAATTGAAAATATCAGCAGACGATCGCAGAGAAAAATCATGAATTTCGGCAAACGATCGTGAAAAAAAAACGCGAATTTCGACAAACGATTGCGAAAAAGAAGCGCGAATTTTGGCACACGATCGTGGAAAAAATCGCGACTTTCGTCAAACGATCTCTGAAAAAAATCGCGAATTTCGACAACGATTGCGGAAAAAATCGCGAATTTCGAAAAACGATCGCAGAGAAAGATCGCGAATTTCGGTAAAGGATCGCGGAAAAAATCACGAATTTCTCCAAACGATCTCTGAAAAAAAAGTAGTATGCTGGGTAATTGTGTCCTGAAATATAGAAAAAAGTATGTCTTGAATTATCAGCTAGGACCAGTACTGCCCCTGTATGTTACATATAAAATATAAAATTTCGTATTTTAATAAGCATACTGGCCTTTTTAAAACAAATGCCATATCTAAAGCCTGTACTTATGTTTTTTGCAAATGGAAGTGTGTCTCTAACGTTAGCGGTCTAACTTCTTCGCATTTTATGTATTAATATAGCAGCACTCACGCAATTTTTACACACAGATTTTTTTTTTCAAATACAATCAAATCATATTTAGGATATCCTAAAACATGTAAATTTCGATCTAGTTTTAAAGGTGGGAGGGGTTGGGGTGAGGTCGGGTGACTGACAATGGTGCTAAAACGTAAGGAGTTATCATTAGACAAATGCTTGATTAAAATTGAGGTGCTGTCAAAATCTTGCCCAGGCCGCCGTGGCTACTAGTCTCTTCTGTGTAAATCTTTCCCAAACTGAAAGCCAAAAAATTCCAAGAATTAAGTACTTTCTTTTTATGAACTACAATACTATGTTTGGACTACAATCTATATCCATTAATAATTTTCAAGATTCAATAAATGAGTGAAAAAAATAATACTGCACATCATTTCTCTTTTGCATTAAATGTTAGCTCAATGTGGGGAAAAAAATCGAAAAAAGTCTTAGCTCAGAGGCCCCTTTCCTACTGGGTCCCTAGGCTTCAGCCTACTCAGCCTAATGGGTAATCCGCCTCTGCACGGAATTTAATCAAACTTCATATTTTGTTACATTTTCGCATAAATAGATCCTTATTATGCTTGAATGTACATTTTTCAACAGGTATCGCTTTTATGTTCTTTGGTTTAGGAGTTTTGTTTGCAGCCATCTAAGAAGTTGGTGCCGAAATTCAATGATTTCCCATACAGCTCAAACACGTCCTGAGGACATACAAAAGACGCCCTATGCAGTATATTGCCTCGTCCGTCGGACGTCCTACAATATCCCATCGTTATCCGGCGGACGTCCGCGGGGGAGCAGAAAGAGACACCTAATCACGTCCTTCGGACGTCCTTTTCAGCCATTCATAGGATGACAGTAGGACGCTCATAGGACCAGATAAAACAAATAGAATTTGCATCCTCTGCTCGTCCGGCACGCGCAATTCATAGGATGATCTTCGGATCAGTAGCGGACGCTTTATATAAAAAAATAAAATAGGAAGGGAGGGCAATTGCCCCACCCTGTTTTTCCTAGATGAGGCTTCAGATTTCTATTAATTTTAACTTAAACTGAGCGACGGCGCACACTGAAAGATTTCTATTAAAAAATAGTGGTAGCCTGGACAATTGTTGTCCAGGTTACCACTATTTTTTAATAGAAATGTCAGTGTACAATAAAATTAATAAAAATCAGAAGCATCATTTAGAAAGGACAGGTGGGGCAATTGCAAAACCCCCTTCATTTTTTTTATTTTTAAAATCTTATATTTATATTATTGCAAAATATATTTTAATAGATTTCTTTTTGTATGATTATTTTTCCTGTTGTTTTTTGCAAATATAGGAATCCTTCAATATAAATAAATTATACTAAAAATATTTAAAAATAAGCATGAAAAATGAATACGAAGAAAATACTAGTTCATTTCAAGAGAAAAATTATTTATTATTTCTGTTATCAACATCTCTTTTTTTCAACTAATAAGTAGCATACGATGAATGGGGTATCATTGGATAGGATTCTTCGCCCATATCTAATATAACAAACTGAATTTTCTTTATACTATTAGATTAATATCATCATACACATTTTTTCTGATTTCAACACTCCTTTTTTTAGGTAAATACACAAAGTTGAGTTGGATTTTATACGAAAAGCTTTTGACATAGTATACTCCTATTAGTAGAATTTGTTTGGTTTAAAAAAAATTTGCAAATATAAATTTAGGAAAAATGCACTTAATTTACAGTAAAGATTACAGTGCGAAAGCCTTGCAAGGGTCTATTGGTCTAGACTTAATATACTTTTCTAACAAATGAATTTTACTCCTAAGCAAAATCTGCAGTAAAATTAGTGATGAAAAAGTAACTGAATTGAAATTTTTGAAAAATAACAAATTTTATCAGTAATAGCTGAATGCATAAAAAATTCCTCATTTTCTTAGAACGGTTTAAAAAATTGTTAAATATTGTTATCGGTATTGAATTCAGACCTCTCGGGGAGGGATTTCTGTGGCTCCAGGCAGGGGAGGGGGGTGTATTTCAGAGATCTGGGGGTCAAATTGCACTTTCGTTCATTAAAAGGGATAAATCTCAAACCTTCTATATGGGGAAGAGGAGGATTCCCTCCTGGGCCACCCTCTGAATTCAACACCAATTGTTATATATGTATTAAATAAATTTAATTTCATTCTTTTGATATTCCTCATACTTTTCCACAGTCATTTAAATTCATAAATACATCAAATTTGCAGTTTTTTTTTATTTAATATAGGTAAAAATAAAGTTAAATAGCAATTTTAATATTTCTAAAAATATAAATAAATAAGAGTGTAAAATCTTTGTTTTTTTAAACTGTCAAAATTTTTATTTTAATCAGATTTTTGAGATACAATAGGGGAAAGGCCACCATCGAAAACATCGGTTACAACTTAATACAGACCCTACTTAAAAGAAATAAAATTTCGTATTAAAATAATGTCTGCAAACTTCATGTGTGTACGTGTATTTAGACAACCACAATTTAAGACATGTCTCATTTGAGAGAATTGAAAAATGTAGTAAACTTGTTTAAAAATTTCTTGTATTTAGTTTCAAAATTGAAATTGTGAATGTGCAAGAAGTTTTTATTTAAAATGAAAAATTTGAGTATGCACTAAATCACATTTTAACAAAAAAATTCTCAGAATTTTTATCGATTCTTCTGCAGTATCAATTTTCTCATACTTTTTTTTTTTTTTCATGATTTATAAAAACAGATAAAGAACATTACCTACTCCATGGCGAAGAAATAATGAAAACTCAGAATGAAAATACTTCATTCTCAAGTAACAAATATGTTTTGTATTTGTTATATTTTTTTCTGAACTAATTACATTTCTTTAAATTAAAATTCAAGAGAAATACATTACATTTTTTAAAAGTATGTAAGCATTTAGCTCAATATTTACTGTTAATAATATATTAATAAGTTCTGTTAATAATCAATTATATATATTACATTTACTTTAAACAAACCAAAAATTTTTAGTATTTAATTTTTAGGATAAATCAAAAGGAAATAATGATAACATTTTATGATGTCAGATTTTAAATATGAAAGCAATTAAATAGGCATTCTTTTCAAGGGCAATAAAAACTTCTATTTTTAGGTAGGGTAGAATTAGGTATATTTTCTCTTCCCTTTAGCTTGAAGTAAAAACACACAAGATCATAAAAGTTTCATATTTATACCATTAGATTCTATTATATCTAAAACTTCTTACCTGATAACTTGTTCTGTCAAGTTTTGGTTTTAATGAAATAATAAATAGTACATTCAATCTAGTTGTTCTGTCTGAGATCCATTGAATTCCTTATTATTTTTTATAGTAAATAAATGAAAAGCTTGCCATTAAACACATAAAAAATATATATTAAAATCACTTCACATCATGATATTCTTTACAAAATACTTAATAAACTCCTGTAACTAAATCTATTTACATCTTCTATTCTAGTATGGATGTAATATTTTAAAATAATTATACAATTATTTTACTTGCTGCTTTAGAATGCATGAATTTTAAGTTTTAAACAATGCAATTGCTGAAGTACATACGTTTTAAATCACTGTTAAGAAAGAAAAAAATACTGTAAAATAACAACACCAAAAAATACATTTAAAGTACTTTAATTTACATTTATAGACTTTTTTTACATAAAATTTACGCTCGTATACATGTTGTAACTATGCCTTTAATACTCTTTCAATGTGTGCCCTTGATATAAGTTTCTTTCTGAACAGCATCTGAAACAAATAATTTTCAAAACATTAAAATTCAGAGTAAAATATCATTATGGCTAGAGGAGTTAAACAAAATTTTGTGTAAAAGAAAATAAGAGAATTTTTAATTTCTAACTTGGAATTGATACTACTTTTATGTTAGTATATCAGGTGATAAATTGACAAAAAATCCTTTTATGGCCCTACTTTGTGTTGAATTCATTTAATTTTAAGTATAAACCCTTCACCTATTTCATTTTAAAATACATAATTTTCATTAAATTACATACATGCCTTTTACTAATATCAGTTAAAATACAGAAAAAATAAAAAAATTCTCACACTGTCTTTTTAAAGAAGTTTTATAAAAACAAAAATTTATAAAGAAGACCACAAAGCAAAATATTTAATTTCATGATCAAAGTATTATTTCTAATTTCCATAGCAAAAAATAAAAGCTGTCACCGACGAGAAAAAAAATGGCGGTTGGCAGGATTTGCACCTGGCAAACATAAATGTTCCCAATCTTTTTACTTAAATAAAAAAAAAAAATGGATGCATAAAAAATTACTTGAGAATTAACATATGTAAGAAAATTTGAATTGCTTTGACATATTTAAGGTTATTCACATAATCAAATTTATTATGCTTCATTAAGGCTCCCAGTTAACGTGCATTTTCTATTTCCCCCCCTTGATTGGAACTTTTATCTTAAACAGTTTATTTGTAAGTTACGTCATCATGATCATAATTAAAATTAATTTAAAAAATATAAAATATTAAAAGCTTTTTTAATCTAAACAAAGTGATTTTCACTTTACATGAATGTAAAAAAGAAGAAAAAGCCAGCTTTTAAAAGTTTAGCCTTTCAGTCTCAGAATTTTGAGAGTAACTTTTCCAACTTAATTTAACACCAATGTTTGCAATATATCATGTCTCTGTTCAAATTATTTTTCAGTTGCATTTGACTATTTTCCAAAACTAGTTAAAAAAAAATACAAAGAGTTTTAATTAATAATCACTGCAGTTAAAAAACAAATTTGGATTGTGTTATAGATCCCATCTACATAGTATTGTTTGTGAAGTATATAAAGGATGCAATTTTAAAGGAACAAATTATTGTGGTTCTGGCATTATTATAAATGTTATTTTTAAATCTTTCATTCTACAAAAATTGGTAATTTTTATAAAAAATTAGCAAATTAACCCTCCCCCCCCCCCCTCCTGGCTTACAAAAGACGCTTTAGTATGATGTCAGTATTAACATTTCGGTCAGAAACTGACTTCAAACAACATTTGCTCTGTTTCACTTTTTCTTAAATATAAATCATAGATTTTGGTCTCAGAAATTTTTTATAAAGTTACTTTCTCTTTCTAAACCGGTTCTGAAAATGAAAGTGTCATTCTAAAAAATATCTGCAACTCAGATTGAAAAAGTAAAAAAGGTGCGATGTAGAGATGGAAACTCGGCTATCCAATACAAAAAAAATTATATTAAAATGTCGAAATGCAAATGAGATATTAGAAAAATCCCTCCCCAAATGATTCACATTAGCTCTTGAGTGCCTTCGCTGGCAGGGACAGGAGCCTTAAGGTTCCCAGTTGACGTACATTTTCTATCACTTCCCCCCTCCCCCCTTGATTGGAACTTTTATCTTAAACAGTTTATTTGTAAGTTGTGTCGTCATGATCATAATTAAAATTAATTAAAAATATATAAAATAAAAACTTTTTAAATTTCTCAAAAAACAAAATGATTTTCACTTTATATGAATGTATTCTAAAAAAAGGAAGAAAAAGCCAGCTTTTAAAAGTTTAGCGTTTCAGTCTCAGAATTTTGAGAGCAGCTTTTCCAACTTAATTTAATACCAATTTTTGTAATATATCATGTCTCTGTTGAAATTATTTTTCAGTTGCATTTGACTAATTTCCAGGAGAACTAGTTAAAAAAAAAAAAAAAAATAATAATACAAAGAGTTTCAATCAATATCCCTGCAGTTCAAAAACAAATTTGGATTGTGTTATAGATCCCTCATCTACATAATATTGTTTTTTAAGTATATAAATGATGAAATTTTAAAGGAACAAAATATTGTGGTTCTGGCATTATTATAAATGTTATTTTTAAATCTTTCATTCTATAAAAATTAGCAAATTACCCCCCGCCCCTACCCCCACATATAATATTAAAACACTTAGCTGTGAGATATCAAAATAGAAAATACAACATCTAGCAATTGTTTGTTTAGAGTAGGTTTCTAACAGGGCTGCAAAAAAGCCGGCTAAAATTTTTAAAAAGCCACGCCGTTGGCTTTTACTGGTTTTAACCGGCTGTTTTTGGCCATAATTGGCTTTTATACAATGAAACATTGTAATTATACACTACACATTTTAAAGTGCTTTTAATTAGTTTTAATGACATTTAATTGATTTAGAATTTGATAAGTAAGCCAATTTCTCAATAATGAAGACATTAATACTGGAATAAAACTTAGATGGTTTTGCAAGTGATTTGTAGTTAGAATTGCAAATATGTTAGGTAAATTTGAAAAGCGCCATACCAACTGCTTTATCTGGTTTACACTGACTGACCCTTAACCCCCCCCCCACACCCCACACCCACCCCGAATTTTTTCATTTTTACAGCTTTATAAAATTAAAGAGGACAATGGTTACTTAGTTACATGCTTTATTACTTAATTAATTTTAAGAACTATTAATATACGAGTCTTATTTTATTTCGAGTAAACATTTAAAATTATGCATAATCATAATAAAAACGTCATTTTCTCACTATTAAAAATATTATGAATAGCATATGCATGAATATGCTTAGCAACAAGCTTTTCAAAATTTTATTTATTTTTTTGGAGTCTAACTTATATTCTTTTCAATATTTATGTATATATTTTTTCAGACATAATGCCTTCACAGTTGCTTTCTAGCAGTTATAAAGACTTATTTATTTGAGAAAATTTAATAGAAATTTATAATTTACTCAGTAGAAAATATTTATAAACGTATTATAAATTAATTGATCCAAATTTAAAACGAATTAGCTGTAAACCAACTTTAAAAAATAAAACCCGGCTTTTTTTCAATAAAAGCCAGCTTTTAAAAAGTGGTTAACCCCCCCCCCCCCGCCAAAAAAAAAAAAAAAAAAAAAAAAAAAAAAAAAAAAAAAAAAGCCGGCAAACCTGGTTTCTCACCAAAATGACACCACAATTGAACGCACATAATATATAATTTTCAATTCCCACATATTTAGTTTTGATATAACTGCCAAGTCTAAACCCAAACCAAAACTACATTTTAGTTTAAGTTTTAGATTCTCAATAGGGTCAGGTGGGGTGGAATGGGTATAAAAATACAAATTTTTGAAGTGATTATGGAATGATTCCTAATTGGAAAGGAATTTATAGAAAGCAATGGTTCAGTGTTTACATTGCATTTATAGACATCACATTTTCATTGTAATTGTTTTTCAAAAGATTATTTATTCATGTTAAGAAAAGTTTTTCTGATGACTGTTTTTATACCCATTCCACCCCATAGGGTGGGGTGGAACGAGTAACTAAGTTTAAAAGGCATTCAAAGCAACCAATAACCCAAATTCCAGTGTATTATATATTTTATTACATCAAAATATTTATTGACAATTATATTGGCCAATTTTTTTCTCATTAAATGCATAATGTCCCTAATTATTAAGTGTTGGTTGGCTAAGCTTTCTGAAAGTTGTTTACTGTCGATTTCTACTTTGTCATCTTTGTTAGGAAAGGTATAGAAATTTCCTATTGATGATTTATGCAGGAATTTTACAATGTAAGTACAAGGATCTGACGATTCAATCACTTGGGCATTAAAATATTTTTTAGATTTTGTTTCCTAAGTATTTTTTCCCTAAGCCTAATCATACACCCATTTCACCCCACTTTACATTTTTAATTATAACTTTTAAAAAATAAAGAATTTTTCTTACATGTTTGTTTCAGTCAATAAAGGACACTGCTATGTACAAACTATGCAGTAAAAAAATTATTTCTGCAATAAAATTAAAAAAATACAATACAGTTAATGTAGCACTAAGTGACGTTGACATTCCCCATGTCCCTTTCAAAACTGATTCTAAATGGGTTAAATGTTGCCAATATTTTTTTTTTCTAAATTTAAAATGGAAGTTGAATGGTTAATAAATTATATACATGATTTAAAAATTTTTTTTGTACATAGTATGATTTTAATTAAGACACAAAACAGTATTACCCATTCCACCCCACCTGACCCTATACATGTTAATAAATAATAATTAATTTTCTCAATATATTTATTAATGAAATTTATAAAACATGGATTTTCACTTACTTATAAAAGTTGTTTTCGACTAAATTTGTTGCAAAAAATTGTTTATATTTTCTTTGTAAAATTTAATTTAATTAATATATAGATACATTTGAACTAAAAGTAGTTAAATGTTTTTTTATGATTATCATTTGATTACATTAAAATTGCAGTTATGTCAATAAAAAAAAATCAATTGTAATTTAATTATAATCAATTAAAAAAAAATCAATAAAAATATCAATTATAATTTTGGTGCAGAAAAGTATAATTAAAGAATATATAACAGGGAGATACAAATATGCATAGACTTGATATGAATTTTTATTGTTATGGACCCTTATTCAGAAATACTTAAAAAAAAAAAAAAACTTACCAATTTTGAAATTTAATTTCTTTAACATTTTATGTAGAACTGAGCTTTGACTGCTGGATGTTTGCAGTATCTTTTTAACCTTCATTTATCCATGCTGGGACTTTTTGGATCCTACAGTTTGTGCCTACAAAAAATAAATAAAATAACTGAAGATACAAAAGTCAAATCAATTCAAAATAAAATTTAATATAAATGATCACACGTGGCATTAAGCAGCTTCTATTATCTTTACATTCGATCTAAACAAATTCAAAGAAATTAAAGTACTTCTGCATTATTCCATTGCAGGGTTCATTTATTTTAAATCAATTTAGTTTTAATCGTGATTTAAATCAATTGATTTTTTTTAATTATGTTTAAATAAATTCAAGATGTAAACAAACATATTAATGTTTTTAAATATATTTAGTTTTATATAATACAGATAATGAATCAGTTTTTTAGAAAGATAAGGCTTTTAAGCTTTATAAGATTAAAATTTTTGTCAAGTAAAGTACAATGTAATAGAAAAAATGGTTTCAAATTTAATTTGAATCAAATTGTAAAATAAACTAGCAACAGTAAGGAAATCTAAGCAGGAATATATTAAATATAGGAATATTTATTTTGATTACTTAATATAGTATTTAGAAAAACTTCTGGAAGTTTAAGTAAAATAAAATTATATGACTTTGCTCGTTACAAACAAGCATTGTGACTAACAGATTAATTATCCCATCTTTTGCATTATGCAGGAGAGAAACTAACAAGCTGTGAGAAAATAATCAACATTATTGTTTGCTTAAAAGAAATTCTTGACTTTAGTGATACCTATTACATTAAAATTTGAACCATTAATTTTCATGTCTGTGTATATAATTTTATAAATAAAGTCGTAAAATAATAATATTGTGCGAGGCTTAAAAAAATAAATAAATAAAAAGCTCTACCCGTTGACAACTTTTCATAAAAAAAAAAAAAATAATAATAAAAACTATTGTATCTTAACAAACTGTATGTAATGTCTAATAAACAAATGGAGGTACTTTTCCGTTACACAGACACCACTGTCGCCAAGCATAATAGTTGGCACAAAATGAAAATCACGTGAATTGAAACATTTGAAAAATTAAAGAAAAAATTGATAGTACAGTGAGCATTTTAAAAATATAACATTTGAAAATTACAGACTTTTTCAAACTATTTTATTAAATCACAAATATATACTTAAAATAAGTGAACAGCTGTTATTCAATAAAGTAATTAAATAAAACTCATATTAAACTTCTGGCATAAAATTACAAATATCTTAGAAATATCGCATGGTTATTTTCAATAAAAATCCCTTTCACGATCAGGGTTGAAATAATTGGCGCATTGGAAAAGCCACACTTTTTAAAGTGTCAGCTATCAGTAATTTTAAACAATAAAATTAATGAAAACAGAAAAAGGAATCTTGGATATTTGACCCTTTTCATTAAAATTAAAAAAAAAAACTATTCTATCGTAACAAACTCCAATTTTAAAATTTGTAATACACAGTAAACAAATGGAAGAATGAAGCCATTGGACACCCCCCCCCCCCCCTCTCCCCTGCACAAAAAAAAAAAAAAAAAAAAAAAATTGGAAAAGACTCACTCACTAAAGTTTCAGCTATCAATAATGCTAAACAATAAATTAACAATATCTTAAAAACAGAAAAAGAAATCTTGGATATTTATTTGTTTACATTATTTTCTTAATTATCTCTATCGGCTGGTGAATGTTTGTAATGGTCAGTTGAAATGGATCTATTGTAGGTAACTATGAATCACAAATTTTTCAAGCTCTTTCTCATTTAATATCATAGTGCCACCATTTAAAAGCTTTACTCTTATGTTAATTAATGAAATAATTAGTAAACCAATAACCAATAAAACACCATTAAAAATACAGAAAAAGGTCAAATTAAAAATTCCCTGATGACAAACACATATAAGATATCACATATAAGATGACATAAACACATCATATATAATATTATGGATTAAAATAACATCTGACATCAAGTGAATGTAACGCTACAATCATATATCTTTGGCATTTAATCCTATTTTGTATAGGTCAAAACTGGAAAATTTCATTAGTGGCCACTGGCCGGTAGAACTAGTTTTTTAAGTGGCCACTTTTTTATTTAAAAATACTAAACAGTAAAATTTCTATAAGTATTCATCTAAAAGAGAATAGCCTAAATAAATATGTTAATATAAATATATTGGAAGAAAAAAAAAGTACAATCCTTGATGAAATACAAGAAAATTTTATTCTCTCCTTGTAAAAAAGTGGCCGGAAGGTGGCCGCTGATACACAATTTTTCACTTAGCCACTTTTTCTCTTTACTGGCCCTGTAGCCGGTGGCTGGTGCTAATTTTGACCTTTACTATTTTGGCCAAAGTTATTTTTATTGAAAGCAGTCGACAAGATAATGGAGGAGTACCAAAAAAGCTACCATCAAACTATAAAATTGAATGCCAAAATTACATGATCGTAGCGGCACATTTACTTGATATCAAATGTGTTTATATCTGTTTTTAATGATGTTTTACTGATTTATTAGATATTTTGTTGATTAAAATAACAATTATGTTCTTAAACAGCAACAAAATGATATTAAAAGAGGAAAAACTATTGAACAAATTTTATGATGTATAGTTTCATATAATAGATTTGTTTCAATTGATATCAAAACATTCATCAGACGAGAGGGATAGTTAAGAAAAATAATGTATTAAATATCCAAGATTTTTATTTCGGTTTTCAATAACAGTATATTATAAAATATATCGTTTTTAAAATTGATAGTTAGCAAATTAGTAAACAGAGCTTTTCTGATTTTTTTTTTTCAGTTTCAATGGTAACATTCTTATTTTTTATTTATTAGTTGTTGAAATTTTTTGGCAATAATTTTTTTTTAAGAAAAGTGATTGATGGGATAACGGAGAAGTACTGAAATTAATAATGAGTTTAGACATCCAGTTAAAATTATTACAAAAGTACCAATAAAAATTACAAAATAAAAATGTTATGTCTGAAAAATGGTATTATTTACTTTTAATTTTAAGACCATGTACACTTGCTGACCCAGAAGCAGAATTTTCTGCATCAGTCTGCAGCAAACTAAAAATTTTCTGCGACTCAATAAGCCTACTATCATAAGAAATGACAAAAACACTTAAAGTAAGCAAAATTTCCATTTAGAAAGAAAATATAATATAAGGATACAATAAATACTATAAATCTAGCGACTTAAAGCAAATTTCAGCTATTTTTTAACCCCAGCATTTCTTTTTAACTTGGTGGATTAATCTGCAAGGTTTAATATAATCTACAGTGCCCGCTGCCGTGCTGCATTGTTTCTGCTACTGGGCTTGCAGAACTAACAAAATATATGGGATGGAGCAAGAATTTGAAAAAAAATTGCTACCAGGCCTAGTGTTTACTGTAGACGGAAAATAAATACAGGGAAGAATACTTTAAATAAAATAAATAAAACAATGTGATTACACGATTCAAAAACATTTATTATTAAACAGGTGCAAATATTTGCACCTACATGATGTTTCAACTTGAGATATAGAGTGTTTCTTATATTTTGAACTATTTTTTCAAGAGAAATTTCATTACCATGTTTAGCAGTGATTGCTTTTTTAAAAAAAACAAAACGATTTTTATGTAATGGTAAACAAAGAAACATTAACTTTAAATGATTTTATGGATTAAAAATTTAAAAAACACAATTGGATTACAATGATTGAATAACCTGTTTTCCTAAAGAATTAAGGAAGTTCTATAATTTTTGCAAGCTCTAGGGCACACGGATTTTGAAATACTGCAATTTGTTCAAGAGTTTTATGAGATATTTTTGCAAAAATAAGGGTACATTTCACTATATTAAAAAAAGAAGGCAGGGTGTATTTTGCCGATTTTAAAAAGACAGGTGCTGCGTCTTTAAATAATGACTTAGAGGGAACACAGACAAGGCTAAAATGTTATTTATAATGAAAAACAGACAGATGAAATAAGCTATTCTAAAAATATTTTCTTTGAAAATGCAAGACAGATTTTAAACACATCAAAACAACAAACAATACAGAAATGTAACATAAAAACACATTTTTTAAAATGAGGAATTAAAACAGCGTACTTTATCTTTTTTTCAGGGGTTCTGTAAACCCCCCCCCCCTCCCCCCATCCAAAAAAAAAGCAAGCTAAAAACCAGCTAGTATATACATACTTTTTTAATACAGTATATATGTATAAATGAAAGCAAATTGAAGCTGCTAAAGTGTCACAGAGGGGCCCCAACTGGATCTTTGCTATTGGGCCACACGTAGGCTTAGTTAGAGAATTTAAAAATCCGTATCTTATAAAAATTTATTTTATAAGCAGGTTATTCTTGAAATAAAAATATACTTTACGAGTATTTTTATTAGATTTTTTAAAGATAAATAAATTTAATAGTTAAATAGATTTAAAAGTTGAATTTAAAGCTTTATGAATATTTTTACTTGTTCGTCATCAACAAAATGAATGTTTAATGCATTTTTATATCTAACACAACACCCAAACAATGGGTCATAAACAATGTTTTGGTGACTCAGGAAATATCTATCTTTAAAAATAATACTATTTCAGTATAAATATAATGAACAAAGGTTTGTTTTACGATCATACAACATTATTATTTCGAGTATTTATATGAAAAATGCTTATAACTGTTTATATGTTTTCTATGAAAATTTGCCTGTCTCATGGTATAGATTACGACAAAAGCCTTATATTTTAGTGCAAAATTCAAAAGTTCACTCTAAAAAGTTAAGATTCGAAAGTTTACTTACCCTTAGGATTAATTCAATCATTATTAAAAGAAATAAGTAATAGAACACAGTTGTTTAAAAGATATTTCGTTTCAACAACAAACGGACAGAGCAGTTGAAGTCAGAATTTCTTGCGCATGCGTACAGGTGACACGGATGTTCTCCGGACAACACCGGACGATCGTGGATGGTTCGTCCGGATTCTGGCGTCCTGCGAACGTCCAAATTATGCTCTGTACAGGATCTGACGGGTATCGGACCGCCCGGCTCTATATAGGACCATATAGGACGTCCGGAGGCAGTCTTTGGTTGTATGGGTTGTTTGGAAAATGCGATGCTTATATCTAATTCTTAAATGCACACAATTCAACAAACCTATACCTTTATAATCCTCGTGATGGGCATAGATTTTCACTTAATTTTGGCACTGTGATAGGTAATTTTGTTGTATTTACATGTATGGTATAGAAGAAAGTTTTGGGGTTGACACATCCGACTAGTTTTTTTTAATGCTGTGATAGAAAATCATATTTATTACATCACAGATTCTTTTTCGAAGTAAGTGATTGTAGTATTGCAATTAATACTTCCAACTGGAATATTAATATCATAATAGACTTCCTATCCTTGGGTGTTGCATAACTTGCTATATGGCATAATTAAATAAATTCTTATCCTTGGGTGTTGCTTAACTTTCTATATAGCATAATTAAATAAATTCTTATCATTGGGTTTTGCTTAACTTGATACAATGCATAATTAAATAAATTCTTAGCCTTGGGTGTTGCTTAACTCGCTATATTGCACAATTAAATAAATTCTTATCCTTGGGTGTTGCTTAACTTGCTACATTGCATAATTAAATAATTAAATATGGAAGTAAAAACAGTTCTTTAAAAAAGCCGGCTCTTTATAAGTATTCAATTTCTATCTTATAAATTACTCCTAATTTCATGATGTCAATTCATGTTGCTCCAAAAATGTTTCGGTACAATATGTAAATTTGGCGTGGCCGCCGGTTATGGGAAGTTCACCTCTTTGATTTATGCTTGGTAGAAAGCGCAAACTAGTGAATTATTAATAAAAATTATAATTTTTATCTGTTTATTTTTTAAGATAGGGCAGCAAGGAGAAAAATCATTATATTGTTTTCTTAACGTAAAATCACAAATTAATTAATATTAAACTATTAATGGATAAAAGCGTATATTTCTTTAAAAATATATTGCACTCTTAATTTTTATTTATATTTTATTTCTACTTTTTTAGTGTTTATGATATTTTCTTTTTGCAGTTTCACAGTCAATTTGCATATTTTAACAAGCAAGCGTAGTTTGGCGTATAAATAACTCGTTGTTGTAACTTGCTTACAATTGTAACCATAAAGAATATTTGGAGATTTATCACCTGCGTGCAGTTTAGGGGAAATTTTCTTAAAAACAATATATTAAGTAGTCTCAGGACTTTTAAAATATGAAAAAACGAAAAAAAAGGGGCTATTTTCAACAATTAATATCATAAATTGTAGGGAAGACTACACTCTTAATTAAAAAAAAAAAAAAAAAAAAAAAAAAAACGAATTATTAACTCAACAAAAGGACGAAAAGTTTTACGCGTGTTTTTGTTCTTTCTGAGCATCTGTTTTATCAAAAAGAGACATTTTCCACAAAAAACTGGTTTGCCAAATCATCCTTTTAGGAGTAGCATCCCTGCTGCACGGAGAAGAAAATGAAATAATCTATAAACAAACATAATATTCTATTTCTGATAGTTCGCTTTATAGATGGAGTACTTTTACGATAACAGACTGTAACCAAACTTAGCTTTTCAAGATAACGGGCAGCTATAAGCTTTTCTGATAAAGAGCGAACGAATCCTATTCAATTGGCTACTGTTATCAGTGACCAGTAGATAATTGTGGGGATATTTTCACAGTGCCCGGGTAATTTTCCGTAGTCCCTGTAGCGCAGTGGATAGCGCGTTGGACTTCTAATCCAAAGGTCCCGGGTTCGAATCCCGGCAGGGATGTTTCTTGAAAGAGAAATCTTTTTCTTTGTTTTTAAGGGGATATATACACTTCAGAAATGATTAAGCTGCTCTCTCTCACAAATAAAAAAGTTTAGTTCAAGGTTCCCAAGCTGGCCTTTTTTTTTAAATTCAGAAATTCCAAATTCATGACAGAAATTACGAACGCTAATTTGTGCTTTATTTAATAGCAGGCATTTCGTGATTAAGTAAAAAAAATATATTCTTTCGAAATTTCTGAATAAAAAAGGAAACAAAACTGGCAACCTTGGTTTAGCAACGAAAAATTTTCTGATACATTCACATGCTGATTTTTAAAACCCTCTGAGGCTCTAGGGCTTTCATAAAAATGTTCGTAAATCTAATATTAAAACCCATTTATGCCGGAATTTTTGTTTTGTTCAAATTTGTTGCTAAAATCACTTTAAAATGTTGCAAAATGAGCTGGAAAAATACTAAAAAAATTACGCTAAAATATTTTTGTATTTATTTGATAAAATGTAAACGTACCTAATATGGGTTGGTTGATTGTGTTTATGTCGACCAATTATCAACACGAGGGATATAGGCCCTAAGGGGGGAATGCCCTCCGTGGGGGGTCTTTCTAAGGGAATCTAACCCGTATTTACGCTTGGAAATCCAAGGTTCGAAGAAAACCACGAAAACCCCGAACGATTAGGCCGACGGGCACGATTGGGTTCGAACCCAGCACCTCCCGTCTACCAGCTTCGAGAGCAGAAACTCTCGGCCACTGGTATCTAATATGGGAATATCCATATGTGGCAAAATGCATAATTATATGTTTTGTCTAAATTTATATAAATTAAGCTTTTAAATTGTATATAATTAGTATTTTAATTGAACTATTAAAAATTATATTTATTTCTTTACAGAGACTAATAACATTATAAGTATAATTAATAATAAATTAAGAATAATAGTATTTGAGGTTAAAAAACAATTTATTTCAAAATCATCTTGAAAAGGACTTTACATAAGTAACTCTCCCCTAAATGGCTAATAGAAATATGTACCTATTTGCGCCTAGCACCTAGCGCAAATTTTGTACGTTACAAACATGTATAAAAAATACGCTTGAACATATAATTTCGCAATTTAAAAAAAAATTCGTATTTCAAAGAAGTCCTACAAGCTAGGATTATGACTTATTTACTTGGATCCTTGATACAAAAAATACAAATAAACTTACTTTTTACATTTCGCTATCTTGAAAAATGAAATATCTATAAACACCGAAAAAAGGCCTTCATTTAAGCAAATAAATATCAATCATATGCTATCATTTCTTGGTAATAGATAAAAGCATTTATAGAATATTACTTCATATAATTTTCATGTTGTAAAGGAGAAGAAACTTATAAAAAATTATTAAAATTCGAAACGCCCCAAAAATGGGACGCTAGGCATAAATGTGTTAATTAACTTTTTCCCTTCCCTTTTTGTCCCTAAAATACATTTTATGTCTCTTTATTTTAGCTGTAACAGGGTTCCTGCAGTTTTAGGGAAAATACCGGTATTTTCTTATACAAATACTCTGTATACACTGTATGGCCAAAAGTGACCGGCCACTTGCGATTTTAGACGTTTTGTTAAATATCTAAAAAAATACCCGAGAAATTAACTTGAAACTACAGGTGTATAAACAGTTTAGTATAGGTCATATATTTCCGCGAAGATTTTTTTCCCGAAACCCAATAGGGCACCGTCAACAAATTGAAAAAGAACGAATATCTTTTGGATAACCCTGTAAAAACTAATATAGCAAAAGCGTTGAAACTCGAGATTATTAATGATTGGCTTATTGTAATATACTGTGTTCATTTTTATGAGGATAGCATGTATACTCGTAGAGAAATTAAGGTTTTTTTTTTATAAAAACAGTCCCAAATTTCGCCAAGTTTTGTGCTTGTAATTTGCAGAGTTCTTAATATAAAAAAAGTTCTTTTAAGAAAATATGACGAACAGCATTGTACACAATACTCTGCAATCAGAATTAAAAAATAATAAAAATTGTCTGAAAAATGAGCAGGTTTACTAAAAAATGTTTCACTGCGCATGCGCGAATACAATCAAAATATAATGTGCATAATGTGTTAGCTAAATGTATAGAGCAACATTTGTGAAAGTCTCAAAAACATTGTTTGAAAAGTCTGATAATAATCGTTTATAGAATAAGCTCAAAATCCGCTGTTCCCAAAATGAAGCAAAAAGATGAGGTGTTGTATCCATATATCCATTGATTAGTGCCAATATAGCATACACAATATTGCACGCACAGCTGCATTTGGATACAGCTCCTCATCTTTTTGCTTCCTTTTAGGAATAACGGATTTTAAGCTTATTCTATAAACGATTATTATCAGACTTTTCAAACAATGTTTTTGAGACTTTCACAAATGTTGCTCAATACATTTAGCTAACACATTATGCAAATGATATTTTGATTAAGTTCGAGCATGCGCAGTGAATCACTATTTAGTAAACCTGTCATTTTTCATACAATTTTTAGTATTTTTTCATTCTGATTGCAAGGTATTCTGTACAATGTTGTTTGTCATATTTTCTGAAAAGAACTTTTTTTATATTAAGAACTCTGCAAATTATAAGCAAAAAACTTGGCGAATTTGGGACTGTTTTTATAAAAACCTTAATTTCTCTACGAGTATACATGTTATCCTGATGAAAATAAACACAGTATATTACATTAAGCCACTTATTAATAATCTCGAGTTTGAACGCTTTTGCTACATTAGTTTTTACAGGGTTATTCAAAAGATATTCGTTCTTTTTCAATTTGTTGACGGTCCCCTATGGGGTTTCGGGAAAAATTTTTCGCGGAAATATATGACTGATACCATACTGTTTACACACCTGCAGTTTCAGGTTAATTCCTCAAGTATGTCTCTAGATATTTAACAAAACGTCTAAAATTGCAAGTGACCGGTGTGTGCAAGTGACCAGAGGCCATATAGTGTATGTAATAGCGCGATTACATAGGACACGTTTTTCTAAAATAAAATACCGGTATACATATTCCCTGACCTGTTGTAGGAACCTTGTGTATCTTTAAATACAATCCTGTTAAAAATATTTTTGTCTACAACCTATTAAAGTGGTTTTTGGTAAACGGAAAAATATGGGCAAACCAGTTAGAGGGTTACGTACAAGCTTGAAATTAGCAGGTGGGGCATTCTCACAATCTTTTGACTTTCATGTCCTGAATAATAATTTTTTATTTAATACACTTTTGTGTGTGTGTGTTTTTTTTTTTTTTTTTTTTTTTTTTTTTTTTTGTTTCATATACTGGGGAACATCCCATTGCATGATTGCATAACAATATTAACGAGATAAATAAGTTTTGGACGATGTTGGGGGTCCAAATACCAGGAAAACTCATCTACCGCCCCGTGTCCCTGATGCTGATTTTTAAGTTTGAAGCTGTCTGTATAAAATTGTTTCAATAAAAGTAATTCGATGTAATTTTTTTCCAAAACTGGGACAGTTGTTTTATATAAATATGTAGCAAAAAATTAACCTGCACATATTTTTATGGTTGATATTGTTTTTTGAACTCTGTTCCTGGGTTTTTCATCCTTACCATCTCTTTTGCTAAACTTATACAGAAAATCAATTCAGATGCAGCCACAGAATTTTTTTCCCGTTTTTTCTCATGCAGAAGTATGCTAGGGAACGAATGTCTAAAATTCTTTGACAGAAAATTTACTGTAAAATTTAAATCAGCATTTAAATATCAATTTCAAGATCGTGCCTTTATTGGTAGTCTTACCGTCCCTAATGTTTATTCCTGCACTTTTCGAGGTAAGTTTAAAAAAAAAAAATTAATTTAATCCAATGTTAACAGCTGTTTCTACAAATCAATGAACATTGTGGCTACCACTTTGTCTTAACATGATTTTCCTAAAAATAGGGGGTAATTTCCCTTACCGTTCCATCTTTACTGTTCCCTTTTTTACCATTTCGTCCCTTTTTTCCTATACCATCCCCTTTTTTTACCTTACCGTCCCTTCTTTAACACCCTTTTAAGACAATGTTATACAAAAATTCTGTATTAAAAGTACTACTACATTTTTATTATTTCTTATTTGAATGTCCTGTGGGTACTATGCAAATTCATTATAAGTAAAAATTTAGAAGAAAATAAAAAGTTATAGGTGTAAAACGGTAAGGAAAATTAAACTCGCAAGTTTAACTTAAACCTCAGTTAAATAAAATATTTTTCGCCGCTGACCCTTTTTTCTTTATACTGAATCATTAAGACATTCGTCTATCAGATTAAAATGTTATTTTAACAAATTTAATTTCGCCAGATTTTTTTCCTCAAAAGTCAAAAGATTGTGAGAATGCCCCAGGTACATCTATTGATGTGACTTGGAATCGAGTAGCGCTTTCCATGTTTCAAGAAATACGAGAGAAAGCCTATAAGCGATTTATGTCTTATGACAACCTATCTAATGTTGTCATATCCGGGAATTTGGTTTAAAATACGAAACTCTGCGGTATTAAAAAAAAAAAAAATTCTTTGCTTTTATAGAAAAATGGAAAACACTGTTCGATTTCATAGATTCTAAGTAAGAGCGCTTACTAATTCTATAAGTCTAAAATTAAAACAGACTCTGCGAATGTTCCCAAAATTAGCCACTTAAAACTTAGTCAAAATATATAGGCAGTGTTTGACCAAGTATACTTGATTTGTAATTGTTATAGAAAAAAAATTTCAAATCTGCAGTTTTATCTCCAAGAGAATAGTAATAATAAAAAGAGCTTTGAAAAAAAAATGCATTCATTTTCATTTTGTATTGCAGGTTGAATCAAAATTCCCTTAAAATTATCTAAATTATCGAGCAAATCATGAATAATAGTCGCCTGAATGTTGAAGATAAAGTGAAAAGCTCCCCCCCCCCCCCACTCCTTCAAAAAAGAAAAAGAACAAAGCAAGAACGAAAAATCATGCGTCAAGCATAGCCTACGAGACATTTTCCAACATTTTGAGAATACTTTAACAAACATCACTATTTAATAAGATGAATTTGAAAACGCATAAATCCTATTTCAGAAAAATATCCGAATTCTTCTGTACAGCCCTGTATATGATCTATAGATTTACATATACTACGCTACATAGCATGCTAAATTTTAGATTAGTTAGGAAACACAGAGCACAGTTGTAAATTCCTCTTCACCGATTTCCGTCAGTAAACGGAGTGACTTCTTTTTTGCGCTGCTTTGAATATGATCTATAAATTTTTTACACACAAAGTAATAGGCAAAGAATTAGTTTAATTTATAAACCCGTACTACAACTTAAATGCAATTCCAGCATTTATTGTTAATAGACAGTACTTTTGTCTGTCAGGGGTTGTTTATATATAACGTTATCATTTTAGGGGGGAGGGGTGGTTCATCGTTTGATATCGTTATCATTTTTTATTGAACCAAATTTTTCGCTTTTTATTTGTAACTTGGCCTTTACATCAAAATAGAATGTTATTTTTTTTTGTCTGTTATCTATTTTTATGAAAATACAAAGCAATTATTAAAAATCATTAAATGATTATGAAATTATTTAATTCTAAAATGTGGAATACCCCACCGTTTGGCATCATGTTTACGGTAAATAAAAGAGAAAGAATGTTGTTCGCCTGTTTTGTTGATAAGGAGTTCTGTCTATACACACACACATATACGCCCCACACCCGTGCGTGGGCAAGTGCAAGAAGACAATATTACTGTTGAATGCATCATGTAACAAAAAGCTATTATTAAATACTTTTAAATAGTAACTATTTCTTTTAAGTGTTGTTTGATATAAAGTTTTTTCATATATAAAGTGATATTTTATTGAAAATAAAAATCACTATATAATATCTCGAAAAATAAATGTAACCATATTTGTATATCACTCCAAACAAAAGAGAAAAATTCCAAAAATGAAAAGAATTTTTAGACATTGATAACGATATCATTACGGGGGGTGGGGGTGGGGGGTGGGGGGTCAAGGGATCATGACGTATGATATCGTAAGGGGGGGGTGTGTCAAAAATTACCAAAAAGTTGATAAGGTTATATAAGCACAGCTCCTCACTGTAAATGAACGTAATCTTATGCGTATCATATTATATAGAAAGCCTTTTGTAGGACACCACAGTTACATAATTAAATTTCAATCTATATATATAAAAGAAAGTCTGGATTTCGTATTAATCAACGCGCAGCCAAAACTACTGAATCTAGAATCTTGAAAATCGGAGTAAAAATACTTCTTATGATATAGAGTGCCGCTAAGAAAGGATTTTCCAAAATTCCACCCCTAAGGGGGGTAAAAGAATGAACGAACTTTTTAAAAATTTCTTAAAAATCTGATTTTATAGTTATTTTTCAACTGATAACATATTTTGGTGTATTTTTGTATGCTGAATCGAATGGTACTAACAAAATTCTTTTAAGCCCAATAGTTCGAGAGATATTTCATATTTTTCTAATTTGGCACTATCTTTGGCGCCAAAACCTGAATTTTTCAAGTGATAATTTCTAAAAACTCATTATTTTCATTCTGTTGCTATAGCAAGGGAAAAAATTCAAATTGAATAATTTTTTAACCAATCCTTTTGGTTAAATAAAAATAACTTCGTCAATTAGAAAAGAAAAATTTAAAAACTAAAACTAAATTAAGAAAAAAAACTGTGGTACTTTTTCGTTCTAATTTTCGTCGCGATATCATGCCAAAATGTATGGTATCGCGTCATTTATTTCAACCCTAATCGTGCAAACGATTTTTATTGTAAACCGTGCCACACATTAAAATTTGCTAATTACTGAACGTGAATATTTTTATGCAGGGATTTTAATGATGCAATTTATTTTATTCCATCATAATCTCGCAAAACTTTTTAATTTGTTATTTTTTGCATAGAAAATATTTATTACTGATACTGATATAGATTTTACCATTTCGCAGTTATCTGATGATGAGGAAGCTACAATAAAATTATTTCAGAAGTTAGGAATTATGCATATAAAAATGTTTTGTTCAAAAAACCATGAATGTCTTCATTGAAAGAATGAAATATTTACTGCAATGTGAGACATACGTATTATGTACGCCATGCTTCAGTAGTAAAATACATTTACAATTTCAAGACTGCAGTTTAAATTGACTATATTTTATTGCTTGCAAAATATTTATTTATTCTTATATGTTAAGTATTTATTTTGATACACGTCGACCAATTTCGCCAAATTATATAAAATGCAAAACCACTCGCCAAATCATACAAATTGACATAATTTTTATTTTAAATAACGAAAGAACAAATAAATTAGTATAACATTAATAAAAATACATTTAAAACGTCTAAATAAAAATCACCTGATGACGTAAATACGTGTAACTTGCTTAAAGTCAAGTGAATGTGACATTTACGATCAACCATTATTGGAATTTAATCTTATAGTTTGGCAATAGTTTTTGGTCGACGGGATAACCAAGTAGTACCATTATTCTTATTGATTTTAAAAAATGGTAGGTCAAAGTCTGTAATTTTCAAAAGTTATATTTTTTAAATGCCCATTTTTTTATCAACAATTTTTTTTTTTTTTTTACAAATGTATCATTTCATTTTTGTGCCAATTATTACGCTTGGTGACAATGGTATAACAGGGAAATACCAAAACAGTTACTGATTTTATTTCAAATGTAAAGAAAAAAGGTTTAATGAGCAATAAATATTGTAAATATGACTATAACTCAGATTCTACTGAACAGAATTTTGTAGAACTTACACTGTTAAATAGTAAATTTGGTTTATAAATGGTTTAATGAAAAAACCATCATTCTAAGTTGCTACGGGAGTTCTAAAATTAGGTGAACTCGATTATGAAAGATTTCAAGTCAACTAATTAAATGCACAGTAAGTTAGATAATATTTCAGGGATTTTTTCAATATTTATCATATCATTCTGTGTTGTTTAGTTACGGAGCTATGCGAAAAAAGTTCTCAGTGGTACAGAAAAGAAAATTGGAAAATATACGCTACAGAGATAGGGTATACTAGAGAGTATATATGCTATAGTTATGGAAGTTGAGCTGAGTTCCTTATAAAATTCAGATGTGATGCAGTATATACTTACCCCTACCTCCCAGAGAGTTCTATAATCAGGTTAACGCGATTATGAAAGTTATATTTAACTATATCAATATATATATAATGCAAAGAGAAATTTCATTCCGGCCGCTTATATCTTGAGTTCTGCTGAATAGATTTTGACGGGACTTACATTGTTAGATAATTTTTCAGAAAAGATGTTAGTATAAAACATAACGTTCTACGTTGCTTAGTTAAATAATTATGGGAAAGTTATAAATCAGATGAACCCAATTTTGATTGTGAAAGATTTGCTTTTTTTTAAAGGTTCCACTGAATGAATTTTTATGGGATTTAAACTGTTAATTAGATCATTTTTAGGGAAGGTTTCGGTATATTTTCCAATGTAAAAGATTCTGCTAAGTGGATTTCGATGCAACTTGATTGGTTAGTTAATTTTTCAGTGAATGTTTTAGTATAAAGCACATATCATTTGTTGTTGCTTGGTTGTTAGTTTGCTTGATTGTAGAATTATAGATGAAAGTTCTAGAATCAGGCGAACCCAATTATCATGAACGATCAGCCTTTTCAATAAGTCCAATTAACAGACTCTGATGAGACTTGCATTGATAATTTTTCATGAACGCTTTTAGTATATTACATATTGTTCTATTGTTCTTTACCGAATCCTACACTAACAGATAACTAAAGAAATTGGTACTTAACAGTCTAAATTTTGTATGACTCAAAAAAAGATATAATAGCGTAATGGCATTTATATTGCTTTCAGCAATTCGGTTGGATACACCAGGTAAATGTCCATATTGCTTTAAAACGCATGATCAAATTCACAGATATATTTTGTTTCATTCAAGATTTTCTTAGAAAAACCGACCAGCGTAGCGGGCGAAGGCGGCTAGTCTATCTATATATTTCTCATGCGTGGCGCTAAAATAGGGGCTGAATTTGTAGCTTGCCGTTTGGCAACACTCGCAGTAACCCAATTAAATTGTCTATATATATATATATATATATATTTCTCTTGCGTGGCTCTAAAATAGGGCTGCATTTGTAGCTTGCTGTTTGGCAACATTCGCAGTAACACAATTAATTTGTCTTATTACATTTCACGAATCAGAAGAGTGATTTCTCTACTTAAACTTGCGTCATATTTAAAAGAAAAATTTTCATAAAATGTAAACATATTAAAACCAAGACAAAACATATCATAGTAACAGACCTCACAATCGCTAAGTTTCCTTTGCCCGCTGTACACGTGGTCACAAACCACATGGTTGTCCTGCTACTAGCGTCATCTAACATAAAAATAAAAATATTTTTATATATGTTTTCCATATATGTTTTACCATTTTCTTTACGGTATGTTGTATATTTGTAGTTTACAAATGGTAGTTGTTAATGTAAAAATTTTCATATATTCTAGACTTTTTCTGGTACTTTTTGGTTAGCCGGGCGCCAGTGTTTCTGCCTCAAAAGTTTAAGCACAAGCATAAAATGTTGATTTTAATGAATAAAAAAAGTCGGAATAAATAGCATTTTTTTTCATTTGTAGATTTCGCAACTTCATTTAAATAAATGGTATCAAAAGTAGAAAAAATAAATTGCATATTTGTAAAAAATATAATTTAAAATAATGTTCAAACAAAACTGTCTCAAAAGTTTATGCACAATGGAAAAAACAACTACATTTATCATTTTTACAAAACTTTTGCATACAAATTATTTTTCCGTGATTTTGGATTAGTTCAAATAAATGCGCGTCCATCGAAATTATTAGTTTTTTTAGGGTTTCTAGTATTTTTGAAATAGTTTAACAACATTAAAATACACCGCGAACGATTTTTTCCCATAGATTGTAACGAAATTATTTTGAGCGTCCCTATAAATGAACCATAAATGCTACACGCTTCATTTTCAATAGGGGAGACTGGGGGCTAATGGGACATGGGGACTAATGGGACAAATGGATTTTCTTAAAAACAAATGCAGTTTAGAGATTTTTTTTTTGTCAATAGATGGCATAAATAGTACTCCACATCAGTCTGTTTATACTATTTTGTTTAAGTAGTTGTTTGCTAATCACAGGACAATATACTTTTTGTCATCAAGGTGATCGAGTTTTCAAAATTTTTTGATATTGATGATTCTTTGATTTTCGTAAACTGACAAGTAACTTTTAAAACATTTTGCTATGAATTATAAATCTTTATAGCCATTCTATATGATTTCAACCATAACTTTTAATAAACTGTAAATATTTAATTGACTGTAAGCCTTAATATGGTGCAAGACAGTATGGGGCTAATGGGACATACCCAATGGGGACTAATGGGACTTGTCCCATTTGACCCCAAGTCATTTTATTTCTTATATAAAAAATTTAATGGGTAGAATATGCGATATAGAGAATGCTGAGAATATAGGTTAGCCATATAAAATATGTAAGCACTTCAGGAGCAATTCTACCACCTGCATTTCGAGTTGCCATGAGCATCAGTTTCAGATTTTCTCTTGTTAGGAGCACCACTATGAAATGCTGCTTTGGCACACAAAACCGGATGGATGACCAAAAACAATTTCCATAAAGTGATGTCACATATAGTGAAACACACCAATGCTTCAACAGAAAGTCCTCCCCTGCTTCTCCTCGTTAATCATGAAGGCCATGTTACTGTGATGGAAACAATACAACCTGCCAAAGAAATGAAGTGATTTTGTTGACATTCCCACCTAATTGTTCTCATAGACTCCAACCATTAGACATTATTGTGTATGGTCTCTTTAAAAAATATTACAACGGGGCTTTAAATGATTGGCTTCTTTCCAATCCTGGAAAAAATATTACTTATCACCAAATTCCAAGTCTTGTGAACCAAGCTTTCATGGAAATACTTACACCAAAGAATATCATTTCTGGATTTGAAGCTAAAGGTATTTACCCTCTTAATAGAAACACATTAAGGACGACTTCCTGTCATCGTTTGTTGTGGATGACCTAAGCCCTCGCTGGAAAATTCTGATTCTTTGTCGCGCGTCAATACTAGTTCAAATTCTTTGAATGTGAAAGGATTATCAAATTCGTAAGATAAAAATAAATGTCAATTTCTTGAAGGAAAAAAACTGACTGCATGAAATTCATTTACACAGATAAAGTCGATAGTTCTTGGGTGGACTTCGGTGACATAAAATTATTTTGATTTCTTCAGAATATAATTCCGATCTTGTATATCCTTTTCTAATGATCTGACACTGTATAATGCTAATTAATTTTCTTCACAATGTGCAATTATGTAGTTTTCAGGAAAAAATAATAAATGTGCAATTATATACCTGCTGCAAAAATATTATTCAAATGCCCCATTAGACACCAGACCCTGTCCCATTAGACCCCAGGTCTGGGGTCTAATGGGACAAAATTACCATGTTCAAAATATCACTATTGTGGCTGACCTAAGCCCTCGCTGGAAAATTCTTTCCAGCTTCTTCTGGAAAATTCTTCTGGAAAATTTCTCATTTAATAATTAAAGTAAGCTTTAGATTTTTTATGCATTAATAGCTAACTAATTACACAATAATGGTGTAGAAAGAGATTTTGAAAAAAAATGTTAATTATTCAATTTATATCATAAAATGTCAAAATTGTCCCATTAGCCCCAGTCTCCCCTACTGATATAATAAACCTCATTAACATATATCAATTGCATGATAATCTGAGTATATTTACTTGAGTTAGAGCACAGACAGACAAACCCAATTCATAAATACTTTTCAACTATGTTGGAAAGTGTTAAATAGATAGCCGAAAATTGAAGAATAAAACGAGAACGAAAAATCATGCGTCCAGCATACATTATGTAATACTTTCCAACACATTCAGAATCCTGTAATAAAACTTTACAGTTTATTAAGGTGAAAGATGTCTAAACAAACAATTTAGAAAAAGTTGAAAACCCAGTTACTGCAATTACCATCAATAGTCGGAAAAATATCTGATTTTTTTGTGAAGCCGCGCATATGATCTGTAGGTTTGTATATACAGGGTGTCCATAATTAAACGAGCCTACTTTAAAGTTGTCTACAGACAAAACTATTGTCCATAAAGTTGTGAAATTTTGCGAAAGACATAATAAAGGGAAGGGAATTTGTTTAAGTTAAGAAAAATATAAATAAAAATAGTTCAAAATTTCGCCACCAGAGGGCGTTAAATAAATTACACATTTAGCGTTACGATCGTTTAGAAATTTTATTTATTAACTTAACCTTATTCTAAAGACAGCATTTCACAACATGTTCCTAGCATTTCCCAGAACACACTGCAGTCGACTGTGGAACATGCTATCTTACGATTCCAGATGATATCTGAAAATGATAAAAGTCATGCAAATCATATTTGGTTATAACAAAATTTGTTAAACTATTGTAAATGTATGTTAAATGTGTAATTCGTTAAAAAACGGCCTCCTATTTTTTTTTCGCTCAAACAAATTCCTATACTTTTCCAAAAAATGTCCTCCTAAAAATTTCCCAACATTCTGAACAATAGTTTCTTCTGTAGACAATTTTAAAATAAGGTCGATTAATTGCGAAAATCTTGTAAATAAAATTTCCAAACAATCGTAATTCTAAATGTGTAATTTATTTAAAAACGCCCTCTGGTGGCAAAATTTTGAACTATTTTTATTTATATTTTTCTTAGCTTAAACAAATTCCCATCGCTTTATTATGTCTTTCACAAAATTTCACAACTTTATGGACAACAGTTTTGGCTGTAGACAACTTTAAAGTAGGGTCGTTTAATTATGGACACCCTGTACTACGTAGTAGTTACAAAACTACTAAAACTAAAAGTTAGTTCAATTAAATGCACATTTGAAAATTTCTATACAGTAACTTCCGCCAATAAACGAAATGTAGTTGAGATCTTTTGTGTAGCCCTGTTTATGATCTTTAGAATTTATACATGTTAAATAAAATGCAAAAAAAAAAAAAAAGGGGGGGGGGATAGATGAGTTTTAAATCGCGTACTACAACTGAAAATGCACTTCCAGCAATTATTCTTCATAGGCAGTACTGTAGCCAAATACTTTTGCCTACCCCTGTAAATGGACGATAAATTATATACACACCAGCTTCTACAATAAGTGCTTTGTAGTATATCTCAGTGATATACATAAATTTCAATACGTTTAAAATAGTGCAATATCATTAACCCCGTATCTACTGACGGTACTTATAAGTACCATTAAAATAACTTGTCATAAAATTCATTTAATACATCGATTAGTTGTAATACAGTTTAGAATGAGTTATAGATACATTACTTTATCTTGTTCCAAAAGCATTATTGGTTACACAAAACAAAAATATTTTTTAAAGGATGATTCATTTTGCCTTTGCATCTTTTCAGCTTTCTTGGCGTTTGGGGGGGGGGGGGGGGGGGTGAGGGGAGTGGAATTTTTCCATTCGGAAATATTTCTATCCTTCAATTATAAGAACTTTATATTTGTACATTTCCTAATTCTACAAAATACTAAGAAAAATAATTAAAATAAAGGATTTGAGTGGGGTTATAAATATGGCACAAAATCTCTATCAATTCAAATTTAATGAATCCTTCTAAATCCTTCAATTCTTCTAAAATCCTTAAATAATTTATTAAATGATTATGTAAATCTTCTAATGTAGTTTAAACAATTCACGAAAAATGCTTTAGAAGGTAAAATTTTAATGAATTCATAATTCAGTAGATAAAGGGTTAAAATAACCGCAAACGATTTTCCCCATATGCCGTAATGTAACGGAATTTTTTTGAGTGTCCCTCTAAATGAACCGTAAACGCTACACACTTCATTTTCAATACCGAACATGCTATAGTAAACCCCAATAATATACTATATCAGTTTCTTGACAATCTAACTATATTTACGCAAGTTAAACTATAGACGGACAGACAAACTGAATTCGTAAATAGTTTTCAACTATGTTGGAAAGTGTTAAAACGGTCTTATTTAATGCATTATAGGAAGTTGTCCAAAAATAAACTATTTTTGAAAAAGTTAAAAACCACGAAACTGCCAGGGCTGCGGAGTCGGTGGGAAAAATGGACGACTCGGACTCCGGGAATTTTAACAGATCCGACTGCGACTCTTCCGCTCAAAAATGGGCCCGACTCGGACTCCGACTCCGCAGCCCTGGAAACTGCACTCTTTTTGTCATGGCCACAAAGGCCTACAAAGGCCACAAGAATTTTGAAGGAATTTTTGTTAAGCATTGGCCAGCTTTGGGCACATTCTTGTATGAGGGATGCCTTGATGGTGGAATTTTTAAAGAAAAATGTTTGAATTATCCTTTGCCTACAAGGAAAACCTTGGAAACATTCCACAATCACCTCACCCAGACCGCGCTGGTTTCGAATTGGCGAGCTTCGGCCCAAGATCCTCATTTTGTGCCCAGCTTGCTAACCCCCGGAGGTCTGACAAAGAAATTTGAATGTTTTTTTTAATCATTAATACGTTTGATTTTAATGCGAAAATCAATTTACTGGATTGTAATCCAGAAAATTGATTTTCTAAATGGAAAATGGAAAAATAAATCAAAAAATGAATCCTATCGCACTGTTAAAAAAAAAAAAAAAAAAAAAAAAAAAAAAAAAAATGGTAACGTTCCATGTAAAATCCAGGAACGTTTCGCCTTTTCTCAGGTTTTCAGAATAATTTAGCTCTTTCCTGTGAAATTCTGGTTTTCTTATCTGAAACGTTCCTGAACAAAAGTTGGAAACAGCAAAACGCTGCGGCCGCCATTTATTATTTTTTTGCTATAATCGGTTGCTCGCGCGCGAGTGTCGAAAACGAATTCCTTAAATGAATGTAAAAAAATCAATATGGAATGCAAATAAATCAATAGACGACATAATCCTTTACGTCTCTATTGCCGAGACCATTCAGATGAAAATACAATACCTCTGTGACATCGCTAAGAGATTATCTCTCGTACTTGTCTGTGGAATGTTTAACGAGCAGACCGTGTAAAAAAAAATACACCTATTATTTGGATCTCCATTAACCAGGGGACCATCAAACATGATTCTCACAGATTTTAATTAATTTAAAGTATGTTTTAGAGTTGTTATCTCTAATTATTTTGTGAAAGGATTTCTTCAAATGGGCCTTAGATTTTCAGAAATTAGATGCCGAGGTTTAGCATGCGTTTCAAATACCCATTAGTTTGCAGCTCTCAATGTGTCTTTCGTGGTGTGGACGTAGAAAGGTCGCACGCCACCCGTACGGCCCGAGTTCGATGCTACCTCTTGGTCTTTTTTTTTTCTTTTTTAATTAATTTTATATTTTAACACTTTACAATTTGATTTAAATTTGATATATATTTGACACTTTGAATTGCTTCAAATTTGAATTTTCTTTTATTTTCGGAAAAAATATACAATTACGTTTAGGATTTTTTTTTTTTCATGAAAATTTATATGTATTTTATCTAACTTGTAAACAAACATAATTACTGACGAAAATCCAAAATATTTTATGTCTAGATTTTTTTCTAATTATTATTTACATTTATATATTTTTATATTTTAAGCAAAGTTCAGAAACAATATATCATATATATATTTACTTTATTGAATTTTAACTGAAAATTTATTTTTTCATGTAAATTATAAATAATAATTTTGATGTCAATTTCAAAATATTTTTTCATTCCAACAACAAAGCTGCCAACTTGTACGGATTTTTCATACCACTAAAATTTAATAGAAAATTTTAGCAAATTGAATCTCCGAAATTGAAGCAATTTTAACGTTTAAATAATTCAAAAATTTCTATTGAATTTTAGTGGTAATAAAAATCCGTACAAGTTGGCTGCTATTCAACAAATAACGATAATAAAGCGAAAATTGTCAACTGGAAATGTAAAAATCGTCTGCGGATCCCGCATGCTGTGAAATGTCAGTAATGTTTTGCTGTCAACAGAAATATTCCTGGTATTTCGCAGGAAACTTACTGGCATTTCTGTAGAATGTTTTTAACATATACAGTAAAGTTCCAGTCATTTTCAAGAAATGTTTCTTGGAAATAATGGGCAACTCAGCTGCCCATTTTTTCCCAGGAACGTTGCGGAATTTTTTTTACAGTGCGATATTAATTGTTAAGGTTTTATTGTAAAGCAAGTGCACAGTATTACAATAGCCGCTCGATATATCGCGCTTCGTTACATCGCTCATTCGGATATGAGGCATTCTCACATAACTTTGACGTTTAAGTCCCTAAATAATAATTTTTATTTTAGTACATATTTTTTTTTTTTTTAATTTCTTATATTGGAAAACATTCCATTGCATGACTGCATAACAATATTAATAAGATAAATAAGTTTAGGACGATGTTGGGGGTCCAAATATACCACGAACTTCCTTACCGTCCCGTGTCCCTGATGCTGATTTTTAAGTTTGGAGCTGTCTGTATAAAACAGTTTCAATAAAAGTAATTCGATGTAATTTTTTTCCGAAACTGGGACTATTGTTTTATATAAATATGTGGCCAAAAATTAACCTGCACCATTTTTACAGTTGTTATTATATTTTGAACTCTGTCCTTGGATTTTAGATTCCTTACCGTCCCTCTTGCTAAAATTATACAGAAAATCACTTCAGATGCAGCCACAGAATTTTTTTCAACTTTTTTCTCATGCAGAAGTATGCTAGAGAAAGAATGCCTAAATTTCTTTGGCAGTAAATTTACTGCAGAATTTAAATCAGCATTTAAATATCAATTTCAAACATTGTGGTTTTATTGGTAGTCTTATCGTCTCCAAGGTTTATTCCTGCACATTTTGAGGTAAATTACTTTTTTTTTTTTATTTAATCCAATGTAAATAACTGTTGCTAAAAATCAATGAATATTGTGGCTATCACTTAGTCTTAACACGATTTGCCTAAAAATAAGTAATAATTTTCCTTACGGTCCCTTTTTTCCAACTTGTCGTCCCTTTTTCCCTTGCCGCCCCTTCCTTAACATCCCTTTAAGACAATATTATACCAAAATTTTGTACTATAAATACTACACTGTTATTATTTCGTATTTAAATGTTCTATGGAACATTTCCATGCAAACACTATGTTCTGTACATATCCATTATAAGTAAAAATTTAGAAGAAAATAAAAAATTGGAAAGGTAAAATATCAAGGGACGGTAAGGAAAATTAAACACGCAAGTTTAACTTAAACCTCAGTTAAATAAAGGAATCGTCGCTGCTGACCATTTTTTCTTTATTTTGAATTATTAAGTCATTCGTTTATAAGTTAAAAATGTTATTTTATTAAGTTTACTTTAACCTGATTTTAATTCCTGAAAGTTAACATTTTGTGAGAATGCCTCATATACATCTCTTGTTTCACTACCCCCCACCCCTTCCACTACATCACCGAAAAAAAACAAAAACAAAAAAAAAACAAATGCATTTTGCATAAACGGAAGAGCCTGGTTACCGAGAGTGCAAAAATCCACCACAAATTTATACTAGCTTTTTTCACCTTATTTAAGACTAAAATCCTACGTTTAAATAAGGTGAAATTTAATATGCTAAAATATTGGTGAAGGTTTGTCCCTGCGGTAATCTGGTCTTGGTAAACTGGATTTTTGAGTAACTGTATGTAATGCCAATCACATTAAATACAATTAAGTATTAAAAATGTTATTTAAAAAATTTCAATATGTCTAGAAACTAACATTTTGAAGACATATACAAAATAATTACTTGCAGATTACTACCTTTCTTAAATTTTAATACTCCCAGAATATCGCACATTAGTATATATTGTGCTTTTTTCTTGTCTCCCGACAAGAGTGATATAGCGAGGGACTACTCAATAAATAATATACAAAAAATACCACCAGCAAAAAAAAAAAAAAAAAGCCACCTAATCTATAAAACAAGAATTCATTTCAATTCCCTGCCAATTGTAGGAATTTTACATTTAAAAATGAGCTATAAAATGTGTCAGAAAGTTTCGCGTTGTTGAGCAGGAAATTTGAGAACCAAAGGTTTATTTTTAAGAAAATAGAAGTAGTAGGATGAGACAAAAAGACAAACATTCCGTTATTCAGTTAAAAAAAAAAAAAAAAACTCGCATAGAACCACTGAAGGAGAAAAAAAAATGCTTTTTTGAGAAATACAGTAGAACCTCGATTATCCGAAGTAATTGGGGCCGACCCTCTTTCGGAATATCGAAATTTTCGGATAATCGAGAATGCTTCAATTTTAAGATTAAGGAGGAATATATGCAATATTTCTAATTATGATAACAAGTGCTTAATAAACAAGTAAGGAAAATCATGGGTTAAGCATAGATTATGAAACACTTTCCAACACTTCCTGTATGCTTTAACAAAACTTCGTTATTTAGGGAAATAATGTATATAAAAGAATTAAGTAAACATTTTAGAAATCGCATAAAACATTTGAAAAACTGATTTCAGCAGTTGCCATCCATATAAAATATGTATTCCGATTCTTTTGAACAGCTCTGTATTTGATCTGTAGGTTGATATATATGCTATATAATGGGGAAATTTAGTTTAGCAAGAAAACGAATAACAGGTTGAAATTTCTCTTTCACCAATTTATACTAATAGATGGAAACATACTTGTATACTTTTGTACAACCCTGTAGTTAACCTAGTACCTTTATTACACGCCACTATTTAGCTAAAGTTTAATTCAAAATAAAACACTCTTAAAACTACTGGAATCACATTTTCAGAAATTATCATTTATAGATGGCCATGTATCCAATTCTTTGCGTGACGCTGTATATAATTTTATCTATGTTTTATAATTTTATCTTGAAACATTTCTTAGTAAACAAAATGCAGTTCAGCGTAAAAATGCATAACTCATTTAAAAACCATCTTTAAGCAATTTACAATCATACCCAGTAACCATTATGAATTCTTTTGTGTAGCCCTGTATATGAATTACAGCATTTATATAAATCATATACAATGCACAAATATAGTGAAACCTAAAAGCGCATAACATAATTAAAAATGCATTTCCAGCAATTATCGCTACTGTACAATACTTCGGATACAATATAGTATCTGAAATCTTTTGTGTGTCCCTGTAAATGCTATGCACTTCGTATTATACATGAAATAAGTTATAGTAAACCTCAGCGACGTATATCAATTCCATTATACATGAAATAATTTAACATAATTAAAATACGCCGGAGAAAATTCCCTCCACCCGTATATCATTATGTAACGGAATTCTTTTGTGTGGCCCTGTAAATGAATAATATTTATTCTTTGCAGCGCATATTCCACGGAAAGCATATTTTAATGCACTTGATAAATGCATATCAATTTTATTATGTTTGAAAGCATGTAACATCATTAAAAATCATTTTAAACGATTTTTTTCCCATAGGCCGTAATGTAAGGGAAAAATTTTGACTGTCCCTGTAAATGAACTAAACATGCTACAAACTTCATTTGCAATAGGGTTCGTGCTATGGTAGAGGTCACTAACATCCAAAAATTTCAGAACGATCCGAGTATATTTACGGGAGTTAGAGCGCGTACAGACGGACAGACGGACAACAAACCGAATGCATAAACACTTTTCAACTTTGTTGGAAAGTGATAAAAAATAAGTGAATAGCAAAATAGAAAGAAGAATAAGTTACCTTAATTTTAATTTTGAAATTAAGTACCTTTTACATATATCATAATGGTTTTAAAACAGTTTTTGTTTGTCGCAGTTTCGATTGCTTTGCTTTGAAGCTCTATCACGGAGTTTTCACGGATAGTTCACCACTATCACAGTTTTTTCTTCTGCTCCAGCCATGCCAAACCTTTTGCAAAACATTCAAAAGCTTCAGAATTGCCATTTTGTTCGTTTTCTTCGTTCCACTCCGTAGCTTACTCAAAGCTCAAGTTAAATTCAAAGGAACGCTGAGAAAGGGGATTGAAAATATTCATATGTACTCGCAGTTCGGAAAGAACTGCTTGCAGACAATGTGTATGGTAGTTTAACAAAAAGGAAAGAAAAGCTTTCAAATTGATTTTGCACACAAGGAATGTGATAGTAAAAAAAAGATTTAACAAGTAAGAAAAATCATGCGTACAGCATAGATTATGAAACACTTCCCAACACTCCCTGAAAGCTTTAACGAAACTTCGTTACTTAGGGAAATAAGGTAAATAAGATAACTAAGTAAACATTTAAAAATCTGATTTCAGTAGTTACCGCCCATAGCCAAATATGTATTCCAATTCTTTTGAACAGCCCTGTATTCGATCTGTATGTTGATATATATACTATATAATGGGAAAATTTAGTTTAGCAAGAAAATGCATAACAGGTTGAAATTCATCTTTCAGCAATTTATACTAATGGATGGAAATATACCTGAATACATTTGTACAGCCCTGTAGTTTACCTTGTACCTTTATTACATGCCACTAATTAGCTAAAATTTAATCCAAACTAAAACATACTTAAAACTACTGAATTACATTTCCAGAAATTATCACCCATAGACGGCCATGAATCCAACTCTTTGCGTGGCCCTGTATATCATTTTATCTGTATTCTACAAATATTTCTTAGTACACTAAATTCAGTTCAGCGTAAAAATGCATAACTTCTTTAAGCAATTTATGCTCATACTCAGTAACCTTTACGAATTCATTTCTGTAGCTCTGTATATGAACTATAGCATTTATACGCACTTTACAGTATGTATAAATATAGTGAACAAGTAGGTAAATGTGATCACAGATCGCACAGAGGGTTTCGTTTAATATTCCTTTCAAAACACTTTATCCTTTTGAAAAATCTGTTAGTTCCACATTTCGCAACCAGGAGCGCACTCTATTCTAAACAAACCTCTATCCGAACGAAACTCCGTTTTATATACTATCCGTAGATATATTAGTCGAGGGGATTGGGACGATAGTACCCGAGATAAGTAAGCGCCCCTGGTGGTAAAAAGTGGAACTAAAATATGTAAGGCTATGGTGCATAATATGAAAGAATGGTCAAAGGGGTGTCGACAAAACTTGGAAAAGTGCTCCCCGGGTTAAAAGGGCGGAGGTTAGAAAAATTGCTTAAAATACACAAGGTAGAGCCCGGAGGAGTAAATGATATAAGACTTTTTGAAAATTTTATAATTTGCCGTGTGGTCTAAGGTATACGTATGGAAAAATTCATGTCTCCAACTTAATTAGGGCCACTCTCAGAAAGAATTGCTTAAAATGCATATGTGGTAGCTCAATGGGTTAAACGTAAGACTTTTTCACGATTTTATGTTTGTCGCCTGGCCTCAGGTGTTCTGCTATAAGTATGCAAAAATATTCATGCGGGAGCACAAAGTGTTAAATATACGATTTTTTCAAAATTTTATGATTTGTCGTATGATATCTGGTGTTCAGCTATAAGTATGCAAAATTTCACGCCTCCAACCTAAATAGGGGCTCATTCAGAAAGAATTGTTTAAAGTACACATGTGGGAGCCCAAAGGGTTAAATGTACGACTTTTTCAAAATTTTATGATTTGTCGTTTGATGTGAGGTGCCCAGCTATAAATATGCCAAATTTCACGCCTCCAACCTAATTAGGGACTCACTTAGAAAGAATTGTTTAAAATACACATGTGGCAGCCCAAAGGGTTAAATGTACGACTTTTTCAAAATTTTATGATTTGTTGTATGATGTGTGGTGTTCAGCTATAAGTATGCAAAATTTCAAGTCTCCAACATGTATAGTTTCTGAGAACGGGCTCTGTGACAGACGGATTGACAGACAGACAGAGGAACGAGACGAATAGGGTTTCATCAGATAAACGAAACCCTAAAAAAGTGCATGTCATAATTAGAAATGCATTTCGAGCAATCATTCCTAATATACAGTAATTCGGATACAATATAGTCAGGGTTCGTTGATATATATCATGATATATATCTTGATATATATCCGATATTTATTTTTAAAATATCAAGATTTTTGATATTTTCGATATTTTCAAATTCTTGATATTTATTTTCAAAATATCAAGATGTTTGATATTTTGTATATTTGATATTTATTTTCAAAATATCACCATGTGAGATAATTTTGATATTTTCCACATTCAAAGCAAGTGTAAATGAAATTTCCACATGTTATTGACTGTATCATTCTATAGATAATTTACTTTTGCCTTTGGCAGTAACTTTTTCAGGAAAAGAAGAAAACAAATCTTTTCCAAGCTTTATGTTTGAAACTTTTATTTTTAAATGTAGAACTAAACATTATGTTAGACAGTTAATTCAGAACAGCCATTGAAAGATAAAATGTAATTTTGATAATTCTTTATATATAGCCAGAGTTTGTTGATATATATCAATGGATATATAAAATGTAATTTTGATAATTCTTTATATATAGCCAGAGTTCGTTGATATATATCAATGGATATATATCCAATATTTATTTTCAAAATATGAAGATTTTTGATATTTTCATATTACTTGATATTTATTTTCAATATATCAATATGTTTCATATTTTCTGCATTTCATATTTATTTTCCAAAATATGAATGTGTGCAAGATATATTTGATATTTTCAGTCGTAATTCGTAATATTTCAGTGTAAATGAAATAAATTTTCAACTGTTATTGACTATGAATCTGTAGATAAAGAACTTTTGTGTCTTCTGGTAGTGACTTTTTTAGCCAAAAAAGAAAATAAATATATTTTTGAAGCTTTAGATTTGAAGCTTTTATTTTTAAAATGTTGAACTAATAATTATGTGGGACATAATTAATTCAGAACAACCATTGAAAGATGAACTAACTAACTTAAATAAGCAGTTATATACAGTTTCATTAGAAAGGAATCTTTTCTCATGTTTTGGTCCAGTTTAGTTTAAACTGTACAACATGTTAGAAAATACGAAATAAGATATTTCATACTTACATTTATGTTAAAATTTTTCAATTTTTTGTATTTAAAATTTCTGATTTTTTTTATACTTGATCTTGATACTGAATCCTATAGTTATATATATATATATATATATATATATAAAGCAAATTGTTAATGTTTTCAATTAGTTCATCTTCAGTTTTGTTCTAAGTAAAAAAAAAAAAAAAAAACAGAAAATAAAAATAAAAATGCATTTTTAGAATATTCTTTGATTAAGTTTTCATGTTAAGTGCAATATATTTTAGTTTCTAATCTATATTATGCTTGAAAACATTTATTATCAGCGGTAAGTTGGCTGCTTTGAAAATATCGGATATATATCAAAAATATCGGATAGATATCAAAATATCGGATATTTTTGATATTTTCGAAAATATCATGATATTTACGAACCCTGAATATAGTACCTGAAATCTTTTCAAATACACCGCAAACAATTTCCCCTATACCATTATGAACGGAATTCTTTTGTGCGGCCTTGTAAATGAACAATAACTATTCTTTGCACCGCATATTCAACAGAATGCATATTTTAGTGGACTTCATAAATGAATATCAATTTTACTATGTTTGAAAGCGTGTAACACCATTAAAAATCATTTGAAACGATTTTTTCCCAATGGCCGTAATGTAACGGAAAACTTTTGACTGTCCCTGTAAATGAACTAAACATGCTACAAACTTGATTTGAAATAGGGAACGTGCTATGGTAGAGGTCACTAACCTCCAAAAATTTCAGAACGATCCGAGCATATTTACGAGAGTTAGAGCGTGGACAAACGGCCAGACGGCCATACGGACAGACGACCAGACGGCCATACGGACAGACAAACCGAAGTCATAAACACTTTTCAACTTTGTTGGAAAGTGTTAAAAATGGATTTCGGTTAACCGAGAGTTTCGGATAAAAGAGGTTCTACTATACAATAAATATTAGAGCAACCGTTAAAAAATAATTTGTGGATGTATATGAAATATAAACGTCCATCTACACATTAGAAATGATGTAATATTTTGCACAGAGCTCTGTATTAATTGAAACGCAAATTTTATTTTATCTAGTAAAATAAAGTTAGGAGATACAGATTTTCAAACTTCTTAAACAATTTTTATTAAACGAAAACTTTGAAATTATATTCCCACCTTAAGGACTATTCAATTAATTCAATGGAGCTATAAAAAAAGAGGAGGAGATAGAGCGTGTAGCGTCTACCGATTGTCGGTGAAGTAACTTAGGATTTAGACACAAGATGGTGGCTGTTTGTTTAGATCGGATCAGGGCCTGATTAACGCCGGGGCAGACCCCCGTCAGTAAAAATGAAAAGAAATTTTCGCCTTATTTATGACAGAAATTCTGCATTAAAGCGTTTAAACAAAGCAAAAATTTCTATTCAAATTTGTTGGTGGAATTTAGAGTCGGTGTTAATCAGCCCACGGCTTTTCTGAAATCTCAAAGTCTGTGGCGCATGTTTTGTGACGAAACGATAGCAGTTTTGCAGCGAGGGGGAAAGAGAGCGAAAGCCTAACATTTTCTTTAAAATAATAGTGGTGTGCGGGGTGAGAAAAGCCGGAGACTTAACAACTCTGGAAAAGCAATGTACTTTTCTAACTGTGACGTCACTACCTCCAGTGCAAGGCTAGTGAAAAAGAAAGGCTACCACAGTGTTTTACGCGTATCTTTTTTCACAGACAGCTGGAGTCACGTGATGACCGAATGCACCAATGCAGGTGTACGAAAGGAGCATGACGTCACTCTAGCGGTCTGTAAAAAAAGATATGAGGAATGCACCGAATTAGCCTCCCGCAGTGCTGTAGTTGGAAAAAAATATTTGTTGGAAAAAAATATTTGTCACTTACTTTTCATAGAGTAGATGTTGATGCAACCGGACTTTTTGCTAAGCAGAAAGCCAGTGTAAAACATTTAGCCAAAAGTGGATTTATTTTTTAATTAACAGTTATAATTATTATATTCTAATTTATATAGTATTATATTTGTATAGCATTCATCTAAAAGCAATATTTAATCAATCTCATAGTAACATATTCCATCATGAATCAAAATTTAATTGAAATAACAAAATAAATCCATATGTTATTACTTACTGGCGCATTAATCCCGAAATAAAGAACGATAATGAGAAATATTTTCTGCGATCTTTTATTTACAACAAGCTGTTTCGTCTGCTAATCACCTTCCTCGTCGCAACCAAGATTTCAGATATGGTTCAAGACAAAATTCTTTTAAGGGAGGTCCTAAACGGCTTATGAATATAAGTGAACTAGATTTTTCAATAAGGAGTGAATTTCTCGCATAGGTCATGATGTTACTCATACAGCTGAATTCACTTTCGCATTCAGACGTTGAAATTGGTATAGTTTTCAGTTTGGAGAAGAGGATTTAACTCTCAAAGTTCATCTCCAGTATCAATAAACTTGATAATTATCGTTGTAATAAATAACAATATTTATAGTTTAGCCTGAAAAAAAGTAAAGTTTGTGCTCGTGCTCGATATAGATATATATTTTTACAGTTACAAACCAAAAAAAAAAAAAAGGGGGGGGGGGTAAACGGGGAAGGCCATGGAAGAAGTGAGTGGATGGTATTGCAAAGGCAATGATGGGATAGAGGTCTGGAGGAGGAATATATCCTCGACCGTAAAAAATGGAAAAGGACTGTTGTAGATTCTTCGGATGGCGGAATCTGACATCACAAACAGAGTTTATATATATATATATATATATATATATAACAAACCAAATATTTCTGGGAACGGCGTTCCGGCGCGTTCCCGCCCACCTACAACACTGGCCTCCAGCACCATAGTCTTTCTGAAGACAGCCGTGATCAGGCCTTGCGGAACCGGTTATAGTTTAAGCTTCACAATTTTAGGATAAATCAGTTCTCTGGTAGGTACTTGATAAGTTAAAAAAAATAATAATAACAGTTAAATAAAACTAATAAATACAGATTTTCCAAATTTTCAAAATAATTTTTATTAAACTAAAACAATTTTTATAAAAAAAAAAAAATGTTTATTCCTTAAAAGTGAGTAGGAATGCATTTAATTGTATAAATTCCAACATTATCACTTAAAGATAATGAAGTGCGCATTCATAGCTCCAACAGTATACTGAAATGTCATAAAAACACCTTTTTTTAATTTTATAAATATTCATACGATAAAAGTGCATATTTTATGCAGTTTAAGTCATTACCTTGTGCGTTTTATCATTTAGAATGGTTAATTATTGCCATTTTATACTTTCCTTTCGCAATTAAAAATAAAAGTTATGTAAAAACGTTTTCATTAATCAGCCGGGAGAAACTTGATTAATAAAAAGCAGTGCAAAAATACTTTATAATTAAAATTACACAATTTTTTTTCGACCAAATTTAATAGAATTTAAATTAAAATAAATTATGTGAAAACGAGCATTTATTTGAATAAGAGAAAAAGATTTTTATATAATCATTTTTTTGAAATAAGGTATTTCAATCTGCTTTTGAAAAGGGGTAAATAATAGCTTGTGGAAGATAATTTAATCTAGAAATTAAACAAATCTTTTATGTCTTTATTAGCATTCTTCATGACTAAAAATTAATTTTGTTAGTGTTTAATAACATACTAATTCAAAATTAATTGAAAACAGCGTTGTTAGTGAAATCTCTGTTATTGTTATGTACGAATTCATTAATATTTTGTAAATTATGTAACTATTATTTAAAAACATTCATGACTTTTTTTTTTTTTTTTTTTTTTTTTTTTTTTTTTTTTAGTGGTTACTCAGAACTTTATTTATTAAAAGTTAAATAAAAAGTGATGCAAATTTGCATCGCTATGCATTTATGGATTAAGATGCCTTTGTAGGCAGAAAAAAGCCACTATATCTTACTGATACAAAGATAGTAATCGAGTAATAACATTTTCTTGACAGGTCATGAGTACACGAGTGTCCCTAAAACAATACGTTGTTGACTAAATGCATGCGCTGGATCCCTAATTCCGTCTACGCCATTTTTCTTGAATAAAATATCAGCAAGCTATCAGAATCAGATCAAAATATCAGAAAGATTACGTATTTATACCAAATAAGGTAAACGCACAAGTAGTGGGCCACTTAAGGGCATTTATCTAATTATTATTAAAGTGTTAGTGAATTCCAGATATATTTTTTAGCCTAGTCCTAACTTTCATGTATCAGAATAAACATTCAAAGTTTCAAAATACATTCTTCGAAAAAAAGAAAAAATAACAAATGTTACCTTCCTCTATGCTTCAGTAGTAGGCCTAATAAATTAATGATGCATGAATCTTTAACCCTTTGCACTCCAGAGCTCATCACTAGCGTTGCGAATTGTTCCGCGTAAATCTGGGCTCCAAATGATCTGGACACCACTTATTTTTTACAGTTTATTTCGCCCTCTTTAATTGTGCTGATAGATTAGGGGAACAAAATTCCTTTAAAATACTGGTGTCCAGATTATTTGGAGCTACGAATGACGCGGGACATATGGCAACACTAGTGGCGAGTGAGAGTCAGCTCTCAAGTGCAAAGGGTTAAGTTTTCGGATTACCCCATAAATTATTTACAATGTAACAGAGTATATCAACAGTATTAAAAAGCAGAAAAACAGCGTTTAAAAATGCACAAATAATGCGTAAAAAGCTGCAAACAGCTGTTTTGAATCTACTAGCGAGATTCTTCTTCGGTGCAAGATAGAGCAACGCACAGTGTGCTAGAAAAAGCATGCTGCGCCTTGAAAAGCAAAATCTTGCACCGAAGAAGAATCTCGTTAGTAGATTCGAAACAGCTGTTTGCAGCTTTTAACATATTATTTGTGCATTTTTAAACGTTGTTTATCTGCTTTTTAATATTCTTGCACAAAGGCTTTATTTGCTATTTTTATATATCAACAGTAGTTTAATTAAAAAAAAATGCATATATAAAAGAAACAATGTTTTAAATAAAAATTTATCTCTTAATGAAATCTCTAAGAAATTGTCGAAAAATCTGTTTTTGAAGACACTCTAGAAAATAAACAAATGTACCAGCAGAAAAAAACAATTATTTCAAACAGCTTATCGAAAGTTAACGTTTAATCCATTGAAGCGCCTAAGTTTAATCAAGATTTCCACCAGAAACTTTTAATTAAAATTTACCTTTCTAACATTGGTGGAAAAAAGTTAAAAAATTGCTTTTCCTTATTTTGAAACAAAATTTTCCGAATATTCCGGTGTGAGTTCAACATTACACAAACGCAATTACTTGCCCCTGAAAGAGTTAACCTCTTCGCTCCCTGGGTCCCCCAATAGGGACCTCCGTTTTGTCCCCTTTTATGAATGGTACTGGAACATAATTACAATTTCGATATCAGAATGATATGCTTCGAAGTCTAAGATTCGAACTAATGCAAATAAAGTAAAAATCTTGCTCTAAAGTCAAGTGGGAGAAGAAATAATTCAGTAGTAATAATTAATATAATACTGCATTAATACTCAGTAGCGAAGAGGGTAAGGAAATTAGTCAATCAGATTCCTTCCAGTCTTTCTTCAGAAATGCATTTTGGGCTTGTTTTTAAACGTTAAAAATTAGTACGTGGTACGTTGACCACTATAGGTACATTTGCCTTCGTTGGCATTTTTTTGTTAGACTACACGAAATTTCAAAAAAATACAAACATTTATTGCTAGATAAACTCAAAAATCTACCCAGGCAACCGACTTTCAGAAAAGGGGCGACTTCCGTTGTCTCGACACAGATTTTATGGGTAATTGCCGGTCAGCAATTTGTTAATGTGCAGTTAGTACTATGGTGAGGATCGGGTTCGATGAGATGGGGCGGACATCTGGTGGTTCACGGGTTCGCTGAAATGGTGTAAAAAAACTCCAACATATATATGTAAGCACAATTAGTTTTTATTCATTTTTCAATACGAAGAAGGACATCTCGCAAAAAGGCAGCCTCCAAATACGAAGCTCTGTAAAAGCAGAGATTAAATACGTCTCTATGTGTAGAAGCATATCCTTTAAAGAGAAACTGCTACGCAACGTCACAAAAAAAGGAAAGGAAAACAACAGCGGTCCTTTTTGTGGACCGTTCAGCAAGGCGGTCGGGAGCGATCTCCACGATGATGCGTACTCAGATCACATGCCTTGGCATCTTGTATTATCGCCAACTAATCAAGTTTTTGACGCCGATAATATAGAGACAAAGGATTGGCTGCAGGATTAGCAGACAAATAACGTGGCAGCTCAGCCTTTCGGCGCACCCACCGGATGGGAAGCAACCCTACATGTTTCAAGACTAAGAGCGACAACAAGTCTCGATTATGTTTACATTAACAGATTGCAGTTAAATGTGATTGAGCAACCTTTAATAAATGTATGTGAACTGTAGAAAGCATAATGATAATTGAAGATATAATTTATAACTGCAATTATATTAAATACATCTTTTCTTTATTTCTTTTTTTTTTTTTTTTTTTTTACCCGTCAAGTTCTAATAGGAAATTAGAGTAGTTTATTTATAGCGCAAATGAAATACCTTAAAGAAAAATGAACGGTTAAAATAAAGTGCAGCTGTACGGAGTTAAATATGATCGTGATTACATTTAAATAAAAACCGTTAGGAATGAAAATATAAATAAATATGCGAGAATGAGAATTTTGAATAAGTAGAAAAAAAATATGAAACTATAAATCTTTATATGTATTGAGTAAAGATCCTTGTGAAAGGAAAAAAAAAATAAATGAATGTAGAACAATGAATTATTTTAGGAAAAAAGAATTGCTATAGTGAATTTGCTTGTTTAAAGTAGATTTTGAAAAATGGGGGTGAACTTGTATGTTGCAGATAAAATCTACCACAAGTACTATTTGAGTCATTCTTTGAAAAGTGGCAATTTTATGTCCCAGGGGTCTTGAAGACATATTTTTAAAATTACAAAAAGAAAAAGTGATTTAAACTATCAATATTAATCAGTTATACATATAAACTGTAATTATTTGCTTATTGTAATTGAAATTTGATAAATTTAATGTATTTTTTAATGCAAATATCATTCCCTCGCTATGTCCCCATTCACATATATAGGAAAGAAAATGCTTTCTCTGCCATTGCAGCACGTATATTTATAATTATTTTTTTCTCAATCCATTAAACATACTTAAATACATAGTTAGCCATTTAATTATATTTATATTTTATATAATGAATGAATTAGGGCCCTTTTTAATGATGTCCCTAGAATTTGTCGCCATTCCCTCACATAACTATAAATTTGCCATTATTTATTTTGCAGAAAGCAGCACATGCTTTATATATGTTACGGTCAAAACCCGAAATTGGCCAATTCACGAACTGGCCAACAACGTTTTAAACTGACTGGCCAATTCGGGAATTGGCCGGCCAAAACCCGAACTGGCCAGATGCAATCGGCCAGTTTGCGAAGTGGCCATACACTATCGGCCAATTCGCGAAATTGGTATATAGAAACCGATTTTTACTTTTTATCATTTTCTAACATAGTTGAAAGTGCTTATGAATTCAATTTGTCTGGCCGTATGCATGCCCGTGCTCTAACTCGGGTAAAGACTCGGATTGACTTGTAATTGTTATAATATTTAGGTTTATAAATACATTTTGGTATTACTAGTGAAGTTGTACTATTTTTGGTTAATTTGCAGGAACGCACAAAAGTATTTCATTACAATATCATCAATGGTTTTGTTCAGTGCATTTTAATGTTGTTACATTATCTCAATTATAATAAAATAGGTATGCTTCATTAAGATGGACGACATACTGTTATCTAAAGGGTATGAAATAAGTAGCAATTATAGTTTGTCTACAGAAACACTCAAAAGTATTTCGTTACATTGCAGTGAATGGTGAAAGATCATTTCTAGTGCACTTAATTGATGTTACAATATTTCAAATATAATAAAATTTACATGCCTAACTCATGTAGTGAGCAATATGTTTTTTTTTATAGAGTATTGATTAAGTAGCCATTATAGTTCATTTATAGGACTTCCAAAAGTATTCAGATAAAGAATTATAATATATGTGAAAAAATCGTTTATAGGGTATTTTAATTATGTTACACTACTTCAAATGTATTGAAACTGTTATATATTACTAATATGCTCTACAACATTTTTCTGTAGTTTATTGGTTAGGTAAAATTTGTCGTTTATTTACAGAGTCCCTCAAATAATTTGTTTATTGGATTGGACAATGAATCCGATGCATCGATATTTGTCACAGAGGGCAGAAATCTTCAGCAGATTAGAATATAATGCTCACAATAAACCCAATTTATCGAAATATATCAAACAGGCGGGAAATTGTCCAACATATCAGAATATAATCGTCCGTCACAGCATAGAACGTTCTTTCCTATCAAGTGTGCACGTCATTGCTACCTACCAGGTAGCCTTGAATCCCCACTTCGTATATTGGCCAAGGCTTCCCGGCCAGTTCGCGAATTGGCCGGCCAAAACCCGAAATGCGCTGTTCATTTCACATATTTCGGGTTTTGGCCAGGAAACTCGGCCAGTTCGCGAATTGGCCGGCCAATTCGGGAACTGGCCAAGCTCCGGGTTTTGGCCGTAACATATATATCTAGAACAGTTTGTACAAGAGTAAAGTGAAGTATCCATCTTGTTGTTTGCTCAAAAACGTTCTTGAATAGTTAGTATATGGCTTTGAAGTACTAGATCAATGTAAGCATTTTTATTACGCGTCATTCCCTCATCTATTATAAATTTAATAAAAACTAATGAAATGTCTTTTTATGTTGTTATATTATTAGAAATGTGTTTCAAAAGATATTTAGTAACTGAAAATATACCTAAGACTAATCACTTTTGTATAACATGGTTTTCAGAAGTATTTCGTCATTCCCTCATAATTTTAATATGAGGGAATGATTTAAATTGTGAGGGAATGATCTGAATCCATTTATATATGTACTAAACAGTAAAATAAGAAAATCTAATGCAATGAAATACACATTAAAATACTCATAAGACTTTTAATTACCGTAAGTAAAGATAATACATTTTTAATTTTTATTATTTTACAGGGAGAAGTTAAAAAAAAAATTGTACTAATTCAAATAAACATTAACTCTTCTAAACGTTAATGCTTCATCTTTATTTTTTCAATTGACATAGAGTAAAAAAAAAATTATTTATTGACAGTATGACTTTTAATTATAATTTCTTTTCTTTTTTAACCCTTTCAAGGGCGGTGGTATCTTTATGAAACCACTTAATTTTAATTCCCAAGCGTCACAATGGCACCAGACTTTTTATAATCTTTTATTTCTTTAACATGCAAGTGTAATATAGCATTTTACTTATTTACAAATAAATTTGTTCTTAAATTCCGGTGCCAATCATTTATTTGAATATTTCAGTAATGGAAGCGCTTTGAAATTAAAATATCAGAAGAACTATGAGATACAGTTTGGTTCATATTATTTTTTGATAAATATAGCAATAAGGTACTTCTAGGCTAAATTTTGAGATTTTTGAGGCAATTTTATTGGGCCGCATTTTTTTTTTTAAACAGCCACTTTTTAGAGAATGACCCATATATTAAAAAAATCTATAGACCTGTCTTTATTATCAGACGTTTAAGATACAATCCCACCAAGACCAGGCTCGGAATATTATCTTCTTTCAGAATATAAATGAAATAGGTGTCGTCTACATACTGGAAGTTACACCAATTTCGATTTTTTTCGAGAGGCAACACCCATTTTTGAGATTTTATTTCCGCTCCTTGAATCAAATCAGCCGGGGAAGGTAAATAGCATGTATTTTTTCAAATCTTTATAGGGTTAGAAAAGTTCAAAATTTGAGAACACCAATGTTAAATTCACATGAGAAACTTTAATTTTCTCAAAATGTCATCCGATTTAAAATTTTTGTTTTAAGTGAGATACACTGAATGTACCCAAACATATTTGAACTACTTTTTATACTCAAAAGCATTTTTAATTTTGAAATTTATTAATAAAAACATATTTAAACCCTTGAGGGGCGCTGGTATTTTTATGAAACCACTTAATTTTAATTCCAGATGACACAGTGGCACCAGAATTATAGTAAAAAAAAATCGGTTTATTATATATCCGAAATATAGCTTTTTCCTATTTAGAAATAAATTTGTTTTCAAATTCCGGTGTCTGTCATTAATTTCAACGCTTTAGCAATGAAATAGCTTTGCCCCTGAAAGGGTTAAACAAAACAGGAACTATAACATGCATCTCGAACTTACATGAACAAAATAGGCATAGTCATAAACATAGATGTGTAAGTAAATCCTATTAATAATTTTTTTTTTCGAGATATAAAGAATTTTCAGTTTTTGAAACTCTAAAGGGATTTTATTCTGCTACCGTTCAAACACATGTAAGAAAATCGTAAACAGCAACCAGTGCATTTATGTGAAAAATTCTCTTAAATAAAATTTCGGCGATTAAAGTTTTCTTTTATTTACTTTTTACATCGATTGCCTCTGCAATTTTATTGGGAAGTTTTCTTTTGCGATTTTAATTTTACTTTTCTTTTAATTTTACTTTCCGTGCATTTAGCTCTTGAGATAGAGTGCTCACAAAATTTGTGTCACACACACAGTCAGGCATTTTGTAAAAACATGTTTTTTGAAGTTTCTGACCCTTAAAACGTGTAAATCCGTCGAAAACCGGAATACGAAAATTTTCACGAATCCAATACTTTCTTCTTGTAAAGATAGAAAAAAGTAAAACGCACACTTCCATACAGTTTAAATTATTACCTGGTACTTTTTTCTCATTAAAATGTTTTAATTAATCCGTTTTGTTATTTTTTTCATCTTAGACTAAAAATGATAAAAAAAAAAAAAAAACAAAAAAAAAAAAAAAAAAAAAAAACATCATTAATCAGCAGTGGGAATCTTGATTACTAAATTTAAAGCAGTTCTAAAATTAAAATTACTTAGATTTCTGTGTTTGTAGATAAATTAAATGAAATTTATATTAAGATAAATTATGTGAAAAGAAGCAGTATTGCATTATTACTAAAATTAAAGCAGTGCAAAATTATTTGTTGTAAACTTAAAATTACTTAGATTTCTGTGTTTTGTAAATAAACTAAATGAAATTCATATTAAGATAAATTATGTGAAAGGAAGTATACATTTGTAAAAGGAGTATTTTACATTTAAACAAATCTTTTAAGCAAATTATTTAAGTCTATTCGTGGAAGAGAATGCAAAGAATTAATATTTGGAAGTCAATTTAAACATGGAAGTAAACAAAATAAAACATAATCTTCATTTATTAGAATTATTTCAGAGACGAATAAAAACACACTATCTTTATTTAAGTTAATCTCACAAACTTATAATTAAGGGAATTTTTTTTATAAATAAGTTCTTTGTAATTTTTACAAAAACAAGAAAATAAACGAAATAAAACATAATCTGCATTTATTAGAATTATTTAAGACCCGGGAAAAACCCTGTTTTCCTGTTTAAGTTATTAGCATAAACTTATAATAATAATTATTATTTTGTATAAATAAAGTCTCTATAATTTTATAAGAATTCATAACTATTTTGTAAATTAGAAAAATTATATTTCACAATTTTCATAATTTATGAAGTCTTTTCTGTGCCATATTTTTTGAAATAACGTCAATTAATTATTACAATGACTACAATGCCCTGAAGACTACATTATCATTTATCTCATGTTACTATTAATACAATCTTAATTTTCTAATAAAATATTAATAGCTGAGATATAAGATGAAGCTAAAGAGGCTACTTCAGTCAGGTGAAAACACCCGTTCGCTAATGTTAATCGAATGGGAGACATTTTTTAAGATATCTCGTTTGCATTTCAATATTTTTAAATGTTTTTTTTTTTTTTTTTTTTTTTTTTTTTTTTTTTTTGCATTGACAGCTGAATTTGATCTCTACATCTGCTGTTTCTTACTTTTTTTTAATTTTACTTTCAGGTATTTTTAATTAGAGCACTTCCAGTTTCGGAACCGGTTTCGAAAGTCAAAGCATCCTCATAAAAAAAAAAAAATCTGCAAACAAAATCGAAAAAGTAAAAAAACGGCCTTTGTACAGACCGACCATAGTTATCCAATGAAAAAAAAATCCTTTAAAAATATTGAAATACAAATGAGATACCTTTAAAAATTTCTTCCATAGGATTAGAATTAGCGAGCGGGTCTTTTCGCGTGACTGAAATATTCCCTTAAACCATTTCATATCTATTTATAATTAAAAAATATCCGCACAATTTGTATCATTTTTTAATTTTATCTTTTCATTTAACTCATATAAATCGAATGGCAGGATTTCATGCCAGTTGGGCAGTCTCTTCTTCTTCTTCTTCTTTTTTTTTCTTTTTTTCTTTTTTTTTTTTTTTTTTACTTTCTTCTATCTTTGCAAGAAAGTATTCGATTCGTGAAAATTTTCGACTTTAGGTTTTCGACGGATTTACACGTTTCAGGGGCTAGAGATACCGACAAACATGTTTTTGCAAAATGTCTGTCTGTGAGTCTGTGATTCTGTCTGTCTGTCTGTCTGTATTTGACACAAATTTTGTGGGCTCTCTATGTCAAGAACTAATGCAAGGAATTTAATTAAAATTTATATTCAGTTAGTCCCTGATATAAAATTGTGCTGATTAGTTTTTGGTGTAAATCGCGCAACAGGTGACGATCCGCAGCATTTTTTACGATTTCCGGAATAGCTCAATCTCCAGAACTCATGTACGGATTTTCATCAAACTTCAGATTCAATTAGTCTTTGACATGAATTGACGTTTTTTACGTTTTGGTGTAAATCGCTCAATAGGTGGCGCTGCTATGCTGCACTTTTTGCGATTTCCGCAATAGCTCTATCTCAAGAATTAATGCACGGATTTTCATCAAACTTCAGATTCAGTTAGTCCTTGATATGACCTGGTGCTGTTTGCATTTTGGTGTAAATCGTCCAACAAGTGGCACTGCTATGCTGAATTTTTAACGATTCCCGCAATAGCTCTGTCTTAACAACTAATGCACGAATTTTGATCAAACTTCATATTCAGTTATACCTCGATAAATATTGGTGCTGACTATGTTTCGGTGTAAATCGCCCAACTGCTATGCTTCATTTATCACGATTTCCACAATAGCTCTATGTCAAGAACTAATCTCAAGAACTAACAAGTTTTCATCTAACTTAGGATTCAGTTAGATTTTGACACAAGTTTTTTGCTGATTAGGTTTTGGTATTAATCGCTCAATAGGTGGTGCTGTTATGCTGCATTTTGCAGGATTTATTTTATTTTAGCGACAGTCATTTCTCAAGAACTAATGCACGGAATTTCATATCTTTAGAATCTTCATGATGGACATAGATTGCCATTTAATTTTGGTATTCTGATAGCAAAATTTGAAGTATTAACATGTATGAGATAGAAGAAAGTTTTGGGATAGCCACATCCGACTAATTTTCTTTTACTACTATTATTCAAATTGAAAAACATAGAACTCAGAATGAGCTCAGAGTGGAATGACAAGTTCACCTTGCGTTAAAATAACTAAAATTAAAAACTGTTTACTAAAAAGGTGCATAAAAATTTATTAAAATACTCCGTTACAAAATAAACTGGTCTTTAAAAACTTAAAAACCATTGATGTTAAAATCATATGAAACAGAAAAGATGATTCCTTTTCTGTTTCATATGATTTTTAACATCAATGGTTTTTTTTTAAAGACCAGTTCATTTTGTAACGGAATATTTTAATAAATTTTTAAGCACCTTTTTAGTAAAAAGTTTTTAATACAATTATTCAGATTGCTTGATTGGTAATACTTGTTTTATAAAGGGATATTTGCCTGGTTCAATGTCTTATTTAACCCCTTAACGGTGACATTTGTTTTCTTACAAAAAAATTAAAAATGGGGCTGGACACCACTTTTCAATACTAAAATATTTAGCTTACTTAATCGAAAAATATCTGACTATCAATAAAGATAAATTTACAGTTACAAATTAGTGGTATCAAAATGCTTTTAATAACGAAGCCAACAAAGTGTTCTTGCCCGAATCCAGTTCGGGCCACACTGTTAAGGGGTTAATAACAGATTAAATAAGGCATTCGTAAAGGTTCAAACAGGTGGTAGCGATAAATTTGAATAAAAAGCAAATAATAATAATAAAAAATCTCTGAACAAATGGACTACTAAAATTAATTATACCGTTTTCTGCTTTATTTTTCTTAGATAAAAAATGTTAAAATACTCTCATTAATTAGCAGTGAATAGCTAGACTGAAGCCCCGCAAAAATATTTACTTTACAATTAAAATTACGTAACATTCGTTGTTTTGTACATACACTTAACGAAATTCAAATTAAGAAAAATTAAGCGAAATTTTACCTATCTCTAATACTGTTTTCACACAGAAGAAAAAGTTTAAATTGTGACACAATATTCACTGCATAAAAATGTACACATTTTCATGAAATTTAAGTTATTACCTTCCATTTACTTCGTTTAAAATTTTTCATTACACAGTTTGTTTTTTTCCCTAGAGAAGAAAATAGTATAAAAAAGAAAAAAATCGCTTTAATGAGTAAGGGAAGGTAGCCTAAAATTATCACCTTAACTCCTTAACGGTCGCATTAGATTACAGTTAGAATATTCAAATTTCTTATTGGCACCACTTTTTTGAAAAAGAAATATTCACCTTATTTAATGACAGGTAAAATGACACCATAATAAATCTAATTATACTATTTTATGAAACTGGTGGGAATCAAACAATCTGAATAAAAGACATAGCCCGTGAATATCACGGGAGCCAGAATTAAGGGGTTAAGAAGAAAACTTGTGTAAAATAACGTAACTGTTTAAATAAAACTTTGGTTCTATGCTAATTTGTTTTACACTATATTTTGCATCAGAAGCATACTTTAATAATATTTTAAACCCAAATTGAGTATTGAAAAAAAATCGATTTTTGAAAACGTGTCCAAAGGATAATTTTGCCCTCACCCAAGGGCAAAACGATCCTTCATTTAAAAATAATTGTAAATTATTTTTTATCGGCAAAATAAAGGATATAAAAGTAATTATGACAGTACATAATGAAATAAAATAAGTTTTACAATCAAATAGCATACATAATGTATTTTATGTAAATTTTAAAATAAAAAAGTGTCACAAATAATTTTGAAAAAACAATAAAATGGAATATTTGAAAATTATGGTCCAAAAGTAATAGCCCATAATAAACGCAGAAATAAGTTAATGCCTATTTCTGCCCCTTTCGAAAACTCGGAATATTTAAGCACACATAGCAAAGATACACATAATCGTCATTGTCATCTATCTCTGCGCATGCATTTTTCGCCCACTTACGACACTGGGACACTGGATCGAACCTTCACCTGCTACAGAAGAGGCAAATAGTTCATCGCAATAAATACACTTGTGTTCATCTTCTAAAACTGTTTCACTATATTCCAAATATTGGTTTTTAGGCACCCTTTTCTTCTTTATGGGAATCAGTGTTGTCAGTGTGCTACTTTTTTAAAATTCAGATTTCTTGATTGGCATCACTTTTTTGAAATAGTAAAATTCGCCTTATTTAATGACATATTAATTAAGGCGAAAACAAGAAGAATTTACCATTTCAGAAAAGTGGTGCCAATCAAGAAATCTGAATTAAAAAAGAGTAGCCCACTGGCAATACTGATGGGAATACGTCTTTGCTTTGACTTCATTCTCTTTTCTTTGCTTGTTCTGGCTATTTCGTTTTTAGATTTAGCATATTTTAACTGGATTTTCTTATCTGCAGCCTCTTTTATCTTCTCTTTATGTTCTCTATTTTTCGTTTCCAAGCGCAGTGTATTCTTTTCTTATAAGGGCTGCTCGTTAAAATGGCCCTTTCCATCGATTTCCTTTTTCTCGAAGTGCTTGATTCTGTTTTCTTTGGAGACGGCAGGATAACACGTGGACTAAAGAGAAAGGTTTGGGACAGTCACACATTTGACTTCCATGATGGCTAGGAACCGTTACCGGATTTTCTTCAGCCAATAAAATGATAGTAAAACGATCCACATAATTTATCATTTTACCCTGGCAACGTAACCGTCCTTTTTAAGTCATATAACTAGATGACGCCGAGAAACATAACAAACATAGAATGTGTAATTCACATCACATCTAAAAACATATTATATTAAGTAAACCAAGTCATATTTTTGTACATGAAAGACTGTATATGTAAAAGTTAGTGCTTATCTTATAACAGATGTTATAAAACCCACTTTTTCGAAGAATTCTATTCAGACGCGTAATATTGCTATCGTTTGAATACCGCCATTGCTTCTTCTTAACTTGCCACAACTAGTTTATGTGTTACCCTGTAGATAGCGCGACCTGTCTGGAAGAAAACCTATGTGGATCGTTTTGCCCGCTAGGACCAATTTAGGCCACCTTCCCCTAATGAAAAATTTGATTAATAAAATAAAAGTACAATAATACCCCGACTTACGTCACACCCAGGGATGAGAGCGCTTCATCCCAAATGGCCGATTACTACCACTAAATCTTAATAGTATTTCAAGGATTATTTACTGACAGAATTTTTGAGATTTAATAAAGCAAAGAATGCTATTAAAATTTAGTGGTAAAATCGGTAATTTGGGTCGGAACGCTCCCATGCGTGGGGGTGACTTAAGTCGGGGTATTACTGTATCGTAAAACTATTTTCTTGAAAATTAAAATTACTTAAGCTTCTACGTTTTACAAATACTCTTAACCCTCTGGCTGCACATCCTGCGATTTTCACGGGCAACGTAAAAGTAGCTAAATCTGTGCAACCCATGATTTTCGCAATCTTCTTTTTTATGATCTACACTAAATGGCCTTTAATGATAGGCAACTTTCCATTTTAGACATTTTGTCGAATATTTAAAAATATACTTGTCAGATTCTTCTGGAATTTTAGAATTAAAAAGAACAGGTTTGACTTCATATTTATCAACGTCGATTTGATGAGGAGGACAATTAGGGGACCAACAAAAAATTAAAGAAAAAATAAATACTTGGGATCACCCTGTAAAATAAAATGCACGAAATGATCTATCGCTACGGAATATACATAGGCAGACATTGTACAATATGTGTATTCATTTGTGTAAGAATAGCATGTATATTAATAGAGATAGATTTTTTTTTTTTAATTAAAAAAATTCTCGCATGTTTTTTGCTTATAACATTTTTTTTATACTGGCGTTTATAACCAAACTGGCGTTTTATTTTTACTGGTATATTACTGGCGTTTTTAACCAAATTTAACGCCAGTTTCGGATGACAAAATATAGTAGAAACAACATAGTGTAATTGTAATATAAATATATTAAATATTTAAGGAAATATGGGCAGTTATATGAAATAATTCTTATGTGCGCATGTGCGAACGATAACAAGGCAATTTTTGCATAATTTAATAGTCAACTCTATGGAGCAACTTAGTGAAAAAAATCAGTCAAATATCGTAAAAATTCAAAGAGATATCGGCGTTAGAGTGAGCTGTTTTTTAGTTTCTCACTAAAACTCCCTGAATGACAAGGGATTGTCCAAAATTCTTATTTTTAAGTTATCTGACAGCGTTCGGAGCAAGTTTTTTGAAAAAGCTATTTAAATATAGTTTACGGTTATGTTTAGGAAGATTTTGACTCTAAACTACGATGAAAAGGAAAATATAGTCCATACATTGATTACATTTAGGTAAATTGAGGAGTTTATGGTAAAATTTTGTGAAATTTAGCCCAATACGCAAAACATTCTATAGTAAATTCTAACGCATATATACATATATTTTCTTTATTCTGAGATATATAATACATTTTTCATGAGTTATCAGTCAATAACTTGCAATTTGATTTTTATAGTGATATTTCATATAGTGATATAAAGCTTTTTGAGGAATTACGTTTTGCGTATGGAGTTTTCACAGAAAAGGGCATTTTTCATAAAATACATTTATTTAACTAAAACATTTACTTAACTATTTTAATCTTTATTTAACATTTACTTAACAATTATGTGAATTGGAAATTTACTGTACTTATTGATCAAGGTCTTTTTTTTTCTGTGTTGTTTATATCTAAAAGACAGTTTTGGCAGTTTTTGTACGAAGGAAAAAAAATAACGCTGAAACGTTTGGCATTCCCGGTTTCATTCACAGCTATCAAGATTTTTTTTAAATTCTGATAACTTAGGTTTTATGTATTGTACAATATATGTAAGCGCAGATTTGGAAAGGTAAAAATGCTGGGTTTAATAAAATATAATACAAAGAAAACGAAAATTTTAGACAAAAATAGCATTTTAAATTTAGTCTGATATATTAATTTGTATGCTATTTTTCATTGTTTATTGTCACTGTAGTTCTCATACATAAGACAGAGGTGCCAAGTTAACACTAATCCTCCGTAATATGTGGGTTAATTTAACCCTAGTTTAATGCATTTCGCACCAGAATTTTTTTTCAGAGATGAAATTAATTAATTTCGGCATAGAAAACTGGAATTAAATAAATAAAGATTCATCAAATACTTTTTCTGGTTCGAAAGTTTGTTAAACTGGGTAAAATTAATCCACGCATTACGGAAGATTAGTGAGAGCTTGTCACCTCTGATAAGATACAAATAAATGTAAATATATTGCTTAAAGGTGCGTCAAATTTAATAAAATCCTTTAAAAACACATTAAAGTCATTTTAAAAAACAAAACGTTTTCAACCGACACTTACTCGGCCTTCATCAGTGAAAAACTGATGCAAATTTTTCACTGATGAAGGCCGAGTAAGTGTCGGTTGAAAACATTTTGTTTTTTAAAATGACTTTAATGTGTTTTTAAAGGATTTTATTAAATTTGACGCACCTTTAAGCAATATATTTACATTTATTTGTATCTTGTGTGTGTTTATTATTAATCAAGGTGAATTTTACACTGAAATTTTAACTTTTTTTATTGAACTTTAGTTCTCCTTGGAAAACCAGCATGTAGATGGCGATTTGTCACAAGACACCTCATTACAGAGCTGCCACTGGCGACTATTTTTTAATTCTATCTCGCACCACTTTTCCAAATTAAAAATCTTTCACATACACTTTGCCAACACGTGTAAGAGAAATATAATACAAAATTTATTTTTTGAAAATAATAGTGAAAATAGAATTCAAATTTCAGATAAGAGTTAGAAGTTGATATAAGTTGTTGATGATTAGATTTTGGTGTAAATCACCTAAACGGTCGCGCTGATATGATGCATTTTCCAGGAAGTATTAACATGTATGAGATATAAGAAAGTTTTGGGATTGCTACATCCGATTACTTTTTTTGGATGCAGTTTTTTTTTTTTTTGTAAAGATTTTAAGCTTTTTTTTGCAGCGTCATCTTCAAGCTGCCATTTGTTTGGTGAACTGCTCAAAATTTTAGATTTTCTGCTTCTCTAATTATCTCAGCACGCATGATTCCGGATACCGTGACAACTCTTTTAATTTGACGTAAGTTGAAGTTGTTAAAGTCGAAGCTATACCTTGCGAAACCGAAGTTGGGTGTATTTCACATTGAGCATATGCCTTTGCTTTACATAGCTTTTCTGCCTTTTTTGATTTATCATTTTCTATTGAAAGCAAAAAAGGTATTTTTTGAAAGGCTGTAGAACCATTGTTTTAAATCCTGCTTTAGCAACGGCAGCAGTTTTTTCAAAAAGCAGGTGCGCACTGTTGCACATTTTTGCACTGCGCATTCTTGCACTATCGTCACTAAATATCTTTAAAACATCAGTAATGCCATCTATTGATAAACAAATCAAAATCACTTACTGATAGGTACTTCAATAGTAACCTAATCCATAAAAACCAAAAAAAGTCGATTAGCTTTGTAATCTTTAAATATGATCCTGTTTTCAAAAACCATAAATATTTTAACGAGAAGGTCAAAGTCACCTTTTCTCTTCTAAATCATTAAAATTTTCACCAAAATACGCAGTTTGTTTTCACCATAAACTTATTATGTTATTACATCGTTTACAATGCAAAACTTTGTTTTGGTATTAGATAATCGCTCTGCGTACTCTTGCACACCATACAGTCTTGCACACCGCGCATTCATGCACCACCTTACCCTATATGTAAAAGGGGTTTTTTATATATAAACAAATATTAAGGTAAATTATAGCAGTAAGAATCTCAATAAACTAGTATCCGTCAGGCCGAAATGTCGGAGCATGAAGCCGCGTAAACTAAAAAGATATTATTTAAAAAAATGCTTTATTTTCTAGATTACTGTTTAATAATATAAATGTAAGTTTGAAATAATAGTCGTCGATACTTTATTTAAAATACTTCATTTTAAAGTGTTTAATTCAGTCGTCAGTTGCCTCGGATAATGCACAAATGCTAATATGTCAGCAAGTGCTCCTATACTTCTGATTTGGTAACGCCTGTCCTTAGCGAAAATCGCTTCCATTAGAACTTCCTCTAAATGACAAACTACAGTAAAAGTGGCATAAGTTGTTTTATGTGACACCTTTAGATGAATGTCCACAGCAGTTTTTGACAAAGTTAAACTCTGGGATTTGTGTATGGTGGGAAGGTATGCAATAGTCAAAGGTAACTAACTTCGTGAGAATTAGGCTTTTTCTTCTTTCCAATATTTACAAATAAGTTTGATAAAAAAAAATTCTTCCAGTTAGAAAGGACCCATGATACTCAACAAAATGAACTATTATACCCTGTGGCAAGCCTCGAGGTTGAAATCGGAGGCCATAGGCAATATCTTTTATCGCACTTAGTGCGCCGTTTACCATAAACCTTCAGATATTGGTATGTAACATAACTTTGTATCCAGCTGCTGAGGATAATCCAGCCTGAAGTCCATACGCCTGATCATCTTCAGCCAGTTCAGTGCATAACTGAAGTATCTTCTGCTGCTCATCTGTAAATCTTATATCAGAATTATCAAAATTTCCATGCAGCGTAATTTGTTGTTCTTTAGAATAATTCAGAAATGTTAATAGTAAAGAGAAACTCTTGGATAAGAGAATCTACGGTAAAGATAAAGAATTACCACCGGATATATTTGAGCGATTTTGATTTGTTTAATGTAGTTCTGATCTTTTAGACAATCAAAAATTGGAACTTGATCCCTCGAGTTAGCGGCAGAAAACTTCAAAGCTCCTTCAAAGACTTGCTTGTTTGGCACTGCCCACACTTACTTAATATGGTAACAGGTAAAGGTTTGTAACACGTATATAACACACACACGTAGGTAGTCTGCTATACTCTTCTATCAAACGTGATACCTTTATTCATCTGAGTTGTTGTTATATCGTTATTCTGCAAATACTCGGAAGGCATCTGGGTTATTCTTATGCGACTTTTCCACATAGAATTACGCTGAATAACTCTTTACATTTGAATTGCTATCTTTTAACCCGCATTTTCGAAACTTCTGTGTATAACTTTACACATATGAAAATATGCATATTTCATAAAATGTACACTAAATCTAGGCAACAGATTAAAAAAAATCAGGGATTGATTTATGACTTTTAGTGAACATGATTTCTCACGAATTATCTTTCATTGCTGTATCCACTTTCCAAATCATAAGCATAAAACTAGTATATAGTCATATACATTAACGTCGAATTTCTCGCTAAGCTTCGCGACATATGGCGAAATATCGCCAAATTTGGTGACCAAAGATATGTCGCAAAATATTAAGCCAATTTGGCTGTAGCTGACTAATTTGGCGAATTTTCCATTGAAATTCAATATTGATGATTCTTCTCTAATCGGGTTCTTAGCATTGTAGCTTCGTGTTCTCCAGTAAAATTAGCTAAAATCTTAAAACCAAAAAATAGGGAAGCTACCTTTTCCAACCCGTATTTTGTAATGTACATATTTCCGTTTTCTAGTGTACATCTTGACAAAAAAGGCTTATCTCATTCATTTCAGAATGTTCATTTGCATTTCAGTTGCAACACATTCACTTACGATTAATTAAAAAAAAATGAGTAATCTTCAGTAATTGGGCCCGCTTCCAAATTGTTAAATTTGCGCATCAAACAACGCTCAGTAAATTATGAAATTGGGAAGACAAATATTGTGTGCTGGTTGGCGCGATTGGCGAAGGAATCCAAAATGGCGCCAAAAAGCCATTTTAGCATCTTATAAATTTTTTCAAGATGGCGGAAAAACATGGTCTTTAAATATTTATAAACATATATATATTTAATAAATGTTACATATATGTCACATGTTAAAAAAATATGATGTTTTTATACTGATAGTTTTAATTATATATATATATATTACATATAGAGATATACCTTATACATAAATAATAATATATGCACTTATAAATAAATATTATATACTTACCGGGTGTCCTAAAAAGGACTGACTGATTTTAAAATTCAATAACTTGCAAACGGTGACAGATATTTAAAAAATTCTTGTAGGAAGGTTATGCATAAGGTCAAAAGTTTTTTTTACAGTGATTTTCGATTTTAGTTCGAATTACAAACAATAGATGGCCCTGTAAGCAGTAGGCGCTAAATACAGGCTCGATTTTTTGACCGATCTCTAGTTCCATGCGGAAAAAGGAGATTAAAATGTATTGAGTGGGTCCCGAAAGACCAAAAATCGAGCCTGAATTTAGCGTCTATTGACCGCAGCGCCAACTATTGTTTGTAATTCGAACTAAAACCGAAAATCACTGTAAAAAAACTTTTGACCTCATGCATAACCCTCCTGCAAGAATTTTTTAAATATCTGTCACCGTTTGCAAGTTATTGAATTTTAAAATCAGTCAGTCCTTTTTAGGACACCCGGTGTATATAATTTTATATATTTATTATATATGTCAAATTAAAACAAATGTTATAAATTTGTCCGAAAAAAATATGCTAAATGCAAAAAATTACACAAAAACATATGAATAAAGTCCATTCCAGAAAAAAAAGCAACCCCAAAGGCTGAAGATCGCAACCACATCAATTCATTTAATGCAAAAAAAAAAAAAAACCCTCACCAAAAAAACCAGCACACAATATGGAACTCTTCCCCACATAAGAATACATACATATTAATAATACATACATGACCTTATATTTTTCTCGATTTCTTTGAGTACCACTCGTAGCCATTCGGCTTATATCCAAAATCGTATTTTCCGTATTCGATTTCTTTTCGTTTCTCTTAATTTAAAATTCAAAATGAATTGCATGGATTTAGAAACTTACGAAAAATGAAAAGTTCGAAAAAAAAAAAATAGTGGTCGTTACGTACGTAGAAAGTAAAACTTCTGAAAGTGTGTGTGTGTGTGTGTGGGGGGGGGGATCTATATCTCAGGTCACCAGTGTATCAGTATCGACTTCAACATTCGACTCCATAATGATCCGTATGAGGTTAAAATGCTTAATTTACAGCAATGGAGCTAATGTTTTAATTAATAACGGGATGAATGCCGTCGAATTTCGACAAAGAAATTGTTTTAAAATGAACTCATACATAGGTTAGTACTTAGTCTCTTAAAACAAATATTGATTTTTTAAATTAAAGTTACCAAAATACTAATTCCATACACTTCGACTGTTCAAAGTATTAAAAAATTAAACTGTATTATTATACCTAATCAAGATAAGTAATTTTGATGAAATTACCCATTGAGGCTGTTATGTTTAAAATTTCCGATTGAAAATCAGAAAAAATGATTTCACTTTAAGTCAATCATGGAATTATTTTTCGCGTAAAATCTAAACTTAACGTTATTTTCACTGTCTCAAAATTTGCATACGCATCTCTCATACTTACATTCACCATTTCAAAAATATTGCAAAGCGCAATATGTGACTAATACATAAATTTCTAAACTTGAAATCAAGTTTGTCAACTACGACTTTGCATGGGAACATTCGCACTCTTGACTTGTAATTCTAATCTCCGTATCGGCGAGTAAAATTTCCGAAATTTATATCTTTTAGAGCAGTGAGTAGTAAAATATTTACTTTTATCAGAGAAAATAATCGTTGTCAGAGCCCGATTAACTTTAAGTTGGGCCCGGGGCACATAAGCCATGTCTGGGCTCCTTTACTCAAACTAATAGTAAAACTTTTACTCAAACTATAATTTATAAAAACAGTTTTACCTGCAGTTTACAACTTAAACAATAACTTTACGAAAAAAACAATATATTATAGACACATGTAAAAATGTATTAAATGTATAAGCAAGGTAAAATCTTCTGCATTATACGGTCTTTACAGTGAGTAAAACGCTAAATCTATAAGACTGAACAAAACATGTTAGGTGCAATAACCGTTCTTGGAATTTTGAACTTTACATTGCAGTTCGTTGTCGTTACTGAAAAATAATGAAATATATTTTGCGTGAATGAGAAAAATACACTTTTTTCTGTAGACTATAAATGGAAATTTGTATTAATTTTTATTTTCAGAGAGGGCGCATTTTGGGGTCCCCTGAAATTGTGGACTCGGGGCACGTGCCCCATGTGCCCCTGTGATAATCGGGCTCTGATCGTTGTCATTTAAATATGATGTCATTTTGCCTCATTGAAGCATTTCGCAAAGCGTCTCAAACTCAATGAATGAAAAAGAATTGAATTATAACAGCTTTTTGCGGAAAACATGAGTATTTTTTAAAGATTGACGTCATTTTCTGTTCAGTTTTTTTTTTTTCAGAAAATTTATTTTGAATTTTATGAGAAAATGGCATCAATAAAGATAAGCAAACCTTATTATTTTTCATTTCTTTACAACAATGGAAGTAATCCAATTGCTACCATTTTGAAACAAATTCACAGGAAATTTTTAAATTTTAAATTTAAGTGTAAAAATGGGAATGTTTAAAAAAATAGCTAGTGCGGACAAATCTACAAAAGAAACAGCTTTCATTAAAAAAAAAAAAAAGAATTATTAAAATTGACTCAGAAAAAAGCTCAAGGTAGATGCCTAAAAAAAGAAAGCCTTATCTTTCAAATTTATAGAATTAAACACGCAATGTTATCTCTATGGAAAAATTTTGAGCCGACATTTTAGGCTGTTAGGGTTGACGAATATTTATGATTGTCAATACGCGCCGAGATTTTGGCACTACCGACGTCCAGCTCATTTTTTGTGCGCTATAAATATTTTGAACGCTATCGTGTTAACAAAAGTGTAATTTTTGCAGACAATAATATTAAAGCTAAGCACAACAAAAACTGCTTATTTTAAAATTACGTAAGATTCGTTGTTATACATATAAACTTAACACAATCTAAATTAAGGTAAATTATAGCAGTGAGAATCTAAACAAATAACATTAAAGCTAAATCCTGCAAAAACGACTTACTTTAAAATTACATAAGATTTATTGTTTTACATGTAAACTTAACACAATCTAAATTAAGATAAATTATAGCAGTGAAAATCTAAACAAATTATACTAAAGCTAATCAATGCAGAAACTACCGGGTGTCCTAAAAAGGACTGACTGATTTTAAAATTCAATAACTTGCAAACGGTGACAGATATTTAAAAATTTCTTAAAGGAGGTTTATGCATAGGGTCAAAAGTTTTATTACAGTGATTTTCGATTTTAGTTCGAATTACAAACAATATATGGCGCTGTAAGCAATAGTCGCTAAATACAGGCTCAATTTTTGGTCCTTTCTCTTGTTTCATGCGGAAAAAGGAGATGGAAATGTATTATCCGGGCCACGAAGTACCAAAAATCGAGCCTGAATTTAGCGTCTATTGATCGCACCGCCATCTATTGTTTGTTATTCGAACTAAAATTGAAAATCACTGTAAAAAAACTTTTGACCTTATGCACAACCCTCCTGCAAGAATTTTTTAAATATCTGTCACCGTTTACAAGTTATTGAATTTTAAAATCAGTTAGTCTTTTTTAGAACACCCGGTACATACTTTAGAACTACATAAGATTCATTGTTTTACATATAAACTTAACCCAATCTAAATTAAGGTAAATTATAGCAGTGAGAAGTTAAACAAATAATATTAAATCTAACCATTTCAAAAACTACTTACTTTAAAATTAGGTAAGATTAATTGTTTTACATATAAACTTAAACCTTTGAAGGACAAGCAATTGCGCTTGTGTAATGCTGAATTCCCATTGGAAATTTAAAATTTTTTTATTTCAATATAAAGAAAAGCAATTTTTCAACGGCTTTCTTCCAAAGTTATAAAAGTAAATTTAATTAAAAATTTCTGGCGCCAAATCTTAATTAAACTTAGGTGGGATATAATATCCCACCACCCCTCAAGAGGTTAACACAATCTAAAGTAAGATAAGTTATAGCAGTGAGGATTTAAATAAATAACATTAAAGCTAAGCATTGCAAAAACTACTTACTTTAAAATTACGTAAGATTCATTGTTTTACATATAAACGCAACACTATATAAATTAAGATAAATATGTTTGAAAATGAGGGTAGAATTGTAAAAGAGGGGAAAGAGTTTTTTTACTTTTCTTTATATATACAATTATTTAAAAAAATGTAAGAATTTGATTTTGGGAGAAAATGAAGAATTGATAATTGGAAGATAAATTAAACAGCAACAAAGATAAATAAATAAATAAATATTTTTTCTTTAATAAAAAACAAAAATGTTCGCATTCATTAGGCTTGAGAAACTATTTATTAATAATTGTTATTGATTTTGAAATTACATGTTACTATAATTATTAATTTCGAAAAAGTATAAATTTGATTTTGTAAGAAAATGAAGAATTGATAATTGGAAGACAAATTAAACAGAAATATATATATATATATATATATATATATATATATATATATTCCTTTAATAAACGATAATAAAAAAAAGTCCTCATTCAATAGGCTTCTGAAAAACTATGTAACTAAAATTAGAGCGACGTAAAAGCTATTATATTTTCATTAAAGTTTAAATTACTTTACGTACTAAGCTTTCCACAAAAATTTAATGAAATTAAAATCAAGATGTAACGATCCCAAGCATTTACTCGTAACAAACAAATTTTTAATATTAAATATATTTTATGTCAGGTATTTAAATCTGTTCTTAAATTAAATCCAATAATTAGTAACTGGGGAATAATTTAAACAAGAAAACATTACCTATTAGTATTATTAATGTTTGCAAAAATAGTTTTTCTTCATTTTTATTTAACTCCTCTTCTCAAAATTAATAGCTAATATAAAATGCGAATGATTTTATAATAACTAATCGAGCAAATAATAGCTTTATGAAAATGATTATTGAATTGTGAAAGAGGAAAAAGAGTTATTTTTTTTCGATGTGTAATTTTTTTTCTTCAAAAAACATATAAATCTGACTTTGGGACAAAATGAAGAGTCGATAATTGGAAGACAAACTGCAACAAAAATAAATAAGCACACACACACACACACACACACATATATATATATATATATAATAAAAAATGATTAAAAAATTGTTCTCATTCATCAGGCTTGAGAAACTACATAATCGAAATTAGAGCGGCGAAAATATATAGTTGCATTAATGTTCAAATTACTTTAGGTTCTAAGCTCATAAGTTAAATGAGATTTAAATAAAGATGTAGCTAGCCCAAGCATTTATTAGTGACAAACAATTTTTTAGTATATAGTATGGATATATTTTATGTCAGAATCTGTTCTTGAATAAGTCAAATAATTAGCAACTGGGGAGCAATTTTAACGAGAAAATATTACCTATTATTATTATTATTAAAGTGTGAAAAAACAGTTTTTGTGCATTTTTATTTAATTCTTCGTCTCAAGAGTTATAGGTATTATAAAATGAGCATGATTTTATAATAGCAAATAGAGCAATTATAGCTTTATGAAAATGAGCATAGAATTATAAAAGAAGAAAAAAGTGTTTTTTACTTTTATTTATGTATAATTATTTTCTTCAAAAGAAAAAAACAAGTATTAATTTGATTTTTGGAAAAAATGAAGAATTGATTATTGGAAGACAAATTAAACAGCAACAAAAATAAATAAATAAATAATTTTTCCTTTAATAAAAAATGTTTAAAAAAATGTTCTCATTCATCAAACAAGAGAAACTACATAATCAAAATTAGAGCGGCGTAAAAGCTATTATATTTGAATTAAAGTTTAACTTACTTTAGATTCTAAGCTTTCCACATAAATTAAATTAAATTAAAATTAAGATGTAGCGATCCCAAGCATTATTTAGTAACAAACAAATTTTTAGTATAGATATATTTTATAAATTTGGATATATTTTATGTCAGGAACATAATTCTGTTTTTGAATTAAATCCAATAATTAGTAACTAGGGAAAATTTAAACAAGGAAACATTACCTGTTAGTATTATTAAAGCGTGCAAAATAGTTTTTCTACATTTTAACTCTTCACCTCTAAATTTATTGCTATTATAAAATGAGCATGATTTTGTAATAGCTAATGGAGCATACATAGCTTTATGAAAATGAGCATATAATTGTTAAAGAGAAAAAAATAGCTTTTATTTTTATTTATTTATTTTTTGCTCAATATGGAATTATTTTTTTTCAAAAAAATGTATAAATTTGACTTTGGGAGAAAATGAAGAATTGATAATTGGAAGAAAAATTAAACAACAACAAATATATATATATATATATAAAAGCAATTTAACAAATTACAAAGACCATTTGGAAAATGATTTTTTCGAAGACATAAAAAATCGCACGGAGTTGATCATACATTACGTACGCCATGAATTAAACATTAACATTCCTGGACCCATCATGAACAAATTTTAAAAGAAATTTCAGTTTTACAATTTTCGGTACTGTAAATTTTTTAACTTCTACGGAGCTGGTCATACATTGCGTACGCCATGGATTAAATATTAATATTCCTGGACCAATTTTAAATGAAATTTCATACATTACGTACGCAATGGATTACATTTTTCGGTACTGTAAATTTTCTTACTTCTACGGACCTGGTCATACATTACATACGTCATGGATTAAACATTAACATTCCTGGACCAATTTTAAATGAAATTTCATTCTTAAACTTCTAAACATCCCACAATATTACTTTTTACACCGTCGTATGGAGAAAAAAATGTACTTTTAAATGCAATTTGTTTGAAAGCCGTTTCTCAATTTGTTTCTGAGTTATTAATTTTTTTTTTGTAGTTTTTATTCCTTTTTTGTCATAGTGGCAACAGAAGTATCCATCTCTGTTGAAAGTAAAGGGAAAATACAGATTACTGTATAGGCCAATCAGAAAACGAATAAAATGCGGATTCAACCAATAAAACGCTTCAGATATGTTTTTGATTTTCTACCCCGACAGAGGACAGTAACCATTTTTCCAAATGGTTAATAAATAAATAAATATTTTTTTCCTTTAATAAAAAATGATTAAAAAATGTTCTCATTCATCAGGCATGATAAACTACATAATCAAAATTAGAGCGGCATAAAATCTATTATATTTGAATTAAAGTTTAACTTACTTTAGGTTCTAAGCTTTCCACATAAATTAAATTAAATTAAAATTAAGATGTAGCGATCACAAGCATTATTTAGTAACAAACAAATTTTTAGTATGGATATATTTTATAAATTTGGATATATTTTATGTCAGGTATCTAATTCTGTTATTGAATTAAATCCAATAATTAGTAACTGGGGAAAATTTAAACAAGAAAACATTACCTGTTAGTATTATTAAAGCGTGCTAAAATAGTTTTTCTACATTTTAACTCCTAGCCTCTAAATTTATAGCTATTATAAAATGAGCATGATTTTGTAATAGCTAATGGAGTATATATAGCTTTATGAAAATGATCATATAATTGTTGAAGAGAAAAAAAAATAGCTTTTATTTTTATTAACCATTTGGGAAAATGGTGATTGTCTTCTGTCAGGGGGGAAATCAAAAACATATCTGAAGCGTTTTATTAGTTAAATCCGCATTTTATTAGTTTTCTGATTGGTCTATACAGTAATCTGTATTTTCCCTTTACTTTCAACAGAGATTGATACTTCTGTTGCCACTATGACAAAAAAAATAATAAAAACTACAAAAAAAAAATTAATAACTCAGAAACAAATTGAGATACAACTTTCAAACAAATTGCATTTAAAAGTACATCTTTTTCTCTATACGACGGTGTAAAAAGTAATATTGTGGGATGCTTAGAAGTTTAAGAATGAAATTTCATTTAAAATTGGTCCAGGAATATTAATGTTTAATCCATGGCGTATGTAATGTATGACTAGCTCCGTAGAAGTTTAAAAATTTACAGTACCGAAAAATGTAATCCATGGCGTACGTAATGTATGACCAGCTCCGTAGAAGTTTAAAAATTTACAGTACCGAAAATTGTAAAACTGAAATTTCTTTTAAAATTTGTTCATGATGGTTCCAGGAATGTTAATGTTTAATTCATGGCGTACGTAATGTGTGATCAACTCCGTGCTATTTTTTATGTCTTAAATTTTAGACTTCGAAAAAATCATTTTCCAAATGGTCGTTGTAATTTGTTAAACTGCTTTATTTTATTATTATTATTATTATTATTATTTTTAGTTTTAGTTTTTTTACTCAATATGGGATTAGTTTTTTTCAAAAAATGTATAAATTTGACTTTGGGAGAAAATGAAGAATTGATAATTGGAAGAAAAATTAAACAGCAACAAATATAAATAAATAAATAAATATTTTTTTCTTTAATAAAAAATGATTAAAATATGTTGTGATTCATCAGGCTTGTGAAACTATATAATCTAAATTAGAGAAGCGTAAAAGCATATTGGCATTAAAGTTCAAATTACTTTAGGTTCTAAGCTTTCCATATAAATTAAATTAAACTAAAATCAAGATAAAGCGATTTCAAGCATTTTTTGGGAACAAAGTTTTAGTATGGATATATTTTATGTAAAGCATTTAATTCTGTTCTTGTATTGCATCCAGTAATTAGTAACATGGGAACAATTTAAATATGAAAACGTTACCTGTTAGTAATGTTAAAGTGTGCAAAAATAGTTTTTCTACATTTTTATTTAACTCTTCGTCTCAGAATTTATAGCCATTATAAAATGAGTACGATTTTATAATGGCTAATAAAGCATATATAGCTTTATGAAAATCAGCACAGAATTAATTGTAAAAGAGGAAAAAAATAAAAGAGTTTTTTGCTTTTTCTTTCATTGTGTAATTATTTTTTCAAAAAAGTATAAATTTGATTTTATAAGAAAATCAAGAATTGATATTTCGAAGACAAATTAAACGGAATTTTTTTCCTTTAATAAAAGATGATTAAAAAAAGGTTCTCATTCATCAGGCGTGAGAAACTATATAATCAAAATTAAAGAGATATAAAAGTTATTATATTTTTATTGAAGTTCAAATTAGTTTAGGTTCTAAACTTTCCACATAAATTAAATGAAATTTAAATTAAGATGAAGCTATTGCAAGCCCTTTTTAGTAACAAACAAAGTTTTACTGTGGATATCTATTCTGCCAGGTATTTAAAACTGTTCTTGTATTAAATCCGTTATTTCCAAAAGAAAGCAAAAAGATGAGGGGTTGTATCCAAATACAGTAGTGCGTGCAATATTGTGTGTGCTGTATTGACACTAATAAATGGATATATGGATACAGCCCCTCATCTTTTTGCTTCATTTTGGGAACAACGAATTCTGAGCTCAGAATTTTCAAGCTATGGTTTTGAGACTTTTACAAAAGTTGCTCTATACATTTAGCTAACACATTATGCACATTGTATTATGATTGTGTTTGGGCATGCGCAGTGAAACTTTATTCAGTAAGCCTGTTCATTTTTCATACAATTTTTACTATGTTTTAATTCTGATTGCAGGGTATTATGTACAATGTTGTCTGTCATATTTTTTTAAAAGAACTTTTTTTTTATGTTAATAACTCTTGCAAATTATAAGCAAAAAACTTAGCACAATTTGAGACTGTTTTTATGAAAACCTGAGTTTCTCTTCGAGTATACATGCTATCCACATAAAAATGAACACAACTTATATACACTAAGCCACTTAATCATAATCTACTGTTTGAACGCTTTTGCTGCATTAGTTTTGACAGGGTTTATCCAAAAGATATTCGTTCTTTTTCAATTTGTTGACGGTCCCCTATGGGGTTTCGGGAAAAAATCTTCGCGGAAATATATGAACTGTACTATACTGTTTACACCCCTGGAGTTTCAGTTTAATTCTTCATGTATTTTCCAGATATTTAACAAAACGTCTAAAATCACAAGTGGCCGGTAACCTTTGGCCATATAGTGTATGTGCATAAAAATTCAGCCAATAGAAATTATTCTTTTTTATTAAGATACATTGAATGAACCCAGACGCAATTTAAGCATTTTTAAAAAAACTTAAAACACCAGACTTTTACTTATGAAAATTATTAATAAATTCATATTAAACTAAAAAACAAATTATAACAAATATATTTTTGCATAAAAAGAATCAGCGCCTTCAAAAACATAGCTAAATAAAAACACTGCTGATTCCTATTATATAGTTTTGAACGTATTGAAAATTTTTAATTTTCGACTGTCTAATGGGACCGTCTTTTATTGACGTTATCGTATGAATCCGCAGAAAAGAAAACCTTGGAATATAGCGGGAAGTGTTTTATAAAGATTTATTCTGTAAAATGTTAGTTTATTTTACACTAGCTGATCCGGCCGGCGTTGCCCAAGTCCGTGATAACAACCTTAACCCTTTAGTGCGCAGCTTTGAATATAGACAAACAATAGTATTTTGAATTTAATAGATCTTTTTTATTCGTATATACCTAATTCACACCAGAAAATTAAAAAAGCAATACTTACTTTAATTAATAACAGACATTCCGTAATTAAATAAAGCAAAATTAACCACTAAAACTTTCTGGTGTACAGTCAGATTCTCTGAACTAAATAATTTCTAGAATGTATTCTATCGTGGGAATTAAAGGGTTAAAGGTTAAGTTTTAAAAAAATAAATAATTATATAAAATAAAGTATTTGGAGACATACTTATTGAAATATTTACTAATTTGCAATATTTTAGCATGAAACAGCCACACTTCAGTAGTTTTTACTTGTATTACAGATGCGCAAGAGAGAAGAAAAGATTGACGTATTATATGAAAAATGTATCTCTGATTTTTTTCATTATTTTTCCTCTGCAATAAACCTTTCAGAGAATCATATACAATTTTTTCGAAACAAAATAAAAAATCGCGCATTTAAGAGTTAAGGCGCCAGCCGAAGACGCTCGCGAGCTAATGCTAAACCTATGGATAGGTTATTTTTCGATACCTCGTTTGCATTTCGACATTTTTAATATATATATATATATATTTGCATTGGTTAGCTGAGGTCCATCTCTACATAGCTCCTTTTTTATTTTTAAATATATATATTTTTGCATAGGTTAGCTGAGCTCCATCTCTACATAACTCCTTTTTTATCTTTTCGATTTTGCTTGCAGATATTTTAGGTGGGCCAATCCATTTCAAGTGGTCCAGCACTGGTTGCTCGACCATTTTTAAAAAATCTGAAATTTTTTGTACAACAACCCTAACATGATGGAAGTTCAAAATGACTATTATTTTAATTTTATTAATTTTTGTTTGTGCATGGCGGCCATCTTTGTTTCATCGTCTGCAGCAATTTTCTCACAAGAAGGGTTTACGGAATTGTAAATAATTCATCGTTTATTTATCCAATTCAACTGCGGATTAAAGCAATTTGTATCTGTATATTGGGCTAAAAATATGGCAATGGAGTACTTTCCGAAACTAACTGCTTATTGGTAAAATTTAAGCATAAAGTTTCAGTTTTTTGCAAAAATTTGTCCGTTTACTAGGGGAAATTTTTCTAGCAAGGAAAACTGTCAACATGACATAATTTTTTTTACAAATAGGCCGAAAGTACTTGTACTCACACGCCGAGTTCTTAGATCTGAGACTTTCTTTCTCTTCGCTAAAAAAAATCCCAAATTTTTCAAAAATGACAAAAATCGCACTTTTCAGGCTTTCATATCTCTGGTGGGGCACGAGATAAAAATCTGAAATTTTTTTCTATAAGAGTATGGTCGTTTTATGCACAAGAAATTTCAGGATGGAGATTTGACTACAAGCTGAGATATGGCAAGGGCAACATGTCAAAACAATACTGCCAAACTATTGTTTTGTTGTAGCCACAGCTAAGTATTTATCTCAGAGTGTGATTTAAATTTATGTTTTTGATTATCTTTAAATAATAGTAACAGAAAATAAAGCACTTAGCAAAGCTTAGTAATTAATTAAAAAAATAATTATGCCTAAGGCCATACATTTTGTATGGTTTCATTAATTTTTGTTGTAAGTAATTTTAGTAACTTAAAGAAGCCTCAGCACTTTTACATAAAGAAAAAAATATTTTTATACAAGACCTGAGACAAAAACAACATAGGGAAAAAGAAAAGCTGTTAATATTGTCATATTTGTTGAGACATGATCAAACGTGTCAAAACACATTCTTGCTTGTTGGTTCAAAAACCACAATTTTGATTTTTCTCAAAATTTTATTTGTAGGAACCAAGTCTTGTCATCTCTTGATAACTTGATTGAAGATCTTCGCCCTGCTGGCTCATAGAAATATACTTTGAAATCACTATGTGCAAGTCTCAATTCATTAATAATTCCTAGCTTATTTCTTATGAAAAATGTGATTTTTCTGCAGTATAAATTTTGAAAAGGCTTTGGATATCTTTACTTTCTGAAAATTACTTGAGGCTGATGCATGGTAACATCGCATAATGTTTCATTTGCAGGAACATACTTATGGTAGGAACAAGTTTCCTGGACTGGCAAGCAGCATTAAAATTGTGGTTTTTAAACCAACAATCAGGAATGTGTTTTGACACGTTTGATCATGTCTCAACAAGTATGCCAACATTAGCATCTTTTCTCTTTCCCTATTTTGATTTTGTCTCAGGTCTTGTATATATATATATATATATATATATATATAGGTAAAAATGCTGAAGTTTCTTTTAGTTACTAAAATTACAACAAAAACTACTGAAACCATACAAAATGTAGGCCTTAGGTATAATTATTTTTAAAATTAATTGCAATAGGCTTTAATTTCTGTTACTACTATTTAAAGATAATCTGAAAAATAAATTTAAATGATACTCTAAGATAAATACTTAGCTGTGAATACAACAAAACAATAGTTTGGCAGTATTGATTTGACATGTTGCCCTTGCCATATCTCAGCTTGTAGTCAAATCTCCATCCTGAAATTTCTTGTGCATAACACTACCATACAATACTCTTATAAAAAAAAAAATTCAGATTTTTATCTCGTGCCCCACCAGCGATATCAAAGCCTAAAAAGTGCGATTTTTGTCATTTTTGAAAAATTTGGAATTTTTTTAGCGAAGAGAAAGAAAGTTTCAGATCTAGAACTCGGCGTGTGAGCACAAGTACTTTCGGCCTATTTGTAAAAAAAAATTATGTCATGTTGATAGTTTTCCTTGCGAGAAAAATTTCCTCTTGTAAACGGACAAATTTTTCCAAAAAACTGAAAATTTATGCTTAAATTTTACCAATAAGCAGTTAGTTTCGGAAAGTACTCCATTACCAGATTTTTAGCCCAATGTATTCTGTATAAATTGCTTTAGTCCGCACTTGAACTGGATAAATAAAAGATGAATTATTTACAATTCCGTAAACCCTTCTTGTGAAAAAATTGCTGCAGACGATGAAACAAAGATGGCCGCCATGCACAAACAAAAATTAATAAAATTAAATAATATTCATTTTGAACTTCCATCATGTTAGGGTTGTTGTACAAAAAATTTCAGATTTTTAAAAATGGTCGAGCAACGAATAAGTGATTTTCTGGACCACTTGAAATGGATTGACCCAGGTAGCTTTCATTACAAAAAGCTACCTATTGCAGCCGTTCGGAGGAAAGCGATTTCAAAAAATTTTGGTATATTTTCATCGATCATGACCCCCAGACCCCGAAACCACCCTCGTTCAAAATTGATATATGTATACATATCCATATATATATATATATATATATCTGACATTTGTCACACTGTAACTCTCGTAATTATGAACCGATTTCGATGTAATTCGGTGTGTACATAGTACATACCAATGTTTCGACCGAGTTCGTTGGCCAGCTTCATCAGCAGTCTTGTTTCAAAATGGCGGCCATTTAAAAGTTTTAAAAAAATTTAAAATTTGAAATGTGGTACCAAAAAATTGAAAATGGAAAAATATTTTTTTCTTATGTATTTGAACTTTATACAAAGATTCCGGAGCAGTTTTTGTTTGTCTATATCTTAAAAAATGGCTGGGTTATAGCATTTTGAATTTCTAGAGTGGCCGACATTTTGAAACGTCCTGAAATTTGTCATGCGATAAAAGGCGTATTTATGAACCGATTTGGATGTAACTTCGTATATACATAGTACATACCAATGTCTCGACTGAGTTCGTTGGCCAATTTCATCCGCCATCTTGTTTAAAAATGGCGGCCATTTAAATTTTTAAGAAAAATTTAAATTTGAAATGTGGTACCAAAAAATTGAAAATTGAAAAAATATTTTTTTCTTATGTGTTTGACCTTGATAAAAAGATTCGGGAGCAGTTTTTGTTTCGTCTATATCTTAAAAAATAGCTGAGTTATAGCATTTTGAATTTCTACCGTGGCTGACATTTTGAAACGTCCTGATTTTTGTCACGTGATAACAGGCGTATTTACGAACCGATTTGGATGTACCTTGGTGTGTACATAGTACATACAAATATCTCGACCGAGTTCGTTGGCCAGCTTCATCCGCCATCTTGTTTCAAAATGGCGGCCATTTAAAAAAAATTTTTAAATTTTAAATTTAAAATGAGATACCAAAAAATTGGAAAATGAAAAAGATTTTTTTCGTATGTGTTTGACCTTAATACAAAGATTCCGGAACAGTTTTTGTTTTGTCTATATCTAAAAAGATGGCTGAGTTATAGTTTTTTTATTTTCTATTGTGGCTGACATTTTAAAACGACCTGATTTTTGTCCGATATTTATGAACCGATTTGGATGTAACTTGGTCTGTACATAGTACATACCAATGTCTCGACCGAGTTCGTTGGACAACTTAATTCGCCATCTTGTTTCAAAAGGGTTGCCATTAAAAAAAAATTAAATTTAAAATTTAAAATAAGGTATTAAAAAATTGGAAAATGAAAAAGAATTTTTTTTATGTGTTTGGCCTTGATACAAAGATTCCGGAGCAGTTTTAGGTAGCTTTCTTTACAAAAAAGCTACCTATTGCAGCCGTTCGGAGGAAAGCGATTTCAAAAAATTTTGGTATATTTTCATCGATCATGACCCCCAGACCCCGAAACCACCCTCCGTTCAAAATTGATATATATATATATATATATATATATCAATATATATATATATATATATATATATATATATATATATATATATCTGACATATGTCACACTGTAACTCTCGTATTTATGAACCGATTTGGATGTAATTCGGTGTGTACATAGTACATACCAATGTCTCGACCGAGTTCGTTGGCCAGCTTCATCCGCTATTTTGTTTCAAAATGGCGGCCATTTAAAAATTTTTTAAAAATTTAAAATTTGAAATGTGGTACCAAAAAATTGAAAATGGAAAAATATTTTTTTCTTATGTATTTGACCTTTATACAAAGACTCCGTAGCAGTTTTTGTTTCGTCTATATCTTAAAAAATGGCTGAGTTATAGCATTTTGAATTTCTAGCGAAGCTGACATTTTGAAACGTCCTGAATTTTGTCATGCGATAAAAGGCGTATTTATGAACCGATTTGGATGTAACTTCGTTTATACATAGTACAAAGCAATGTCTCGAACGAGTTCGTTGGCCAGCTCCATCCGCCATCTTGTTTAAAAATGGCGGCAATTTAAATTTTTAAGAAAAATTTAAATTTGAAATGTGGTAGCAAAAAATTTAAAATTGAAAAAATATTTTTTTCTTATGTGTTTGACCTTGATAAAAAGATTCGGGAGCAGTTTTTGTTTCGTCTATATCTTAAAAAATGGCTGAGTTATAGCATTTTGAATTTCTAGCGTGGCTGACATTTTGAAACGTCCTGATTTTTGCCACGTGATAACAGACGTATTTATGAACCGATTTGGATGTACCTTGGTGTGTGCATAGTACATACAAATAACTCAACCGAGTTCGTTGACCAGCTTCATTCGCCATCTTGTTTCAAAATGGTGGCCATTTAAAAAGATTAAGAAAAAAAAAATTAAAATGAGATACCAAAAACTTGGAAAATGAAAAAGATTTTTTTAGCATGTGTTTGACCTTAATACAAAGATTCCGGAACAGGTTTTGTTTCGTCTACATCTAAAAAAATGGCTGAGTTATAACATTTTGAATTTCTATTGTGGCTGACATTTTAAAACGACCTGATTTTGTCACGCGATAACAGGCGTATTTATGAACCGATTTGAATGTAACTTGGTCTGTACATAGTACATACCAATGTCTCGACCGAGTTCGTTGGCCAGCTTCATTCGCCATCTTGTTTCAAAAGGGTTGCCATTTTTAAAAAAAAAATGTAATTTAAAATTTAAAATGAGGTATTAAAAAATTGGAAAATGAAAAAGATTTTTTTTATGTGTTTGGCCTTGATACAAAGATTCTGGAGCAGTTTTTGTTTCTGAAAATTTGTTCTTTTGTTTATATCTTAAAAAGTGGTTGAATTATAGCACTTTGAATTTCTATCATGGCTAACACTTTGAAACGATCTTGTATTTGTCACGCGATACCACACTTATTCGCCTATTTCGATGAAAGAAGGCATGTGGATAGTATACATCAATATCTCGACCAAGTTCGCTGGCCATTTTCATCAGCCATCTTGTTTCAAAATGGCGGCCATTAAATAAAAAAAAATTATATTTAAAGTGGGGTGCAAAAAAAAAATAGAAATTGAAAAAGGTTTCTTTCTTAAGTATTTGACCTTTATATAAGGATTCAGGAGCATTTTTTGTTTGTCTTTATCTTAAAAAATGGCTCAGATATAGCAGTTTTAATTTCTAAAGTGGGTGACATTTTGAAAAATCTGATTTTTTGCCTGCTACAGCACTCGTATATATCAACCGATTCCGATATGAGTGAGCATGTGCACAGCAATTACTAAGGTCTCGACAAAGTTCACTGGTTAGCCTCATTTACCATGTTGTCTTAAAATAGCAGGCACTTTAAGAAATCGTCGAATTTGGCAGCCAAATATAAGTGACTTTAAATAAAAGCAGCTTGGATAAAGCTGACTAATTTCGCGAAATTCTCATTCATAATGATTTAGTATTGATAAAAATTAGTATTGAATCTCCTACATTCGGTTTCCACTTAATTGAGCTTCGTGTGTTTGAATAATATAAGTTGGCTTTTTAAAAATAAGGAATATGAAAGCTACCTCTTCCTCCCGGCACTGGCCGGAAGGACTTTTTGTTGCTGAAAATTTGTTCTTTTGTTTATATCTTAAAAAATGGTTGAATTATAGCACTTTGAATTTCTAGCATGGCTAACATTTTGAAACGATCTTGTATTTGTCACACGACAACACACTTAGTCGCCTATTTTGATGTAAGAAGGCATGTGGATAGTATACATCAATATCTCGACCAAGTTCGCTGGCCAGATTCATCAGTCATCTTGTTTCAAAATGGCGGCGATTAAATAAAAAAAAATTATATTTAAAGTGAGGTGCAAAAAAATTAGAAATTGAAAAAGGTTTCTTTCTTAAGTATTTGACCTATATATAAGAATTCAGGAGCATTTTTTGTTTGTCTTTATCTTAAAAAATGGCTCAGATATAGCAGTTTCAATTTCTAATGTGGGTGACATTTTGAAAAATCTGATTTTTTGCCTGCGACAGCACTCGTATATATCAACCGATTCCGATGTGAGTGAGCATGTGCACAGCAATTACTAAGGTCTCGACCAATTTCACTGGTTAGCCTCATCCACCATGTTGTCTTAAAATGGCAGGCACTTTAAGAAATCGCCGAATTTGGCAGCCAAATATAAGTTACTTTAAATAAAAGCAGCTTGGATAAAGCTGACTAATTTTGCGAAATTCTCATTCATTATATTGATAAAAATTAGTATTGAATCTCCTATATTCGGTTTCCACTAAATTGAGCTTCGTGTGTTTGAATAATATAAGTTGGCTTTTTTAAAATAAGGAATATGAAAGCCACCTCTTCCTCCCTATCCGTAAACAAAATCTAAAAAGTAAAAAAGGAGCGATGCAGAGATAGACGTCAGCTAACCAATGCAAAACAACAACAACAACAACAACAACAAACTTAATTAAAAAGGTCGAAAACGAGATATGAGAAAATAACCTCCCCATAGGTTTAGCTTTAGCTCGCGAGTGTCTTCGCCTGCAGGGACAGGAGACTTAAATATACCTAACATGCAAAATCTGATGGTTTCACTTTCCACCTCCAGAGGGTGCACTTTGCTCTAAATAAACCTCTATCTGAACGAAACTGCGTTTTTGAACCTATCTGGGGTCATTTTAGGTGATGGAGTGGGAACTTAAATGAGAAAAAATTCCCTGGGGGACAAGTGGAAGGAGGGGAGATGTGAATGCTTTTTGACAAATGATTAATTAAGATTACTGGAGCCCTTGGTCGCAAATTTGGACTGGTACCTGAGCCAGGAACCTAATTTCACAAATTTGCTGAAATTACTATTCGAAAATAGTGGTAACTACTACTCATAGATTAACTTTAAGACTGAACACTACCCCCCTACATACTAGTACATTTTATGGCCAAAGGTGACCGGCCACTTGCGTTTTGTTAAATATCTAGAAAAATACACGAGTAATTAACCTGAAACTCCAGGTATGTAAACAGTATAGTACAGGTCATATATTTCCACGACGATTTTTTCCCGAAACCTCATAGGGAACCGTCAACAAATAGGAAAAGAACGAATATCTTTTGGAAAACCCTGTAAAAACTTATGTAGCAAAAGCGTTCAAACTGGAGATTATGATTAAGCGGCTTATTGTAATAAACTGTGTTCATTTTTATGAGGATAGCATGTATACTCGTAGAGAAATTAAGGTTTTTATAAAAACAGTCCCGAATTTTGCCAAATTTTTTGCTTATAATTTGCAGAGTTCTTAATATAAAACAAGTGGGTAAGTGTGATCACAGATCGCACAAAGGGTTTCGTTTAATATTCCTTTCAAAACACTTTATCCTTTTGCGAAATCTGTTAGTTCCATATTTCGCAAATAAGGGGCGCACTGTATTCTACTCAAACCTCTATATGAGTGAAAGTCTGTTTTACAACCTATCCGTAGATATATTAGTCGAGGGGATCGGGCCCATCGCACCCGAGATAGGTAGACGCCCCCTGGCGGTAAAAAGTGGAACCGCAGTATATAAGGCTATGTGCATAATATGAAAGAGTGGTCAAAGGGATGTCGGCAAAAGTTAGAAAAGTACCCACCGGGTCCAATGGGGAGAGGTTAGAAAAATTGCCTAAAATACACAAGTTAGAGTGCAGATGGGTAAATAATATAAGACTTTTTGAAAATTTTATGATTTTTTGTGTGATCGCAAGTGATTTGCTATAAGAATGCAAAATTTCAAGTCTTCAACTTAAATAGGGGGTCAGAAAAAAGCTTAAAATACACAAGTTAGAGCCCAGAGGGTTAAATACAAGACTTTTTAAAAATTTTATAATTTGTCGTTTGATGTGAAGTGTTTATCAATAAGTATGCAAAATTTCAAGTCTTAAACTTAATTAGGGGCTCAGTTAGAACAAAAAGCTTAAAATATACAAGTTAGACTCCAGAGAATTAAATATAAGACTTTTTAAAAAATTTGTGATTTGCCGTTTGATCTGAGGTGTTCAGCTATAAGTATGTAAAAAATTCAAGTCTTAAACTTAATTAGGAGCGCAGTTAGAACAAAAAGCTTAAAATACACAAGTTGGAGTCCAGAGGGTTAAATATAAGATTTTTCAAAAGTTTTATGATTTGTCGTTTGGTGTGAGGTGTTCAGCTATAAGTATGCAAAATTTCAAGTCTCCAACATATATAGTTTCTGAGAACGGGCTCTGTGACGGACAGACAGACAGACAGACAGAGGAGCGAGACGAATAGTGTTTCGTCACATGAACGAAACCCTAAAAAAAATCTTTTCAGAAAATATGACAAACAACATTGTATCTTGCAATCATAATTTAAAAAATAATAATAATTGGATGAAAAATGAGCAGGTGTACTAAAAAATGTTTCACTGTGCATGCGCGAATGCAATCAAAATATAATGCGCATAATGTATTAGTTAAGTATATAGAGCAACTTTTGTGAAAGTCTCAAAATCATACCTTGAAAATTCTGAAAATTATCGTCGACAGAATAAGCTCGAAATCCGTTGTTTTCAAAAGAAAACAATAAGATGAGGGGTTGTATCAAATATCTGTTGATTATTGCCAAGATAGCGTACACAGTATGGCACGTACTACTACATTTGGATACAACCCATCATCTTTTTTTTTCTTTTGGGAACAACGGATTTCGAGCTTATTCTATCGACGATAATTTTCAGAATTTTCAAGCTACGATTTTGAGACTTTCACAAAAGTTCGAAAGTTGGCGAAATTTGAGACTGTTTTTATACAAAACCTTAATTTCTGTACGAATATACATGCTATCCTCATAAAAATGAACAAAATTTATTGCAATAAGCCACTTAATCATAATCTCCAGTTTGAACACTTTTGCTACATTAGTTTTTACAGGGTTTTCCAAAAGATATTCGTTCTTTTCCAATTTGTTGGCGGTCCCCTATGAGGTTTCGGGAAAAAATCTTCGCGGAAATATATGACCGCGAAGATAATTAAAATACTATGCTGTTTACACACCTGGAGTTTCAGGTTAATTTCTCATGTATTTTTCTAGATATTTAACAAAATGTCTAAAATCGCAATAGGCCACCTTAGGCCATATAGTGTATGTAGAGAGTAGTGGACTGAGACAGATGATAATTAAAATACTAGTGTAATTTGGAATTAGTTTCGAAGATATGTGTGTAATAGGAGTTAAGTTAAGATAGTGCTCGGTTGAGTGAAAATCGATGGAGAGCGGGGGAGGGGGAGGGGAGATACTAGTGCTCTTCGCCAAAAGACTGATTAAGGCTCCTGGAGCCTTGGTCAAAAGTCTAGACAGGTACCTGAGCCAGGAACCTAATATAAGAAATTTTCTGAAATTACCTATCGGAAATTGTGGTAACCACTACACATAAATTAACTTTAAGGCTATGAGAGGCAATAATTAAGATATTAATGTAAGATACACATACTATTAATGTAATTTGGAATTAGTTGCCTAGAAATATGAGTATTAGGAGGAGTTATTAAGAAAGGTCTCAGTTAAGCAGAAATCGACGAAGTGGGGGAGGGGAGATGCAAGTGCTCTTTAACAAATGACTAATTAAGTTTGCTGGAGTCCTTGATAAAAAATTTGGACTGGTACCTGAGCCAGGAACCTAATTTAAGAAATTTGCTGAAATTACTATTCGGGAATAGTAGTAACCACTACTCATAAATTAAGTTTAAGATTGTGAGAAATGATAATTAAGATATAAATGTAATTTCGAATTAGTTTCGAACAGATATGAGTAATAGAAGTTGAGTTATTAAGATAGAGCTTAATTAACCCTTTCGAGGGCGGTGTCCTTAAAAAAAGACACCTAATTTTAATTCCAAAACTGACAAAAGACACCAAGAATATTTAATTAAAATTTTCCTTTTATAATGTACGTGAAAATAAGCAAGTTTTTATTTTCTAATAAATTCGGTTATAAATTCTGGCGTCAGCCCATTATTTCATCAGTTTATAAACACTCCGCGCCGGAAAGAGTTAAATAAAAATTTGGGGGAGTCGAGATGCAAGTGCTCTTCGACAAATGACTAATAAAGACTACTGGGGCCTTTAGTCAAAAATGTGGACTGGTACCTGAGCCGGGAACCTAATTTAAGAAATTTGCTGAAATTACTATTCGGAAACAGTGGTAACCACTATCGATAAATTAACTTTAAGACTGAGACAGATGATAATTAAAATATTAATGTAATTTGGAATTAGTTTCGAAGAGATATGAGTAATATGATTTGAGTTATCAAGATAGGGATGAGTTAGGCAAAATTCGAACGAAAATCAAGTTGAATGAGTCAAACCTTGTTGAAATCTGGCCCATATAACCCGAGTTAAGAATGGGCTCTTTGGTGCTGCAAGGTGACGCTAGAAACTGTAAGAGAATCGTAAGTTAAGTTCAATGAATCAAATTCCTTAGGATATCTGACCCATAGAACCCGAGAAAAGAATGCGCTATTAATGTTTGACCCCTTGAGGGACAAGTGATTGTGTTCCTGTATTGTTGAACTGACACCGGAATATTTGAAAAATTCTATTTCAAAATAAGTAAAAGCAATTTCACGGCTTTTTTACTCCAAAGTTAGAAAAGTAAAATTTAATAAAATTTTTCTGGTCTATAACTTTATTATTTGTAGGTGGTATATAATATATACCGCCGCCCCTCAAGGGGTTAAAAATGGTCGTAATTGAAGTCTATATTTAGTAAAACATATTTTTTAATTTAAATAAATGGGGAGAAACTCTTATGGACAAACTCTTTCAAGTGTTGCCAGATTGGGGACTTTTTTAATTCAAATTATTTGACTGTCACCACTTTTTAAAAATAGTATAATTCGCTTATTTTTCAGAATATTTAATCTATTTTTAAATAGGGCGAATATTTCTATTTAAAAAAAGCGGTGACAATCAACAATCTGGGGGCAAAAAAAGTCCCCAATCTGGCAACACTGAACTCTTTACTCCTATCGAGGGACCCACAGAACACGCTAATAATCTTCGATTAAGATTATAAAATCCTTTTAAGTTATGTGTTTAGCATTTGGCAATGTTTAATTCCCTGTCTGGTTCACTCTCTGAAATTTTGTACCGTCGCCGTTAGTTTTGTGAAAAATGAAGAAAAATTACAGATCGATTAAAAAAAAAAATTGGATATTCGGATCTAAAAAAAAATTCTAAATTTGCTCTCAAATTTTCAAATTGATATCTTGATTAGTTTTTTTAATTTTAGACACTTAGTCAAAATTGTTATTATCTTTCATTTTCACATGGAAATTAAGTCCAGCAGATTCAGTGTTGCCAGATTGTGGACCTTTTTAATTAAATTTTTTGACTGTCACCACTTTTTTAAAATAGTATAATTCGCTTATTTTTCAGAATTTTTAATCTATTTTTAAATAGGGCGAATATTTCTATTTAAAAAAAGCGGTGACAATCAACAATCTGGGGACAAAAAAGTCCCTAATCTGGCAACACAGAGTATATGTGCCATTTTGTGCTGTTTGGGGGAAAAATGCTTTTTTGATGAGTTTCTTAACGAATTTTTAATAAATATCTGGAATAATTACGGGCTGATTTTAGCGAAATAAACGTTATTGAAAAGAGGACAAAATTTACTATATTGGGCTAAAAAACTGAAAGCGGATTATTTTTATTATTGTAGAACAATCTCCTCAAAAGGTGAAAAATCGCCAAAAAATCGCATAAAAAATTAAATCTGATGCCTATTCAAAAAATCGAAAATCAGGCTTCGAGGTGCAAAATTACATGCATAGAGGTATCTTCCTCCCAAATTTTGTAGTTCTACGTGCAGCGATCTCTTCAGAACACTAGCGACAAGGGTTGCCAATTTGGCCTACACTTTTAGTCAAAAAATTCTGATTGACACCAGAAATTATAAAAAGTATTTTCATATTTATATAATGACAGACTTTTTTTGATTACACCATGAAACTATGATTAAAAAGAAACTGACATATCCTCAAAATGCTGAAGCTTCAACTGTAACCGGTTTCATAACGGCTCATTACCGCCGGGACGAAGTTCCACCAGTAAATTTAAATAGAAATTTTCTCCTTATCTAAACGTCTTATTAATGCAGAATTTCACTGTAATTATGGCTAAAAACATATAGTCGAACCTCTATTTAACGAAGTCGCTAAATCCCGGAAAAAAGTTCGTTATATGAAGAATTCGTTAAATAGAGAATCACCATTTAAAATACTTTAAACTACATAAAACAGATTTTAAATTGATAAACACTAAATATTTTTACTAAAAGTAATTAATCACATTTTTTTAAATAAATTATATCAATTTGTTTTATTTATTTTACCCACCAATATCCATCATCAATTTATTTTTTCTATGTGTTTAAATCTTTGAAATCTGCAAGGAAAACAAAACATTGTCCGGAATATACTGTATTTTCTGTTTAAAGTAAATAGTTTTACATTAAAATTTAATGACATTATAGTATTTATTATTATTATAACAAATAATTTTAACCATACATTAACATATGCGTCCTTAAATTTAATTTCTGAAAAACTCTGTTAATTTTGCCTGAGTTTTTTAGTTAAAAAAGTGCTTTCTCTCATAATACGTCTCGCATCTTTGCAATGCACCAAAAACCCCTTCATGCGTATTTTCTTCTAACTATAATTCGCGTCGGATTGTTTCAAATGATTTTAGCATTTCGTCATACGAAGTTTTGTTGATTCCTGCATAATGACCATTTTCATCACCATCATATTCGTCTTCATCGCAATTTATTGCTGTATTGTTTTTATTTTTCACACTGTCGAAAATATCCAATTCGGATAGTGTTTCCGAAATCTCAATTTCAGAATTAAGTGAAATAGAATCATCAATCAGCACATCATGGTTCATTTCTTCTTTTTTTCTCACTGTATCATTTTTAAAAGTTACTCTAAGGGATTATCGTCTTCGTCCTCCGTACTTACCGAATTCTCACTGCTGACAAAGAAGGCGCCAGGTAAAACCAGTTCAAGGCCATTGAACATCATAATATGTGTTTAAAAAAAGAATAAGTTTGAAATGTCCAGAAATATTTTGAGAAATGGGGAGAATAAAAATTTTTGATCACAAGGAAAAGTTCGTTAAATAGAGAATGCACTTCGCTATTTGGAGGTTATTTTACGAAGAAATTCTCGAAATATTCTTGGTTCTAAGGAAAAGTTTGCAAAATAGAGAAATTCGCAAAATAGAGGTTCGACTGTATTTATTTTTACTGGCGGTAGTCAGGCTCTGTGTTTCCGCCATATTTTGACAACCTAAAGAACCTTCTGTCAGTGCCAGAGAAAGAGATTATAATACCCCAGCCAACTCCAACTAAAAACGAATAGAAATTTTTACCCTATCTGAAAGAGAAATTTTGAATGAATAAGCCGCTAAAGTAAAAGGAAATTTTCTATTCAAAATTTACTGGTGGAAGTTTGCTTCGGCGGTAATCAGAAACTGTTGATCCGATGTAAAAGGAAAAAAAAAATAAAAAAATAACAGCCGCCATCTTGTGACAACCTCCTCAGTTACTTCACTTGCACCTGGTAGACTCTACACTGTATGTCTCCTCCTCTTTATTCATAACTCCATTGATTAATTTAAATGAAAAATGGAATTTCGGGATAAAACGATACATACACACACACAAACTTCTTTCCTTATTATTATAAATTTCCTTTCCGTTTTTATACATTTTTCGGTTACAAATTCAATGACTCTGGTACTTTTTCCAGTAACATCTTAATATTTTCTAAATTTGCAGATACCTAACAGATTTTCTTTTGTGAAGATATAATAAAAAAGTGCATAAACTATTCACTTTTCCGGGTAGCTTTGATCCAATGATTCCAAATACGTTGTCAAAAGTGTACAGTCGTGGGGAAAAAAAGGTGAACACCCCCCCCCCCCACTAACTCTGCAATAAATTATTGTAGAAGAAAGGTACTGGTACCAAACGATTGGAAATAAAGTCTACTTTTAAATGATGCATATAAAATTTTCTTAGGGGCCATCTACGAATCAAATCCATACTAAACTTTGTTTTTTTCAATTGCAACACCCAATTTTGACAATATATTTTAAATCTGCGGTTCAAATTATTCCTAGAGACAAAATTTCATGTAATTTGGATGCTAATTTTTTAATAATAATCAAAAAAAAAAAATCTAGAGCTTCTGCTAACATTTTCATAATTTTACTAATATCTCTTGAAATTATAATCTTAATGTGATAATTTTATATGTGGCTATAATACTAAAAAATACATTGAATTTGTAATTTAAAAATTTTTATTTTAAGAACTATGAACTTAATATTCGAAAAAAAAAATATGAATTGCAACCTACAAATTTTTGATAGATTTATATTTATTATGTCCTGCTTTATGCGCATTCTCAGTTTAAATTTTTCTTCCAGTAGTTTTCGAATTGTGATTGAAAAACGTCAAAATGAAGGTTTAAGAGGCCTATTATGTGTAGAAAAGTATAATTAGAAAAAATATATTTTACTTCTTTTACTGAAACATTTGGGCTGGCACACAGTGGTAAAAAAAAAGCGAGTGAAATGGTCTTATTGGCAAGAAATAATACATTAATAGAAGTGACAGAGTCATTCGATAGCATTTCAACAATCGAGTCCCGAACTTCAATTTGGATACAGCCCCTAAAATAGGCTCATTTTAAAATAATTAGTCCTCGTATAATTTAAATTACTCGTAACTTTCCATTTTTAAGTTGATATTCTGATCTTATAGTTGAAAAAAATCTAACGGAAATCCAGTCTTTTTCCTTAACAATTGATATTTTCCATTGTTTTGCGTAATTATTAATATTCATAAAGGTGTTGTTCATTCGAAATTCAAATATATTTGAATATGTTTAACTTTACTCATTTAAGTGGATATTCTGATCGTATAATTGAAAAAAATCTGAAGAAATTAGCTTTTTTCATTAAAATTGATATTTTCCATTGTTTTGCTTAATTAATAATACTCATTAAGGTGAACCAATTGATTATTTGATCAATAATATGGATAGAATAACTCAGATTAGAATCATATGTTTACTGAACAATTCAAAATCTGCGTTCTTCAGACACGAAAATACTTCGATAGAGCTGATATAACATTCTTTGTTCGCATTCCCTGTCTGAGGGGGGGGGGGGGATTTGGGGTTGGCGAAGGGCTCATTTTTCAAATATTTCCCTCAAATGTTTGAAGTAGTGCGTTTTTCTTCAAACGATTTGTAATGGAGGTTGGGAAATTTTAACAATAATTTTACAAATTGGTTTAAAAAGTGAAAAAAATCACTGAATTTCGTTGAGTCAGAAAGTATAGAATTTGGTTAAGTAATGTTTTATGTATTAAAAATTAAGTTCGAATGTGGGAAATTCTTTTCGAATGTGATAAAATTAAGAAATTAGTTTGTAAACTCTTTTTTTTCTATGTACAATTATGAAAATATATTTAAAATGTGAAATTTTCAGTTATTGATTATTTTTTTGTTTAGTAATGAGTATTTCTTGAAATGTACCTTGTTCAAGGGTTAAAATTCTATATAGCATCTAAAGCTAATCAAATTCGTTTAAATTTGTCTTTTTTCATTAAAAAATCATATTTTTCTTTTGTTATTTGTTCAATTATTATAATTCATTAAGGTAATGGTTGTTCAAAAACTAAAATATATGTTTAAATTTCCCTTTTAAGTCGAAATCCTCGTAACTTTCCATTTTTAAGTTGATATTCTGATATTATAGTTGAAAAAAAACTGAAGAAATCAGTCTTTTCCTTTAAAAATTGATATTTTCCATTCTTTTGCTTAATTATTAATATTCATTCAGGTGTTGTTCATTCAAAATTCAAATAAAAATGAAATCATCGTCTTATAGTTGAAAAGAAATCTACAGAAATCAGCTTTTTTCCTTAAAAATTGTTATTTTCCATTGTTCTGCTTAATTATTAATACTAATTTAGGTGTTGATCGTTCAAAATTTTAATATATGTTTAACTTTCCCCATTTAAGTGGATATTCTGGTCTTGTAGTTGAAAAAAAAATCTAAAGAAATCAGTCTTTTTCCTTAGAAATTGGTATTTTCAATTGTTTTGCTTAATTAATAATATTCATTAAGGTGTTGATGACTCAAAATTCAAATGTAAATTTAATCTTCCTCTTATAGTAATCGAGTATAGTAATCTAGATAACCTAGTCGATCTAACGTTCATCCCTCATTTTATAGTAGAAAATTAACTCTTTTTTCCGCTAGGGGAAGGTTCTGTGGTGGCGGATGGACCGGAGAAAGGACAGGCTGTGACGGTGCTGGATGAGGTGGTGGGAGACGAGGACGGGGTCCCTCCGTTCCTCCTCCGGCTCTCCCCGTACTGTTGTTTTCCTACTACTTATGTTCAATAGTTTTCGTAGAAAATATTAAAGTATTGTTTTCTATGTGAAACATAGATGGGACCTTTCTTGAGAAATTAAAAGCTAGACAAAAAGTAAACAAATGCATGAACTGTTTTCAAAAGTCTCTGGGACGATTCTACTATCCAAAGGGGTGTTACGCTGAAATGGCGTTTTCCGAAGTTTTGTTTTGAAGTTCTCGTCTGCGTTGTCCCTAAGATTGGTGCTTACTTGTTTGTTATTTTTTACTTCCGATCAAAGTTTAAAATTCTATTAATATCTCGTTTTAATTCAAATGAACACTTCTATATTTAGTCTTCAAATGGCTAGTTCGAGTAAAAATAAATCTTTCAGGAGTGGTAGTAAGAAAATTATACATAATGTCATTCAATGTTGTGATCAAGAAGCAGAAAAAGAGGAATTGATTGTTCAGATTGATCATTCTACAAAACGAGGCAGTGAAATTACCGGGGTTTCTAGTGGTACTATTAAAAAGATTCGTCGAGAAGCAGGAGATGAGGGTAATCCTGTTTTTTGTTCGCCTAAAAAGAGAGTTTAAAAGAATGTCTTTGAAAAAAACAGCTATAGATGAATTCGATTGAAGAGTTACTAGATAAACTGTACAAGATTTTTATGTCAAGGAGAAAATAATTCCGTCTTTGAATAAATTGTTTGCTGTTTTAAAAGAAACGATCAATTAAAAAAAGTAAAAATTAATTTTGTTTCGCGAAAAGCAAAAATGTTGTATAACTTTTAAAAATTTTTAAGCGTTTTCGTTTTTATAAATATTAACTACAAAAACGTTTTTACATAAATCGATATAATTTCTTCAAAAGCGCTTTCTTAAAAAATACAGCTAAACAAACTCCGCTCATCCGTATTTTTATAAAATAAAAACAGACTGACGCATACACAATAGCGCGGAGGGTTTAGCTACCCGAAAACAAACAGTACTACTCGTATTTTGATTTTTCCCTAACAATACTAAAATTTATTGAAAACCACACACCGGAAAAAATATAACAGAAAATAATAAATTTAAATAAATAAATACAACATACCAACTTTACTGAATTTACTGATTTGAATCAAGCTGCCTAACTGTACCTGTCAGAGGTCGTTAGAGTTGACTTATTAACCCATTAACACTAGAACCGCCAAGTTGGTCATTTTGACCGTTTCGAAACTTTCATTCAGTACCAATTTGTTTCTATTTAGAATATAACTTTCAGTTTCCGTGGCTTTTCCTATAATTCGAAAAGCTATGATATGCCAGTGATAAATTTTCCAGCCAGCCAAAATTTATGAAGTATTGCAGTAGTATACCTAGAACCGCCGAAACGGTCAAAATGACCGCCATCAATTTTAATGCACTTTTTATCTAGTTGATGTCGCAACAATCCATACTTCATCAAAGGTTACAACGTTACCATAGATAACTTCTTTACTTCACTGCCCCTTGCAGAAAAGCCGAAGTCACTAAAAACAAGCACTGTTAGCACAGTCAATCGCGGACGAAAAAAGAATTCCACAGGCCATAAAATCTGAAAAAAAAAAAAAAAGTCTTTGTACAGTAGCCAAATTCTTGCCAAGGATGATATTACGTTGAGTTTATCAAGGGAAGAAAAATAAATATGTTTTAATTCTAAGTTCCTGACATCCATCAGTTGCATCTGAAACTGGCGATAAACACTTACCAGAAACTGTAAAGTTCTATAATTCTACAAAATTTGGCGTCGACGTGCTCGACCAAATGGTACGGAAGTATTTACAAAATCTAGTTCTAGACGATGACCTCTACAAGTGTTTTATAATTTTCTTTATCTAGCGGGCATCAATTCAGAAAAACACAGTCAAAAAAGTTGTTATATACCAGTATTTTGTTAAAGAGAAATCCGCTTTCTTTAATCACTTTATAGTATTGGTAGTATTTCTTAGAAGAAAATACTGGTAGTTCCCTCTTTTTTTGACTGTGTTTTTCCCTGACCACTCGCCACCCTGAATATTCTATTGCTCAAGGGATAAATATAAATGTTTGTTTTCAGCAAGTTTATTGTTGTTTTTAGCAATTTCAATTTCTCATAAAAAATATTTTTTACTATAAAATATTCTTAAAATAAAAAATACAATATTTATATATATACAGGGTGTGCGAAAGGTCTAGAAACGCTCGAATAACTCGAGAAATACAAAGCAGATTGAAAAACAAAAATATACGTGTTAAATATTTTTTAAAAAGCTACTCAGTGATACCAAATTTGACCCTCGCAACCAATCCCCTGTGGGTCACAGGGGGTCCAACTTTGAAATCTTTAATGATAACCCCCATTTTTTATTGCAGATTCGGATTCTACGGACAAAATATGTAACTTTTGTGTTTAACATTTTTTTCCTAATATTCGTTGATCACGGTGTAATCAAGCAAATAAAACAGATACATATTTTGGTTTTCCCAACCAGGTTTGACATCTCGAAATCTGATTGGACAGAACTTTCATCGTCAAAGTAGTTGTCTTTGAGGGAATAGTGTTTCTCGAAAATCATCAGTGGTGGTTGTTTCGATGACGCTTTATATGCTTTTCACATAAAAATTATTAGAAATATATTAAATTAGTACTGTATTTGCATATTTTTTTATCCAGTCAATCATTTCATAATAATAACCTGCATATTTTGATTTTTTTAAATGTGTAAATATACACCTTCCCTCCCTGACAGATAAAGGATAATCTTCATTATTTGGAGGCGGAGTGTGCAGATATTCTGCGTTTTGATGGCTTCTGCTGTTTTTCTTTAAATATCATTTAATTCAGGAGGTTGATGCTGGTGTACAGTTTTTAAAAATTATTACTATAGAACAAAATATAGGACAAAATATTAAAAAAACAAAAAAAAAAGATATAAAATTTTTTTATGCTGTCTGAGCAAAGGATAGGGAAGTAGCGTAAATTTCAGTGGGGTTGGAGTTACATATTTTGATGATTGATTAGTTACTCCAAAATATCAAGTCGGGCAGACACTTCTTCAATAATTCTTATAAACGTAATAATTTATTGCAATTTAAAATATTTTTCAATTTAACATTTTTTTCATAATTTTAAAATTAATAATTTTAAGCAATTGAAAATTTTTGATCTTTGAAACTTTTTCATTTAAAAAATAATTAAACTCTTTAAGTTCTCTTGATTATTTCTGGGGAAGACGACGCTTTAATTTTCATAGGGGAAGGATGTTATAGAAAATTTTTTTAATTATTTATAAATTATTACAATAAAATATCAAATTTGACAAAATACAGAGTAAACGAAAAGTTTGGAAACGGTTGAATAACTCAAGAAATTAATATAAGATTGAAAAACAAAAAAATACGTGTTAAATATTTTTTTTTAAGTTATTCTGTGATACCAAAGTTGACAGCCCACGCCGACCACCAAGTGGTCAGACGCGTTCCAACTTTGAAATTGTAATTGATAATCCCCATTTTTTTATTTCAGATTCGGATTGTACGGGGGAAAATGCGCAACATTTGCTTTTAATATTTTTTTTTCGAATCTTTGTATATGACGGTGTAATCCAGCAAAATGTGCCAGGTAGCTATTTTGTTTTCTCAACCATGTTTTGCAATCACGAAATGTGATGGGACAAAGCTTTCGTTGCCAAAGTGGGTCGCCTTAGCTGGAATTGTGTTTGTCGAAAACTATCAATGGAGGTTGTTTCGATGGCAAAAGTGCTTTATAGCTTTTGCCATGAAAATTAACAGAAATATATTGAATTAGATTTCTATTTGTGTTTTTATTTTATCCATTCAGTCCATTCTAATCAATTAACATGGGCGTAATCTGGCGGGGGCAAGGGGGGGGGGGGCATATGCCCCCGCAGTTTTCCAGCAGCAGGGGCAAGACTTACCTTTTGCCCCTCCAGTTTTTTGCATTGTTTATTGGTTAAAGACCAATTTTGTATTTTAATTTTATGTTCTTTTTCTTATTTAACAATTTATGTGCTATCTTGTCTGAGAACTAGAATAAATATTGAGTAATTCAAAATCACACAGAATTAACGTCTGTACCTTCATAGCAGTAATTTCTGTCTTATGTGAACAAATTCTTTAATGGTGTAGTCAAAGTTTAAGTAAATGTACTCGTATTTTCCCAGCTCTTTATTTCCCCCAAAAAGGAACCTATTTTTCTCTTTCACATTATAGAACTGTTTATCTACACATGTGGAATCTCCACACACTCTTGATTTGGACTATTGTCATTTTCTTTACGATAAAATAACCTTGGGGTAACATGAATACAACTCTCCGGTCCTCCCTGCTATATAGTCCCATATTTTATGGTACCAGTCAAACATTAGAAATTCACTGTGCCCATATAGAACTGCATTGGATTTCACTGGAGGAATTAATCGAAAACAAAAAATAAAGAATATGTTCTGTTTATAGAACAAAACATTGTTTAATTGGTTCTTTGTGTACTGAGCAGAAAAAACTTCAATGAAGTAGTCATAGAGCAGTTAAGTGTCAAAGGAATTCTTATTCAGTTTTTTCACTATTTCCTTGGGTTTGTGTCATTTCAAAATTAGGAAACGTAAAAGCATATTTATAAATATATTTCGCATTTTAACTTGAGTACAATTGAAGAATATATTAAAATAGATTTTAGAGAAATCGAAGCAGATACACCAGAAACTTGACATTTTTTTTTATTATTTTTTCATCAAAATACTATAAATTACATAAAATTTTGAATTTAATGTTTTAAAAGTGAAAACATTATAAAACAAGAAAGAAAAAAATCATGCGTCAAGCATAGATTATGAAACACTTTCCAACACATTCAGAATAATGTAACAAAACTGTTCCGTTTAATAAGTTAAAATATTATGTCTAATTCAACCCTATGGATACGCATAATACATTTCAAAACCCAATTTCAGGTGTTCCCATCTAAACAATCGGAATTTTTTGCGAATTTTTTCATCACCCCTGTATAGGATATATAGATTTGTATTTATTAACTACATGCATGCCAAAATTTACATCGCTTAAGAAATACATATACCTCAGTTGAAGATCCCCCTTCAGCAACTTCCTCTAATGAGGAGAATGGTACGTGAATACTTTTGTGCAGTCCTGTATATGAGTTTATAGGATTTGTATATAACGAGTAATATGCAAAAAATGAGTTAAATTTAAAATCGGATACCGAATTTTAAAACGCACACTCCAGCAATTATTACTCACAGACAGTATTGTAATCGATTTATTTTGTGTGTCCCTATAAATGAATAAAATGCTATGAATGCCCTGTTCTAACGTAATCGTAGCGAAATTCGGTGATTTATATCAGTTTCAATACATTTGAAATAGCGTAATCTCATTAAAATACTCTGCAAACGATTTTTCCCCACACACCATAATATAATGGAACAATTTTGTGTAAATAATTTTGTAAATGAACGTTTAACCCTACGTACTTCCCATACAATACCAAACATGCGTTGGTGAGCCTAAATAACCTTTATAAATTGCTTGAAAATCCGAGTCTATTTACGGGAGTTAGAGCGTGGACAGGCGGACAGACAAACCGAGTGCATAAACACTTCTCAACTTTCTTGAAAAGTGTTAAAAACTGAATATTTTATTTAGCTCTTTAAGGGGAGTCTACTTTAAAAATGTGAAAAGTTTAAAACATCCCAATCAAAGTAAACAATTAAATCTGTGTTTGGTTTAAATTTTCGTATTGATACATTATGTGGATGCATCTTAAACTAGTACGAGTGAGATTTAAATCCGATCAAATTATCAAGTAAATGTTGCTACATATTTCTAAAGTCTCACCTATGATTACAGTCCAATAGAATTTTTTCCCCCTCAAGCCCTTTTAAATTTCTCAAGTATGTTTTCCCCCTAACAAATGGTATCGTATGAAAAAGAAGGAATATGTATCAAATGCATTATTTAACCCTCCGTCTACCAGACGGGTCCATTGGACCCGACAGGTACATACAAAATATTCATTCAAACCAGAAATTTCTTTAAAATAAACTAAGTATATAAACCAGACAAAAATAAGGGAAATAAATAAGTTAAATAGTTTTAAATAAAAATTCTGGTGTAGAACGTTTTATTAAAACTTGAATAAAATTCCCGGTAGATCTAGGGTTAAGAAAGTATCAAGAAAACTCACCTAATTTGTGGAATATATAATTATAATTTTAAGTAATAACTGATATAAATTAAAACGAACACACATGTATGTGTACTTTTAGAAGCATTCTTTTTATTAAGGCTGTTCTCAAATCCAAATTGGTTTCTTTCGTATGTATTTAATATATTTTTGTTCGCAAACGTATCAAATTGGCAGGTGCTTTCATTAAGAGACTATGTAATCGAACTGTTGTTTCCATTTTTTGGTAAAAGTAGAAGATATTTCAGAAAAATTCTGTCAAACTGGGCGTTTTGAAAGGAATTTCGGGACACGACAGGAAAAGAAAAAAACTGCCGTCCTGAGACAATAATCACTTATGACACAAGATGAAATTCATTTATCGTAAAAAAAAAACCGATTACAAATCCCTTTAATAATCATGTTTACCAGTGTCATGCTATTACATTAAAAAATGATGTAGAAATTTTCGGGTTGTTGACAGGGAAAATATTTTTTTTGAGAACCGCTTTAAATGATCTTTGAGGTTGAATCTCTTAGAAATTGCATGGTGCTTTAGTAAAAATTAATTTTTTATGCATTGTGCTTATGAAATAAACTTTTTTATACTCTATTTCAAAATGCTATATGCAAGGAACGCGGGCCGCTTCATACCAGCCATAGCTTACATAGCTTTTAAGTGATGATAATAATAAAATAATAATTTCAACATCCACAATACCCTTAAAATAATTTATTGAAATGTAATTTCATTTTTCAAAGCATGTAAAGTCTTGGTATACTATGTATTTTTTATATTATATGTATATATTGGTTAAGAAAATAAGATTTGAAACTGTCTAAAGCAGTGGTTTCCAACCTTTTTTTGGCCGCGCCCCACCTTAGCATCTTTAAAATCTCGGTGCCCCTCACCATCCCCATCCCCCCCACACACATATACTTCCTACTGTAGCATAAAATTCTTAATATATAAAAATTAACTTGTATCACATGGAGAAAGACTGAAAGAGCATTAACTTTGATAAGTTATTTCACATTCTTTAAATTGTAAAAAGGATCTTTTTTTTTATTTATTACAATTCTGTAAATTCGATGATGTCATACATCTTCACATTTGCTCCTAGAAAAGTGTTATTGTTATTGTTCGTTTGTTCTATTTTTGGCACCTTAACTCATATACAAAAGTGTTGTATAGTCTGCATTTTCATCTTCGTGAAATGTTTTCAAGAGACTTCCACATTATGCATTACATTTGATAGAATTGATACATTTATTATTGAACTTAATTCAACAATGAGACTACATAAAAAATAAATTCACAAGTAGAATTACCGGATCATTTTACAGTATCACTTTTATCATTTTACAGTATCCATTTTTCTTTCACCTATATAACATAATTCTCTGATTACTACTTCTTTTACTCATTATCGTTAGTTGGCCACCATATATTATCCGATTTTAAAATTTAAAAAACATATGTTATGATGTATTTTTATATATGTGCGGTCTGCACAACATCCATAAGAAGTTTTACTTTTTAACCATTTCCTTATGCGATACTCATATTTAGGGATTTATTAATTTAATAAAAGCAGTATCTTGTTTAGGTACTTCAAATATATTTTAGGTTAAATATGTTCAACATATGTAAAAGTTTTTTCATGTGACATATTGTACTGTCAATAGACTTTCAATATATATATATATATATATATATATATATATATATATATATATTTTAAAGTCTGTAATAATAAATAATATTATAACCAGAAAAATTGTAAAATTATTTTAATATATATAAAAGTGCCTAGATATTAAAACTGAATCATACAATTATTCCGTTTGTAGTTTGTTTTGAATTTTGAATTGGGAACTTTTTGAAAACGTGTTGTTATTGAGTATGTTTTAAATTTTCATATATTTTTTCTATTTTTAGCCTACAACTTGTCTTTTATTTAAAAATAAGTAAATAAAACAAAAGTAAAGTAAAAAACTGACCGAAAATGGGTTAGTCATAAATCTGAAATTGCCCCCTAAAAGGTCAAAATGTCCCCCCTGTGGGGCGTACGCCCCATGTTGGGAACCACTGGTCTAAAGTTAAAGCTTACGATGTATTTTTGCGCAATTTAAACTATTTTATTAAAAAAAAAACTAATTTGTTAATATTGTTTTTCAAGAACCATTTGGTTATGTTTGATAATATAAAGTTTAAAAAAGAAATATAATCTATGGTTTTTAACACTTTCCAATATAGTTAAAAAGTATTTATGGCTTCCATTTGTTCGACCGTCTTTTAGGAGGTTTGTCTGCGCTCTGACTCCCATAAATATATTTGTATTCCCATAACACTGATGTATGCTATTCAGCCTTAGTATAACATACTTCCTATTGAAGATGAAATATATTGCTGTTATAGTTCGTTTACATTTATACACAAAAAATTTCCGTTTCTTTATGGTCTATGGGGAAAAATCTTTTACAGTGCCTTTTAGTGATGTTATGATACATCAAACATGATAAAACTTATATATGCCACCGAGGTGGACAGCATACTTTCTATAAAGTATCAAGTATAAGTAAGCAGAATATATATAGTTCTTTTACAGAATTGACTATGAACCATAATTGCATTTTTAGTTGTTTTGGGCATTTTTAAACGTAATTAAAAGTTTAGTGCATTACATGATCAGTATAAATCTGATAGATCATCTACGGAGTTGTACGAAAGAAATCATAAACGTTTTAGTTTATAAGCATGAATTCCTAAAATGTGTTTTTAATCCTGTTAGACATTTTGGGGCCGAATTATATTTTATTATGCTAAAAAATGCTTGTAGAATATAAATAAATCCATATTCCTACGCAAAAAAAATTAGATACATTGCCAAAACTATGGAAGGTAATTGCTGTGAATACATTTTTAGTTGTATTGTGCGTTTTCCAGCTGAAATAAAGTTTAGTATGTGATGTGTATAAAAAGAAAGACACAGATTTAGCACAAAAAAAATTCGTGTTGATCCGTCTATGGGAGGGTTTTCTGAAAATGCACTTACAACTGTTTTACTCGTTTTTCAGGTCAATCAAATTTCCTGTATTATTCATATACTTACATAGCTTCATAAAATGATACATTGTGTGTCATCTATAAATGGTAATTTCCTAGAAAAAAACCTTTTTATTTGTTTTATGCGTTTTTCAGCTGAATTTAAATGTTAGCTTCACTATGCAGTACACTGTAAAAAAAAAAAACGGACTAAAAAACGGAAATACTACTGGCAATCTAGACGCCAGTACTATTTCCGTTTTTTACGGGAATTTTTACCCATAAATTATAGACAATTTTCCGTTTTTCTGATTAAAAACGGAAATTTTTCTGTAATTTATGGGTAAAAATTCCTGTAAAAAACGGAAATAGTACTGGCGTCTAGGTTGCCAGTAGTATTTCCGTTTTTTAGTCCTTTTTCTTTTTACAGTGTATGTTTAAATCATTGTCCATCATATGCAGGGTAGTACAAAAGAATTTACATGCATTATCGACCATGTACAAGAATTCTTGAAAATAGATTTTTAATTGCACTGAGTTGTTAAATTGTTTATGTGGACATTTCATTGTATGACAGAATGAATTTTCATAACCGTACTCTAATAAAGTTGGAAAATGTTTCATAATCTATAACCGATGAACAAGATTTCGTTCTTATTTTACTTCGCTTGAAACTTTGTGAAGAGGTAGAGTTCAAAATTTTCGAGGTTTAAAGACAATATCAATTTTTTTATTCTTAAGGTAAAACTGTTCCAAAGTGCATCACAGTAAAATTTCTGATTCATTCCAATCAGAACATTAGCTAGAGTTTTTATTAAAAACTTCGATAAATTGTTGAAACCTTGTCTGAAGTCTTTAAACATATTTTTCTCAATCACCTCTCGCACCATCACCACCATTATTTAAAAAAAATCTTCGAAAGCTCAAGGCTTTAACAAACTTTTACTAAAGGCTATTCTCAAATCCAAAGGGGCAACTTTATGACACATTTTTTAAATTCATTTTTGTTCGGAAATGCATGAAATTTGCAGCAGGTGTTATTCAGAAACCATGTAATCGAAAGATGTTTTCCATTTTTTGGGAAATGTAAAAATCGTTCAAAAAATACTGTCAAAGTTGGCTTTTTTAACCGAATTTCTGCATGAAAGGAGAAAAACTTGTGTTTACGCGATCAAAATCGTTTATAACTAGATAAGTAATTATTTATTAAAAAATGGAAAACTCATTTCGATTCCAAATCGCTTCAATAGTCAGCCCTGCCAATTTCGTGCTTTTATGTTTAAATGAGTCAGAAAGTTTCGCGTTTGTTGAGCAGGGAATTTGCGAACTGCCTTAAGTTTGTTTTCTTTAAGTAATCACTTTTTTCTAATTGAGCATTACATCAGACATAAGAGATAAAGTTGTGCTCTCAATATTTTAATATAGTATTTCTTTAAAAACATAGTGTAATTTATGATTTTTCCTTATTTCATTGTATATAGTTGAACATCAATTATATTTTAAGTATTTAATTTAAGTGTGTGTGTGCGCATACGTGAGAATAGGGATGGAGAGAGGTATAAATTTTTACAAAAGGGCCTCAAAATTTTTGCCCCCCCCGCCCCCCCCCCAGTCTTAGAGCCCAAGTTACGCCTATGTCAATTAACCTGCGTTTTTTAAAATATTTTGATGTGTAAACATGCCCCTCCTCTTGCGAACAGAAAAAAAGATAATCTTCGTTATTTGGTAGAGGTAGGCGTGGATATTCGGCATTTCGATGGCTTCTGCTGTTTATTTATTATTTTAATACTCCAAATTGTGGTCAGAAGCTGGGTGCATGGGATTTTCTTACTATTACTATAGAGTAACATATAGCAAAAAATAAAAAAAAGTACACACATATATATATATATATATATATATATATATATATATTTTTTTTTTTTTTTTGTGCGGGCGGAGCAAAGAGTGGGGAAGTAGTGTAAAATTCAGGTGGGGGCCGGATTGGAGCTTTAGATCATTGATTAGTTACTGCAACCAGAAAATAACAAGTAGGGCAAAAGTATTTTCCATAATTCTAAGAAATGTAATAATTTTTTGTAAATTAATATATTTTTTCAATATAACATTTTTTAATACATTTAAACAATAGAAAAATTTTGATTTTTGAAAATTTTTAATTGAAAAAATAATTTAACTCTTTAACTCTGTCGGGATTTGTGAGGCACATATATTCATCGTCAAAAGGTGCATGTGGAATTTGTTTTGGGCACCATTAATAAATGAATAATATTATTTAATTTTTTAATTAAAGGATTTTTTGGCATTTCACAAGTAAAGGGGACAGTTGAAAAAACACGGTGTATTCCGAATAAAATTTGTGTACGCGATGCGGTCTCGAAAGGGTTAAAGTGTAATGATTATTTGCTGGGGTAGATGACGTGTTAATTTTCATAACAGAAGGATAATGTAGAAAATTGTTTGTTTATTATTACAAGAAAATAACTTATGTGACAAAAAATATAATCTAAAACATAATAGGCAGAACAAATTAAAAACAGATCAGTTAATTTCTTCTTTTTTTAAGCCCTAGAAGGGGCATTTATTAATATATTTCATTCAGTTAGTTCTACGTTCTTAAATTTTTATAAAAAATAAGTTAAACCAATTGAACAATTTAAAAAAAAAAATCAAACAATATGATACCCATTAAAAACTTAGGTCCCGTTAAAAAGAAATCTAAATAAATTTTAAATTTTTTTCCTTTTTAAGTTGCAAATATTTGTATTGCAGATTTTGTATTATGCTTATGATGAGTGTGTACAAAATGATTAGGCACATGTAAAATACAAAAAAAAATTTTTTTTTACGTCTAAGATTTATTTCGATTTAACTTGAAGGGACATTTTAGGGATTTTTAGGGTATTTAAATTATCATATAGTTTAAATTTTGTTTTTATTTTTTAATGTTCATTTGGTTTAACCCTTACCGGCGCGGAGTAATTCTGTTTATAAACTGACGAAATGATAGACTGACATCAGAATTTATAAAAGAGTTTATTGGGAAATACAAACTTTCTTATTTTCAAGTACGTTATAAATGGAAAATTTTAATTAAATATTCTGGGTGCCAGTAAAATAAAAATTATGAGTCCTTTTTTAAGGCTACCGTCCGCAAAAGCTCTAACTTATTTGTTACAAAACTTTAACGTTAAACATCGAAGTAACTGAATGAAATGTATGAATAAATGTCCCTTTTCGGGCTTAAAAAATGTAGGAAAAATTGATTTGTTTTTAATTTGTTCTGGAAAAAACGTTTTTGTTTATATATTTTTTCACATTTGTCATATTATTGTAATAATTAATAAATAATTAAACACTTTTCTACATTATCCTTCCCCATGAAAATTAAAACGTCTTCTCCCCCAGGAAATAATCAACAGTGCTTAAAGAGTTAAATTATATTTTAAATTCAAAAGTTTAAAAGATCAAAAATTTTCAATTGTTTAAAATTATTGGGTCGTTCGGAAAGTCGTGTCCGTTTGGAAGAATCAATTCGCACCGGTAAATTCTATCATTTAATAATTAGACATTGATTCCTATATCTAATGTCTAATAATTACCGGGCAGGATTTTCCGGTGCGAATTGATTTTCCTAAACGGACACGACTTCCCGAACAACCCGATAATAAGTTTTAAATTACGAAAAAAATGTTAAAATGGAAAAATATATATTAATTTTCAAAAAAGTATTACATTTATTAGAAATTTTGAATGTTTTCTGCCCTACTTGCTAGTCAGTAGTTGCAGTAACTAATCAATCATCAAAACCTATAATCCCACCCTCCTCCACCTGAAATTTACGCTACTCCCCATCCTTTGATCAGCCCGCACAAAAAGATTTTATATGGTTTTTTTTTTTTTTTGCTCCTTTATGTTATTCTATAGTATTAATTAAAAAAAAACTTATACACTCCCATCCGGCCCCGAATTAAGTGATTTTTTTGACAGCAGAAGACATCGAAACACAGAATATCAACACACTCCGCCCCCAAATAATGAATACTATCATTTTTCTATTCAAGACGGGGGAGGGGGGGGGGGTTGCTTATTTTCTGGTTAAAATATCAAAATACGCAGTTTATTATTTAAAAATGATCGACTTGATAAAAAGACATGCAAATAGAAAACTAATTTAATATATTTCTAATAATTTTTATGTGAAAAGCATATAAAGCGTCATCGAAACAACCACCACTGATGATTTTTGAGAAACACTATTCCCTCAAAGACGACTACTTTGACGATGAAAGTTCTGTCCAATCATATTTCGAGATGTCAAAACATGGTTGGGAAAACCAAAATATGTATCTGTTTTATTTACTCAATTACACCGTGATCAACGAGGAATAGAAAAAGATGTCAAGTACAAAAGTGACGTATTTTTGTGCGTAGAATCCGAATCTGCAATAAAAAATGGGGGTTATCAATCAAGATTTCCAAGTTGGACCTCCTCTGATCCCCTGGAGGTTCGGTTGCGGGGATCAAATTTGGTATCACTGAGTAGCTTTTTTAAAAATATTTAACACATATATTTTCGTTTTTCAATCTGCTTTGTATTTCTCGAGTTATTCGACCGTTTCTAGACTTTTCGGACACCCTGTATATATATATAAGCTCAAAAAAGGTTAAAAACTAAAATTAAAAATAAAATCCATGCGATAAGCGCTAAAGCTGCAAATAACCACACAGATTATATATAGCACATTATGTATTAAATGCATTCGTGAGACCCAGAATCTTGCACCATAATTAAAATAAGAATAACCAATAAACATTTAAGAAATTTGAACAAATATAACCTGAACAAGAAAAAACCAAGGATAAACAACCAAAAAGCTGTGGCCTCGTCAGCAGTGGGCATTTTAAAAAAGCACAGCAATGTTTCATATTGATTACAATTCACAACAACTATTATTCAGTAGTGGCGGTGAGTTTCGGCTAGAGTATCGCAAAGCATAAATCAAATGCACAAAAACAATTGAAAGCATAACGCGAACACTCCCCACCTGTCCCGACGCCACAATAAACAGTGCATCTCAAAGATACAACGGATTGAGAACGTATTTGTAATATACACTGAAACAGCAATAAAATTATTTTACCCAAATCCGAGCCACACAGCCACAAAAAACAATAACCAACTTCCAGTTATCCATAATCTGTCCACGCTCGTTCCATGTCTGTTGCCACACAATTGCAGACATCCTTGTAAAACCGTCCAAAAAAGGCTTTAAGTAATACAAATAATTAACTGACAATCGCATGGCAACTACTCAAAAATGAAGACTGTCTGTAGAACTAGTATATCTATTAATGAAATTCAAAGGTATGTTATTTTATAGTACAAAATGCTGGTTAAATTAAAAAATAAATTTTCATTCGAACAGACTTTATAGTAGCGAAAAATCTGACCTATTATAATATTGACGTAAACGCGTTTATAGATATTTGAACTCCAATTAACTAATTGGTTAACTTCAAAATTAAAGTTATCCCGTTTATTTTAGATTGAAATGTGTATACCATTTGAAATGTTTATTTTCAAATCAAGATAATCAGCAACACTATTATTTTCATTTGTTTTTTTGAAGACCAGCATATCAGGATAAATGTTACAAGATATCCCCAAAAAATCGCGATCACAATTCAAAATTATTAAATTGTCGATATATCTGGAAGCCAGAAAATTAACATCGTTATTGACACTACAAAATTACAATTCATCAAAAAATAAAAATATGCTAGCTGCCGTTGAACAATAACTTGTTCCCATTCCTATTCCATTATTCTGTAAATAAATATTTGAACCTGTATACACATAGTTGTTATATAAACAAAATTTGCATAATAATTTAAATAAATTAAAATCTAAATCAGTATCAGCTATAATTAAATCGACAATTTTTAAAAGGACATCATTTAACCCTGCAATAGGAATATTTGTGAAAAGATTATCAGAAATATATGTCTGGATACTCAGTATATCTTTTTTAACTAACCCTTTCAGGGGCAAAGTACTTCTATTCATAAAATGTTGAAATAATTTAATGACACCAGTATTTACAAGAGAATTTATTTGTAAACAAGTAAAAGCATATTTTCGCGTACATAACAAAGGTGAAATCTTCATTATAAAATTCCGGTGCCAATGTGGCAATTAGGGATTAAAATTATGTGACGGCATCACGGCCCTTCAAGGTGTTAATTCATTTCTGATCCTATAACTGTTCAAAATAATCCAATACACATTACTATCTTTATACTTAAATTTTAGGATATTCGAAATCTTTTTTAACCTTTCTTCAAATTTGCGATTAAATCCATTTCCAATACTGTTTACATTACTACAAACAAATCTGTACTTAATTGGTATTTTATGAAATTTAGGTGTTACGAAAAGAAAAGGAAATGACAAATTTTTTACTTTAGGCAAAGGAATATGAACCTTTTTTGAAAAGGCCAGATGTTTCTTAATCAGTGTCTGAATAGTAGATTTATACAAACTGTAAGTAACATTATTGTTAAGCTCAGTAAATATCATATTAGCATAATAGCTTTTTCAAATAACTGCAAAATTGTTAGATGCTTTATCGACTGAACAACAAAAAAAAAAGGTATTTTTCAATTTCAATATTTCCTTCTCTAAATTTGTATTTATTCTATGGTAAGTGTAAGATGAATCATTCGTATATTTTATTTGAAATGATTTAAAATCATCCAAAATTTTCAATTTCCATTCATTGAAAAGGGGGATAGGTTTATTGAATTTGTAATTCAAATTGAGTATGAACATATGATATGTAATTCAGATTTGAATAGGTTGAAAGATTTTTTTAAGTTCATCTTCTTGTTTAATCTAAATTTAGCACTATACTTCATTAATTGTTTCAACTCATCGTTGGATATGAAATCAAGGTCACCAGTAACTATATGTTGTGCATTTTTATCGTAAAAGGATGATTTCTGAAAATTCCTACACTCTCAAGGCAAATTCAAGTTGGAGTCTAAATCCTGTGCAACCTCTCTATAATTAAATAATTTATTACCCAAGGTATTTACATATTTGCAAGTTGAAATAATAGACACATTTTTAGTGGAAATATTTCATTATGTCTGGTAACAATTTTATTTAGATATAAGTTATGAAAACGTTTTTGCTGAAATGTACAAACGAAGTATATTTTATCAGTTTTACACTGTTGATATTTACCTATTTTATACAATAAAAAACCCGTTAATGATTCCTTAAACTGTGTGTTATCACAAACAAGCTCTTTAATCTTCTGTTGCAATCTCCGTAAAATTTTAAATTTTAAACTGAATAAAATAGTTTTAATTTCTTTAATATTGTTACTTTTATTAAAAAGATTGTATAAATCATGTAATACTATGGCTAGATTTATATCTATACTCATCTATACTAATATTATAAAGAGATAAAAATTGTTTATTTGTAGGAGGTAAGCTCTGAAACTACCGAACCGATTCCAAAAGTAATGGTATCAAAATGATGGTGTTAGTCCAACTTAAAACATAGGCTATATTTTATGTCGATGCCACTACCCCAAAGGGGGTGCAAACGCAAAAAAAGTTCTAAAAATGCGATTTTTGCGTTACTGAAGGACCTAGAAATATGAAATTTGGAATATTAGTCACTTATTCGATATAAATGATGTCTAAGAACAGATCTTAAACAATTCGAAATTTAAAAGGGGTGAAAATGCACAAAAAGCGTTCTAAATGGTAGTTTCTACACAATCTCAGGAAATATCAAACCGATTTTAAAAATATTGGTGTCAAAATGATGGTGATAACGCTTGCTCTAAGATAGGGTTATGTTTTATGTCGGTGCCACTACCCCGAAGGGGGTGCAGGAGCAAAAATCGTTCTAAAAATGCGATTTATGTGTTACTGAAGGGCCTAGAAATATGAAATTTGAAAAATTAGCTACTTATTCGATATAAATGATGTCTAAGAACAGTTCTTAAACAATTCGAATTTAAAGGGGTGAAAACGCACAAAAAGCGTTCAAAAAAACGTTCTACATGGTGGTTTCTACACAATCTCAGGAAATACCAAACCGATCTAAAAAATAATGGCGTCAAAATGATTGCCACAACCCTTGCTCCAAAATAGGCTATGTTTTATGTCGGTGCCACTACCCGAAAGGGGGTGCAGGAGCAAAAAACTTTCTAAAAATGCGATTTTTGCGTTACTGCAGGGCCTAGAAATATTAAATTTGAAATATTAGCTACTTATTAGATATAAAGGATTTCTAAGAACAGTTCTTAAACAATTCAAAATTTAAAATGGGTGAAAATGCGCAAAAAGCGTCCTAAAAAAGCGTCCTCCTACATTGTGGTTTCTACACAATCTCAGGAAATACCAAACCGATCTAAAAAATAATGGCGTCAAAATGATGGTGACAACCCTTGCTACAACATAGGCTATGTTTTATATCGGTGCCACTACCCCAAAGAAGATGCAGAGAAAAACGTTCTAAATTGCGGTTTTTGCGTTACGGAAGGGACTAGAATCGTGAAATTTGGAATGATAGTTATTCATAAGATATCAATGATTTCTAAGGACATTTCCTAAAAAAATCGAAATTTAAAAGCAGGTCAAAATGCGCAAAAAGCGTTGTAAAAAACGTTCTAAATTGCGATTTCTATGCAATTTCAGGAAGTACTGAACCGATTTAAAATGTAATGGTGTAAAATTGATGGTGACAGATCTTGCTCCAAGATAGGCTATATTTTATTTCCACTACCCCAGAGGAGATGCAGAGCAAAATGCGCGAAAAGCGTTCTAAAAACGTTCTGAAAGCCGAGTTGTCAGCAATATCTCAGGAAGAATCAAACTGACTTCAAACGTAATGGTACACTGTTAAAAGTTTGGAGCATTCTGTCCAGTCTTTTAACCGTTTTTTTTTCCGAAAACGGTTACAAAACCGTAATTTAACACTATTCTGACCATATTATTGGTCATGTTATGGTCATAATACAGATAACTTACGGTTATGAAACCGTTTTTTCAAAAAAGGTCGAATGACTGGACAGAATGCTGCAAATTTTTAACAGTGTAGGAAACTGATGCTTACAGCCTCTGCTCTAACATTGACGCTATTTTATGTCGGTATCACTATCACTTAGACGTTTTAGGAGCAAAAAAGCGTTCTAAATTTCGATTTTTGTGATAGGTAGGGGCTAGCAACTTAAAATTAGGCAAGGTACATATTTATTAGATATAAATGATCTTTAAGAACAGTTTCGAAAAAATTGGAAATTTAAAATGGGGTGAAAATGCCCGAAAAGCGTTCTAAATTGAGATTAATACACAATCTCAGGAAATACCAAAACTATTTCAAAAGCCAAAATCATTCCAGAACTATTCCAAAACTGTTGCAAATCAATGGTGACAGTCCCTGCTATAACATAGGTTATATTTTATGTTGCTGTCACTACCATCTGAGGGTTGCAAAAGCAAAACATGTTCTAATTTGCGTTTTTTGCACAACTGAGGGGTCTAACACTTTGAAGTATGGCATGGTATTTACTTACAAGATGCAACTGCTTTCTAAGAACAGTCGAAAGAAAATTCCAAATTTAAAACGATGAAGTGAGCGAAAAGCGTTATAAATTACAATTTTTAAGCAAACTTATAAAATACCAAACCGATTAAAAAAATAATGATGACAAATTGTTGGTGATAGAACCTGCTCAAACATAAGCTACATATTATACTCAAACATCAGCTATATTTGTCTGCCACTACCACCAGAGGGTTGCAGGAGCTAAAAACTTTCTAAATTGCGATTTCTCTGATACTGAAAAGTCTAGAAACTTTAAATATGGCATGGTAGTTACTTATAAAGTATAAATGCCCTCGAGGAATGTCGAAAATAAATTCGAATTAAAAAGGGTTGAAGCAAAGGGGAGGAGCGAAAAGCATTCTAAAAAAGTCCTAAATTACGATTTCTATGCAATTTCAGGGAATATAAACCGATTATAAAAGTAATAGTTGCGAATCAATGGTAAGTCTCTGATCCTACACAGGCTATATTTTATGCCGATGATTCTACTACCTGGGGTTCACAGGAACAACAAACGTTCTAAAAAAGGCCTTTAAAAGTTTTCTAAAATACGTTTCTGTGGAATATTAGGATATAACAAACCGATTTGAAAAATTAATGTTGGCAAATTAATGGTAACAGTTCCTATTTCAGCAAAGCCCTTTATGTTGAGAGAGGTGGTAGGAGAGGTGTAGGTAACATGATGGTTAATTTTAAGATGTAAGAAGATGGTTTCTAAAAAATTCAAAACTTCAGATGAATACTGAAATGAGCGTATTAATTGAGCATAAAGGTTCCAAATATTTTCTAAATTATCATTTATTTAGTTTTATTTCGCTTTATTAATTTTTGTTTTTAAAATGATTTAGAGGAAATGACGGTGAAAATTAAGAAAGAATATGAGAAATGGGGACTTCACATGAACGTCAGCAAGACCAAATATCTATGTATAGGAGGAAATGAGACAGACCTAAATCTAACTAATAACATAAAAATAGAAAGCTGTGAGCATTATAGATATTTAGGTGTAGACATTAATAGAGAAGGAAGAGACTCACAGGAAATTAAATACAGAATTTGTCAGGGGAGAAAGGCTGTATAGCTATTAAATTCTATTTGGTGGAGTAAGGAGATCTCTAGGAAAAGAAAGTTGCAGGATATCAAGAATAGAAAAAATAAGAAATGACAGAATCAAGGAAATGATGAAAATAAAGGGAACCATATTAGATGACATCCAAAAAAAGCAATTAATCTGGTATGGTCATGTCAAAAGAATGAATGAGGAAAGACTACCCAAAATAACATTCAATTATGAAACAAACAAAAAAAAAGAAACGCGGAGCTGAGCTTCGGTGCGCTCCGGCGCAAATTAAGCCCTGGTGCAGAAGCAAAAAAACGTTCGAAATTGCAATTTTTGTGTTACAGAAGGGTCCAGATACATAGAATTTGACATGGTAGTTATTTATTAGATATAAATGATCTCTAAGAACATTTCTTAAAAAATTCGAAATTTAAACAGGGTAAAAATGCGCGAAAAGTCTTCTAAAAAACGTTCTAAATGGTGATTTCTACACAATCTCAGAAAGTACCCAACCTATTTCAAAAGTAATAGTTGAAAATTGATGATGACAGCCCTTGCTCCAACATAGGCTATATTTCATGTCGCTGTAACTACCATCTAGGGGTTGCAGAAACAAAAAACGTTCTAAATTGCGATTTTTGTGTTACTGAAGGGCCTAGAAACCTGAAATTAGGCAGGACAGTTATTTATAATATACAAATGATCTCTAAGAACATATCCTAAAAATTCGAAATTTAAAAGGGGTGAAAATGAGCGAAAAGCGTTCTAAAAAACTTTCCAAATTGCGATTTCTACGCAATCTCAGGAAGTACCGAACCGATTAAAAAAATAATGGTGTGAAAACAATGGTGACAGCCCTCGCTCCAACATAGGATGTATTTCATGTCGGTGCCACTACCCCAAAGGAATTGAAGGAGCAAAAAAAACGATCTAAATTGCGGTTTTTTTTTTTTTTTTTTTTTTTTTTTTTTTTTTTTTTTTTTGTAATACTGCAGTGGTTAGCAACTTGAAACTAGGCGTGGTAGTTACTTATAAGATATAAATGATCTCTAAGAACATTTCCTAAATAATTCGAAATTTAAAAGGGGGGGGGGATGGACGAAAAACGTTCTAAATGTGCGATTTCTATCCAATCTCAGAAAGTACCCAACCGATTTCAAAAGTAATGGTTGGAAATTGATGATGACAGCCCTTGCTCCAATATAAGATGTATTCCAAGTCGGCGTCACTACCACCTTGGGGTTGCATTTTAAAAAAACGTTCTAAATTGTGATTTTTTTTAATACTGAAGGGGCTAGCAACTTGAAATTTGGCATGGCAATTACTTATGAGATGTAAATGCACTCTGAAAAGAGTTCCTTAAAAATTTGAAATTTAAAAGGGGTGAAAATGAACGAAAAGCGTTCTAAAAATGTTCTAAATAGCGATCTCTACGCAATCCCAGGAAATATAAACCGATTTCAGAAGTAATGGTGTCAAATTGATGGTGACAGTCCCCGCTCCAACATATCTCCAATATCCTATATTTTACGTTGTTGTCACTACCACCTGGGGGTTACAGGAGCAAAAAATGTTCTAAATCCGTATTTTCTGTTACTGAGGGGGCCTAATATTTTAAATTTGGAATGGTAATTACTTCAAAAATGCAAATGTTTTCTAAGAATTATCGAAAGAAAATTCCAAATTTAAAAAGATGAAGTGAGCGAAAAGCCTTCTACATGTATAAGCGTTCTAAATTACGATTTTTGTGCAATCGTATGAAATACGAAAAAGATTTCAAACATAATGATTGCAAATTGATGGTGATAGAACCTGCTCAAACATAAGCTATATTTAATGCCGAGGGTTGCTGGAGCAAAAAAACTTTCTAAATGGCGATTTCTGCGGTACTGAAGAGGATAGAAACTTTAAATACAGCACAGCAGTTACCTATAAAACATAAATGCCCTCTAAGAACAGCCGAAAATAAATTCGAAATTAAAAATAGGTGAAGCGAAGAGAAGGAGCGAAAAGCATTCTAAAAGTGTCCTAAATTACGATTTATATGGAATCTCAGGAAATAATAAACCGATTACAGAAGTTATTGCTTGCGAATCAAGAGTGATAGTCTCTGATCCTATACGGGCTATATTTTATGCCGATGTCACTACCATCTGGTTGGCAGGAACAACAAGAAAACATTTAAAAACATCTAAATTCCGTTTTCTATAGAATATTAGGAAATACCAACCGATTTCAAGGTTAATGTTCGCAAATTAATGAAGACAGTCTATGTTTCAACTTTTATTGAGACATTCTATTTCAACTCTTTTTTGGACATTTTATGTTGGTGCCACTGACACCACAGAGGTGGTAGACTGTCAGACAAGAAGCTTGGAATTTTACATGGTGGTTAATTTTCAGATGTAAATGTGTTAAGATGATTTCTAAAAACTTCAAAACTTCAAATGAATACTGAAATGAGCGTATGAAATGAGCATAAAAGTCTCAAAATACTTTCTAAATTATCATTTATTTGGAATTAGTTTTAGTTCTTTTTATTAATTAAAATCTCATTTCTGTCTATTGCACTTTTATAATGAAGTTCAATCAAACTGTGGCTTAATTTGTAATTTTTGAATTATTTCAAAAAGTGTGCTTCTAATAAAAAATAGTCATGCAAATATCACTTGACATATTTCAACTATTACGCGAGCAAAGCCGCGGGGTTTGCTAGTATTTTATATTTGACAAACAGTGCCTTATTCGAGTGATTCCCTCTTTTCCCTCTATTGTAAAAAAATGAAGGTTTGTAAACTGATGAAAAGAGATTATAAACACATATCGAACTTTCTGTAGGATAGCAAATTTTAGTATTTAAACCATGTGGACATAATGATTTTGCACGCAAATATAAAAACTTTCACTACGCAATCGATTTGCGTGATCAAAAATCTGTTCTAAAATTTGTTTTCTGACATTTTTAAAACCATGTAAATGGAAATGCTTTATTTCGAAAGATGAACCAGCCACATTTCTGCCAGACAATGATCTATGATTATTGATTCGCATGTGTAGTTCATCAGAAGTCTCACTCACATATTTTTGATTGTATTTTTAACTAATTTAATCTCTCTAAGTTTGAGATTAAGTAATATGGAAATTTCCTTACTAAAATACTGGTTTTCATATTTAAATTTTTCGTATTACTTAAATGGCACATTTTCTTACCAACCGGCGTTAATGAGTTAATAAAGAAAAATGTGCTCTTTTAATAAAAACCTTGGACTTACGCTGTCGAATTTAATGATTAAAAACACTTAAGATACTCATCAGCGTACGACATATTTAAAATCAATATTAAAAGCACATTAAAAATATACTAATGTTTCAGACTTATTCTAACAGGCCATCATCAGGGGTTTCAATGTATGTTTAATATTCATTTTATATATGTAGTGCGCTGATGAATATCTTAAGTGTTTTTAATCATTTATTCTCTTTTATGTGTCAGGCAAAGCCAGCTATATAATAAGTGTTCCATTTCAACCCTGAAGGAAAGGCACTGCAACTTGGACATCACACTTTCACGGCGCGCATAAATTTCACTTCTTTTATTTTGTTTGACAGCACTTTTTCTACATTATTTAATAGTTGGAATTTTGAATGCAAATATGCGGGTTTTTTTATATGATGTCATTAAGTGTGACAAAAAATCTACTACATGCGAATACTCTGAGCATACATTTTCTGAATGTTTACTTACGGAAGATCCATACTATTTACCAGATTTATTGCTAAATAATTTTGTTAAAGTTTGTTGCATAAAAATATGTATACATTACCGACGGGCAATTTTTATCAAATCTGAGTTTTAAAACAGTAGAAGCTCCTTCCTCCCTGTTCTGAAAGTCTTTTGTAAATTGGTGTTTTAGACAGGTTTCCCAAGTTTATGCATTGGTAACTATCTTTCAATGTACGAATCTAATATAAAATGTCTTACAATCTAAAAAAATATGGACAACATGACATAAATGCATTTTCTGTAAGGTAGAAGGCTATTATTCTGTAATTAATTAAAATATTTTAAAATAGCCAAGCATCAGGTTTGACATCCGATTTCAACGCTAGCAACGCGGATTGAATATCTTGCTGAAATTGATTCACTATTTATATCCACATTCATTTTTAGTTTATATTTTAATGCATTATTTTTATGCAAAATTAATTTTCATATGTTTGGGTATTATGGGAATATTTTAGTTTTAATTTATTATTATTTTGTAATTAATTAAAAATACTTTAATAAAGTTCTGTAATGAGTCAAGTAACTTTATTTTTACAGCAGAATGAGGGAGGTGTGGAGGAGGCATTCATTAGATTTTTCTGCAGATCTGCGATTTTCTGCTTTTTTGACACTTTGTTATCATTAAAGAGATATATTTTAAGATTATAGTTTATTACTAATCTTAAAAGATGGCAACGGCCGCGAAAAAAATCAGCCATTTCAGTAATGTGATCCACACTTTCAATCCTTCTCCATCCGCTATATAAATGTCAGCATTTATGTTAAACAAATCTATATATATAAAAGAAAGTCTGGATTTTGTATTAATCAACGCGCAGCCTAAACTTCTGAACCTAAAATCTTGAAAATTGGGGTAAAAATACTTCTTATGACATAGAGTGCCGCTAAGAAAGGATTTTCCAAAATTCCACCCCTAAGAGGGGGGTAAAAAAAAGAATGAAATAAAAAAAAATTCCTTAAAAATATGATTTTATAGTTATTTTTCAAGTGATAGCATATTTTGGTGTATTTTTGTATTCTGAATCGAATGGTACTAACTAAATTATTTTAAACCCAATAATTCGCGAGATATTTTATATTTTTCTAATTTGGCGATGTCTTTGGTGCCAAAACCTCAAATTTTCAAATCATAACTAAAAGAAAAAAATATGGACAACATGACATAAATGCACTTTCTGTAAGGTAGAAACCACGCCCTTAGTCAATGATATATTTTGAATGAAAAAGAGACTTGGGTCAAAAAAAATTTATGTCCTTTTCCCAATAATTTTTTATTTTATTTTTTAGAGTATTCAGTTTTCACCAAATATAATTTTTTCTGTGTTTATGTGTATATAACCTATATAAAATCATTTCCAGCATAGCTAAATTCATAGTTAGGATAAAAATACAGTCACCTGAAAATACCTTAACCGCTAACTTAATTTTAATTCCTAAATGCCACATAGGCACCAGAATATTGGAATGAAAATTTATTTTTATTAAGTACGTGAACAAAAGCTTTTGCTTATTTTGAAATAAATTTGTTTGTAAATTCTGGGGTCCTTCATTCGTTTCTGCATTTCACGGATAGAAGTACCTTACCCCTGAAAATGTTGAAGATGTATATTCTACTGGATAATATCCACTCAATTTATAACATTTGTATTCCTATCAAAATATTATTTCTAGTACATTATATCATGATTAGTGTACTAGACTTCAATATGTAGTTTTATATTCAAAAGAAAACACTAATAGGGATTAATTTATGTAAAAATATGTAACCTCTATTATTTGTATTCAACATTTTAGCCAAAATGTCCAATTCCCTGCAGTAAATATATTTATAAGTGGTCAAATAGTTTGAATATATTGAAAAAACAGATGTCTTTTGGTGTTTTGGGAACATTTTTTGAGATTTATCCATATACAACAAGAAAATTATAGAAAAAAAAGTGCGAGTAACAGAAATTATATATAGTAACAGAGGTTACATTTTTGTAACAGAAGTTACATTGAGTAACACAAATTAGACAGTAAAATGTATTTGCATTAATCTAAAAACAATGACACTACTGAAGCACTTTGATGGATTTTTATTATGCATATGAATTTTAAACTAGATTTTTGTTAATTTATCTAAATCTGTTACAAATATGTAGTAACAGAAGTTACAGGTAGCAGATGTTACATTTAACAAAGGAAAAAATTGTATTTTCTATAGTTTTTATAAAAATATGTAAATCTTACATTTATTTAAATTAAGTTAACTTAATTTCATATAATAAAAATAAAACTTTAATTAAAATGACAATATTTCCATTTAAAATTTATGTAACATGGGTTACAAACAGAAAACACACTAATCTGTAATTCAGATATTTCAGCTCCCTGACTATATGTGAGCAGAACAAATTCAAAATGGCTGTAGCATATTTTTTCTAATATGTTTACCTACAAATATTCGCAGTAGTAACTAACGTCTGTAGGGGACAATGGAAGTCATTTCTTTGATAAGAAAAGTGACAGTAACAGAAGTTAGAATTTCAAAGTGCAAAATTTAATCTTAAAATATAATAATTAAAAATAAATATTTTAGTGTTTCGGGTCTAACTAGTTAAAATGCTATGTTTTATGATTGCATAAAACCAAAATTAAAAATGTAATTTCAAATATTATTAGTTAAAAATGTAAATTGAAAACTATGCCTACAGTTATCCGGACAGACTGTTTTGTTAGTCAAGATGAAACAAAAGGGATAATTTAAATTAAAAAAAAATCTTTTTAAACATTTTTTTTTTACTAATGAAGTTACATTACATTCTGGCTTTCGCAAAAGAGTCGGAATAAGTGGAAGAATAAAGGGCTGCGGACGAAGAGAGGCCGCTCGCCGCGTCGGTTGACCCACCCACCCACCCTCCCCCAACCGCCGACCGAGACTAATAATAAGCTAGAAGAAGCAAGGGGTCGTCGGGTAGCTTCATACTGATTGTTTTAATGGAAAAAATAAAAATAAAAATAGTTCTTATCCATTTTACCCAGGAAAAAAAAATTCTAATTGTGGACATGAAAAGGACATAATTTTTTTGTTTCTCCCACTTATTTAAGAAGAGACGGAGGGAATGCTTGGTAAGTAAATGTTGTTGATTGATAGTATAGCACCCTGAAATCTCTGAAAAATGCTCAAGCAAAATCATAAAATCATGAATATCAATAACCAGTACAAAAGTAATCAAATGTAGCAACTAATTTGGGACAGAGGAAGTATTAAATTTCAAATTGCAGTGAAACCTCCCTGTGCGACCACCTCTATTAAGCGACCACCTCCTTGAACGATCATTTTTTCATGGAACGAAATTTATTCCCAAAGGCTTAATAGTAATTTTACCTCCATTCAGAGACCACCCCAGTTGAACTCCCTCCATGCGCGACCCATTTCATTTAAGAAAATGAAACAAATTCCATTTTATCCTGGTCGCTTGAAGAAAGTTTTATTAGAAAAATAATTCCAGAGAGCGCATTATTCATCAAATTTCTAAACTATCTTTAGATTTTTTTTTTTAAATTCCGGTAAATTTTGAGTGTTTGAGTCTTTTTAGACAATGAATTTATCTCTAATGACAAATTAAGAATGACGGTCCATAAACTCGCCTGCCATTTTCTGTCGGGAAACTCTCAAAGAAACAGATAAATGAATGAAATCATCATTATTTGCTCCCTTCCAAAAAAATTTGCATTTATTTACTGAACTTCGAGAGGACTTGGAAATAAAAGTTATAAAAGATAAAACCGTAAAATCAAAGCAAACGTCAATGTATTCTTTTTTTAAACTCTGCAGTAATTAACTTATACAATTAACTTTTGTTTTGATACTTAAATTTTTATATTTTTTCCAAATGTGAAAAATAAATTTTAGTAACATTAATTGTTACCTTTTTTCAACAATTAAATCTAGATTTAAACATAACCTCCATTAAGAGACCACCTCTCGGAGCGACCATTTTTACTGGAACGGAAGGTGGTCGCTTTAGGGAGGTTTTACTGTATTCGGTTAGGTAGTTTTTGCGCTGTTATATGCGAACAGACAGGCGGACGCACCAGACGAAGACTATAACTGCTACGTACTTATATAATTTCGAACACACCTAAAGACTAAGTATGCTTAGAAAGAAACCCAGGAAATGCAAGGCATATGTTAAACAAGACGAAAAATAATGCATAAAGCATAGATTATGTTACAATTTCCAACACATTCAGAATAATGTAATGAAACTTTACCGTTTAACCCCTTGAAGGGCGGTGATGCCGCTATGGCAACACATAATTTTAATCTCTAATTGCTACATTGGCACCCGAATTTTTTTTATGAAATTTTCACTTTTATTAGGGACGCGAAAATATACTTTTACCTGTTTACAAATAAATTTTCTTGTAAATAGTTGTGTCACTCATTTATTTTAACATTTTACGAATACAAGTACCTTGGCCCTGAAAGGGTTAATAAGGTGAAAGATGGCGTCTAAGTAAACAAGGGATGACCGCCCAGGGATGTCTAAGTAAATAATTTGGAAAACACTTAACCCATTTGAAAACTGAATTTCAGCAATTACCATCAATAGTGGAAAAGAAATTCCGAATTATTTTTTGCAGCCCTATACATATATTAATATTTGGAAATTTTTCCAGAGATAAACATTCGCCTTGCATACACTATTTCAAATGAAAATCAAATTTTTCAAATTATTTTTGCTTAAAAGGCGCAAAGGCCAACCTAGTGAAAAAGATTCCCTAGTGGAAAAGAGTCCCGACTTGGAATCTTTTTCACTAGGTTGGCCTTTGCGCCTTTTAAGTAAAAATAATTTGAAAAAGAGTCCCGGCATGGAATCTTTTTCACTAGGTTCGCCTTTGCGCCTTTTAAACAAAAATAATTTGAAAAATTTGATTTTCATTTGAAACCTATACATATATCCTGTTGATTTTTTATACCTACTATCTAGTACGCTAAAATTTAGTTTAGTTAGGAAACGCATCGCACAATTAAAAATTCTCCTTAAACTATTTTAGTCAATAAGTGGAAACATAATGGATATATTCTGTGCAGCCCTGCAAATGATCTAAAGAATTTATACACAACAAGTAATGTGCAAAAGATTAATTACATTTAAAAATGGATACCACATCTGAAAACGCACATCAGGCAATTATTATTCGTAACCGAATTGTGTTGCGTGCCCCCGTAAATGAACAATAAATCCTATGCATACCCTATTCTACTTTCTACCCACTGACTAGACCCCTACCTATTGGGCTATAACCCAGTTTTAAGTGTTTGAGGCCTGGAAACAGGTCCAAATCGCCTGTTCGCCCCATGGCGGTGGTCTGCTGGACAAGCATTTATGCTGTCTTAATTTTAGCTCTGTTTTACTTTGTTTTGGTTCTATATTGGCCGGTTACTTAACCCTTTGAGCTCTGGTGTGTGAATTTCTTCAAAATTACCAAATGTCACATTGGCACCAGTATTTTACAAACAAACAATTCAGCTTGCAATACACACGAAACAATGCGCTAATCTATTGTCAAATAAAGAAATAATGTTACAATTGGAGATTAAAATTAAGTGCGAAGAAATTCAACCACCAGAGCTCAAAGGATTAACCCCTTAATTCTAGCTCGTGCAGTGTCTTTTCTTCACGTCTTCACGTGTCTTCGCCTGAAGACGTGACGTGTCGTTCACGTGCTGTGTCTTTTACCCAGATTGTTTGATTCCCACCAGTTTTATAAAATAATGTAATTGACTGTATTATGGTATCAATTTACATGTTATTAAATAAGGTGAATATTTCTTTTTCCAAAAACTAGTGCCTCTAAGCAATTTGAATTTTTAAATCGTAATTTAATGCGACCTTTAAAGAGTTAAAGTGGATTTGCTTATTTAATTTCACTCTGCGTTGCACACCTACACACCGAAGGGCAGCTCTCGCTCCTCGAGTTTCTCTTGTAATTTAGAACTTTGATCAGGTGATGAGACCTTAGGCTTCACCTGACTAGGCACCTCCAGAGCAGGGTTGTTAGCTTGGCCTCCAATGCTAATCCGAAATTTCAATTTCTTACCGAAAATTTCGAAAGGAGAATTTTTACTTTATGTAATCACTAAACGTCTCTCATTAAAGAAAGCATAAAATAATTTTCTTTATTTCTGGTTTGAAGTCGTAATTTCAGGATAAAAATGGAGGCCAAACTGGCAATCCTGCTCCAGAGGTATAATTCATAGGGATAAGCATCTTGCAGTTAGTTTATATGTTTGTTCATCATTTGGTTGTTCATGTATCATTATGTTTATAGTGTAACATGATTAAAATACACCGCAAACAATTTTTCCTCAAAGATCGTAATGTAATGGAATTACTTTGAGTGGTCCTGTAAAGGAACGATAAACGCTACACACTTCATTTTCCATTCCTAACAAGAAATAGTAAACCTCGATAACATATATCAATTTCATGTCAATCCGAGTTTATTTACGTGAGTTTGAGCATAGACAGATGCCACATAAACTGACAGACGGAGAGACAGAAAAACCGACTTCATAAACACTTTTCAACTAATTCGGAAAGTGTTAAAAAATTGCTTTTGAAATATATTTCATCCTTATCTGTTACAAACACCGACCCCAGCAGATATGATCAAGCCCTCACTAAAAAAAATCGGCTTAGAACAAAGCAATTAAAGGAAATCAAATGAAATATCTGCTCACAGAAAATACACCCGTCACTAAAAATAATAAACAACGACGGGAATAACATATAGACCGGGGCCGGCAGCACAGACAACCACCACATCGAGTTTGAGGCTGAAATTCCAGAATTAGCAAAAACTCGATTCCCATATTAAAGCGCAATCGGCCTGCCAAGTCATATCTTGGTGGAAAACACCTAAAAATCCGTTTTAGCGGTCGACTCGTAGGTTTACCATTGCGTTTTCGTGCACCCAAAGGTATGAAAACATGGCGTACTGGGAGCAGGTAAACCAACGAGTCAACCGATAAAATCGGGCTTTTAGGTGTTTTCCAACAAGATATGACTTGGCAGACCGATTCCGTTTTAATATGGGAATAAAGTTTTAGCTAATTCTGGAATTTAAGCCTCCAACTCGATAAGGTGGTTGTCTATCTGTGCTGCCGGCTCCCGGTCTAATAGTATTCATATTTTTTTTTTAGTTTTCTATATGCAACCAATATTTTACTGAGCTAAGTGTGTGCCGCAAAATTAATTTCAGCGTTGTAAACAAGTTTGTTTTTTATTCCTAGGTAAAGGTATCCCATGTGCTCATTTTATCGTTCACGTATCATGCTTCAAACCTTGTCAGTGGAGCCGATTAAAGAATATTAATTTAAATTTTCATGTAAAATTCAAATTCTTTTTTAAATTCAAATGCCAACCTCCGACTTTTGTAAAGAAAAAAAAATACTTTGAATTGGAACATTTTAAAAATTAAATAAAATGAAATACGAGTTGTATTTCAATGTTAAACAGTGCTTGTGAAGAGCATTAACCCTTTGAGGTCGAATGACCTGTATGTGTGCCACTTAACCCTTCAGGGGCAAATAATTGTGCTTCAGTAATGTCGAATTCACACCGGAATCTATCAAAAATTTTATTATAAAACAACAGAAAGCAATTATACGCCTTTTTTCCACCAAAGTTAGAAAAGTAAAATTTAATAACATTTTCTGGTGCAAATTTTCATTAATCGTAGGTGGGATATAATATATCCCACCTGCCCTCAAAAGGTTAAGGTGCTCAGAATCCTTCATTATTTCCACCAGTTATTTTTAATTAGAAAGTTTACCTTATTTAATCAGAGACGATGATACGACGACTTTTAGCCGAGGGACCTGGGACCTATGTCCCACATCCCCGGAAACTGACAATGTGAGGTAGATGACAACGTGTCTTTCACTGGGACGATGTGCGAACCCAATCGCGCCCGTCAGCCTAATCGTACGGAGTTTTCGTGGTTTTCTTCGAACCTTGGATTTCCATGCGTAAATACGTGTTAGGTTCTCTTAGAAAGGCCCCCAGGAAGGGCACTACCCCCTCGGGCCTATATCCGTCGAGTAGATAATCGACCGTCAAAAATTAACCAACCATTGGGCAATTGTGATATTAAAAAATGGGAGGGGGGGGGGAGGCTACGACTTGGGTTTTAACCCTTAAATACTTAAAAATCATTTGTTTCTGTTGGTACGTTGAATTGACAGATAAATTAATAAAAGTTAAAAGGAGCTACACTGGCGGAAAAAAAAATCCCAACACCAAGAAAGACTTGTGTTAGATAAACGAAATTTGGTAGGCGTGTTTATACATCTGAAAGATGACATCGATTGAAATTTCGAGCTTCGCACATAAATGTGGCGCCACTCAGAACTTGCAGATCAGGTTTACTTTAAATGCGTGCTGTAAAGTTCGTGGACGTTATTTAGCTTCGAAATGTGACGTATTGAGTTGATGTTAGCCAAAAATGCCTTTAACAAGACGAAGAAGCCACTGTCAACAGCTCACCGAGTTGGAACGAGGTCGCATATTCGGGCTACGAGAAGGTGGATTTTCTTTCCGCGATATTGCAGAATGACTTGGCTGGAATTTATCCACTGTGCATGATTGTTGGAAGCAGTGGTCAAGGGATCGTACTACCTCAAGAAGACCGGGTTCCAGGTGGCTACGTGGCATTCCTGAGAGGGAAGATCGCCGTATTTGGCGTTCGCTTATGGCGCTTCGTTCTGCGTCTGTGGCAGAAATTTGAGCTGCAGTTGGTACCACAGTGACACAACGAACTGTTAAAAATTGGTTACTTCAAGAACAGCTCCGAGCTAGGCACCCTGTAGCGTGCATTTCATTGACTCCAAGCCATTGCCGTTTGTGAAGCCGTTCGTGTCAAGCCAGAGCTCATTGGTGGGTGGAGTGGAAATCTGTTGTGTTTCTTTTTCATCAGAAAACACAACAGATCTCCACTCTGTCCTCCAATGAGCTCTGGCTTGACAAAAATAGCGTCGCAAACGGCAATGGCTTGGAGTCAGTAGAATGCACGCTACAGGGCGCTTGACTCGGAGCTGTCCTTGAAGTAACCGATTTCTAACAGTTCATTGTGTCACTGTGGTACCAACTGCAGCTCAAATTTCTGCCGCAGATGCAGTACGATGCGTCACAGTCCTACGCTGAATACGGCGATCTTCCCTCTCAGGAGTGCCACATGGCCGCCTAGAACCCGGTCTTCTTGAGGCAGTACCATCCCTTGGCCATTGCTTCCAACAATAATGCACAGTGGATACATTCCAGCCAAGTCTTTCTGCAATATCGCGGGAAGAAAATCCACCTTCTCGTAGCCCGAAAATGCGACCTCGTTCCTACTCGGTGAGCTGTTGACAGTGGCTTCTTCCTCTTGTTAAAGGCATTCTTGGCTAACATCAACTCAATACGTTACATTTCGAAGCTAAATAATGCCCACGAACTTTACAGCACGCATTTAAAGTAAACCTTATCTGCAATTTCTGAGTGGCGCTACTAGCGCCACACTTATGCGCGAAGCGCGAAATTTCAATCAATGTCATCTTTCAGATGTATAAACACGCCTACCAAATTTAGTTTATCTAACACAAGTCTTTCTTGGTGTTGGGATTTTTTTTCCGCCAGTGTATTTTAATATAAAAAAATATATAAATATTAAATTTATAATAAAAAAATTATAAAACAGCTCATAAAATAATTTTCTTTAGATTAGCTTTAAAATAGTTGCATTTCACTGGACTTATAATTTAGGAGAAATAATGGGCTTGGGTGAAACGAACATTTGACAACTGTTTAACCCTTAAATGCACAGGATAGAATGCGTTCTAGAAATTGCGTAATTCAGAGAATGGGAATTCATACCACTAAAATCTAAATAGTAAATTTCGGAAATGTCTTTTATTAAATAAATCAAAAATTTCCATTTTAAATTTCTGGCGTGAATATGGAATATGTGAATAAAAAAATCTGCTGAATCGGGAACACTGATGGTATCATAAATGATACCGTAGGTTTTTAAGTGTTGATCACAGAATTTTCACGATTCAATTACAGAAAATTTTCTGTTTTGAAAATCGGTGGTAAAAGATTAAAAATAAAGCAAAGGGCTCTCGTCGAGAAGAGGTTAAGGGGACCGGGAAAGCGGAATTCAACCAAAAAATCGATTTTTACTTTTTTATATCATTAAATAGTTTAAACTTTTATCATTCCAACGATGTATTACATGTGTTTATATAGAAAAATAAAGTGTTGGATTATTACATTCTTTCTATGAGCACTTCACAGCACAGTACGTTTAACAAAATACATATGTTTCTTTGAACTATTAAGTACATTTCCTTACCAAAATATTAAACGAAAACGTGCATGGAAACATTAAAAGTAAAAAAATAAATAAATAAAATAAAATAAAACTTGCGCCATTTTTTAGGAGAACAAAGGTGAAAGCAGAATGAATAACTAAAGTATTTTAATTATTGAAATAAATTTTGTCTTTCCCCCTTCGTCATCTTTCATTTATCTTCTTAAACCAGAAAGATTAATTGATGTTAGATGAAGAGAATAATTTTGTTAATGCCTGTCTGCCGTCTTGAAGCATTTAGAATTTTTTATAAAAGAGACATTCTAAATTAGTTGCTGACAGAAGAACGAGCTGTCAAGAACTTCATAAAAAATCAATCGATGGTTCAGTTTGGAATTTGGAATAAAATAAAAAAAAAATTAATTTTTAATTAAAATATGAGATGATGACAATAATAATAATAATAATAATAAATTTTAACCATTTTATTTTCATGCTTCAGGGGATATAAACACCAATTTTTGCGTAAAGAAATACTTGTCTTATTAAATGAAGAAATTCTGAGTTTAAATAAGGAGACCATTATGTTCAGAAAAAACTGGTATTCAAATCCGCTCAGTCGTTGGCATCCTAATTATTTTTTTAAAGAAAAAGAAAGAAAAAAGTACCACTCTAACAATAAAAAAAAATGCTAGAATTGAAAAGTGATTGTTTATTTTTAGTTGTTGTGATTTTCTACACCAGCGCAGCGGTTCCCAGCATTTTCCCTCTCAAATAACCCTTACTTATGCTTTTAATTTATATGTAACCCTCCTCTTATAATGCTAACTTTATCCATATTTCCTGTATTGTTAGTTAGTAACGTTCTTATAGTTGCTGATAGTTCTTATAGTTCTGTTAAGACAGGGTATGGCCAACCTTGGCACTCTCAAAACCATTAAAATTTTATAGTAATCATTGCCTTATCTAATAATCAAATCTCTGCGATTCAAGAAGTCGGCTATTTCTTTAAAAAATTAGTGGTATCCAGCGTGCCACAGTTGGCCACCCCTGTGTTAAAATATCTGGTTTTCAACCGCTTTTCCACTTCAGACAAACAACAAACAAAAATAATAGTAAAATAAATTTTTTCAAAAGTATAGATAATAGCTAAACACTTTTCTAAATATTTTTATAATTACTAGATAGCAAAAACAGGAAAAATTTGAAAATATGCAATCGCGCGATATCATTTGGAGTGACTATGGCTACTGAAAACTAATTATTATCAATTAATGTTTTCGCATCTGACAGAATTTTATTTTAAAATATTGAATTTACACCAGAAAATTTTGAATAGCGATTTCTCTCATTTTATTTATGGAATATTTGTCATTTTACAAATCCAAAATAACTATTCAAATTTACTGGTGAGAATTCTGAATGCCCAAATAAAAAATCAGCAAGATGAGGCAACAGTGAAAGTTATTTAAGTTTTCTCGCGAAGAGATTTAAAAGTTCTTGATTTATTATAATAAAAATCATTTATTTTTATGCATAAAATTAAAATGAAAAATACGTAAAATTTGAAAATGTATATTAATATGTTTAACAAAATACATATGTTTCTAACTATTAAATATATTTCCTTACCGAAATATTAAACGAAACATACATGGAAACATTAAAAGTTAAATAATAATAATAATAATAATTTGCGCCATTTTTAGGAGAACAAAGGTGAAAGCAGAATAACTAAAATATTTTAATTATTGAAATAAATTTCTCTCTCCCTCCTCACCATCTTTAATTTATCTTCTTAAACTGTAAAGAAGATTAATTGATCTTACATGAAGAGAATAATTTTGTTAATGCTTGTCCGACGTCTTGAAGCATTTCAAAAATTTTGTAAAAGAGACATTCTAAATTAGTTAGTGGAACGAGCTGTCAAGAATTTAATAAAAAATAAATCGACTTTTCATTGGAAAAAAAAATTAGCTTTTATATTAAAGATGAAATAGTGATCGTGATGATGATAATAATAATAATAGATTTTGACCGGCTTTTCCTATGCTTCAGGATTTGAATACCAATTTTTATGTAAAGAAATATGTCTGTTTTAATGTAGAAATTCTGAGTTTAAATATGTTCAACTATTACGTTTGGAAATAACTGGTATTCAAATCACTTCAGTCGTTCCAATCCTATTTAATTAATTTAAATAACATAAAAGAAAAAAATTATACCGCTCTAAATAATAGAAAGGCGCTACCGTCAAAATATGACTATTTATTTGCTTTGATTTTATAAACTAGCGGTTTTGAACATTTTTCCTCTTTCGTACTCTTCCTTATGCTTTTAATTTATATGTAACCATCTTCTGCTAACTTTATCCACGCTTTCTGTTTATTGTTAGTTAGTAAAGTTCTTATAATTGCAGTTCTGATAAGAAGTTTCTAGTTTCAACCGCTTTTCCATCATAGACAAACAAACAAACAAAAACAATAGTAAAATAACAGCAAAACACTTTTCTGGATATTTTTGGACAGGAAAAGCATGGAAATATTTGAAAATGCGCGATATCATTTTGAGTGATGAAGATTACTCGAAACTAATTATAAATCAGAGTTGCCACATACAGTACATTTTTTATTTAAAAGTATAGTATTTACACCAGAAAACTTTGATCAGCAATTTTATTTTAATTAATTTATAAAATACACACTCATTTGTCAGTCTGGAGAATTTGTCCTCATTTTGGGGAATTTTGAACCTCTAGGGGAAATTTTTTGGGGACTATCAATATTTTTGGGAAAAACTTGGGGATTTTTCCCTATTTTACGTAAAGTTTACTTTCAGTCATTTGACAAAACTGCGTCTGCTTCGAACTCGATTTTGATTTGAAAATGAAAATACAATAAAGAAATCTGAAATATCCATCATTATTCTCTTGGATGTGGGTTGTGCTTGATCTTTAGTACATTACTAATGTAATGATAAGCCAACATTATTCATTGGCATTACTTTTAAAAACAAGCATAAAAGAACTTGTCGTTGCAAAATTCTCTTCATCTAGCTACAGAATATGCATGCAAAATGTTGCTGTTTGAGTTTAAATGTTTATTTTTTGTAAATGGGAATTCTTTCAGAAAAAAGGCTTGATTTGGGGAAAAAATTTGAACTTAAATTAGTTAAATATTTTTTAAAGTGGTAAATTGGAAATTGAAAAATTAATTTTTTTGATTAAAAACTCAATTGGGGACTTTTTCGGAAAAATACACTGATTTGGGGGAAATTTTCAGAAATATTGGGGAAATTGACTTTCGACTATCTGGCAACACTGTATACATCATTTAAGAAACCAAAAATAACAATTAAAACTTACTGGTGAGAATTTGAAATGCCTCAATAAAAATTAAACCAGATGCGGCCTGATAATCAAATATCTTCAGGGCTAATGGAAACTAATCATAAATCAACCAGGGTTGCCGCATATGGTAGATTTTTTATTTGAAAGTATAGTATTTACAGAAGAAAATTTAATAGCAATTTTATTTTAATTAATTTATGAAGAATATATCATTCAATAAACCAAAAATAACTATTAAAACGTACTGGTGTGAATTTGAAATGCCTCAATAAAAAATAAATCAAATGCGGCCTGGTAATCAAATGCCTTCAGTCGTTGGAATCCTACTTAATTAATTTAAGTAAGAAGAAAAAAAGAAATACCACTCTAAATAATAGAAAAGTGCTACCGTCAAAATATGATTGTTCATTTGTTGTGATTTCCTAAGCCAGCTATTCCTAACATCCCCCCCCCCCCCCGCCTCCCGTCCTCATTGCTTATGCTTCTAGTTTATATGTAACCATCCTCTCATAATGCTAACTTTACCCACTCATACTTCGCGTTTTTTGTTAGTTAGCAATGTTCTTATCGTTGCAATTCTGTTAAGATTTCTAGTTTTCTGTCGCTTTTCCATCACAGTCAAACAAACAAACAACGGGACTCTTAAAATTGGAAAAAAAGAAAAAAAAAGACCATTTTCAACGTTTAATATCTTAAAATGTATTTGATTTTAAGACACAATTTTTATTGGAATTGAAAGATATAAATATATCCTTTTGGTTCATGTATTTAAAAAATCGCAAAATACAGAATTAGCATTTACAGGGGGCTTCAATCTATCAGACATTTCTTGAGCAGAAAATTGACATAATAGATTTCGCGCAGGATTACAAAATAAATATTGCAACTAGAAAGAAAATTTCGGTGCCTACTTATACTTCAGATTATGATAATTCTCCTGAACCTAAATAAATTTATATTTAAAGCATTTTTATATTTTTAATACAAAGTTGTACTTAGATAATGCAAAATTTAGAAAATTTCAGAAGTATAATCACATAAAAAAATACTTTTTTGAACAATAAACAGGGAATTTTAGGTTCAGTTCATACAGACTAATATGAAACATATGTTTCAAAAATTTCATGAAAAAATATTCAGAAGTTTTTGGCATATCATACGCGTTATGGCCAAAAACGCCATTTGGAGAAAAAATGACTTCAAAATTTCGGAAACACCGCTTCAGCTATTGAGCGGGTATAATTCTAAAAGCCATAACTTCTGTTTTGATGGGAATTTCAAGGAAACAATTGTATCAAAACGTTCAGAAAAAAATAAGAGTTTAACATCTAAAAGAATTAAAATTTCGAAACTTTTAAAGCTTTAAGAGTCTTGAGACCCCTTAAGTCGGAAGTGGTTATATTATATTTTCGTAAACCTACATTTGCTAAACGAAGAAATGCTTCTCTTTTTCAGGCAGGATGAAATCAGGGTTCGTACGGGCCCTTGAATTTCCAGACTAAGAAATTCTTCGGTACCAGTATTTTCTTTTGGAAAATCTCTCCTTAAATAAGGATAAATTTCGACCGTTTAAACTAGATTTATTTTTCTATTAGAAATATTGATATTTGGCCTTGAAAATAACGGTACCCGTACGAACCCTGAAAATAATTGTTCACCCTGCATAATGTTTGTGATTATTGTATTTCCGTGTCTTTAAATGAAATATTTTATACAGGGCGGATCAGATTTATATGTCAAAAATGTAAAGGCAGATAGAGTGAACCTAAATAAGCAGATTTCGTATAGGAATGTGTGTGCGAAAATGCAGCGTTGAGGCAATAGAAAGCACTGTTGAGTTAGGCGGATGAAAGCACTAACTTATAGTGGGAGAAGGACAGCGGGAACCAGCTGAAGCCAAAATTAAGGCGATAACCGAGTTGCAGCCACAGAAAACGAAAACCGAAATTTGCAAATGTCTAGGAATAGCGGGATACTATTCGCGCTATATAAAAATTATTCCTCGATTTTTGAACTGCTTACAAGGGCACTAAAAGGAAAAAAAAATAGCTTGGAGCGAAGAAATGGACAAAGCTTTCTAAACTCTTAAACAAAAGCTGACGGCGGGGCCAATCCTATAAGCTCCCAACTACAACGCGGAATTTATAATACAAACGGAAGCGTCAAATATTGGGATCGGTACTATACTCGCACAGAGGCAAAATTCAGAGAAGCATCTCATTATATATCTGAGTAATTTACCGAGACGGAAAGAAAATTCAGTGCGACAGAGAGAGAATATGCGGCGACAATCCTCGCCATAAAAAAACTAAGTTACTACATCGATGGGCAAAGATTTCTGATCGAAGCCGATCACAACCCATTAACGTTCCTAAAAAATAACTCAGGAAATAATCCTAGACTATTCAGATGGGCACTAACCTTGCAGTCTTATCACTATGTCATAAAACACAGACCAGGCAAACTTATAATTCACGTAGACTATTTGAGTAGAGCAGAATAATGTCTTTGAAGAAAAAAAAGACAAAATATTTGTATATAATAAAAATCTCATTTTTTCATGTGTGTGGTAATTGTGTAAAAAATAAAGTAATTGTGTATAATAAAAAAAATTGGGTGGGGAAATGTTTTGTAAGATATTAGAATAAAGTAAGGTAGAAAGACATATTTTCTTTGTGTATTGAGCTATTCAAATATTTTGAGCTACCTTCTGTTTTCAGAATATTTCGTCCTGCGGCCAAAATATTATTTAAAGGGGAGGGGATGTTGTGGAACTTCAAATTATTTTCAATATTCCACAGTGATACAAATTCATTAGATAGGAAAAACCATGTATTTCCTAAAGAGACTAATTTTCCACTTTAGACGGCGAGATAAAAAGGAACAGGTCAATCATAATTCATCTTAGAAGATGGCACTCTGGAGACAGCGATGTAAAGCATGGTATTGGGGTTCCTTTGAGGCACCGACATAGTGAAACTAATCGACGCTTTCCCACGATTATATTGTCCAGCGGAGTGTCGGGCGCAAAACGTGGCCTGGGTCAAGGCTGACCTACAGCAGAGAAACGATCAGATGGTTTTGACAGGAAAACATCGCTAGTGGCTAAAAAACTCCCTATTGTTTTTCGGAGAGAAATAAGAGGATATAGGAGATCCCTGATGAGAAAAAAGTTAGTTAGTTTCTGGATTCAAGAGAGAGAAGGTTCACAGGTCTTCACCTGGTAACGAGAGATAAATTTCTCGAAGATCACTCTGATAGTTTTTTTCGGAAGTATAGTCAGGCCCTGATTACCAACGGGGCACACTTACACCAATAAATTTTAAAAGAAATGTTCGCCTTATCTGAACGCCGTATTCATGTAAAATTCCTGCCATGAGTGAGGCAACATTTTCTGTTTCGTTTTACTGGTGGGAATGTGCCCCGTTGGTAATCAGGCCCTCAGTATAGTCCGAGGGTGAACGAGACATTTTTTTCTCGCGGCGAGAGATAACCGTGCAGTGAAGTACAGCGACAGGCTGTCAGCGGAGAATAGAGTTCCTTAACTCTTCATAGTGACATTTCTACAGAGTAGATGAATAGAGTCTCGGAGACTCTTTAATATTGCTGAACTATTCAATCAGTAATTAAGGACTTTGATTACCTTGTCACCTCACTAACTTTGCTAGCATCAAAACTTTATTCAACTTTAATTTTGTTGTGCAAATAAATGCTGATATTTAGCCCAGAAATCCTTTGTGTTTAATGCGAATAAAATCTTTTTATTTCTTCATAACTAAATATTTATCATTAACGCCTCTGAAGAGAACTACCACGCTACCGCCCTAATCAGAAGCAGCACACGATGTATTAAATGATTTTTATAACAAGTTATTTGAATGATACTTATAAGTACTGCCAGTAGATAAAGGGTAAGCAGACGTGAAATTTGGAACTCCGAAAATTAGTACAAAATTTACGTGTACAAATGTCTCTACAAATTTAAACCTACTCACAACCAGTTAACACCTTGAGGGGCTCTGAGATATAATTCATGTCACCCACGATTAATGAAGATCTGCACCAGAAAAATTTTATTAAATTTTACTTTCCTAACTTTGGAGGAAAATATCCGTAAATTTGCTTCTCCCTATTTTGAAATAAATCTTTTTGCAGATTCCGGTGTGAATTCGACATTACAGAAACACAATTACTTGCCACTCAAAAGGTTAAAAGCAACCATGCTTGGATTAATACCTCGTTTTTCTTCTTTATAAAATTTCCTGTGCCAGTAATAACTTCTTCCTAAATTCACAAAAACGTATTTTTACACAGTGTTGCCAATGGGCTACTTTTTTTTAATTCAGATTTCTCGATTGCCATCACTTTTTTGAAACGGTAAAATTACCTTTGTTTTCGCCTTAATTAATATGTCATTAAATAAGGCACATTTTACCATTTCAAAAGAGTGGTGCCAATCAAGAATTTGAATTTAAAAAAAAGTAGCCCATCTGGCAACACTGTTTTTACATGTTCCGCCACTGCTCCTTGAATACTAGGTCTGGGCGCTGACCCAAAAATGGCGGCTATCGTTGGCGAATTTTTTTGAATGCATGTGCTGTGCCCAAAATTTAGATACCAGTATTTTATAAAATATTTCTTTGACTTGTTTAATCTAAAAAAAAAAAAAAAAAAGTGAAAAAAAGTTTAAAAAATGATTGGTACCGAAATATATGCCGCCATTTTTGTGTCAGCGCTCGGGCCTGCTATTCAGGGGGCGGTGGTCCCGCTGTTAATGAAAACCAAAACAGATTGCAGTGCACGTAGCTTATGCATAACTCAAAACTACTTGACTGAATACTCTGTAGGTTTAGATTCGCGTATTTAAAGCTTCTAGAAATCGAGTTATGTTATTATAAAATTAATAACTAACAAGGAAATTAATATGAAATTATTAAAATTATGAAAGGAATAGTAATAATGAAAAAAATATGACTAAAAAAATCAACATTATTAAAAAAATGAATGAAAAAATGGTGCTATTTTTGCAGGTGAACAATGATGAAAGCAAAAAAACTAAAATATTTCAATTCCAGAAATAATTTTCTCTTTCTCCCCGTCTCACGATCTTTCATTTATCTTCTTAACCGTAAAGAAGATTAATTGATGTTAGATGAAGAGAATAATTTTGTTAATGCTTATCCGATGTGTTGAAGCAGTTCAAAAATTCTGTAAAAGATACATTCTAATTTAATTGAAGAGAGAAGAATAAGCTGTCAAGGACTTAATAAAGAAGAAATAGTCTTTTAAATTGCAAAATGTGGATAAGAGGTAATGTTTTGTTTACTATTTATTGAAAATATGATAACAATAATAAGCCGGAACAAACCAACCATATATTAAACGATTGAATATTTCTTTAGTGCAGTGCTGCCAGCAGCAACTATTTTTATATTCTATTCAAACCACAATTTAAAAAATAAATAAATTTTGATTTATAGTTCTCTTACACATATACCAGTCAGGTCTCCGACTCCGCTAATCGCAAATACACTAAATATTTCATCTATCCTTTTCCTTAATCTTTCTTTGTCTGTTTATGTTTATTGAAATATATTCATAAAACTTTAAAAAAAATTGAAAAATAATAAATTTTTTTCTAAGACACAGAATTATTAGAAAATATATACAAACATAAGTATTAATGTCGTTTATCCACAACTGTTTTAAAAGTATAAAATGTATCAAAGTTATTAAAAAAAAAGCATAATTACGCGTCAAGCATAGATTATGAAAAACTTTCTAAAACTGTCAAAATATTACAGTACGGCGCAAAATTTAAGCATAACGCAAATATTTTAATAAAAATAAAATTGTACTCCTTTTATTTTTATTAAATTGTACTTTAATAAAAATAAAATTGCTCCTGCCTCATTTGAGGGAGATTACTTTCATTTTCGTCTTAGCTCATGGGAATGTTTCTCTTCACCACGTTAGTTTCATTTTGCGGTGTATCACAAGAATACCGCTACGGCTTTTCCATTCAACTGCTTGTCTGCGTAGTGTCAACAGCGATGATGAATTTAGATCGATCATTCTCTTTTGAGGCTCCCAGCAAAAAGCTGGACTTGGTTGAAATCATTGGCTGTTTTCACAAATACATTAGTTTTCCTATACCAGCCAATTTGTGGATCGTTAAGGGGTTTCTTTGATGAAACTGTTCGATTTGTTACAAATGATATTACATCCTAAAATTAAAACAAACTAGCTGATATGAAAATATAGAGTTTTTTGTTACTTTTAATGTATAGTTTATGTTTTAACAACTTATAAGTCAATAGATATAAGTAGTAAGTGTCGGGCGCAGAGAATTTTGTCAATTTTTCATGAAAGGACCCTGCTGCATTATGAATCACTGACTGTGCAAAACTGCCATAAGTGTGGAACGAACTTGATTACAGATTAGGTGTTTATCGTGTTACGAAAGGTTTGCATATCGAACATTTGCAACTGAAAAAAAAAACTTGGAATGTTCTTCTTTTTTTCATATATCACTTATTATAATATGTGTAATAGTTTTGAAAATCTAAATTTTAAAATCCGGTCATTCATTAATGCTAACCCTGTACAGGCATATCCTCGACTTACGTATTATGCGACTTACGTAAATGCGCAGTTACGTAATAAATCTCGAAAATTACATTTGTGAACATAAAAGTGCGTTTTGTACTCAATTGCATACTTTTAATATTTATTTTATAAATAAAATGTATAGTTATAAACCACAACCGTAATGTAGTTTATATATTAGAGTTATATTTTTATGGGTATATATAATCAAATCTATAACAAAGCAACTTAACCTTCCTACCCTTTTGAAATTTTACTAAACCTTAATAAAAACATTTCACACCAAAATTTTCTTTAAAAACTATTTAATGTATTTATTTATATTATTAGTTTTCGGGGCCTTTTATTTATCTTGACAAAAAAATTTCTGGTTCGAATCGAAAGAAATGAATTATACAAATGGGTCGATTAGACCCATTCAGGGTAGGAAGGTTAATCTTTATTGTTAGTTATTCATAGTAGTCATCTAATTCATAATAAATACAGTTTGTGCTGGTCAAGGATTATTTTACTTTGCAAGTGCTATTCATTTGTCTTGCCATCCGAAATTCATGGAGAATAGGTTAAATTACTCTTCTTTAATTATTTCTTATTTATGTAGTCGTTTGATGTAGTTTCAAAATTGTTATAAATCTCTTCATCAATGTTAGATTTATAAATTCCGTATTCCACAAGATATTTGAAAAGTGTTCTTTAAGTTTGTTTTGATATTTTTTCATGCTTTTATAGTTTATATATGAATAAATACTGTCGCATGTTGCTTTATTTATAAAATAATACGGTGTAAATAGCATATTTATATATATAATACATATGTATATATATAATACATAATTAATGCAGTTTCTTACAAAATTTTACCTAAGCAACTTACAAATTCGACTTACGTAAAACTTTACGGAACGCATTACTTACGTAAGTCGGGAGTTGCCTGTATATTAATACATTTACTATATTTACCCGAGTTAGATTACGGACAGACAGAAAAACCGAATTCATACACACTTTTCATCTTTGTTGGAAAGTGTTAAAAAGCATTAAATCATTACATAAAACTCATCCATCTTTCTATATACCTTCAGAATATTTGACGTCAACCGGGAATTGATTGATAACTTGTTGCAATGTAAATATGTGTCACGCAAAGATTTTGTTGAAAAAACATTGTCATTTTTCAAACTGTCTTCATATTTAATTTTAAAAACTTGATAAAGTGTCTTTATTTTTCCTTTTATTTTTATTTTAAAGTTTGAAAGGAAATGAAATAAAAGAATACGTTTCACGATTCGCGAATAGATTTTTTTTCCATGTCACACATAGTTCTGCTATCAACGTTTTGAGATATATCATACTATGTGATATATACAGGGTATGTGCATCTTTACCACAATTTTTTAATAGTATTTTTAGCCTTATTTTATGGCAGTAAAATATTAGAAAATTAGTGAGTAACACGTTGGCAGCCACGCTGCGAGTATACTCGTAGCTTTAATATTCGTGGCTTTAATTTATTACTTTCTCACCATTATTTTAAAATAAAAAAAATTGTCTTATTTATTGGCAGAAATTTCGCTGTATTAGTAAAGCGAAATTTACCTTTCAGAATTTGTGGTGGCAAACGACTTTCAAAATTGAAAATTCTTACTTTTTGTGGCAGTGAACGTGTTAATTGCAGAATATTTTTAATCTGAAAAAAAAAATGATAAGCAAAGGTTTTTAATCTAAAAAGATGGTGTCAGAAATTTCTTCATAGAATTATTTAAATAAAAGCCAAACAAAACTGAATTCAGTAAATATGATGAATAGTTTTAGATAAAAATTCTGATGTATATGTTTTTAATCAAAGTTGAATGAAATTTCAACAGGGTAGTGAGTTGATGCAATTTCATTGAAAGGGGACAGACGTGAGAGGGACAGTAGTGGCAAAATTAAGAAAATCGCTTCTGTGCTCATAGTAAATTAATCTTAGTAAGACTGCAATACGATATCTTGAAATAAGCAAAAGTATGTTACTTCATGACAAAATCATAAATAAATAAAAATAGTAATAAAGCAAATTTAAGTACGGGATGACAGTAATGTCAGGTAATAAACATAGTCTTATCTTTATACCTATTTTGCAGCTTGTAACTGCTTTTGCAATCCAGATAATTAAACCACGTGGCTTTCTCAGCAATCAAGATTCATACTTCTACTTAATTTAACTGACCGCCAAATTTTATCTGACTTCTTGATGGTCACGTGAGCAGTTTTATCCAAATAATTTACAATAAAAATTCTTTATTTTATACTTTAGAATGTAAATTTTTATTTTGTATAGTAAAATTTCTAAAAATATTTTGTCTAGTTTGTCAAATTAACACTTTAATTTGTTCTAGAAGTTCAGTGCCTGAAGTGGGGGACAAGGGACAATAGTGACAATTTGATTATTTAAAATGCAATTGGCTTAAAATTTAAAGTTATTTTCTTGATAATTCTTTTCGAAATCGTAGGAAGGCATTAAGAATACATTTTATGCCAACGAAAATTGTATAAACGATAAAATGTAGCATATAACCCCAAGGGACACAAATTACCAATTCATTGGAGAATCGCCCATATACATTATATTGCCTAACTCACTGAGTACTTTCGAATTTAGACGTTTGTCAAATATCTAGAGATATATTTTAAATACTCTTCTGGAACTTCATAAAGAACATGTTTGACCTCATATTTTTTAGCGAAGATCTGATCACGTGGGAAATTAAGTGATCATCAACAAATTGAAAAAATATATATTTACTATCACCCGGTAAAATAAAATTTTCGATATAATCTGTAGCTGTAGCACATGACTTGTACAACATGCGTCTTTTACAATTTTTTTGTTCGTTTGTGTACGAATAGAACTAATATTCATATACATATAAGCTCTTCTTTGAAGAAAAAAAACAAGAAAATGCATATTTTTTGTTCGCAGCATACAGGGTTTTGAATCAAATTTAATACCACTTTTAGGAAACTTGACAAAGTACAGTAAAAATATCATATTACAATTAGACTATAAATATATTAAATGTGCATTAAAATATGAACATTTGTATGAAATAATTCATAACTGCGTATGTGCGAATGACAGAAAAATGTTTTTGCATAATTTAGTAGTCAACTGTATAGAGCAATTCGTATTAGACCGGGAACCGGCAGCACAGACACATGATTCGTACGAATACCGTTATTTCTCGAGGAAACTACCAGTATCTTCTTTACAGAAAACAAATCTAGGTTAAAAGAATAAAATTTCGTATTCTTTTAAGAAGAGATTTTCTATAAGATAATACTGGTGCCGTAAAAATTTTCTGGTCTGCAAAATTCAAGGAAGCGTACAAACCATGAGACAACCGAGATGGAGGCTGAAATTCCAGAATTAGCTAAAACTCGATTCCCATATTAAAACACAATCGGTCTGTCAAGTCATATCTTGGTGGAAAACACCTAAAAACCCGATTTTACCGGTTGACTCGTAGGTTTACCATTGGGTTTTTCTGCTCCCAGTCCACCATGTTTTCATATCTTTGGATGCAGGAAACACAATGGTAAACCTACGAGTCGACCGCGAAAATCGGATTTTTAGGGGTTTCGACAAAGATATGACTTGGCAGACCGATTGCGTTTTAATATGGAAATCGAGTATTAGCTAATTCTGGAATTTCAGCCTCCAACTCGATGAGTCGGTTGCCTGTGCTGCCGACTCGCGGTTTATATGAAAAGGCCAGTCGAATAATGTGACAGTTCATAAAGATATCGGTTCTAAAAGTAATCTGAATTTCAGTTGCTTTCTAAAAATAGTTGGATGATAAAGAATTTCCCTTACAATTTGTGGACAGAAACTTTTCTACTTTCTACTTTTAGAAAGAAACTGAAATTCAGTTCACTATATAGTGAATATCTTTCACAATTTTAAGGATATTCGACTGGCCTTTTTATACAAATTTTCCTGTATAGTTTATTACTAAATTATGCAAAAACAATTGCATCCGCAGTTCAAAAGTATTTCATACAAATGCTTATATTATATTTTATCAACTATTTATTATAATTATTTCTAATTGTAATATGTTATTTCTACATTACTTTACGAACTTTCTTGAAAGTGGCGTTAAATTTGGTTGAAAATCTTGCATGCTATAACGAAAAAAAAAAAACGCGGAAATTTACTAAATTTTTTAAAGAAACCTTTATATTTCCATGAATATACGTATTATTCTTACTCAAATGTATGTCTCTCATTCTGTTTTTCTGACAAAAATCTTCTTTTTAGATTTCCCTTAGAAATGTTGTAGACACTTAAAGAATACGTAATTTTTGTTGCAAATGTTGTAGAATGTGATGCTTCACTATGCTATGAATATGCCAGTTCTTCTTTATTATTAGCTCCATGATTGGGAGTCCTGCAAATGTTGTACAAAATCCACGTCCTACAGCTACGGGTAATTTCCAGTATTTTATTTTACAAGGTTGTCGCAAATATATATATTTTTAATTCAATTTATTGTTAGCTTTCTAATTTCCTTCGTGCTTAATACTTCGCTGAAAAATGTGATGTCAAACATGTTCTTTATGTACCTGAAGTTCTCGAAGGATTCGCCCAGTACTTATCTACATATGATGTGTATACAGGGAATGGTAGAGCTGGTACAAATTACCAGGGCCATCTTCTAGGCGGCCCGGCTTCGGTCCTGGGTTTTTTTTTTTTTTTATTAATACCAGAATAAGTAGACGTACTTTTTATGTCAAAATTTCAAATTTAAATAACTAACAAATAAAAAAATTCGAAAGTCAGAATTTGTCGAACGTCTTCACGGGCTGGGCTCAGTGACCGCACTCCTGTGAATGTTTCAAATATTTTAAAGTTCTCTTAATAACAAGAAAGCTTTGAAATGACGCCCCTATTTTAATGACGTGCCTAATTTCAGACACGCGAACATAAATCAGGTGGAAAGTTGTGTAAAATCCTTGGTTAAGGTTTCACATTTTATTTCTTTCATACTTTAAACTTTTTATTCAAAATTAAATGATGAATTCAATCAAATTTAATTATATTTTCAATATTTTAAATTTTTATTTAAAATCTTTAGATGAAAAGTGCTAGAAATGCATCATAAAATTGTAATACTGTAAACAGAAAATAATAAAATTGTAAATATATACAGTCGTACCCGTTTAAACGAATATTGCCGGTTCCAGAAATAATATTCGTTTAAGCGGGATATTTTATTAAACGGGGAATCATAACTGTAATATTTAATGCGTAATAAAAAGGCAAAATAACTATCTACGGTATATTTAATTAACAGCATAATAAATCGTTAATAGGTTAACATAAACTAAAATAAATACAAATGCTAATATAAAGTAAATACGTGTTAATTTAATGTCAGTATACATACATTTATATGGTTTACTTTACACTTAATGCAGCTCGTTTGAATTTGGCCAAAACTTTGCTATTTCTAATCTACGTTACTTATACTGCCTTAAAAAAATCGTTTAAAGTGGTTTGTTAAAGTGGAATTTTAAAGGAGTAAATATCGAGTTATTTTTCAAATGCGTGCATGATATCACAACTACCATCTCGAGTCTCGATGTGACGGCGCATTGCCATTAAAGCCAGATTAACAGCAAGAAGTGGTGGTGAGGAGATCAGGGTGGGGAAATCATTTAACCTGCCCATTATACACCTGCCGGCCGAAATCATAGCAGGAAAAAATGAAAATTTGTTTTCAGTGTAAAGGATCTGAAAATGACAAAAAGTGGAAGGAAATTCCAGCTGAAACGTGCTTTCCGCGCCTATTTTCAAACGTCGGTCGCACAGTTGTTATTCAATTAAGCGGGGACGTTGGTAAAAGGCATTTCGTTTAAGCGGGGAAAAATAACATAGAACCAATAGGAATAAATTTGGTTCCGGAGGATTCTATTCGAATAAGCGGGGTATTCAATTATCCGTGACCCGATTAAGTGGGGAGGACTGTATAGTTTTTTTTTTAAATATACTATCTACGAATTTATTTTCTTATACAGTAAAGCCGGTATATAACGGAATCCTGCTATAAATATAAACAAACCAGGTCTAGCTCCCCAAAAAATATTATGCAATTATACCTTTTAAAATGAAAACAACATGTGTAAAACTGGACGTTTTACAATTTTCACTGGACGTTTGCGTTTCCGGCTAAGCAAGTTTTATTATACCATCTTAGGCAGGGAAAGGGGGGGGGGGTCCACATTGGAATTATTATCGGTGACTGCAGCCTTTTTGTATGGCCCTGTATATATATATATATATATATATATATATACATATGAGAACGTAAATTTAAAAACTCGCCTTATCCAGAATATGTAATTTTGGGAAATCGCCGAAAACCTCAAACTGAGCATATTGGTTTTCATTGTAAACCAAGATTTTACAATACCATAAACACAGAATAAAACTGTTTTTATTTTTTCCCCGCAGACTGTAGTGTTGCTTCGGTGCAGGTTTAACAAAAGAATAGATTGATAGAGAAAATGCGACTTTTTTTTTTTTTTAATTTTGTTTAAGGCGAGTTTTGAAACTCGTTTCCTCATATATACGTATATATGCAGGCCCGTATTTCGGTTGTGTGACGCCCCAGTGCAGAGATTTATTTTATGCCTTTCTCTAACCTCGGATGACTTCCAATAAATTGTAGAATTATTTATTTTAATTTAAAACTCTATAAAACATCCAAACTTAGCTGAATACATAATGCACAAAACAAATATGCAAGTTAAAGTTCTACTAATTATTCTGAAGAGAGAACAAATAGTCCAGAAGCCGGTGACATCAAAAGTCCCGTCATCGCAGAATTGAAAAAAAATCTGTAAATCTACAGTAAAAAGTCATACGAACAAAATGAGCTAGGTATGACTAGGTTTGATATGCCTAAAATAAGTTTATTTAAATTCGTTATTATTAATAAATTTCCGTTTTCGCGGAAAATCGACACTTGGCTAGTGTTCAGACGCGAAATAAACTTGCCACCGGTAAAAATTCAACGCAGTGCAATTGTATCACTGTCCGCTTTCTTTAAACAGGTGATAGTCCAAGTAATAGGGAATTTTACCTAGCAAAATTAATGGTAGTACTGGAAATCGGCTTTCTAGATGTTTTTTGGGTCGCTGAATCCGAATTTGTAACTTCCAACCAAAATTTCTCCCGGCAACCTGCCCAAATTTTGGTAAAAAGCCCCCCAAAAAAGTTTTTCTTTAAAAAAAATCAATTTTTTATTGTTTTAGAGAAAAAGTATCTAGAAATTCAGAAAGTAGACAAAATTTCCAACAAATTAGATATATGACATTATGACTTAGGATGAAGGGGAAGGGGGGATCTGCCTCGGAACATGCGGCGGTGCTGCGTAAACTAAGTTGCGCAATTCCACTTAACCACTCACACGTTTACATTCGCCCTCCCATCTCCCCTCCGAACTTTCTCTATAAGGTTTACTTTAAGATTTTTGGGACGCTGAATCCGAATTTTTAATTTTCCCCCAAAAATTTCCCCCCCGAAACCCCACCCCAAATAGTTGTTTTTAACTTAAATTTCTTATTGTTTTAGGGGAAAAGCATTACGAAATTCAGAAACTAGACAAAATTTTCAACAAATAGGATATATGACATTATGAATTAGGATGAACGGGGAGGATGATGACTGCCTCGGTACATGCACTGCGGGCTACGTGCACTAAATGATGAAGTCCAGGCTATAGGGGATTTTATCTGGCAAAATTAATGGTAGTACTGGAAATCGGCTTTCTAGATGTTTTTGGGGTCGCTGAATCCGAATTTGTAACTTCCCACCAAAATTTCACCCGGCAACCACCCAAAAAATTGTTTTTTTGAAAAAATTTGGTTTTTGAGAAAAGCGTGCGGGGAATGTTCCGAGGCAGCCCCCTCTCTCCCCGTTTATCCTACGTCATAATGTCGTATATCCTATTTGTTGCAAATTTTGTCTAGTTTATGAATTTCGTAATGCTTTTCCCCTAAAACACTAAGAAATTTATGTTAAAAACAACTATTTGGGGGGGGGGGTTCGGGGGGGAATTTTGGGGGTAAGTTAAAAATTCGGATTCAGCGACCCAAAAAACTTAAAGTAAACCTTATAGAGAAAGTTCGGAAGGAAGATGGGAGGGCTAATGTAAACGTGTGAGTGGTTAAGTGGAATTGCGCAACTTAGTCCACGCAGCATTGCGGCGCATGTTCCGAGGCAGATCCCCCCTTCCCCTTCATCCTAAGTCATAATGTCATGTATCTAATTTGTTGCAAATTTTGTCTACTTTCTGAATTTCTATCTGCTTTTCCCCTAAAACAATAAAAAAATGGAACTTTTTAATTAAAACCTTTTTTGGGGGGCTTTTTGCCAAAATTTGGGGGGGAATGCCGGGGAAATTTTGGTGTACGTGGTGAAGTTACAAATTCGCATTCAGCGACCTAAAAAACATCTAGAAAGCCGATTTCCAGTACTACCATTAATTTTGCTAGGTAGAGTCTCTATATGGTCTCTATTGCCTGGACTATGAGTCATTCTCTGAAAAGTGGCAATTTTATGTTCCAGAGGCCTTGAAGACATATTTTTAAAATTACAAAAAGAAAAAGTGATTTAAACTATCAATATTAATCAGCTATACATATAAACTGTAATTATTTGCTTATTGAAATTGAAATTTGTTGAAATTTGACAAATTTAATGTATTTTTTAATGCAAATATCATTCGCTCACTATGTCCCGATTCACATATGTAGGAAAGAAAATACTTTCTCTGTCTTTCAGCACGTATATTTATAATTATTTTTTTCGCAATTCATTGAACACACTTAAATACATATTTCGCCATTTAATTATATTTATATCTTATATAATGAATGAATTAGGGCACTTTTTAATGATGTCCCTAGCATTTGTCGTCATTCCCTCACATAAATATAAATTTGCCATTATTTACTTAGTAGAAAGCAGCAGATGATTTATATATGTCTAGCACAGTTTGTACAAGAGTAAAGTGAAGTATCCATCTTGTTGTTTGCTCAAAAACGTTCTTGAATAGTTAGTATATGGCTTTGAAGTACTAGATCGATGTAAGTATTTTTTTTTTTTTTTTTTACGCGTCATTCCCTCATCTATTATAAATTTAATAAAAACGAATGAAATGTCTTTTTATGTTATTATATTATTAGAAATGTGTTTCAAAAGATATTTAGTAACTGGAAATATACCTAAGACTAATCACTTTTGTATAACATAGTTTTCAGAAGTATTTTGTCATTCCCTCACAATCATTCCCTCATAATTTTAATATGAGGGAATGATTTAAATTATGAGGGAATGATCTGAATCCATTTATATAAGTACTAAACAGTAAATCAAGAAAATCTAATGCCGTAAAATATACATTAAAAAACTCATAAGACTTTTAATTACCGTAAGTAGAGATAATACATTTTTAATTTTTATTATTTTACAGGGAGAAGTTTAAAAAAAATAAAAAATAAAATTTTGTACTAATTCAAATAAACATTAACTCTTCTAAATGTTAATGCTTTAGCTTTATTTTTTCAGTTGACATAGAGTAAAAAAAAATATTATTTATTGACAGTATGACTTCTAATTATAATTTCTTTTCTTTTTTAACCCTTTCAAGGGCGGTGGTATGTTTGTGAAACTACTTAATTTCAATTCCCAAGCGCCACAATGGCACCAGACTTTTTATAAACTTTTATCTATTTAACATGTATGTGAAATATAGCATTTTTCTTATTCAAAAATAAATTTGCTCTTAAATTCCGGTGCCAATCATTTATTTGAACATTTTAGCAATGAGAGTGCTTTGAAATTAAAATATCAGAAGAACTATGAGATACAGTTTGGTTCATATTATTTTTTGATAAATATAGCAATAAGGTACTTGTAGGCTAAATTTTGAGGTTTTTGAGACAATTTTATTGGGCCGCAATTTTTTTTTGAAAAACAGCCACTTTTCAGAGAATGACCCAGGTATGATAGTCCTTTCCGGCAGAATAAAGTTTGTCATACCAATTTTTTCTGAAAGAGCACGAAATTTTCTATAAAATGCTCTAAGAGTGATCAAAACCGGCGATGACGGCAAAACATTATAATTTTTTAATAATAATTAATTTAAATAAACATATTTTCGGCAGGTCAAACCTAGTCATACATAGCTCATTTTCTTCGTATGAGTTTTTACTATCGATTTACATAAATAGTTTTCATTTCAGTGATTACGGAGTTTTTGATGTCACTAGCTCTCGTACTACAATGGCAAATACACAGAAAATAGTCACCATAGTTAATCAGCCGCTATAAAAAAAATCGCACAAAACTTACACAAAAATTTATGAAAGAAATCATTGAAAAATATCAGTACAGTGTTATTTTTACCAGTAAATATTCACACATATCTCCGATTTAATCACATAAAAGCTAAAGTAGAAATACACGGAAAAAAGTCCCTATAATTTAATAGCTCATATTTAAAATTACATATCCTGGATACATCTAATTTAGTGAGTCAAAAATATGTTTTTCAAACTAAATTAACTTGTCATTTGGTAATCATTTTGCGATACTTTCGGAGTTTAAGAAAATGACCTTTCGAATTTGCGAATGCTTTTCTAACTTACTCGAAATTGAAACTGACTGTGATATCTGATTCTATGGACAGCACTCTAAGACTGGCAAATTGTTTTTTATTTGTGCTGCCCGAAAATAATTTTTAATCCACTTTAAAACAGAAAATGGCCTTTCAGCAGAACTGTGTATTGCTGCAGTAACATTTGTAAATCTTGAGTTCAGTGTACATAGTTGGAAGTTTGATAAACTCTACTAATTTACTTTGAAGCCACATCCTTCAGAAAAATGGAAGACAAGACAATTTGTCATATTTGTAGAGATAAGGTCATTGCGCCTAAATGCGACGCGATTCCCCATAGTTTTGTCGCATTTAGTGAATATTTGGAATTTTGTTAATAAATTTATATTTTAATAAGTAGAAAATTGTTGAATACTGTGCCTTTAGCTCAAAACTAAATTGTTTCGTAAATATTGAATCGTTATTTTTACTATAAGCCAACAATATACCATTGTCGTACTTAGGTCATTTTTGTCGCATTTACTATAGTTAAATCCTAAATGAGACACTCAATGTCCTAAATGTGACAATGCATGTTTTACACATGTCATTTCATCTTAAAATATTAATTTAATTGCTATACATATTTTAATTACTTAGCAAAGAGTTGAAATACCTCAAATTGAATGTTAAATAGCTTATTATTGAACAACTAGCCGCCCTTGGCGACCAGTTTGGTCTCCCTTAAACATATGCTAAGCATTGTATCACGTTACTTTTATACATAATTTAATTTACTTTTTTAATCCTTAGCCAAATCCGAAGATTCTGATACAAAAATCCTGAACTCGACATTTTTATGTTAGCCGGGCGCAGGTGATAAATCGCCAAACATTGTTCCCGTCGTATTTTTTCATATTTCATTAATTTCGTTTAAATATAGTACTTTCACTCATTTTATTTAAAATGCATAACTTTAAAACTGAAATATTTAAAGTTTATTACTCTCAATTATTGCTTTAAAAAAAGTAATAAATAATACCATAAACCATGATATTTAATTTGAACATCAAAGCTTTGTTTTAATTAATCACGCGAAAAATTGTTTATGACAGTCGCATGAAATGGACTATTATAATACTGATGACATGATATTTACAATATTTGGCGATTTATCACGTGCTCCCGGCTAATATTAAATTACCAAAATTGGCCGCTTTGCATACAAAAAGTGAAGCGGTCAACCCGGAACTATTGATGACAGTCACATGACTTAGGCTTTTATTATATAGATTGAATAAAATAATAATTTACATAAAAAATCATAACGGTACATAATCTTGAATACATTTTACTTAAATAATGCATACTTCAAAATCCATATTTAACAGACTTTTAACTTTGACCATCGATAAAACAGGAAGTAATTAATGAATGACTGATACAACATAGATTACCAAATATTTTAAGTTTGATTTTAACGCATTTTGAATTTTTACCTTCCGTGTAGGCCTTTATTTTTCATTTTGATATCTGAATGGTATGGATCTATATACGATTAAGGTTGTTGAAGATTTACTTCCAGATTGTTTTAGTATCTGACTTCAGGTTTTTAACAATTTTGTTTTTGAAATGCTAATTTTGATTTTTTACGCTTTAATTATTCTCTCTTTTTCATTTTTTGATGCTGCTTTTGCTTTTTCATTGTCCTATTTTGTTTTTCCATATTATGCTACAGTTTTTAAACATACAGTAAAATCTGACTCTACGGTTTTCGCTTTTTGGTAGAATTTTGAATTGTCTGCGAAACTGTTTTCATCAAACGACATTCAAAACTAGAAGATAGATCAGTTTCCGCGAAGTACGCAAAGCAGGAATGACCCTTGGTTCCACCTCACACGCACGTTTGGCATTAACAAACCACTGCATGGGACGGAACCGTTTACGTTCAAGGAATACACCGGAACTTGGCGAACGTAAGCACAAACCTGTTAACTAAATTTATATTTCAACGTTGCTTTTAGTGGAAACTGGTGACAATGAAGATTTGCATAAGCAGATTAAAAACATCACATTGTAAACATATTTGAAAGCAGATAAACATTTTAACATGTGGCGTAGCCAGAGTGGGGGTCCAAATGATCTGGATAATACTAGTTTTCTTCGTATTAATGAATAGCAAAAAATTCTCAGATCTAATAAGGCGAAGAAAACTTTACAAAACTATTGGTATACTGAGCATCTGGATCCCCACCCTGGCTATGCCGCCGATTTCAACCTTTAGACTTGAAAACAAATTAAAGTTCCACGTATATCCCAAAGACGTTTGTTCTTTTGAAACTTTTTTTATAGGAATTACAGCATTTCTTAAAAATTCTCTTTTTTTTCTTTTTAAACATTAGTTCCATAATTTCTGTAATTAAATAAATTGCTCTTCATAAATAATGATAGCAGTTAGTCCACTGGCAATGGATTTACAACCTTTGCTTTACAAAATACAGATTTGTTTTATGAAATTTAAAATGTTTAACAAGTTTCGAAATTGTTTACGATATAATAATTTTTTCTGGATTTCACTAACAAAAAAAAATTTATATTACCACCAGTTTACATTAAAAGCATTGTTCCGATATTTATTTCTTTCTGCGTACCTGATTTTGTGCTAGTACCGGAAGAAGACAGCACGCCCGTAATCCTTCATTCTTCTTCCTTTTGAGACTCTTTTTGCAACGCGAATTGTGTTGGCTGGGGTTGCATTTGCATTGTTCTGTATGTCTTTATTCGGGAAACGCCAGAAATGTTTTAACCCTTAAATGCATGATGATGCAAATATATCACATTTTTATTTAATTTAATTTTTAATACATAAATTAAGGTCTTACAACCACTATATTTATATAAAAATATTAATCCTCTAAAATTTACAAAATTATGCTACTAAATAAAGTTAAAAATCTATCTTAAGATTTCTGGTGTCTAATCCTTCATATAAAAATAAAAAACACAATTCTAAAAGAATAATTCATGCAGTTAAGGGTTAAACTAACTTAAGATTTGCTAAATTATCCTGGAACGTTCTATTGAAAAATCTGTAAAATTCCTATGAAATGAATAGATGCATTGGTGGCGAATGCACGTGCTAGCGAGTTAATTGTTACCCTTAATACGAGTAGTAGAAATATTTCAGAAAGAAAATTAAAAATTCCTGTTATAAAAACTTATGAAAAGGGAAAACGATCTCGGAATAAACGCGGAATGTTACCATTGTTTTACGGTGCACTGACTGAATTAGAAAATGGCATTTTTTAAATTAAAATTTTTAAAGATGAGTATTTTTCTATTTAGCTCATGTCAAATACACGTTGTGCGTGGTAAAAGAAAACACTATTGGAGGATCATCTTGAAATTCTTAATTTATTGACTCAACACAGCTTATTTAAATACAATTTTTGCTTTAAACATAATTTTAAAGCAATTTATGAAAATACCATATACAGGGTGTTCCGTTAAAGGGGTCCAATATTAATAGGGGTAATAGAGGAGATCACATGGAGCATAAATCAGTATATAAAGCCTGGTCGGATCTCAATAGTTTTCAAGTTACAGCAAATAGAATGAAAATTCGGAAAATTGTAAAAGAACCCTCATTGCTAAACTATCGATAATGCTACATAAAAACGAAGCACATATTTAGAAAGAGCAGAAAAAAACCCTACAAAATGACATCAATTGTATTAAAATAGCAATATTTATTGACGAGTTACAAGCCCTGAAACAGTGAAAAAAGTACGAAATCCAATATACATCAAAATAGTTAATCGTTAATTCCAAAAAGACAACTCTAGCTACAACAAGGAAAATGTAGTAAAATTTGGTCCATTCCGAAAACTTTCGAAAAAGCTTACAATGAACCATATCGGTTTAATTGTGTGAGAGAAATTAATCAGTTTCTTAGTTACAACTCCGCTTTCTTTGACACTAGCAAAGGTTAAACTCCGCCCATCACGATTGGAAACACCGCCTTTTTAATTACTCTCAACTATACATTTTCGATCATGCTTCTTCTGAGATGCAACATTTTTAATTATTCAAGAGTTGAATGAACCAAAATAACTTTACAATAATAGTCTACATTTTAAAGTGGTCTTTTATTGATAAGCTTAAGTTATAGCTTAAGTTAAATTCTTTAAAATTAAACTGGTGGTGAAAATTCGGAAATAATTAAAAATATTGCGATTTGTAACTATGCAAGAAGTTTCAGTACATGTTTTACATGGACAATTATTGTATGTATATGTGCATCATAATTTATGATAGGAAATAATAATAACAAATAGCATAATAATTTTATTAATTATAAATTTAAAAAAGACACTAAATTTTAAATTAATTCATACAAACTTTGTAATTTACAATTTGAGTACACCACAGTCTGTGACTTACAAAATACTGTGCCAAAAAGTGTTGAAAATAAAAGAAAAATGACAAATAAAGAATTACATTCCACGTACTTTATGACATATGTGAAGCATAGTCTTCTGGCCTGCGCTGCACAGTTCAATGTCGGAAGGCAGACGAACGGACATTATTATAATAGGTGTTCGAAGTTGCGCCCATTAACAGAATCGCACAACCGACAGCGACGTCGTAAAGATTGGCGAACACGCCGAAAAACTCCGACGGAGTTGGGAATGTCTCCTGCAGCGACAACGATTCGCGCTAGTAAATCCTCCGGTGTATCCACAGGCGTTTCATACACCAGCGATTTAAGGTGTCCCCAAACAAAAAAGTCTAACGAATTGAGGTCTGGAGAGCGTGCAGGCCAAGCAACAGGTCCACTGCGTCCAATCCATTTCCCAGGATATGTTGAATTGAGGTGATTGCGAACACCTATGAAAAAATGTACCGGTGCGCCATCGTGCATAAACCACATATTGTGGCGCAATGTTGCTGGCACATTTTGCAGTAACTGCGGTAAGATATCCCGTAGGAAAACCAAGTACGTACTGCCATTGAGTACATCTGGGAGTAAATATGGTCCTATGAGATAATCGCCGAGGACACCTGCCCATATATTCACACTGAACTTTTGTTGTGCGTTCGACGGGAAAACAGTGTGCGGATTTGTATATGACCATGTGTGCATATTGTGCGTGTTTACCACGCCCTCTCTCGTAAATGTTGCTTCATCAGTAAATAAAATATTTTCCAGAAATTGTGGATTATTTTCTGTTACATTAAGCAACCAGCGTACGAATTCTGTCCGCTGAGCACAATCTGTTACTGATAACAGTTGTACCCGCTGCACATGAAAGGGGTGCATGTTTTCTGCACGCAGAACACGCCACACACTTTGGTGAGAAACACCGACTTCAGACGCAGCAGCTCGTGTACTCGTGGAGGGGTTATCTTTAAAAATATTCAATACATCTTCTTCCATTGCAGGTGTTCGTACATGTCGAGGTTTCCCTGCATCAATGCTTGCTGTATTAAACGATCCAGTCTCCCGCAATCGTCTACCGATTTTTATGAAGAGTTTCGAACTTGGGCAACGTCTCCTTGGAAATTGCTCACGGTACATGCGCTGTGCTAGACATGCATTTCCATGAGCTTGCCCGTACATCAGATGCATGTCCGCATATTCTTCGTTAGAGTATTCCGGCATAATTATTATACATCAACTTACTACAATCCCACTCACAACAGCCTCCCTTTAACATAACGCCCACTGATGACTGCTGTTTTATTACACTTTTCTTCCTATACACATAGAAAATTTGCATAAAAAGTACTTCTTCTTCATTATCCTGAAAGTTCATGGAGGAAACGCAGCAGTCACGGAGTTTGCTTTAAGACAAGGCGAGAGCTGCACAATATGTCATTCACTTGACCAGACTGAATAATGAAAGGGTATTGATACAGGTTGATCAGAAATGTATAATTGAAAGATATTAAAACGGGGTGTTTACAATCGTCATGGGCGGAGTTTCGCCCTTTCCGAGCGTGCAACAGTACAGAGTTGTAACTAGGGAACTGCTTGATTTCTCCCATACAATTAAACTGATATGGTTTATTGTCAGCTTCTTCAAAAGCTTTCGGAATGGACCAAATTTTATAACATTTTCCTTGATGTAGGTAGAGTTGCATTTTTGGAATTAACGATTAACTATTTTGCTAAATATTTGATTTTGTATTTTTTCACTGTTTCAGAGCTTGTAACTCGCCATTAATTCTCAATATTCTAAAACAACTTATGTCATTTCGTAGGATTTTTTCTGCTCTTTCTAAATATGTGCTTCGTTTTTATGTAGCATTATCGATAGTTTAGCAATGAGGGTTTTTTTACAAATTTCCGATTTTTCATTCTATTTGCTGTAACTTGAAAATTATTGAGATCCGGCCAGGCATTATATACTGATTTATGCTCCGCGTGATCTCCTCTATTACCCCTATTAATATTGGACCCCTTTAACGGAACACCCTGTATACTTTAGAGTTATACATTAGTTTATATCCTGAAAGTCTCTCCGCTTTCAAATCTGAAACTCTTCCGCTTTTTCGCACCTCAAAAATTTAATAGAAATTTTTGCCTTGTTTAATCGGCAAATTACAGAGATTTAAAAAGGTTGAATTTACTATAAATTTTTTGTGGTACAGAAAAGCGTAAAATGTTGGCAGCTATGCCGCATTTAGGACATTATCTTTGTCGCTAATAGGCAACTGAAGAAAACAAGTTGCCTAAATGCGTGGAAAACTTTAGAACTCAAATCTGAAAACTTTTCGCGTTTTCACGAGCTAACTTTGCTGGTAAATGAAACACACATGGCATCCATTGACTTCCGTAATTTTATTTGATCTTCAAAGTTAACAGAAAAAAAACTTGAACCAATTTCGGGATTTTTTATCGCATTTAGGAAACACTGGGGCGCTAGAAAATGAGTGATGTCCATTGGAATGGGAATTTGTTTAATATAAAATGTTTTAAATGTAGATAAATGTTTCGGGTTTTGTTCATTAAGATAGGATGCCTCATTATACAGCATTTATTTATAATTCTTGCACTAAGATTACAAGGAAACGAACATTATCGCATTTAGATGTCATCACATTTAGGCGCACTGACCTTAGATACCAAATAGTTTTTACAATGGATGCAATTATACTTATACACTTATGCCGATTTTCATCAGGGATTACTGTATGAAAAAATGGGGAATTCGTGCATGTCTGTGCTTATAATACTTGTTAAACAGTCATAATATAGTTACTTAGAAACGCTTTTAATTCAATACTTAAAAAAAACATTTATTATCATTTTATAGAAAAACATGTCATTTGCATTTTATTTGTAAAAGCGATGTTTAACAAAAATCAATATTCAATCATTCTCATAGATGCAACTGTGCTAAAAAAAAATTATAATTATCTTTCAACCACTTAAGTGATTCTTTTTTCTTTTCTTTTTTTTTTTAAAAAATACAATAAATTGAAAATATGGGATAAACACCACTTTTTTAAACTAAAGTATTCATATTATTTAGTCTAAAAATTTCTGTCATTAAATAGTATGAAATTGTAAATAAAAAAAATTAGTGGTATCAAAAAGCTTTAAGTGATGGATCAAGCAAACTCTTCTTGCCCGTATGGGGATACGGGGAAATCAGTTAAGTGGCTAAAATATCTTCGAAGTTCATTTAAAAATATGACCCATGCGACAATCGACAGTAGATGGCGCCAGATCTTAGAAGAACGAGTAGGAAAGAATGGAAAATAAAAGGGAAAAGCTTAAAATTCTCGACCAGAAAGATAAAATAAATTTCATTCGGGACTGAAGATGGCTCAGATAGAGGTGAAAATGTTTTTCAAGAAATGGAGAGCAGAATGCTGTCTGATGTGTTAATGAACCAAGGAAGAATATGATTTTTATGACGATTTTTTAGTAGTTTTGAAGGACACAGATAATTTTTTAAAATGAACTTTGAAGATATTTTAAAAGATAATCGTTAGAATTTTTTCGCACAGATGCATGCATATATGAAAATTGTGTTTTAGAAATAATATTGAATTTTATTAAGAAACAGAAAAGTACTGTTTTTACAAATAAAATAGAAATGACATGTTTTCCTAAAAAACGATAATAAATACATTTTTTAAGTATTGAAATAAAAGCGTTTCTACGTAACTATATAATGACTGTTTAACAAGTATTATAAACATAGACATGCATGAATACCCCATTTTTGATACAGTAATGCGTGGTGAAAATCAGTATAAGTGTAAATGTATAATTATTTGTCTTATTTAATCGCTGAAAATAAGGTGAAAGATTCTTTTCGAAAATAAGGGTGTTGAAATTCAAGGGACCGTTCAAACTCTAAAAAAAAATCCGCCTACGACAGCTGCCATTCTTGTGTCAGCGTGTAGGCCTAATATTCAGGCTGCTGTGTACAAGCAGTTTCGCTCTTAACCCCTTAATTCTCGCTCCCGTCATATTCTCGGGCTGTGTCTTTTATTCAAATTGTTTGATTCCCACCAGTTTTATAAAATAGTGAAATTGGCTATATTTTAGTATCGTTTTTACTGTCATTAAATAAGGTGAATATTTCTTTTTCATAAAAGTGGTGCCAATAAGCAATTTGAATTATTCAACCGTAATTTAATTCGAGCGTTAAGGGGTTAAAAAACAATGTTTTAAATGTAAATGATTTTTTTTAATTTTTTTAATTACATAATTATTAATAAACATATTTTCCCCTGCTTAGTAAAAGAAGGTTGTGATTTATTAGTATACCGCATTATTATTACTGTGATTATCCGCATTAGAACTACCTATTATAATTTGCGTATATATGTTTTGTACGAAAATTCGCTTTTTTTCCTAAGATCGGTTATAGAAAAGCCTCTATATTAAGAGGGTTGCGAAAACTTTTCAAACTATAATTCATTACAGCACGAATTTTTCATTTAGAAGTATGTTTATTTTAATAATCTTTAGAGTTAGATACCAGAAATTTGAAAAGAAATTATTTACCTTACATATGAGCAAACATCTGCATTACCGCGAAATGTAGAAAACTTAACAACCCACCTTTGCAGCAGTGTTGCCAGTTTGGCCTTTAATAAAAAAATTTCGCATTCATGCCAGAAATTCTGAAAGAATATTTTTTAGTTTAGAAATGGCTGTCGGTAAATAAAAAAAAGAATATTATAGGGATTTTCTGGTATGAATGAGAAATTTCGGAATTTAAAAAAAGGCCAAACTGACAACCCTGCTTAGTAGTTCCTCAACGTAACACTAGAGTTTGAGAACTAGTGATTTTAATTTAAAAGATAACATAAATAAACAAATAAATCTATAAAATTATGAATATAAAAACGAATAAATAAAGTATTTGTGACAAATTAAGAGTAAGTTAATTAATTTCCATTCAGCATAATTAATATATTAATAGTAACATTAATTAACGTACAGTTGTGGAAAAAAAAAGGTAAACACCCCTACTAACTCTGCAACAAATTATTGTAGAAGAAAGTTATTGGTACCAAACGATTGAAAATCAAGTCTACTTTTAAATGATATATGTAAAATTTGCTTAGGGGGCCATCTACATATCAAAACGAACCCAAATTTTTTTTTAAACAGCAATATCCGCGTTTGACATCACAAATAAATTCTAAACCCTTCAATTAGTCAAAATCCAAATTTCCATGAAATTCCTGCGATTAGTTTCCGAGAAATTAATTATTTTAAAATGAACCTATTTTAGGGACTGTATCCAATTTAAAATTCGGTACTCGATTGTTGAAATTCTACAGAATGACTATGTCACTTCTATTAATTTATTTCTTGCCAATCGTACCATTTCACACGCTTACTATGTTTCGACTATTGTCAACCCAAATGTTTCAATAAAATAACTAAAATATATGTTTTTCAAATTATGCTTTTCTGCACATCATAGGAGGCCCCTTAACCCTTTCCGGCACAGGCAATTTTTGTTGTAAAATGATGAAATGATTGACTGACACCGGAATTTTAAAACGACTTTTTTAGATATTAAAAACTTGTTATGTTACATATTGATTGCAAAAACAAAATTTTATTAAAATATTCTTGGTGCCGTCGTAAGTTTGGAATTAAAATTAGGTATCCCTACCCGGGCACACTGTGCCGGAAGGGTTAAACCATTATTTTGACGTGTTTTAATCATAGTTCGAATACTTGGAATAAAAATTTGAAAACGAGAATTTGCATAAAGCAGGACATAATAAATATAAAGCTATCAAAAAAATTGTAAGTTGCAATTAATATATTTTTTTTCGAATATTATTTTTGTAATTCATAACTTATATTATAATTTTTTTAATTACAAATGCAATGTATTTATATTTAGTTTTTTTAGTATTATAACCACAAAAAAATTGTCACATTAGGATTATAATTTCACGAGATATTAATAAAAATATGAAAATGTAATTTAACATTAGAAGCTCTAAATTTTGAAAGTTTATAATTCAAAACCTTATCATCCAAATGACTTGAAATTTCGTTTCTAAGCATAGTTTGAACCGAATATTTAAAATAAATTCTCAAAATTGGGTGTTGCATAGAAAGAAACAAAGTTTGGTCTGATTTTGATTTGTAGATTTGTAGATTGGCTTCTTAAGCAAATTTTACATACATCATTTAAAAGTAGACTATTTTCAATCGTTTACTACCAGTGAATTTCTTCCATTATAATTAGTTGCAGCGTTTGTATAGTGTGTTTACTTTTTAATCACGACTGTAAGTACTTCCGTAATGTAACTAAAAATTTGGGAACCACTGCTTTAACCGTTTCAGTGGCAAAGTACTTATGTTAATAAAATTTTGAAATCATTGAATGACACCGGAATTTAATAACATATTTATGTGAAAATATGTAAAAGTTTTTCTTTGCGTATAATTAATTATAAAAGCAAAATTTGATTTCAAAATTCGAGTGTCATTGTGGAGTTTTGGAATTAAGATTAAGGGGGATATGTTATGTCCCATCGCCCTTCAAGGGGTTAAAGGATAACATAAATAAACAAATAAATCGATAAAAGTTGTGAATATTAAAACAAGTAATTAAAGTATTAAGGTCAAATTAAGAGTAAGTTAATTCGTTTCCATTCAGCATAATTAATGTTTTAATAATAACATTTATTAACTTATAACAGTTTCGTTCCTTGTTTTACGCTTATGAAATGGACCATTGAAATCTTTTTAAATACAAGGTTTGCTAGAGGCATTTTTTCATTTATAATCTCTTTCATAAATGAATGATTCACGCATGTTTCAACTTCCATTTCACGAAACAGAAGGTGAATCGAACGTACTATTTAAAATTTATTTGATCCAGCAGAATTGTTTAAATGTCTGTAAAATGTGAAAGGAATAGTTGAGCGTTTAACAAAAGAATAGAAAGGTAAACTTTCCTTTGTCCTCTTAAAGTTTTCATTAAAATGTATCATTGATCTCGAATGAATTCTCAAGTTTTGTTAACCTTATTTTAATTAATAAACAAAATAATGGGGATATTATTGATAAAAATAAAAAAGATAAACTGGTTTGGACTTAAGGGGGAAATCTTAAATTTTTTATTATTTCACTACTTTAGAGAATCCCCTTCTCTCTTTTTTTAAAACCAAACCCTGGTTAACCCAGTGCAAATAATTTGATGTGCAATTGGGAGCTGTGGTATGTTTAGTACAAGTATATCGCATTATTTAAGGAAGGTTTTTTAATTATTTTTTTTTTTTTTTTTTTTACTAAAAACTATGCATAATGAAAAGTGTCTAGGACATTTGTCTCGGGAAAAAGGGAAAAAATATTAAGAGAGGTCATCCAATTTATTAAGTCACGCAAATTTCGTGTTTTTTACGTGTTTCGAAAATAGTATTTTTTTTTTTTTTTTTTTTTTTTACTACAAATTACGCATATTGAAAAGCGACTGAAAATATTTGTATCGATATAAAAAAAAAAACAAGAAAGAGAATAAAAACTATTAAGAGATCATCCAATTTATTACGTTACCCAAATTTTGAGTTTTTTACGTGTTTCAAAGAACGAATAAAATACACAGAATAAATTACGTGCAACACAAAGAAAAATTTTCGTGATTTTTTTTTTAACTAAAAATTATGCATATTGAAAAGGGAGTGAATGCACGCAATTAAAATCTCGAAATTAAAAGAGAAAAAAAGAAAAAGAAACGAACTATTAAGAGGTCATCCAATTAATTACGTCACACAAATTTCGTGTTTTTTACGCTTGTCGAAAGTAGTATTAAATATACAAAATAAAGTCCGTGTTATTTTTTAACTAAGAACTGTGTGTATTATTGAAAAGTGATTGAAAACATTTGTCTCGAAATAAAAACAATAAAAAGAAAAACTATTAAGAGGTCATCCAATTTATTACGCCATTGAAATTTCGTGTTTTTATCCCCCTCCCCCCCCCCGTAACTTAAAGGTTGTCATACCCGAGTCCTTTTATCATCGTTATAACAGAGTTCACCTGTATTATCCGTGCGCCGGCAAAGGTACTAATAATCATAATTAGAAACCCTAAAAAATCCTAAGTAATATTTATTTTGTTCAAATTTAAGTTTTTAACTTTACCTATACATAACCATATATAGTTAAATGTAAAACTTTATTATGATAACTAGAGGGCTCTGCCCCCTGCCAGCTACGCTCGCCAACCCCCGTTCAGACACCTCAGAATTTAAAATCACGCTAATTTGATCGGTTTTTAAAAGATTAGAGAAGATTGAATTAAAATGAAAAAAACCTATAGCGATCTCCCAGTAAACGAGTTTCCATACAATTCCCTTTGATTGCGAAAATTTAAGGCGAAATCAGTTGCTGTTAAGACATTCAATGGTTGAAATATTTACATTAAAATCACAGACAATACATAAAACAATTAAAATTATTACATAAAAACACTAAAAACATTTTAAAATTGGGACGTTTCGGATCATCACGATCCCTCCTCAGCCAATTATAAACGTTAAGTCAATACTATCAACAGTTACAAGAAAAACACAACAGAAAGTCATCAATTTCAGGTTACAGTTAAAATAAAATAGAATACTCGGCCGGCACAGATGCAGCTTCGTTAATCGCTAAATCCTTGGTTTTAGTATGCCAGGCCTCTAAAAACACGCTCCCTGAGTAATTGTTGCAGCCGGATCGGATCACAAAAGCTTTATTAAAATCTGGAAAATGGTCGGTTGCAATAGTATGCTGAACGATCTTTGAATTCAAATTTCTACATCTAAATGCCTGTTTATGCTCTTTAAGCCGTATTTCAAGTGTCCTGCTAGATTCACCAATATAAACCGCTTCACACTGCTCACACGGAATTTCGTAGACGATGTCTTTAAAATGCAGGATGGAATATCTATGTTTAAAATTACATAACAGATTTTTAAGAGGATTTTGGGGAATGAAAGATGTATGAATACCAACTGATTTCAAATAATGCGAAATCTTTTCAGAAATGCAGCTATAATAAGGTATGCTTGCGTAAACATTTGATTTTGTACGCTGGAAAGGTGGAGGGGTATTCATGTCTGCAAGGAGAATTTCTCTGAGAATTCGAAGGCACAATCTTAATGGGTAACCATTTAGCTGTAAATCAATTAAGATTTTTTGTTTTTCTATGTTGAAAAGCTCCTCAGTACTGCAATAACGCAAAGCTCTAGCAAACAAGGTTCTAATAACTGCAATTTTATGGGATTTGGGGGATTCTGAATTAAAATTTAAATACTGTCCAGTGAATGTTGGTTTTCTATAGACTGTGGTTACAAGGGTTTGGGAAGTGGAACCAGAACTTCTACGAATCAATATATCTAAAAAGGGGAGCTGTTGGTCAGTTTCATATTCGATTGTAAATTGTATAGAACCACAAATTGAATTTGCATGCGTTAAAATAACCGGGAGGTCATGAAACTCAGCAACGAGGAAAACATCATCCACGTACCTACGCCAAATTTTAATTAAACAACCAGTAATATGAAAAATCTTTGTTTCTATATATTGCATAACGATTTCAGCAAGAATAACAGACAATGGTGACCCCATTGGAGTACCAATTATTTGCCTATAATACCTTTCATTAAAAATAAAGCAATTCGATGACATACAAAACTGAAAAAGTCTCAAAAATGTGCTCTTATCAATAACAGAATTCAAATTTACATTGTCAACAGGCCAGATTTCATCAATAACTGTATAAGCATACTCAATTGGAATTGAAGTAAAAAGACTCACGACATCAAATGAGGCCATCACACAATCGAGAGGGAACTCAAAAATTTTAAGGTCGTTAAGAAAAGTGAGGGGGGAATTCAAACTGTATGGAGAATTTAAAGATAATGGCTTTAAAAGGGACGAAAGATATTTTGAAAGATTATAAATAGTCGAACGCGTAAAGTCAATAATCGGACGTAAAGGAATACCCTCTTGTGAATTTTCGGTAGCCCATAAAAATTAGTGACAGTACCAGTATAACAACGAAGATATTTAGCAGTAGGTTCAGACAGTTTATTGGACTTGGATAACTCAGAAATCAAATTGTTAAGGTTTCTCTGTATTGTCAGCGTTAAGTCTTTATTAACAGGTAAATAAGTAAGAGTATTATTCAAAAGTTCCATTGCTTTATCAATATAATCCACCTTATTAAGCACCACTATGACACGGCCCTTATCAGCTTTTGCGATAACAATCGACTTATCAGCCGAAATATTTTTAATTAATTTACTGTAATACTCAAAATTAGTAGGTTGCTTATAATCACTCTTCAACATTAATTTTGTAACTTTAGTTCGTACTTGATGTTGCACTGAAGAAGGCTGTTTAACTAATGCAGATTCAACTGCAGAGAGGAGGCCAGGTGTGTCAATTACAGAAGAACCAATAGAGAAATTCAAACCGTGATTAAGCAGCGCCAGTTCACTATCGGAGAAAGTACGCGATGACAAATTCAATAACCAGGAGGAACCATTGACACTCTTTCTCGAAGAATCAGAGTTACCGTAAGATGACACAAGTTTTTCATACTTAGCGTTATGCTTCAATTTCAATTTCTGTATCAACGATTCATTTACTGACGAAAGATAAGATAGAACAAGCAGGCAATCAGCAGGACGAATAGTCGAAAAAACAGATTGAAGATAAATATGGAGTAGTCTTTTAGAAGACTTCAAAACACCATAGCTCAGAGACAAGGCCGCAGAAATAAACTTAAAACTTGTAGAAACAGCATTTTTCTTTCCAAAAACCGAATTAACTAAAGGTTTAACCACAAATGACCTTGGAATAACTCGAGATCTTTTACAACGTAAAAGAAAGTTTTGTTGCGATTTAATACGAATAATCCTTGAAGACAATCTGATGCTCTTTCTCAGTCGATACATGACCAACGATCCGTAATTTTCAATTATATAAGCAAAAATATTACGTCTGAATTCCATCTTTAAAATATTTACATTAAAATCACAGACAATACATAAAACAATTAAAATTATTACATAAAAATTTTAATTGTTTTATGTATTGTCTGTGATTTTAATGTAAATATTTTAAAGATGGAATTCAGACGTAATATTTTTGCTTATATAATTGAAAATTACGGATCGTTGGCCATGTATCGACTGAGAAAGAGCATCAGATTGTCTTCAAGGATTATTCGTATTAAATCGCAACAAAACTTTCTTTTACGTTGTAAAAGGTCTCGAGTTATTCCAAGGTCATTTGTGGTTAAACCTTTAGTTAATTCGGTTTTTGGAAAGAAAATTGCTGTTTCTACAAGTTTTAAGTTTATTTCTGCGGCCTTGTCTCTGAGCTATGGTGTTTTGAAGTCTTCTGAAAAACTACTCCATATTTATCTTCAATCTGTTTTTTCGACTATTCGTCCTGCTGATTGCCTGCTTGTTCTATCTTATCTTTCGTCAGTAAATGAATCGTTGATACAGAAATTGAAATTGAAGCATAACGCTAAGTATGAAAAACTTGTGTCATCTTACGGTAACTCTGATTCTTCGAGAAAGAGTGTCAATGGTTCCTCCTGGTTATTGAATTTGTCATCGCGTACTTTCTCCGATAGTGAACTGGCGCTGCTTAATCACGGTTTGAATTTCTCTATTGGTTCTTCTGTAATTGACACACCTGGCCTCCTCTCTGCAGTTGAATCTGCATTAGTTAAACAGCCTTCTTCAGTGCAACATCAAGTACGAACTAAAGTTACAAAATTAATGTTGAAGAGTGATTATAAGCAACCTACTAATTTTGAGTATTACAGTAAATTAATTAAAAATATTTCGGCTGATAAGTCGATTGTTATCGCAAAAGCTGATAAGGGCCGTGTCACAGTGGTGCTTAATAAGGTGGATTATATTGATAAAGCAATGGAACTTTTGAATAATACTCTTACTTATTTACCTGTTAATAAAGACTTAACGCTGACAATACAGAGAAACCTTAACAATTTGATTTCTGAGTTATCCAAGTCCAATAAACTGTCTGAACCTACTGCTAAATATCTTCGTTGTTATACTGGTACTGTCACTAATTTTTATGGGCTACCGAAAATTCACAAAGAGGGTATTCCTTTACGTCCGATTATTGACTTTACGCGTTCGACTATTTATAATCTTTCAAAATATCTTTCGTCCCTTTTAAAGCCATTATCTTTAAATTCTCCATACAGTTTGAATTCCCCCCCTCACTTTTCTTAACGACCTTAAAATTTTTGAGTTCCCTCTCGATTGTGTGATGGCCTCATTTGATGTCGTGAGTCTTTTTACTTCAATTCCAATTGAGTATGCTTATACAGTTATTGATGAAATCTGGCCTGTTGACAATGTAAATTTGAATTCTGTTATTGATAAGAGCACATTTTTGAGACTTTTTCAGTTTTGTATGTCATCGAATTGCTTTATTTTTAATGAAAGGTATTATAGGCAAATAAATGGTTCTCCAATGGGTTCACCATTGTCTGTTATTCTTGCTGAAATCGTTATGCAATATATAGAAACAAAGATTTTTCATATTACTGGTTGTTTAATTAAAATTTGGCGTAGGTACGTGGATGATGTTTTCCTCGTTGCTGAGTTTCATGACCTCCCGGTTATTTTAACGCATGCAAATTCAATTTGTGGTTCTATACAATTTACAATCGAATATGAAACTGACCAACAGCTCCCCTTTTTAGATATATTGATTCGTAGAAGTTCTGGTTCCACTTCCCAAACCCTTGTAACCACAGTCTATAGAAAACCAACATTCACTGGACAGTATTTAAATTTTAATTCAGAATCCCCCAAATCCCATAAAATTGCAGTTATTAGAACCTTGTTTGCTAGAGCTTTGCGTTATTGCAGTACTGAGGAGCTTTTCAACATGGAAAAACAAAAAATCTTAATTGATTTACAGCTGGGGGAAATGTTGGGAGTTGAAACATTTTCTGCACCCCTGGTCTGTTCTATCTACATATGCATATATTTCTTTTCTAATGAAAATGTTTGCTAGAGCTTTGCAACCGACCATTTTCCAGATTTTAATAAAGCTTTTGTGATCCGACCCGGCTGCAACAATTACGCAGGGGGAGTGTTTTTAGAGGCCTGGCATACTAAAAACAAGGATTTAGCGATTAACGAAGCTGCATCTGTGCCGGCCGAGTATTCTATTTTATTTTAACTGTAACCTGAAATTGATGACTTTCTGTTGTGTTTTTCTTGTAACTGTTGATAGTATTGACTTAACGTTTATAATTGGCTGAGGAGGGATCGTCATGATCCGAAACGTCCCAATTTTAATATGTTTTTAGTGTTTTTATGTAATAATTTTAATTGTTTTATGTATTGTCTGTGATTTTAATGTAAATATTTTAAAGATTGAATTCAGACGTAATGTTTTTGCTTATATAATTCAATGGTTGTTTTCGTGTTTGATTAAAGAAGGTCAGTTAAGCATTTGAAAAGAAGCTAAAATAAAATGGATTAAGTAAACAGAGTCTTTGCCGACCGGTACTTTTTAACAGCGTTATAAAACGATTGACAGAATACAATTTACTACAATAACTACAATTTACTGCTTTAAATCCTTCAAGGGCGGTAGTTCATTTTTGAACCACTTAATTTTAATTCTTAAATGCCAAATTGGCACCAGAATATTGGAATGAAAAATTTCCTTTCATTAAGTAAGTGAACAAAAGCATTTTCGTATTTCGAAATTTGCTTGTCAATTCCGATGCCATTCACTGATTTCAACATTTTACGAATAGAAGTACCTTGCTCCTGAAAGGGTTAAACGCATATTAATGTATTTATTATTTTAAAGTTTCCTTTCTCTTTTAATATTCATGTGTAACTACAATTTTCTAGATATAATTTTCAATATTTTCCTGCTTTTAACTCATCCTCATTTAATAGTAATTTTAAAGTTTTTTTTTTCTGTTTTTAATAGGCATATGTAAGTAAATTTGTAATCATTAGAAATATTATTCTTTGCACTGTTTTTAGAATTGGAAACAATCTCTATTATAATAACCTAAGTCATGCGACTATCATCAACAGTTCTTTCGCTTTTCATAAGAAAGGTTTCCATTTTGATTAAAGAATCAAAGTTATTTTTTCGAAAAAAACTACATAAAAGTTGCCATGATAGCAAAGAATTCTTGGTACTTTTATGTTAGCCGGGCTCAAATCTCGCCAATAGCTTTTTTTAGTATTCTTCCGTTATACGGACACCATGCCGAAATGTATGCTAATGCGCCAATTATTTCAACCCTGATCGCGAAAAGGATTTTTATAGTAAAACATGCGAAACATTGTGATTTGCTATTATTTGCTATACTTTATTGTATAACAGTTATTTGTTCATTTATTTTAAGTATATATTTGTGATTTAGTAAAATAGTTCATAAAAGTCTGTAGTTTCCAAATGTTATATTTTTAAAAGACTCACTTTACTATCGACAGTGTTTTTTTTCTTTTTCAAAAGTTTCAATTCACATGATTTTCATTTTGCCCCAACTATTACGCTTGGCGACAATGGTGTCCGTAAACGGAAAAGTACCCTTTTTTTTAACTCGTAAGTTAGCATTTTTTTATTTTTTGAGTGGTAAATTAAAACGGTACTACTTGGTTATCCCACTGACCAAAAATAAATTGCCAGACATTAAGATTAAACGATAATAATGGTTGATCGAAAATGTAACATTCACTTGACTGTAAGGAAGTTACACGTGTATACGCCATCAAGTGATTTTTATTTCGACGCTTTATTTGTATTTCAATTTTTATACTAATTTATTTGTTTTTTCGTTATTTTAAAAAAAAAATTACGTCAACTTGTATAATTTGGCGAATGGTTTGGCGATTTACATAATTTGGCGATATTGGTCATTTGCTTTGAATCTGAAATTAAATGTTATGATTTGTTGCTTAATATTTAACAGAGATGTCATATAAACACCGGGTTTGGCGTGATTTTTTTTTCTTACGACAATTTGGCGAAAATCTCGTTTTCGAGTACCAGTTATATATGTATTTTTAAATTATTTTTCTATTATTTTTAAAATGAAATAACAATAAAAAAAAATTAATTAATAACTATAGAACAAAGCAATTTATAACATTTTTTTCTTAAATAAAAAGAAAATAAATGTAAATAAACATTTATTGATGAATAAGCAACAATAGCCGGGTTACCATGTCAGGCAACATAACGCCATTGTGGCGCCAATTAGGTACGCCGGTACGTATATGACATATGAGCCTAATATTTTTCTTTTCGTTTCGCTTAAAAAAAAGAAAGAAGTGTAAGCCATTAATTTTAAATGTTTTTTTTTTTCTTAATGAAAATTTTGTATTAAATAAAATGATAACGAAATAAAAAAAAGCATTGTTCTTAGCATAGATTTAAGGGAGGCCAAACTTGGTCGCCAAATTAGTTTAAAATTATAACCTTTTTTGAAATGCGAAAAAAAATACCTGTTATGATTGAAATTTGAGTTGCCATCATTAGAAAAATGTATATAAAATTAGAAAAACATTAATATTTCAAAAACTAATTCGAATTTAAAAATTCTAATACCAGTTTTGAAATCTGCAGATCAATATTGATTTTTGGTGTTAATTTCATCCCAAAGTATTGCATATTTTAGGAGAAACCGCCGTGAAACATAATCAGTTGTTTAATCAGTCGATTCATACTTCCGTTTCATAAATTCGTTTCATTAGGATTTTATATATATAGGGTAGATATTGAGACAAAAAAGAATGTAATATTTTACTATTTAAATATGTGTCAAAACTGTTTCCAAGAATTGTGAAGGAACAAATAAAGATTTTTATAATGAATGTTCTGATGCGGAGAAACAGAAAGATTGATAAATATAAAAATGAAAATGATTTTCTAAAAACATGATTTTCTCTTTTATAAGCATTCAATGTTCATCTTGAAAATAGAGCCAATTGGTATTTTTGTGTAAAAATTTTCTTTATAATACATTAATTCGTCCTGGGAACGAAACTCGATTATGAAAAAAATTAATTTTTTTTTAGGGTTGATAAAATGCGCAAACAAGTGAATTTATTAAAAAATATAAAATATTTGTTCTGTTTCTTTTTAAGATATGGCAACGAGAAAAAAAATAATGTGAAACGTTATTTAAACTATCGTATTAGGCGAAATGAATATCTCCAACTGAGCGAAAAAAATGCCCAGGCTGGGAATCGAACCCAGATCCTTGGCTTACAAGGAAAGGAGTTGGAAATATTCAGTTCGTATGATAACTTTACCAAACAGTTTGCTTCTGTTAAAATAATAGTTAATCTACGTATCCATCATTTATATGGAGTTCCTTTACCTGCGGTTTATTCTGTTGAGCTGTTTACATGACAGACCAGATGTCACTACCAATAAGGTTTTCTGAGCGAAATATGCTGGCTGGTTGTCGGCCCAGTTAGCTTAAACGGTAAAGCATTTACTTGTAAGCCAAAGATCTGAGTTCGATTCCCAGCCTGGGCATTTTTCGCTCAGTTGGAAATATTCAATTCGTATGATAACTTTACCAATCAGTTTGGTTGTGTTAAAATGATAGTTTATCTACGCATCCATCATTTATATGGAGTTCCTTTACCTGCGGTTTGTTCTGTTGAGCTGTCTACATGACAGACCAGATGCGACTACCAATAAGGTTATCTGAGCGAAATATGCTGGATGGTTGTCGGCCCAGTTAGCTTAAACGGTAAAGCATTGGCCTTGCAAGCCAAGGATCTGGGTTGGATTCTCAGTCTGGGCATTTTTTCGCTCAGTTGGAAATATTCAATTCGTATAACTTTACCAATCAGTTTGATTGTATTGAAATAATAGTTTATCCTATTAGGATTTCAAAAATTAATTCTGAGCGCACGATCATAAATTAATTAATATTTTATTCTAATTTAACGTTTTAAATATACCTATAGATAACCAAGAGATGTTTAACACCAGAACGTAAAATATTTTTATAACACTTGAGTAAAATTTGCGGTCGTTCTAGTGTTAACACCTTAACTGTTTCTTTTTTTTTTCTTTTTTTTTTTTGGACACCATAAATTTAAAACAGGGAACCAACACCACTTTTGAAGTACAGAAATATTTGGCTTAAATAATCGAGAAAAGTCTGCCAATGAATGAACCGAATATTACAGGTAAAAATAAGTGGTGCCAAAAAGCTTTTAGTAACGAAGCAAATTAACTTTTCTTGCCCGAACTCAATTCGGGCAAAACAGTTAAGTGGTTAAGATATGGAAACGAGATGAGTTACATGGAAAACTTTATTATGATAATATTACTAGTGAAAAAAGAATGTAATATTTTACTCTTTAAATATGTGTCAAAACTGTTTCGAAGAATTTTGAAGGAACAAATAAAGATTTTTATATTGAATGCTGTGATGCGGAAAAACGGAAAGATTGATAAATATAAAAATGAAAATGATTTTCTAAAAACAGTCTTTTATAGGCATTCAATGTTCATCTTGAAAATCACGCCTAGTAGCTTTTTGACTACAATTCACGTTTTTTCGCAATTTTTTTTTCTTTTTTTTTTTACAATGCATTAATTTGGCGTGGATTGATTATGAAAAATTCACTGTTATTCTTAAGCTTGATAAAAAGCGCAAGCAGGTGAATTTATTAAAGTATATAAAATATTTGCTCTGTTTCTTTTTAACACTTTCCAACAAAGTTGAAAAGTGTTTATGCATTCGGTTTGTCTGTCCGTCCGCCCACGCTCTAACTCCCATAAATATACTCCGATTTTCATGCAATTGATAAAGGTTACTTAGGGTGATCAAACCATGTTTGGTATATGAAGTATATAGGATTAATAGTTCAATTACAGGGGCGCTCAAAAGAATTCCATTACATTATGGTATATGGGGAAAATCGTTTGCAGGGTATTTTAATGACATTACGCTATTTCAAATGTATTGAAACAGATATAAATCACTGCATTTCACTACGATCACGTTAGAACAGGGAATTCATAGCATTTTTTAATTCATTTACAGGGACACACAAAGTAAGTCGATTAAAATACTGTCTTTGAGTAATAATTGCTGGAGTGTACGTTTTAAAATTCGGTATGAGCTTTTAAATTTAACTAATTTTTTGCATGTTACTCGTTATATATAAATTCTATACCTCATATACAGGGCTGCACAAAAGTATTCACGTACCATTCTCCTTATTAGAGGAAATTACTGAAGGGGAATTTTCAACTGAAGTATGTGTATTTCTTAAGTGAACTAACTTTTGGAATGCATATAAATCAGACTTTGATTTATTTATATATAGTTAATAGATGTAGTTAATAGATGGATGTAGTTAATATATACACAACTATATATCATATACAGGGCTGCTCAAAGAATTCCAATCATTTTCCTATTGTAGATCAGAACAGTTGAAATTTGGTTTTCATATGTGTTATGCGTTTCCATATGGTTGAATTAGACATAATATTTTAACTTATTAAACGGTGTAGTTATATTACATTATTCTGAATGTTTTGGAAAGTGTTTAATAATTTATCCTTGACGCATGAATTTTCTTTCTTGTTTAAGATATGGCAACGAGAAAGAATAAAAATGAAACGTTATTTAAACTATCTATTTAGGGATTAACATTAGAAAGCGCGCGAGCAGTCATTTTGACTGCTAACAAATGAATATATCTCTGTTCGAGCCAGAATTTGTTTTATAAGACTAGTTTAAAAGATACAAAGGAAAAAAAAAAACTATTTAAATAGATAAGTTAATAATTTAAAATTAAAATTCTGGTGTGTAATATTTTTCTAAAATTTGAGTAAAATTCTCGGTCTTTCTAGTGTTAAAAACACTTACGATACTCATCAGCGTACAGCATATATAAAAGCTATATCAAATATACATTAAAAATACACCCAACGTTTCAGACTCTTTCTAATGAGCCATCATCAGATCATCAGGGGGAGTTCTTGACATCTACGGAGCTAAGTTGCGCACAACACAGTCACTGTCGCAAACATCAAACTGAAAACATTTCTGAAAAGATCATTAAACATAAAAAAACAATATTGCATCGGATATGGCGCCATCTATTGGTTAGCTATAACATCATTATCAAAGCTAGGAATAACTGAATTTAACTTTACAAATGTATTTCTTTCAACATTTAACCAAACATTAGAAACTTGAAATGAGATATTGTCATTACAAAATTTGCTTTTCCTCAGACTAATTTCTACAGATTATCTTATAAGGGCCTGAAGAGGGTTGGAATATATAGAAATAATTTTTACATCATCGAAAAGAATTGTCTTAATGATGCCTTTAAACGCTAATCTAGATAGAGCTGTAGGCTTTCTGCTGAATTTTAAATCCCTTTTATGTTCTTTAATTCTTTCAAACAGACAACCTAAACGCATAAACAGCCAACGCATAAAAGGGGTTTAAAATTTAATAGACAGTCTACAGCTCTATCTAGCGTTTAAAGGCGTAAAATGTGCATTTAATATAGATTTTATGTATTATAGTTAGTATGATGTACGCTGATGAGTATCGTAAGTGTTTTTAATCATTAAATTTGACAGCGTAAATCCAAGATTTTATTGTATCTTTTTAGGATTTCAAAAATGAATTCTCAACGTATGATCGTAAATTAATTAATTCAGTGTTTCCGTAACGAAACAAGTTGGAAATGTCAAATCTTCACCAAATAAAAGGAAAACTCTCCAAGTTGCATAGCTGTTCAGTGCAGTGAGATGTGGCCTCCATTTGAAACAGAGAATCACAGACATTATTCACTCTGTTACACCAGACGTCCTTAAGGCTGTTCTCAAATAAAAAAGGGCAACTTCCTGACATAAGTTTTAATTTATTTTTGTTCGAAAATGCATGAAAATAGCTGGTGTTGATGTTCAGAAACTATGGCATAGAGCTGTTTTTTTCATTTTTTTGCAAACCCAATAGATCTTTCAGAAAATAGTGTCAAAATGGACGTTTTGAACCGAATTTCCGCGCGAAAGTAGAAAAATCACTAAAGAGCGGGCGAAAAACGGGTTTGTCACGTGATCGAAATTGCTTATAACTCAATGGGTAATTGATTGATCAAAAAATGAAAGAAAACAGTTCAATCCCAAATCGCTTCCATGGCCAATTTTACATCTTTCCGTTAAAAAATGAGTTTGTAAATGTGTCAGAACGTTTTGCACTCGTTGAGCAGAGGAGTTAAGAACAGCCTTAACTGAGTGTGGAAAGAACTTGAATGTCATTTAGATGTGTGTAGGGCAACAAATTGGAGGCCACATCAAACTGCACTGAAAATGTATGTAACTTGGAGAGTTTTTCTTTTATTTGGTGAAGATTTCCCATTTCCATCTTGTTTCGTTGATTTCCTGTGACCGGTAAAAAGTGCACCATGACTTTACGGACACACTGTATTAACCTATTTATAGGTGCCAACCTCAAACTAATCTTCCGAAATACTTGCGTTAATTTGACCCTGGTTTAATACGTTTCGAACGAGAAATTTTTTAAAGAAATGAAATTAAATATGTTCCATGTAGAAACCTAGAATTAAATAAATAAGCTTTCATGAAATAAATTTTCTGGTTCGAAATGTGGTTAACCGGGATCAAATTAATCCAGACATTATGGAAGATTAGTGAAAGGTTGCAGCTATGCCTATTAATTGAGAAAAGCGTATTTTTTATTTTACATTCCAAAAAATCATCACAAATGCTGGGAGTTTGAAGCGGAAGGCTACATTTTTCTAGTTCTGAACTCATTTTATTGTTTTTTTTGTTTGCATTCTTTATTTTAGGCAAGTGGTACAATTTCTTGATTATAGCTAAATAGCTAAATAAGTAACATTATAATTATTTCCCCTTTTGTTGTTTGATCAGTGTGAAAAAACTTATTAAATGATTTTGTGTGTTTGAAAACGCTAAGTCGTGTAGATTACGTGCCAGGCAACAGTTTTTGAAATAATGTCATTCCGGTCAAAGTGGCCACAAAAAGGTCGGGTAGAATGGCTAGATGGCTACTTTGCCCGGAAACAATTTTTTATTCATTGTTCATAACAAAATACTACTAAAAAGCATTTTCTTTGAAAGAAAGAAGACAGGCCTGTGCAATAACTTCTGCAAAGAAAGTCTTATTCCCGACATTTTGCATGTCTGCTGGGGGCACTTGCATTCCTTCATTCGTCATATTGATAGTAATTACTGTTTACTTTATCTTGTAACGATTTAATACTTAAAATATTACAAAACATAATATTTATTAGCCCCCGGTATGCTATTTCTTTCTCCCAGCAAATAAAGTGTTGTTTCTAAAAAAATAACGTTGCGTTGTATAAGCCAGCCGTAAAACAAAGCAGATGTATCATTGTACTGTTAAGTACTCTGTTGTAATTTTTTAAACTTCTAAGCATCGCACATTTTCAATGTTTATACCGTCGTATTGGGAAAGAAAAGTACTTTCAAATGCAATTTGTTTGAAAACTGCATCTCAATTTATTTTTCAGATATTAATTTCTTTGTAGTTTTTAGTGCCATTTGTTTAATTTTGTCAACTCAAGTGCTCCATGTCTCTAGAGAGTAAAGAAAAAATAGTTTGAAAATACCAATTATATCTTTTGGTTACCATTTCCCCATAAAAACTGAAAAAAATGTGCTTAAAATGCGTGCTATTTTGAAAAAAATATAAATGAATGATTTCTAAGAATACATGGAGTTATTATAAACTAAATTTGATTTTAAGTATCTACATTAATGTTACAAACAAATGAAGTAAAAGCGTGTGTTTTAAGTCTTAAAGCTGAAATATGTTTTGTACTACAGTAGAGTCCCGATTATCCGAGTACCGCTTAACCGAGTTCTTTTCTTTTGATGGACTGGTGGCTTCTATTATTATGAAAAAGCTGTTATATATATATAACAGCCGCAGTCGTAAAAAGTTAGAACTCTGGTTTTCTGGTCAGAATGAGAAAAAAATATAGCCATAATTAAAAAAAAAAAAAAAAAAAAAAAAAAACCTAACTTTTTACGGCTGCTCTTTCATCTTCAACTAACACTTCATTTATAACAGCTGTTTCATAATAATGGAAGCCATCAATCCATCAGAAGAAAATTATCCATTCCAAAGGTATAAGCTCGATTGAAAAAAACTATGAACTAAAGAATAAATTAAGTGAAAATTTATATTTCATCTCCTTAGTCGGCGCCGATTTGTGTAAATCCGGTTTATCCGAGTTTTTTGCTTATCTGAGGCGAGCTTGGTCCATATTAATTCGGATAATCGGGACTCTACTGTATCTATATTTATATACATGTATATCTTTTTTTCATCGGGAGCGACACTAAATTCTGAAAAAGCAGAATTCCTGTTATCTAGTTCTTAATGTGTGTTACTTCAGCTTGTATTGATTAAATATATACCCTGAAAATGTGATTTTTTCATTCTGTCCCGCCCATATGGACAAAGTGGCCATTTTGTAGATTTTTTTTTTTTTTTTAAGTAACGGACACATTTCGAAAAAAAAATTAAAATAGCTATTGAAACTAAAGTTATTATAGTTACTATTGGTATCCGTTTCTACAACTTTACTGATTAAAAAAGTATCATAAAAAATTTATCAAAACTTAGTACGTCGTTATTTTACCCTTCCTTCCCCTACAATTGTACGAATTACAGAGAGGATTTAAGCGATTTATCACCTGCGGCGGTTTAATGTAAAAATGCTTTAAAATGAACCTCTTGAGCTCTGTGATGTAGCGTATGTCATGCTATTTTGGTCATTTCCACCGGCCCCTGAATACTAGGCATGAGCGCTGACATAAAAATGGCGGCTGCCGAAGGACGATTTTTTTAAAATCATGTACGGTCCCTTAAATTTTGGCACCAGTATTTTATAAAAGATTTCTTTGACTTGTTCAATCTCAGAAAAATGAAGCGGAAAAACTTCCAAAAAAAAAAAAAAAAACAAAAAAACAAAATTCAAGGGACCATACACACGCCGAAAACAATCTGCCTTCGTCAGCCGCCATTTTTATGTCAGCACTCACGCCTAGTATTCAGGGGGCGGTGTCATTTCTGACAATGACGTACGCAGCGTATCCACAACCAAATAGTGCTGAACAAGACGCTGTATATTTTCGAATGTAATAGGCAGTATGTAGGGGAGGTAGGAGAGGTATGATACACTTTTTTTTACTAATTTTTTACAACCTTTAGATACCTATTTTTAAACAAATTTTTCGTGTTTTCTTATAAAGTGACCTTTTATTCATTTATTAAAAATATTGTGAATTTAAAAAATAATCATTCAAAAAATATATCCCAATTATTGTGAATGGTTACTACTGTATCAAATCTCCCCATTGCTGGGGAGGATTGATACACTAGCAAGGGAGGTTTGATACATTGTTATGTAAATTGAAAAAAAAAAGTGCAGACAATTCAATTTATGTGTCATACAATTTTTTAAGATAAATCTTGAAATATTTAAGTAAAATTTAAAAAGAAATGACATTGACATATTTTTGTTTCAGAAACGTTTTTTACAAAAATATTTAAACAATTGCTACTATTTAAACAATTCTATTAACACACTTTTTAGAAAATAAATAATGAAAAAAACCCCTAGAGATCTTGCTGCAAAGAAAAATGAAGTGAACATTGCTGATTTACAAACAATTTAACATCAATTTAGCCAATTTAAGATTTCTTTAACCCTTTCAGGACAAAGCATTTGCAATGCTAAAGTGTTGAATAAATGAATGGCACCGGAATTTGCCGACAAATTCAATTGGAAATATGAAAAGGGCTATATTTCACTTTGATATTATATGAAAAATATTTTACCAAAATGCCGGTGCCAATGTGACGTTTGGGAATTAAAATTAAGTGGTTTCATAAACATACCACCATCCCTGAAATGGCTAACAGAAAAACTAATAACTCATCATTTTGGTAAGTAAAATCGGATGGATTTAATGTTTTTTTAATTTGCCCTTCGTCAATTATAGAAACATCTTCCCTTTCAGGCCATTTAAACATTTTCCTTCTACATGACGAGCAAAGCGAACTAACCATCTATCATCGCACTGCTTTTCTATGTAACCTGCATAATGTCTATGAATAGTCTTTTTGTTCTTCCTTACCAATTTCAGTAGCTCTTGCTGTAAAACAATAATGAATATTACAGTCCTATATTAGTTTACAACTTAAAAAAAAACTATTAAATTTCAAATATACAAGTGTATCATTTCTCCCCAGCACTAATGTATCATTTCTCCCTATCATGCCTTATTGGATATTCAATCACTTTGTATAAATGCAGTTGCAAAATGCCAATCAGCTTTCTGGTAAAACTCACCCTAACAATGTGCTTGACAAATAAAAAAAATTACAAGATATTATCTTCAGAATAATAAGAGTTATGAAAGAAAATCAGTATTTAAAAAAATTTACATTGACATTCCAAAAGTCTTCAAAATTAAAAGAAAAAAAAAACGCTGTCAGTTCTTCACTGCTAAGTCCAGCTAATGATGGCCTCTGCTAATAAAAGAAGACTTTACATCTGTTACAATGGCTGTTAATGCATAGGTGCCAAGCTCGCACTAATCTTCCGTAATGCATGGATTAATTTAACCCAGTTTAACAAAATTTCGAACCAGAAAAATTATTTGATGAATCTTTATTTATTTAATTCCAGTTTTCTACGCGGAACTTATTTAATTTCATCTCTGAGAAAATATTCTGGTACGAAATGTATTAAACCAGGGTTAAATTAACCCACATATTACGGAGGATTAGTGACAACTTGGCACCTCTGTTAATGCCATTTGTTGAGAAAAATTGTTAATGTATCAACCCTCCCTATGTGTCAAACGTCCCCACTTCCCCTACGGTTTCACTTACCGAAATATTGCGTACTTTTTTCGCTTTTTATGATGTCATTGTATATTTCACTCAAAGCAAGGTAAGTCTAGTGAATATTTCTTAAGGGGGACTTAACCCTTTCCGGCTCGGAATAATTATGTTTATAAACTGATGAAATGATGGATTGACACCGGAATTTATAAAAGAATTTATTTGAAAATATAAATTTGCGTATTTTCAAGTGCATTATAAAAGGAAAATTTTAATTAAATATTCTGGATTACAGTAAAATAAAAATTAGGTGTCCTTTTTTTAAGGACACCGCCCGCGAAAGGGTTAAAAAAGGACTCTAAAAGCTTCAAAACCTTCAAGTATTTTTAAATATATATATATATATACATAGTAAAGAGTAATTATTTTTTAACACTTTAAAACAAAATAAAAGGCACTCTTAATAGTTTTAAATATAGAATATTTTCAAAGGGAAAATTTTAAAGTCATTTTTCTCAAAGTACGATTTTTGGGCTATTGCGAGCAAGGAAGTTGAAAAACTTTTCTGTATATATTTATAAAATTTTTAAGATATACAAGGCGATTGTAAATGAATATCCCAACTTTACAGGGCTATTGAAAGAAAACGAAAAAAATGTAAAACCCTCTTGTTAATTGGAAATGAAAAATAACAGTTGAAAGTTTAAATTCAGCACAGTTGTAAGTGTTCAATGGGAGACCCTCCAGAAACACGAACGATATCGAGGTGGTACGATAACTCATCCCACACTCCCCCCCCCCCCTCCCCTTTCAGCATGCCCTGTGTGACACTCTGAATGGCTGCAGATGTGCGTGTCCTAAGTTTTTCAACATCAGTCGGTAGATGTTGAACCGACACCTGATATTTGATGGGGCCCCACAAAAAAATCATGCTGAGAAAAATGTGGGATGAGTTATCGTGCCGCCTCGAAATAGTTCGTGTTTCTGGGAGGGCTCACACTTATAACTGTGTTGAATTTAAACTTTCAACTGTTATTTTTTTTTTATTTCTGATGAACAACAAGGTTGTACTTTTTTTTGTTGTTTTTTTAATAGCCCTGTAAAGTTGGAATATTCATTTATAATCACCCTGTATAGTACATGATAAGCTCTATAAAGTGACCATAACAGTGGTGGAAAATTGGCGCAGAGGTGGAGCCTATTGACACCACTAAATTTTTATGGTATTATTCTGTTTAATAAAAACTCAGAAAATTGATCATTAGATAAGAGGCAAAATACTACTAAAATTTTGTGGTGTCAATAGGCTCCACCTCTGCGCCAATTTTCCACCACTGCCCTAAGTTTTAATCGTTTTTCTTGAAAAAATATTTTTTTCTTCATGTTATATTGCTAAAGTTTTGAAAATTTTATATAAAATACAGTTTAGTTTTTAAAACAGAAAAATGCTATAGGGGAGACAAGGGTGCATTGACCCACTTTTTATGAAATGTTTTTATTATTATTATTATTATTATTATTATTATTATTATTATATTGAACATAGAAAAAAGTTTTATGTATCATTTTATTAGTTATACAATGAGTTATCAAAATAAAATTTCTACATAAGTATAATAAAGAAATTTGAAAAATGATTGATTTCAATCATGAGAAAATAATGGGTCAAGGCTCCCCACATATGGGAGGGTTGACCCACTTTATGGGAGGCTTGACCCACTTTGTTTTATATTGAAAAATTTGTGAAGAAAAATTAAATCAGTTTAAAAAAAAGCAAAATAACTTTATGTTACATGCTTTAATTATTAGAAAAAAATATTTTTGAAACTATGATGCTTAAACAAACCTGTTTAGACGCAATCGCAAGTCAGAGGAGAAAAAATTTGTTTTAAACAAGATTTTGTCTGAGCAGGTGTAATTTTACAGCAGGGAAAATGAAATATTAACATTTAAGACAGTATTCCGTTAGAGACAGGTTCCGTTTTCATAGGGTTTTATATATTATTATGTCCGGATTTAGGAGCCACTGTCCCGCTTCTTTTTGTCTCCTTGTCCTACTTTTTGTGACACTCGACCTGGCAACTATAGTTGTCACATAGTTTGGCTTCATCTCACTGTATTCTTCCTTGTGAAATTTGTCTACAAACCTTCCTAAAGTTTTTCGATCAATGTTGTCTATGTTCTTCGATCTATGTTCTTTTGCAGCCGCATGAGCACATAACTTATCATTATAACATCTTTTAACTCTTTCAGAGGCAAAGTACTTTTAGTACTAAAATGTTGCAATAAATGACTGGCACCAGAATTTACGAACAAATTTATTTGGAAATACGAAAAAAAAAGGTCATGCATATTAACCCCTTCGGGACGAGAGCCTTTTACGAAATTTTTAATCTTTTGTCACCATTTTTTAAAAACAGAAATTTGTGTCTTCTTTAATCGAGAAAATGCGCTGATTAAATAAGGCAAACTTTACAGTAAAATTTTAGTGGTGAGGAAAAACAAGTATTCTGAGCGGTTCATGCGGCACGTATACGTGTCGCTCGTCCCCAAGGGGTTAAACGGAAAAGATTTTAGCGCAATTTTGGTGTCATTGTGGCGTTTGGGAATTAAAATTAAATGGTTTCATAAACATACCACTGCCCCTGAAAGTGTTAAGACTGCTGCTTTCATACTTCCTTGTCCTTTCTAGTCTTTTCTAGTGTTTCTATTTACTTATTGTAAGTAATATTTAAATTGAGAAAAGTTCGTATAAACTTTCCCATTTATATTTCCTTAAATTTTTTCTTGCAGTGGGTACTACAAGAATTTTTCACACCTTTCTTTAATCAGTTTTAAACATTTTATTTTCCATCACCCCATTTTACTGTAGCTTTACAGAATATATTTGCATTCTCTTATATGTACAACCAATACCCTTTCATGATGCACAGTTAAAAATAAAAAGATTTCCAAAAGCACTTAATTACGGGCGCCTTGACATCTAGTCAACCCTCCCTCACATTGACTGGTCAAGCCTCCCCACATAGCCCTTATCTAAAGAATAGCACATTGTTATGCTATGCCTAACTTACTGTACAATCTTTATGCCTGGATTGAAAGCCAGATATCTCTGATTATTTAAAAGCTAGTAACTTAAATTTTTATGATATATTTTATCTGAAAAAAGCTTACAAAATATCTCTAAAAACACAACTTTTAGGTTGAAAGCGCTTCACAATTGATTTTTTCCGCACTTATTTCGATTATCTGTATGAAACAAAGACTTGTTTGAGCATTCCAGTAGCTTTGGTTGACACCTATTGATGAAACTCTGAAATTCTTTTAAACATGAAAACTGATGAGTGGGTCAAGCCTCCCCTATGGTCAACCCTCCCTAGTCTCCACTAAAAAAAGTATTTTTATTTTCTTTTTTTACTTTCTGTATAAGCACGCGTCTCTCAAGTATAATTAGGTACCAAAATTTTGAATAACACAGAGATATTCTTTTGTAATCATGCATGCAATCTGTTATTCAATTTTCTTTTCGATAAACATCTTAAGCTTTAAAACCCCTTAAAAGAAATCTTCCTCATTATGACCTAAAAAAGGAAGAAAAAAACGTGTATATAACAGACTATAAAAATTGTATTTTTGTGATTTATACTTATTAAAATATAAAATGACAAATATGGTCAGTTGTTTTCAATTGTCGACATTTAAACAGGGTTCGTACGGTTACCGTTATTTTCAAGGCCCAATATCAGAAATTTTTTTATAGAAAAATAAATCTAGTTTAAACGGACGAGATGTCGCCTTATTTCAGGAGAGATTTTCCAGAAGAAAACACTGGTACCGATGAATTTCTTAGTCATGAAATTCAAGCACCCGTACGAACCCTGTTAAAGAGTCCTTATTCCCCTTAAAATATCTTTTTTATCGTAGTGAAAAATGGTTATGTCGGAATTATAGTAAAACACCCTGTGTTTTTATGTGAGTAAAGGGATTGCGACCTTAATTTCTTATAAAAAATTGTTTGTTGTCCACCCTTTAAAGTTTATACATTGAATTTAAAATCAAACTGTATATTTACATCTAAAATTAATCATAATCCTCCAAGGGCTAAAAAAACTTCAAAATGTATTATCTTGTTATTTAAATATTTCTCTTTTTTTCCCGACCACTTTTGAAAGAAAGAAACAAATATTTAAATCTTCTCATGCGAAAAAAGGAAAGATTGAGAAGTAACTAGACTTCGAAAAAGCTGTTAAATAAAATCTCTACATAGATCTTTAGTAATATCAAAAATAAAATAAAGTAAACTGTAACGAGCATTCCTCTGTTTTATCATTCTTTGATGGGAATTTTGATTTTTACTGTGTATTTGTTTATATAAGAATATCATTATTGTTACTTACCAATCATACGTAGTATAAGGTAAGTCTTGTAATTCTTTTAAAAATCGAAAAAGTTTTTTTTCGCGTATTTACTCATTTCTGACACTGGAGATTCCGAAAAACATATTTTTAGAAGAAAAAAAAATTGCCGTCCGTCTGTCTGTGTGTGTATGTGTGTGTGTCTGTAAACGCTCTATCTCCCGAACAAATTGAAATAGAGACTGGGTATGTACTTAGTATGTAATAATGACAAGAAAGCTATTGAATTTCGTTAACCTCTATTATCCGTAACTATTTTTTTTCGGACTCTCGAAATATTTGTTCTGATAAAAAGGTATATAAAAATTTTCGAAATTGTTTATTTTAAGGACTGAATATAAACGACAATAAAAAAACACAAAATTTCCATAAAAAATTAAGTCGATCGGATAATTAGTTGCTGAGCTATTTGTAATCGTATTTTCCACACTCTTAGATTTCTCATGACACTGTATTTCATTCAAATTTCAGTTCAAAGATATATTTTTATTGGAAATGTAGACGCTTAATCCGACGCAGTAAACTGTTAGTTAATATGATTATCATTTTTGGAGTTATAAGGATGTTTCTTTTACGCAATTCAGTTATAGAGCATTTAAAGTTTATGAAATCATCAAGCGACGATTTTAAACATTCTATCTACCGAACAAATTGACATAGAAGTTTGAAATTTGGTATGTATTTAGACTATAATAGTGCGACAAAGCCTATTAAATTTCAGTAACCTTAGTTATCCGGAACTATTTTTTTGGACTTTCGAAATATTCGTTCTGATAAAGCGTATATAAAAATTTTCGGAATTTTTTCTTTTAAAGAATGAATGTACTATGAATTTTACATAAAGAATGAAGTCGATCGGTCAATCAGTTGCCTTGATATTTGCGATCATAATTTCCACATTATTTTATATTATACATGTCAATGATGGGTAAGTATTACGGTGGCCCCTAACGACTAGTTTGAATGTGTTACTCATAGGAATTGAAACATACGACGAAAATATATATTTAAATAATTTGTAAAAAGTTAAACTACTTAAAGGTTTTAATATACTTTTACAAATATTTTAAGAGCAGCATCCACGCTAACCTGTATTGTATATATATATTTTTTTGTTATATAGAGTTCAAAGAGTTATTCATTTGTTTCAAGATTCGGAAATTGTGAATGGCGACAGTGTTCTTTTGTTTATATCTAGTAATCTGATGCTTATAATAAATAGCTTATTTTTAATTTGGAACTTAATATATTATAATTGGATATGATATACGTGTTTTATATGAAAATATGCTGAACAAACATTATTTCAAGTAGAAGAAATTATCATTTAGCTGTCATATCATAGCATATGTTTTCCATTAAGCCTAACATGGCGTTTAGCTACGTTCAATTCGCAGACTAGAGTGGTTCGCACCGGAATGGTTACCTACACTTTTCTCCACTTGGATTTTATAAGTAGATAGATATTTTATAAGATGATAGATATTCCACAAATAAAATAAAATAAAATTGCTATTCAAAAATTTTTGGTGTGAATTCCAACAATAGTGAGAAGTCGGTCGATTAGTGATGACGTCACGTTCGTATCCTATGGCCTTGAGCATTTCGATGGCAGCGGTAGAGCACACAACAACAGAATTTTTTTCCCCCTAGAAAACCAGGGTTGCAATCCGTGTATGAAAACAAAAATACACTGCACCTCATTTCCAAATCCAAGCATTATTTCTTGTTCATAATATTAACAATTCACACAAAGAAAAGAATTTTATCGGTTACATATTCATCAAAAATGTTTCGAAGAATTTCGACGAGGCAATTAAAGATTTTTATATTGAATATAATGATGCGAAAAACCAAGCATAAGAAATAAGACTTCATAAAAACTGTTGAAAAATGAAATTCCCCTTGGATATTTAGAAATATCAAAAATAAAATACAATAGAAATAAAATATTTTTTCAAATTTATACAAGGTTATAACAAAAAAGCTGACTAACTTTAAAAGCTTGTATACCACACTACAACAAATAATTTTCTTGTTGAAAACCACGTTTGTAAATAATGCCTGATTACCGGTGGGTTACTGTTACCAGTAAAAAAGAATAGACATTTTTTTCTTATTAATGGCAAAAATTTTGTATGAATAAAGCGTCTTAATAATGCAAATATTTCTATTAAAATTTACTAGTGGAAGTTTGCTCCGCCTTCAATCAGGCCCAGTATGAAGTTAAAAATACACTGCGTCTCACGCCAAATCAAAACCATGATTTCTTGTTAATAATTCAAACAAAGGAAATAATTTTATTATTTACGTATTTGACGAAGATTTTTTGTGAATTTTGAAGGAACAAATATCGATTTTTATATTTAATCTTCTGAGGCGTAGGTACGGAAATCATACGAAATAAGTAGACTTCAGAAAAACTGCATAAAAATGAAATTCCCCCCCCCCCCCCCGCCTGAAAGCTTTAGTAATATAAAAAAAAAATAAAAATTTTTAATAATAAAAATAAAAAAAATATATATTTTTTTTAATTTTGTATTGAACAGGATTCTTACGTTTCAGGGAAATTTCCAGGAAAAATATCGGTATTTTTGATAGAAAATTAAATCTAGGTTAAACGCACGTGAAATTTCGCCTCATTTAACCCCTTCGATACGAGCGTCTTTTACAGAATTTTTAATCTTTTATCACCGATTTTTCAAAACAGAATTTTTTTCCTAATTGAATCGAGAAAATGCTCGAATTAAATAAGGCAAAATTTACAATGGAAATTTACGGGTGAGAATAATCACGGATTCTGAGCATCGTACGCGGCACGTATACTGGTCGCTCGTCCCTAAGGGGTTGAGAAGAGATTTTCTATAAGAAAATACTGGTACCGAAGAATTTCCTGGTCTGGAAATTCCCTGACACATACGAAGCCTGTTTTAATAAGAAGGTTATAGTAAAAAAATGAGACACACTTTAACCCCTTGAGGGGTGGTGGGATATATTTTATCCCACCTACGATTAATGAAGATTTGCACCAGAAAAATGTTATTCAATTTCACTTTTCTAACTTTGGTGGAAAAAAAATCGTAAAATTGCTTTTCTTTTTGCAGATTCCGGTGTGAATTTGACATTACATAAACACAATTACTTGCCCCTCAAGGGGTTGAAAAATTCTAGTTCACACTACAACAGAGGTGTCCAACTGTGGCCCGCCGGATACCACTAAACTTTTACAGTTATATTTGCCTTATCTAATCGTCGAATTGCTGCGATTCAACTTGTCGACTATTTCTGTAAAATTTTAGTGGTATCCGGCGGGCCACAGTTGGACACCCCTACACTACAACAAACAATTTTCATTTAGAAAACTCGTGTCGCAATTCATGTATTAATTTATGCCTAGTGTTCCATTTTTGGGACGTTTCGAATTTTAATACATTTTTGTAATTTTCTTCTTCGTTACAACATGAACATTGTATGAAATAATTGTCTATGAATCTCTTTATCTATTACTGAGAGATGGCAACATAAGATTATAAACATTCGGTTATAAATATTCGGTGTTTATAGATTTTTAATTTTTCAAGATAACGAAATGTAAAAAGTAAGTTTATTTGTATTTTTTGTATCAAGGATCCAAATAGATAAGTCATAATCTTAGCTTGTTGACTTCTTTGAATTACGTATTTTTTTTTTTTTTTTTTTAATTGCGAAAATATATGTTCAAGCCCATTTTTTATGCATGCTTGCAACGTAAAAAATATAGGGCGCTAGACGCACATGCGTACAAATTTCTATTAGCCATTTAGAGGACAGTTATTTATGTAAAGTCCTTTTCAAGATGATTTTGAAATAAATTGTTTTTTAGCCTCAAATACCATTATTCTTAATTTATTATTAATAATACTTATAATGTTATTAGTCTCTGTAAAGAAATAAATATATTTTATTAATAGTTTATTAAAATACTAATTATATTATATAATATGCAATTTAAAAGCTTAATTTATATAAATTTAGCCAAAACATGTAATTATACATTTTTCCACAGTATATCCCCATATTTAGTACCTTTACATTTTATCAAATAAATACAAAAAAATTTTAGCGTAATTATTTTTAGTATTTTTCCAGTTCATTTTACAAAATTTTAAAGTGATTTTACCAACAAATTTAAGAAAACAAAAATTCAGGCATAAATGGGTTAAGTCAAAAATACAATGCATCTTACTCCAAATTCGAATATGATTTCTTCTCCATAATGTTAACAATTCACATAAAAGAAAGAATTTTACTTCAAATGCGTCAAAAATGTTTTGAAAATTTTTGAAGGAACAAATAAAGATTTTTTTATTGAATCTTCTGATGCGGAAAAATGGAAAGTATAAAAAATAACCAGACTTCAGAAAAACTGTAGAAATACGAAGTCCGCCTGAGATTTTTAACATTATCAAATGTAAAATAAAACTAAAAATAATCTAATTCTTTCTTTATTACACAGAGTTATAACAAGTCTTTTTTCTTTTTATTATCTTTCTAACACATTTTTCAAAGTTTGTCTCAACTTTAAAAGATGGTAGAGTACACCACAATAAATAATTTTCGGTTTGCAATCCATGTATGAAGTCAAAAATTGCATTGCGTCTCACTCCAAATCCAAAGCTGATTTCTTACTAACCTAAACTTTAAACGTTAACCCTAAAAGTTTTTAAACTTTAAAGAGAATTTCTTTAAGATGAGTTTCACACCTAAATAATTAAAATGTGTATTTTCTTCGTAACTTTTTCTTCCTATGGGTCATAAATTCAAACAACTCTGATATTCTTATATAAACAAATGCGCAGTAAAAGTCGAAATACACAAAAGACAATGAGAAAACAGAGGAAGGGTCTTTACTGTTTATATTATTTTTTATATTACTAAAAGCTTCAAGGGGGGATTTTATTTTACCATTTTCCTGAAGTATAGTTACTTCTCAATTTTTCCATTTTTCCGCATGAGAAGATTCAAAATATTTATTTGTTTGTTTCTTTCAAAATTCTTCGGGGGAAAAAAGTCAAATATTTAAATAACAAAATAATGCTTTATGTTATTTTAGCCCTCGGAGGACTATGATAAATTTATATGTAAATATATATTTTGATTCCAAATTCTATGCATAAACTTTTACGGGTGTCAACAAACTATTTTTGCATAAGAAATCAAGGTCGTAATCCATTTTACTCACTGAAATATACAAGGTGTTTTGCTATAATTACAACATAACCATTTTTTACAACTGTTTCAAAAATAGAAATACGTCTTTTAAATGGCCGGGACAGCTAAAATGTCGAAAAGTGAAAACAATTGACCATTTTCGTCATTTTGTATCTTAAGGGCATTTGGAACAGTCTTGCAAGGGAGCTACTTTTTTTTTTTTTTTTAAATTCAGAATTGTTGATTTCCACTAGTTTTTTGAAATAGCAAAATTCGTCGTATTTAATGGCATATTAATTAAAGCGGAAACAAGGGCAAATTTACCATTTCGAAAAAGTGGTGCCAATCAATAAATCTGAATTTAAAAAAAGTAGCCTACTGGCAACACTGAGTTGGAAGGCAAATTCGTGAAAAAAGTCGTGTTTTTACATTTTGAATTATTCGTTTTTCGCCTTTCGAGTGGTATATTAATTTTTTTTTATTCCTGCAACAATAAGTTAAAATTTTTTAAGTAATTCAGCTTGTTTACATCATACATATTCATTACATAAACTTTAAACTCAAGTTTCTCAAAATGCGATTTTTTAAACTTCGATGTACCTTTTTATAGAAACTACTACATATTATTGTTTATAATCTTGCCTAAATATTTTACGCATATCCCTGATCAATCTGAAGTGAACTTTTGTTACAAACATATGTACAAATTTTATAAAAAAAATTTCTTAGAAAAAAATTGAAAATTTTTTGTTATTTGAAAGTTGTTTTTATTCCAGATTTAAAAAAAATAACTAAAGAATATCTGTTTATAAAGTTGACTCCACTTTATTAGGAATTATTCATATTATGTATATAAAAATTTTCAAGTAAATATTTGTGGTAGCGTCTAAAAAATGTGCATTAACCCCTTAACGGTCGCATTAAATTAAGGTTTAAAGATTCAAATTGCTGTTTGGCACCACTTTTTTGAAAAAGAAATATTCACCTTATTTAATGACAGGTAAAATGATACCATAATAAAGCCAGTTACACTATTTTATAAAACTAGTGGGAATCAAACAATCTGAGTAAAAGACACAGACTGTGTATATCACGGGAGCGAGAATTAACCCTTTATGTACTGAATTACGAATTGATGAAAATTTTATCTTCTAAAGCATTTTTCGTGAATTGTTTAAACTACATTAGAAGATTTACATAATCATTTAATAAATTTTAGAAGGATTAAAGGATTTAGAAGGATTAATTACATTTCAATTTATAGGGATTTCGTGCAATATTTATAACCCCACTCAAGTCTTTTATCTATATATATAAAAGCCGTTCTCTGTGTGTATGTCCTTTATACATATCTTCAATTTTTGACCGATTTGCACGAAACTTCATGTACATACGTTTTAGAACGTGGAAAAGATTACTGTCTACTTAAAAAAAAAAATATCAGACCACTGTTTATCCCTTTTTTCTACCATTTCCATAATTTAACATTATAGAAATATCTTTTTTTAAATCTTTTTTAATTCAAACGTTTCTTTCCTGTTGCCACACCCTAAAAAATGACACAATAATATGAAAAAATAAGGATAACGCGTGTATTTTGTTTCTGTTTGCCAATAAAAATTCAGATTTTCTTGCTATATTTTTGCATGTTTGATACTGACGTCATTCTAAAGAGAAAGTTCACATATTTTGTATATAAAATAAAACCTTAAACTATAAGAGCGGGAAAATAACGTAGCACCTCAATTTGATGTTTTTTTTTTTTTTAATTAAAACATCCATTTTAATACAAACAGTCAAATTTCATGAAAACAATTTAAGAAAAAGAAAAAAAAGGCTAGATATGACGTCACATTCTATCAAATCTTTTCAACGCGTAATCAAACTCATTGTAAACATATGGCTCCTACATTTTGCTTACTACTTCGATTGTATACTACAGCCATATCTTATAGCTATACGTTATCGCTAAGTGTTGTATTGGTTTAGATTCAGTGCTAACATTTTCTGTGATTTATAGCAAAAAGAAAGCGGTTATTTACATTTTCAAAAAAAATTTTGACAGATGTCTTGATTTAAAATTTATGGAAAATGACATCATTTCATCTAATAATTGTAGATTTAATTTCAATAAAATTTCAAATTTCCCAAATAAAATTTTAGTAACTACTATCTCATTTGGATGTATTTTCTTGCATTTTCCCCCGTATTGTGGAAGATATTGTATACTTCTGTTACGCGCGCCAAAGAAAACATGTATTTTAATTTTTAAAGTTACAAAATGTACCACAATGTGTCAAAAGAACAACCTTTTTCTGAATTTAAATTTCGCGAGTTTCAAAATTAAAAATAAAAATGTGAGTTTTTTCATAAACGTCAAGTTAAGGCTGTTCATAAAGTTAAGGCTGTTCTCAAATCCAAAGGAGCTATTTTCTGACATATTTTTTAATTAATTTTTGTTCGGAAATGCATGAAATTGACAGGAAGTCTTATTTAGAAACTATGTAATCGAAAGATAGCTTCCATATGTTGGTAAAGGTATAAGATCTTTCAGTTGGTGTTTTGAACTGAATATCGAACGCAACAGTGCAATAAAGCATAAAAACCGGTCGTCACGTAACCACAATTGCTCATAACTCGATAAGTAATTTATTTATGAAAAAAGGAAAAACTCATTTCAATTCCAAATCGCTTTAATAGTCGTGCCTACAAATTTTAATGTCAGAAAATGTGTCAGAAAATTTCGCGTTGTTGAGTAGGGAACTGGAGAAGCACCTTAAGCATTATTGCAGGTTAGTATTTTGTAATCAAGTTGCATGCCAGATAGTCGCTTAAAACATAAGTCATTCTATATTGTTTTAAACAAAGATGCATACCATAATTGGTGTCAGGCACACTCATTAAAATAAGAATACCCTGCGCACAGCCCCATTACTGAAGATAAACCCGTCAATATACTTAGAGATAAAAATAGTTCTGCATTTTTCCTTCAGCTAATAAAACTAATCCTTCATAATTGGGCTCACATGATTATATAACTTTCCCCTATAATTCTATGACTAAGCAACGGAAAACAATATGTTACGCACTAAAGTCTTCCCTAAAAAACTAATAGTGCAAGTCGCATGGAAATCCGTTCTGAAGAATTCAAGTTATATGCACACGGAACGAAATTCCCATTTGAATTTTATATACTTATCAGGTTATTTTGTGTAGTTTGATTTGATATCTGTTAAATTCGTGTTTTATTTTATTTTATTTTTGGCGTTTTAATTTCGATTGCCAATTTAGTTATTGAATATTACGCGAAAGCAAACAAATTCTGAATTATTTAAAATGTTTTTGAACAACTGAGTTAACCTTTTGTATTTGGGTTGCAAGCACATTTAAAAAATATGCATGCTTAAAAATTATTTTAAAACCCATAAAAAATTCGTAAATTGAGATAAACATTACAAACAAATATTACTGAAAGTACTTTTGTTTTCTAGAATACGTTGGAACAATCGAATGTACAATGTTTAGACGTTAAACTGCAGTAAAAGGGAAATTTGTTGTGTTAAGTTGTTGCCACCGAAAATATGATACCAGAGTTACTCATAGACATGTCTTTTCTTTATACTATTGCATTAAGTGTAAACAGGTTCATCTTTCGTAATCGGGTTGCACTCAACTTTAAAAATATCCATGCTTAAAAATTACTTTAAAATCCATTAAAATCAGAAAACTGAGGTACAATTTTCAAACAAATTTCATTTGAGAGAACTTTTTTCTATTCGGCATTGTAAAAAATGAAATTGTGTGATGTTTAAAAGTTAGAAAAATTGCAGTAAAGGCACATTTTATGGGCACAATTTATGGGCACTGACATTGTGTTTTTACTTTATAATGTAGATAATACCATACAAACGAGAATTTCACTAAGTGCTGCGCGATTTGGAAGATTTTTTTTTTTTCGTATTGTCAGGAAAATTACATATTTTTCTCTTACACCCGCCAAAGAAAACGTGCATTCTGTTATTAAAGCTCAGGGATTTTACTATGGTTGCAAGACAATAACGCCATGTTTTTTTATTGTCTTTATAACGATTTGTGGATGGGAATGCACAAATTTCAGTTATTGTGATTGCCGTATTATTTCGTTTTAATTTATTTTACCTGGAAGGCTTCTTATAATTGACACGGGCAAAGCCGGGTAGTTCTGCTAGTTTTAAATATTTTTCTTAGTATTTTGTAGGATTAGGAAATGCACAAATATAATGTTCTTATAATAGAAATATTTCCGAATTGAAAAATCCCCTCGCCACCCCCTCCCCCCAACCACCACGCCAAGAAAGATGAAAAGATGCAAAGGCAAAAGAAATCTTCCTTTTAAAAATATTTTTGTTTTGTGTAATCAATAATGCTTTTGGAACAAGATAAAGTAATATATCTTTAACTCCTTCTAAACTGTATTACAACTAACCGATGTATTAAATGAATTTTATAATAAGTTATTTTAATGGTACTTATAAGTACCGTCAGTAGATAAAGGGTTAAGGGTTTAATTTAATATGGTAGGTTTAGGACTCTCCAACTGCCTTTAAAAAGCATACATCACAAGACAGGGCTGCCACAGGCGACTATTTTTTAATTCCATCTCGCACCATTTTTTGAAAACAAGAAAATTTCACATACGCTTTGACAGCATCTGCAAGAGTATGTAAATTATTATTATTTTTTAATAATGGTGCAAATTGAATATAAAAATAGTAGCAAGAACGCAATTTTTAAAGAGAGTAATACAGTGTCTCTTCTTTCATTTCATTTTTTTTTTTCTCAGATAATAATCGGAAAATTTTGATTTTAACCCTAGAACTACCGGAAATTTTATTCAAGTTTTATAAAAACATTCTACACCAGAATTTTTACTTAAAACTATTTAATTTGTTTATTTAACTTATTATTGTCTGATTTATACATTTAGTTTGTTTTGAAGAAATTTCTGGTTTGAATAAATATTTTGAATGTACATGTCGGGTCCAATGGACCCGTCTGGTAGACGGAAGGTTAATGTGGGCTTTAAAATTTAAGACATTTATTGAGCAGAAAATGGAAAACAATTGACCTTTTTTGCCTGTTTTTTTTCCTTACTTATTCTTATTTCTTTATTTCTTAGTAACCCAATGTTAACAATTTACGCACAGAAAATGATTTTATTATTTAAATATTTGTTCAAATTTTTTGAAGAATTTTGAAGGAACAAATAAAAATTTAACATTTAATCTTCTGATGCGGAAAAACGAAAAAAAATAAGAAGTAGCCAGACTTCAGAAATCTGTAGAAAAGTTAAATTCTCCCTGAGATCTTTAGTAAAATCAAAATTGAAATAAAATAAACAATGAAGAAGATTTTTCGGTTATGTCATTTTCTGTGAAAATAAAACTATAAGTTACTATCCAACGTACACTTTATTCCGAGATTTTTAAACAAAGATGTAAAAATTAAAATCACGAAAATAAAAATTATACTCTACGTTTTGGTTTATCTTTAAAACCATCATCAGGAGTAATTTTTTAAAATACAAATCGGCGAAAAAAATTTTTACACGTTAGATTCTCGAAGCTAAATTCAAAATAAACCAAAATCTAGAGTGTAATTTTTATTTTTGTGATTTTAAATTTTACATACATTTTTACAGGAGGTAAAATATGCGTCAACTGAAGAAAAAAGGTAAGTTGCTGACCTTATATTTGAACTAGCTATCTTAGTGTTACGAGCCGAGTATGCTAACCGCTGTACTACAGTGGAACAGAAGTGAAACGCTTCGATGTAAATATGTTTGCTTCAGATGTGTATGGTTTGAATAATTTCTTTAAAAAGCTTTTAATTTTGAAGTTAATTTTGGGAAGATTTCGTCTTTAACCCTAGAATAATAGATGCTCGTAATTATCTAGACTATGTCTATGTCACGACCATGTAATCTAAACTATGTCTAGAATTCTAGGGTTAATGATAGGGTTGATTCTAGGGTTAATTCTAGGGTTGTGGCTGGGGTTTTAATACTTTCGTATTAGTATATAATTAAAGTATAATTATAAATATTTTAAAGTAGATTGCCAGATGTAAAATATAAATATTATATTTTTATTCGATAAGATTTTTTTTTCTTTTTTGAGTAGAATCGATTTTTTTTTTCATTTTATATTTAAATTAAAATGTCTTTTAAAAATGTTCATCTAAAATACATTTTTAATAATAATATTTTTTTATAAACAACTTTATAAATTCAACTTTATTTAACTTTATCCATCTTTAAAATAATAAATTGTGAATACTTTTGAATAAATGAGAAAAGTAATTGTTATTTATTTTTAAATTCGAAAACTTTTTTCTTTTTTAATTAAATTAGAAATCTTACTTTATAGAATTTTTGTTTTTTTCCTTTTTAGGATGTTAGTGGTAACAGAGCGCATGCGTGCAAGGGATTAACAGTATTTCTCCCTCTTTTTCACACTTTCGGGAAGAGTTTACGGATAAAACATGTTTTCCAGGGGTACGGAAATCATTTGTTAAAAGATGAGAAATAATTTAGTGTATATTGATGAATTTTTCTGGCAGTGTAATAAATTTACTTTTGAAACTCATCCTGAAGAATCTAACTCGACGCTTTAACCCTTTATGTACTCTGAAATATGAATTCATGAAAATTTTATCTCCTAAAGCATTTTTTGTGAATTTTTGAAAGTACATTAGAAGATTTACATAAACATTTAATAAATTTTAGAAGGATTTGGGAAGGATTTTAGAAGGATTGAAGGATTTAGAAGGAATAATAAAATTTGAATTTATGGTAGTTTTGTGCAATATTTTAAAACCCCACTCAATTTTTTTTATTTTAAATATTTTTCTTTGCATTTTGTAGAATTAGGAAATGTACAAATATAATGTTCTTACAATAGAAATATAGAAACATTTCCTAATTGAAAAATCCCCCCCCCCCCCCCCCAATGTCAAGAAAGCTGAAAAGATGCAAAGGCAAAAGAAATCATCCTTTTAAAAATATTTTTATTTTGTGTAACCAATAATGCTTTTGAAACAAGATAAAGTAATGCATCTATAACTCATTCTAAACTGTATTACTACTAATAGATGTATTCAATGAATTTGATAACAAATTATTTTAATGATACTTATAAGTACCGTCAGTAGATACAGGGTTAAAACAAAGGATTACTAGTTTTGATATATTAGGTTGAGCAAAAAGTTCTGGGAAATTTTTAATCTAATAGTTACCAGAATTTGTTTCGTGTATAGGAGTACTAGTGGTATACTATAGGATCTCAAGAAATTCGGCTCCAAAATGCCTATTGAACAGTGTGATTTGCATGTGTTGATCCGGCATTATTGGAGAAAAGGTCGTCGATTTGAATCCTTTAATGAAGTTGAAGAAGCATGTCAAGAGTTTTTCGATTCCAAGGAGCCACCATGGTATTTCCAGAAAATCCGGAATCTGGCAGATTGATGGCAGAAAGACGTGGACTATGATGGTCTCAACTTTGAAGAATGGTCCTTGTTGCTTTTGTTGTTAATTTGCGCGTAACAACGCAAATTTCACAAATTTTACAGAACTTTTTGCTCAACCTAGTATAAACAAGATGATAAGAAAATAGATGAGGCAAACTTTAAAATATGTTAGAGCATACTACAGGAAATAACACACTACAGCACTGCGTCTTACTCCAAATTTGAACCTGATTATTTCCATAACGTTAAACATTTTCGCAAAGGAAATAATTTTATTATGTAAATAATTGTCAACATTATTCGAAGAATTTTGTAGGAAGAGATAAAGATTTTATTTTGAAACTTCTGACGCGGAAAAAGCGAAATAATAAGAAGTAACTAGGCTTCAGAAAAAACTATTGAAAAAGAAACTTATCCTCAGATTTTAGTGATATCAAAAATATAATCAAATAAACATAAAATATTTTTGCTAGTTTTGCAGAAGGTTATTACATAAAGATGAGACAAACTTTAAAAGATGACAGACAAATAATTTTCTTTTAGAAAACTAGGATTGCAATTTATGTATAAAATCAAACATACACTGGCTTTCACTCCAAACTCGAACCTAGATTTTAGTTCATAATATTAACAATTCACACAAAGGAAAGATTTTTATTAATTAAATATTTGTCAAACATTTTTTGAAGAATTTTGAAGGAACAAATAAAGGTTTTTCTAGTGAAGCTTTTGATGCGTAGAAACGGGAAACATAAGTTGCCTATCTCAATTATGTAAATTAATATCATTATGTTTAAAATATCGTTACATCAATAAAAAGCCCAGCAAACGATTTTCCCTATACGACGGTCATATAACGAAATTTTGGTGTCCCTGTAAACGATCTATAACTGCTACACTCTTCATTTTTAGTATCGAACATTCTATAGTAATTGAATGAAAAAATGCCCAGGCCAGGAATCGAACCCAGACTCTTGGCTTACAGGGCCAATGCTCTACCGTTTTTAAGCTAACTGAACCGACAACCAGCCAGCATACTTCGCTCAGAAACCTTATTGGTAATAACATCTGGTCTGTCATGTAGACAGCGCAACAGAACAAACCGCAGGTAAAGGAACTCCATATAAATGATGGACGCGTAGATAAACTATCATTTTAACACAATCAAACTGATTGGTAAAGTTATCATACGAATTGAATATTTCCAACTGAGCGAAAAAATGCCCAGGCTGGGAATCGAACCCAGATCTTTGGCTTACAAGGAAATGCTTTACCGTTTAAGCGAACTGGGCCGACAACCAGCCAGCATATTTCGCTCAGAAAACCTTATTGGTAGTGACATCTGGTCTGTCATGTAAACAGCTCAACAGAATAAACCGCAGGTAAAGAAACTCCATATAAAAGATGGATACGTAGATGTATTATTTTAACACAATCAAACTGATTGGTAAAGTTATCATACGAATTGAATATTTCCAACTGAGCGAAAAAATGCCCAGGCCGGGAATTGAACCCAGACCCTTGGCTTATAGGGCCAATGCTCTGCCGTTCTTAAGCTAACTGGGCCGAACACCGGTCAGCATGTTTCGCTCTGAAACCTTATTGGTAATAACATCTGTCATGTAGACAGTTCAACAGAATAAACCGCAGGTAAAGGAACTCCATATAAACGATGGATACGTAGATATATTATTTTAACACAATCAAACTGATTGGTAAAATTATCATACGAATTGAATATTTCCAACTGAGCGAAAAAATGCCCAGGCTGGGAATCGAACCCAGATCCTTGGCTTACAGGGCAATGCTCTACCGTTTCTAAGCTAACTGTGCTGACAACCGGCCAGTATATTTCGCTCAGAAACCTTATTGGTAATAACATCTGGTCTGTCATGTAAACAGCTCAACAGAACAAACCGCAGGTAAAAGCACTCCATATAAACGATGGATACGTGGCTATATTATTTTAACACAACCATACTGAATGGTAAAGTTATCATACGAATTGAATATTTCCAACTGATCTAAGAAATGCCCAGGCTGGGAATCGAACCCAGACCCTTGACTTACAGGGGCAATGCTCCACCGTTTTTAAGTTAACTGGGCCGACAACCGGCGAGCATATAGCTCAGAAACCTTATTGGTAATAACATCTGGTCTGTCACGTAGACAGCTCAACAGAACAAACCGCAGGTGAAGGAACTCCATATAAACGATGGATACGTGGCTATATTATTTTAACACAACCATACTGAATGGTAAAGTTATCATACGAATTGAATATTTCCAACTGATCTAAGAAATGCCCAGGCTGGGAATCGAACCCAGATCCTTGGCTTACAAGGCCAATGCTTTACCGTTTAAGCTAATTGGGCCGACAACCAGCCAGCATATTTTGCTCAGAAAACCTTATTGGTAGTAGCATCTGGTCTGTCATGTAGACAGCTCAACAGAATAAACCGCAGATGAAGGAACTCCATATAAATGATGGATGCGTAGATAAACTATCATTTTAACACAATCAAACTGATTGGTAAAGTTATCATACGAATTGAATATTTCCAACTAAGCGAAAAAATGTCCAGGCTGGGAATCCAACCCAGATCCTTGGCTTACAGGGTCAATGCTCTACCGTTTTTATCGTTCTGAGAGAAATATGCTCGCCAATTGTCGGCCCAGTTAGCTTAACCTCTTCAGTTCCGAAGCTTAAATAATAATACAAATGCTTATTCATTGGTTTTTTCCAAACAAATTGACATCGTAAATGACAGAAAAAATATCTTTTTCTGAAATTGATCCTTTAGGTGCTTAGTAATTTAGATTTAAAAATATGAATCTAAAACTACAAACCCCCTTAAAACATCAATTTAATAATTATTAACCTAAATAAACCCAATCACAAATTTAACAGCTTTACTCAAGTAAATAATCTACGAATCCTAAAAGTTGTTTATTGAAAAAGATTTAAGTTAAATACTTATGAAAATTTCTCACTTTCTTGGTTATACTGTCTTTTGGGCATTTCGCAAACTCAGATGAAAATAATATTTATTTTATGTGGGAATTAGCTTAGATGCTGCCATTTATTCGTTTCCTTTGAACGCAAAAAACATTCAGCTATTAAGAAGTGATGTGAAAATGTAAAAAAATCGGACATTTTAGTTTTCATAAGGAAAAGAACAGAGGTCCCTGTTTGGGGACCCAGGGACCGAAGAGGTTAAAAACGGTAGAGCATTGGCCCTGTAAGGCAAGGATCTGGATTCGATTTCCGGCCTGGGCATTTTTTCGCTCAGTTGGAAATATTCAATTCGTATGATAACTTTACCAATTAGTTTTATTGTGTTAAAATAATTGTTTATTTTACAGTGAACCTAAATAACATATAAAAATTTCATGGCAGTTCGAATATAGTTACGATAGTTAGAACGTGGACAGTCAAACGGCAGACAGACAAACCGAATTCATAAACACTTATTCAAATATGTTGGATGGTGTTAAAAACTATCATTGAAGTGCTATTTTTTTCTTTTTTTATACAGGTTAAAAACAAAAAAGATGGGAAAGGTGGTAGATAATGTTGCCAGGTCTTCCGTACAAATCGGGTCTCCAAATGCTGTGAACACCACTATTTTAAAGTAATTTTCTTCTCCTTATCCAGTGGCAGAGTTATCTAAAATTAAACGTAGCGAAATAAACAGTTACAATCAGTGGTATCCAGAACATCTGGAGACCTGATTTATGCGGAAGACCTAACAACACTACTGGCAGAGATAGTATTGCCAGGTCTCCCGCATAAATCGGGCTCCAAATGCTTTGAACACAGGGTTGCCACTTAGACTTCCAATTTTATTCAGAAAGTCCCAATTCACACAAGAAATTCCACGAATTCGGATTTACTGAATAAAAATGGAGACCAAACTGGCAACCCTGTCTGAACACCAGTATTTTATAATAATTTTCTTCGCCTTATCGAATGCCAAAACCTACTTCTAGAACGTATTCTATCATGGGAATTAAATGGTTAACCCCTTGGGGATGAGCGACACGTATACGTGCCACATGAAGCGCTCAGAATCTTTGTTTTTCCTCACCAGTAAAATTTTACTATAAAATTTGCCTTATATTTAATCAGCGCATTTTCTCGATTCAAGAAGACACAAATTTCTGGTTTTAAAAAACGGTGACAAAAGATTAAAAATTTCGTAAAAGGCTCCCGTCCCGAAGGGGTTAAAGGTTAAGTTTATAAAATAAATAATTATATAAAATAAGGTATTTAGAGACATACTTCTTAAAATATTTACTAATTTGCATTATTTTAGCGTAAAACATTGTATTGCAGATGTGCAACAGAAGAAAATATTGACGTATTATATGAAATATATATCTCTGATTTTTTTTTTATTATTTTTCCTGTGCAATAAACCTTTCAGAGAATCATGTATAATTTTTTTCGAAACAAAATAAAAAATCGCGCATTTAAGGGTTAAAATAAACAAAATTGTTGAAAAGGTGAACTATTCCCTTAAAGATGGCGAAATAAATGTAAGAAATTAGTGGTGTCCAGAGCATTTAGAGCCCTGATTTACACGGGACACCTGGCTATATTAAGTAGACACTACAACAAATAGTTTTCTTGTAAAAAAAAACAGGATCTCAATCAAAGTATGAGTATGAAGTCATAAATACATTTACGACTCACTGTAAATCGGAACGTGAATTTTTACGCATAATGTTAACAACAATGAAGATAATTGAAATACAAACTTTTATTTTATGTAATACAAACAAATAAAATATCTAAATTTTATTAACTAAAGGGAAATTTTTAACATTGAAAAAAATTAATACAATGGATAATAAATAATATATATATATATTATATATACGAGGTGGAACCCGTCGAATTTCGACGAAAGAAAATGTTTAAGAAGGAACTGTTTCATGAATTTCTAAAACACCTACAAAATTAGCTATAATAAAAGCACGTATCTTATATTGGTTAGCCTAACTCTCAAACAAATATTATATAAATTATTTTAACCTAAAATTAACAAAATACTATTTCTATAATATTCAGTTCTCTAAATTATTAAAATTAAGCTTTAATCGCATATGTAATCATTAAAATGTAATAAATATCAGTTATTATGATGAAGTTGTCAATTAAGGCTCTTATGCTTGGTATTCCCGAATGAGAACAACAAAATTTATTCCAGTTTGACGCGATCATAGAATTTTTTCTCGAGAAATCTAAACCCGACATCATTTTCACACTTGCAAAATTTACATACGCACTTTTCATATCCGTATTCACACTGTTTTAAAAAAATGGTATTTTAATTTGATCACTTTAAAATCACTTTAACTCAATACTTGAAGTCACGATTGTCAGCAACACATTAACATGTGAACAATCGTACTCATAACTTCAGATACTAATCTCAATACCGAAGAGTAAAAATTGTCGTAATTTATGTTTTTTAGACGCATTTGTGTTAAAATGCTTAGTATTATCTAAGAAAATGGTCGTTTTCTTTTAAATATGACGTCATTATCCCTTACTTAAGCATTTCGCCTAGTGTGTCAAAATTAGTATCAGTACACATTCAGAAGGGAAAAAATATGCAAACTTTAAAAGGAAAAATGCGTGTTTTCAAAAGCAGTACGTCATTTTCCTTTCAAAATATTTTGGCGCAGTATGTCCCTAATGGGATTTTACGTTACTAAGCTCTTACAACAAAATTTAAATCATAGAAATTTTAAAAAATGTCTTTTTAAATTTTTATCAGAAAATGGCATGAATAAAAATAAATAAACCTCAATATTCTCGCATTTCTGCAATAATGAAAGCTATCTGATTACCACCATTTAGAAGACATTTCATAAAATATTTTTTTTAATTAAAATATAAAAATAGATACATTTAAAAAACAGCTAGTGTGGGTACATCTACAAATAAACAGCTTCAAGTTAAAAAAAATATTAGTAAAATTGGTTGAGTAGAAAGCTAAAGGCACATGACTAAAAAACAGCCTTGGGTTTTAAATATATAGGTTATGTAATAGTGTTGTTACACGTAAAAATTGCAAGCGACAAAAATCGCCTGCGACTCGTTAGATTTCCTGAAACTTGTGTATTTTCCAAGCATTTCATTGGTTGTTCGGGAAAAGGCTTTTCCATCGGCAGATTTCCAAGCATTTGATTGGCTGTTACTGGCGACTCGCTTCGTTTCAGGCGTTAAAGACGCTCCGAAAGAAGAAAGTTGCTTGCTTTCAAAGCGACTCCCATGGAGCCATAGGATAACATGGAGACGCTTGGAATTTGAAGCGACTTTGAGCCCTCGTGTAATAGCACTTTAAAATTATGAAAAAATAAAATTAAGCAAATTATATTATTTTGATAAAATTATAGTAGAATGTCTTAAAGAATAGCGTTAAAATTTTATTAGTCGAGAGAATTTTGGACAAAAACTTGGGAAACCTGATATTATTTTAAACCTCGAATTATTGCCAAGATCTCCTTTGTTTGCTTGTCTAACTCGGCGAAGCGAATTCATCCAGGCGAGAATTATGAAATTCTGTAATATAAATCGCGAATTTTTGGACAAAGATTTCCGATCTGAGCATACACGCTGTATGTCGCTGCTCTGCCCTGGGCTTGGGGGTTACACCTAACCATAAGCCAAAAGCGGGTTCCCAGGGTGGGTGCTTGCTTGCTTGCTTGTATGTCGCTGCTCTTCCATAAAGATACTCTAATTTTTTTGTAAAACACTGCGCTTTATCAGTCTGTGATTTCGATTAAGTTATTTTTTTAATTGAAGTATTTTCACCTGTGAAGAATTTCAAAGCAGTTGGGGTGAAATGACGCACTTCTACAAAACATATTTCAAATTTAAGAATGAAAAAAACGGTTTTTTTTATCCGAAGCTAATGAAAAAGACAGGCTACCCCGGTGCTTTACGCGTATCTTTTTTTACAGACCGCTTGAGTCACGTGAGGCTCGAATGCATCAATGCAGTTGTACGAAAAGAGCATCACGTCACTCTAGCGATCTGTAAAAAAGACTCGTAGAGTGCACTGCCGCAGTCTGTCTTTTTTGTTAGCCTCGTTTTTAATAAAATGGCGTTATTTGCATCCACTAAAACATTCCATTTTTACGATCCAGTCTTAAACAACACCTATAGAAAAGTAAGCATATGACGTCATTCTCGCGGAATAATACACAAACCCGGCAAAACGCAATATCGTCATTCAAGAAGCTCGGCAAAACAAATCGCGTATTTAATGATTCATAGGACTTCACTTGCTTGTTTATAATAGCTCCATGTTTTATCAGAAATTATTCATTTGTGTTTTTAAAAAATTCGGAAAATATTATTACGCATGGATAAATAAAATTGCATTCTTTAAGCTTTCTGATACGAATTAACTAATTGTGGAAGAAAGTCACACAAATATCATTTAAAATGCATTTTTGTAAAGAGAAAGTGTTGTATCGTTTGTAAAGTAAGTTTACAATAAACTGAAAAACATTTAAATGATGAATAAAAGCGAAATAAAAGCAAAATTCATCGGATTTTATAACAGACTAGCAGGCTATGCCCGCTACGCTGGTCTGCTTATCCAAATGAACCTTGAATTAAACAAAATGTATCACTGAATTTGACATTGTGATTTAAAGAAATATGGAACCTTACCTGGAATGTCCTTTCGCACTGCTGAAAACGATAAGAACGTCAATGTGCTATTATATTTTCTAATGTGTAGACAAATTTTCAGCTATTAAGGTCTTAACCCCTTTAGTTGATCAATAACAGTAGGATTGGTAAAGAAAGATAGTACAATACGCAATACAATAAAACAAACCCTGAAAAATTATATAACTACTTGTAATAATGCAAACAAACAAACGGACAAAATCCATCCAGTAAAACTTTCTTTAAAGGTTGATCTTTCGTAAGGGGTCCATCTGATTATAGAACTTTCCCCCATAATTCTGTAACTAAGAAACGTAGAATGATACGCAATAAACTAAAACCTCCGCAAACATTGTCTTAGCAATAAAGAAAGTATTATCAATATCCGCCATCTAGAACTTTTTGAAAAGTCTAATCTTTCATAATCGGTTTCATATGATTATGGAACTTTCCGCCATTACTTTATGACTAAGCAACGTAGAACAATATGCAAAATACTAAAACCATGTCTGAATAGATATCTAACTAAAATGAAATTAATATCAAAATCCGTTCTGTGGAACTTTAAAAAATGTTAAACTTTCATAATCGGGTTCAACTGATTATAGAACTTTCCAGCAATGCAGAAGGGTATAGTATGTACTAAAACTCTGCCTGAAAAATTATTTAACTGACAGTGAAAATTCAATCGTAATCAATTCGGCTGAATCTTTTAAAAAGGTTAATCTTTCATGATCGGGTTCATCTGATTATATAACTTTAAAACATAATTGTATGTATAAGCAACGTAGAACGATATTTTATATACTAAAATCTTCCCTGGAAAATTATCTAACTATCATTATGATCAAAATCCATTCAGGTGAGCTCAAGTTATATGCAACCGGGACGAATTTCCCATTTCCATTTTACTCTAGTTTATATGGTAGAAGCAGAAGTAGATAGATATATAGATAAGAATATTGATTATTAAAATTTATGAAACTGCAAGTTATTTCTCGTTGTCTCTGCTGAATAATTTTAAAGACTTTTCAATCGGCGAGTATTGAGATTTACTATTATGTCTACAACAAATGTATTTCATTTTGTACCAAAACGTTGTCGTTAAAATGAGCCAATTTGATGTGGGTTCCGATATTATAAAAATTTTTTTTTTCAAAATCGCCAACTACGCGCATGACATTTTAAGTGTCTCTTGGCACTGCAGTAAACATTTCCATGTTTTATTCAGCGAAAAAAGAAGTTATAACTTAATTTTACTTGATAATAAAAAATACTTCCACCTTCAAAAAATAGTAAATTAAAATTTTTTGCAGTGTTACGAATAAATAATAATTAAAGCCAAAAGAATTTCGCGTTCAATAAATATCAATCCCCAAAGTTTGGCATCGTTTGCAATAATTTTTTTTACTTTTCTTTTCCACTACAGGCGCCTTGGCGTTTTTTTAAAAGCTTGGCGCTATTCGGGCATCAGAAAGTGAGATTTATTGCCAATTCATATAAACAGTTAAGAAAACAAACTTGATGAAATTTTTTGTTTGTTTATATATGTATATTATAAATGTTTTTTATATACAAATTACTTCTGTTTCTAATTAAAATTAGATAAATTGCATCTTTATGTTAAATAAATTGTATAAACAGAAAAAAATGCTTGTTTATATGAAAAGAAACAGTGAATAGGTTGCCAGAAAAATGTTTCCAAATTTTCTCTCCGCCAAGGCTATTTTCTCTGTTTCGCCAAGATCCCTATACTGTAAATTACCAAAAAATTTTGCACATTTAGGATTGAAATAAATGGCGCAATAGCATACAATTTGGTATGGTGTTGGTATAACGTAAAAATAGGAAAATGTCGCCAAAACGTTTTCTTTCAAATCACGCCAATTCTGTGTTAATTCTGTTATAGAATAGCTCCGCTTTAAAAACACAGAATCAGTTTAAACCTTTTCCTAAGTTAATTATGCGCCAAACCACGCCAGGTAACATACGCCAATTGTCAGTAGACTCAGTTATGTAACTTATCGGTACCAAATATGCCAATTGTCTATGGATTCGATAACGTAATTTATCTCCTTAATTTATGCATACTTTACAAACTACATCTACTTTCCAATTTTCCTGATTTTAAGATCAATGGGTACTGTTAGATGTTAAAAAGCTTGGCGCAATTCGGGCTTAAGAAAGTGAGATTTGTGGCCAAATGATATGAGCAGCTATAAAAACAAATAAAATGAACTTTCAGCTTTATAAAACATGTATTCATATATATATTCCTATATAAATTTTTATTTATGAATATTAATATTTTTGTTATTTATATACAATTTGCTTCTGTTTTTATATAAAAAAGAGATAAATGTATTCTTTATAGTAAATAAATTATCTAATTACTGAACAGAAAATATGGATGAAAACTTTCCTTGTCTCGCCAAGCCCATTTTTTCCAACTCGCAGCTATATTGGAAAATTACAGAATTTAACCCATTGCTCTATGAGTAAACAGTGTCGAACAATATATTATATACTAAAACTATCTCTGAAAAATTGTCAAACTAATAATGCAAATTCTATCAAAAACCGTTTATTTTAATTTTTAAAAAGGCTATTGTGATAATTGCGTACACCAGGCTACAGAATTTTCCCAAAAACGGTATGGCTGAACAATGTAGAAGGGCATGTTGTATACTGAAAACGCCCCTGGAAAATTATCTAACTAACAGTCCAAGTTCCATCGAAATACATTGGGCAGAATCAGTTATAGAGGCTAATTTTCCATTACCAGGTTCATCTCATTAAAGATCTTTAAACCATAATTCAATACCAAGAAACATAGAACGACGTGTTATGTACTAAAAAATTCCCCGAAAAATTACCTATCTAACAGTGTACGTTCAGCAGATCTCGAGTTATAAGCAGCGGTAATGAAATTTCCATTTGAATTATATATATATATATAAGTAGAATTGGGTTTTTCCAGAAAATGCTGTCGTTTATTGAGAAATAACCAATATTGTGAACGTCGCTCAAACCGATGGCACGCTCATGCATTTTTGGCTTAAAATTAAATCGTTTGGCGATAAAATGAAATCGCAAAAAACATACAATATGTAACACAAGTATCGTCATTTTTATAATTACATCTGCTAGTTTCTTCTGTATGTCACATGATAGTCGAGTTAAATAAAAATAAAAAGTAAATTTAAAAGAAATCAAAAACAAAAACAAAATTGTCACAGATATTATTTTATAAAATTTTTTGATGCATTTTATTTAACCGGACGCAAGAGATAAATTGCCAAATATAGTTTAAAACTGCAATCTTTCATATTGAATAAATTTTTACGCATTACGACATTCTCTTTCATGTTTAAATTCGATATTTTCGTTTTTCAATATTACCACTCTTCAACTTTTTTTTTCATTTTCTCTCTTCTTTTCTTTTTTTTTTCCTTTTAAATAAAATTAGTAACAGTTTTTTCCGCGAGGTACAGCCATTTCAATTCATTTATCAAAAAATTCATCGCCAATAAAATAATGGTAACCCTTTCGCCCAAAATAACAGAACTTTCCGTCATAATTCTATAACTAACCTACGTAGAACGATGTGTTATAGCTTAAAACCTTCCCTGAAACAATACCTATCTAACAGTATAAGTTCCGTAAAAATCCATGCAGTAGAATTCGAAATCTAGGCGTTCGGAACGAAATTTTCGTTTGGATTATATATATATAACTAGCAGGCTATGCCCGCTGCGCTGGTCAATATTTCCAAATGAACCTTGGATTAAACTAAATGGTGAATTTGAACTTGTATTTTAAACAATATGGATTTTCAGCTTGGCCTTACACATTACTGAAAACGATGCGAACACCATTGCGATATAATGTTATCTTATGCGTTGGACAATATTTAGCAATTAAGAAGTAATTGTTTTAGTTGATTATAAACAGCGCACTTATGGTCGGGTAATGAGACCGTTATGACAACAGGAATTAATACCTCTGTAACTAATCAACATATAATGAAATCGTATATACTAACACCATTCCTAAAAGTCATGCAACAGGGCCAATTGTAACAAAATATGTTCTGTAGATTTTTTTTTAAAAGGCTAAACTTTCATAATCAGGTTCACTTAATTTTTGAACTTTTACTGTTGCTCTATAACTAAGTACCCTTGAACAATATGTATACACTAAAACCTTTCCAAATTTATTACCTAATTGTGGTATACCCTACGAAAGTATTATAAACAATCGGAATGAAATACAAATTTCCGTTGTAAATATATAGTAGATGATGATGATGCGATTTTGTGTAATAGTTGTTGTAAATAGTAAAGTTTTCGCTTCAAACAAAAACGATGCTTTCAACATTAAAGCTAATACACCAATATGTGAAGTATCCGATTACGGAAGGTTAACTTGAATTTTCATGAGCAACTACTCAAAGAAAAGTGAATATGTGGCTTTTCTGATACTTTTATGTCAGCCGGGCGCAGGTAATAAATCGATAAAGATTGTTTTCATAGTATATTCTTATTTTATTATTTTAATTTAAAACACAAACCTTTCACTCATTTAATTTAAAATGCATGCCTTATACTAATTTCATTTAAAAAACTGAAAAGATAAACAATAACAGGAAATAATGCCATAATTAAAAGCAAAAAAATATTTTTAATTTACATACGCAAAATGTAACTACTGCTACTGGGAATTTTAAAAATGCTATCAGCGAGATGTACGGACGGTTGTTATGTATGTACCCATTTTTTTCTTCCTATCGAGGAGCAATTTATAAATCGCACAATATTATTCCAATTCCAATTTCTTTCATTGAGGAACCTATGACCGGAAAAAATGGAAAAAGACTCTTGTAGATTCTTCGGATGACGGCATCTGACGCCATAAACCGAGTTTATATATATGAAAATAATTTTTAAGTCGTTACAAACATTGCTTTCATACTTAAATATTTTCATTGGTACTACTTGCTATCCCGTCGACCAATTTCGCCAAATTATATAAATTGACATAATCTTTATTTTAAATAACGAAATAACAAATAAATTAGTATAACATTAATAAAAATACAAATAAAACGTCGAAATTAAAATCACTTGATGACGTAAACACGTGTAGTTTGTTTAAATTCAAGTGAATTTGATATTTACGATCAACCATTATTGGCATTTAATCTTATAGTTTGACGATAGATTTTTGGTCGACGGAATATCTAAGTAGTACCTTTTACATTTTTGTTTTATAACGCTAAATTCTCAGTAATTTTTTCCCTTTTATTTTACATAAAACCACTATTTTTTTAAAAAAATTAAGATGCTTGCATTTTTATTTCAAACTCATAGAGCCGTTTTTATTTTTTAGCCAAAAGGGTTGATTTGAATTTTTTCCGTTGCTAGAGTAACGGATGTAATGATAGATATTTTGAGGTTTAGATGCCAAAGACACCGCCAAATTAGAAAAATATGAAATGTGTCATGAACTGTTGGACTTATAAAAATTTATTTGGTAGCACTCGATTCAGCATACAAAACTACATTAAAATATGCTATCATTTGACGCATAATTTTGATATTCGATTTTTTTCCCCCTCCCCGTGCAAAAACCATTAGGGGTGACACTTTAGAAAATCCTTTCTTAGCAGAAGTTTATGTCATAAGAAGTATTTTTACCACGATTTTCAAGATTTTAGGTTCAGTAGTTTGCGCTGTGCGTTAATTAGTCCCCTAATCCAGACTTTATTTTATATACTATATTAGATATGCGATTTCGCGGTGAATCGATGATCGAAAATTAGTCCAATATCATTTGAAATATTACATAACAGAGGAGAAAGTACGAAGAAAGACGAAGAAGAAATGACGAATTACAAAAGACTTGTAATTTTGTTTTTCAAAATGTTGAATTTTTCCATATTAATAACGTATTAAAATATAAATTTCCTTAAAAATTATCTTTATTTCCTAGATTTCGAATCTGTGAATTTTCCTATAAATGAAATTGGCGAAATGACTTGAGAAAATAGATAATATTTGCTTAAATAAAATGGGTAATATTCGTTGATCTGAGTTCGAGTTTATAAATATCACATGCTTTCGGAATTACGGCGAAAAACATTTTAAAAAGTATGAAATTATTTTACAATATGTATGTGTGGCAGAAATTCACAATGAAATTTAAGTATTCGATTCCATTTTTTAAATATTAACTGATATCTATATAAGTTACAATTGAATATGAAAATGTACTCAAAAAATGATCTCTTTCACCTAATAAAAACACCATTTGTGAGAACATCCTCAAGCTAATGTCACGCTTATGCATTTTTGGCTTAAAATCACATTGTTTGGCGACAAAAGAAAAATAAAAAATTATAAAGAAACAAATAGTAATTTCACATGTGACTCACAATTACATCTGCTTGTTTCTTCTATAAGTCACGTGATGGGACAATTAGATATAAAAAAAAAGAAAAGAACAGAACAGAAAGAAAATGTCGTTAAAATTTCATCTAATCAAATTTTCAGATTCGTTTCCATATCTAACGCAAGCGATAAAGAGCCAAATATTGCGTATCAAGTGTAATATTTCTTATTAAATTAATTTTTAAGCATTACAAATATTTCTTTCAGGTTTTGATTAAATGTTTCCGTTTTTTAATATTATCACTCATTAAAACGGATCTTCTTCTTCTTTTTTTCTTTTTTTTTTTCATTTAAATAAAATTAGTAACAGTTTTTCTTTTATTTTTCGAGGTTTAATAGCCGTTTCAATTTTTTTTTTTTTATCAACGATGAATTTCGCCAAGAAATAAAATGTAACCTTATCGCCCAAAATAACAGAATTTTCCGTCATTATTCTAAAACTAATATAGGTAGAATAATGGGTTATAGCTTAAAACCTTCCCTGAAACAATACCTATCTAACGGTATAGGTTTCGTAAAAATCTATGCAGTAGAACTTGAAATCTAGGCGTTCGGAACGAAATTTCCGTTTGGATTTTATATATATAATAGATAATATAATAGATAATAGATTTTATATAAATATAATAGAATAGATAATAGATTATGTGTTATGAACTATCTCAAAGTTTAAAACAGATCGCATTGTTAGATTTCTTAATTTAAACAATATCGCGTTATGTTAGTTCCACATTCCACCACCAGGGAGCGCACTCTATTCTTAACGAAAGCGTATCTGAACGAAACTCCTTCATGCAACCTTTCTGTAGATACATGAATCGGGAGGGTGGCGGTCTTAACCAATAATTTAAGATAATTGTTGAAATGACTACGAAAAATATTTTAAAGGGGCCCTACGCGGGCCCCTAATAGAGTTAGAGGAAATCGGAAGACGGCAAAATAATCGCGGGGAAAAGTTTGCTTGGGTGCGTTGGAGCTACTTTTGGCGCGAGATCTAAGCTCTACGACCAATAGGAGCCCAGATATTTAAGGAAATATGAAGTAACAAAGTCCAAAATAATAGAATTTTCCGTACCAATTCTATAACCAATATAGGTAGAATGATGTGTTATAGCTTAAAACCTTCCCTGGAACGATACCTATCTAACGGTATAAGTTCCGTCAAAATCCATGCGGTAGAACTCGAAATCTCGGCGTTCGGAACGAAATTTCCGTTTGGATTTTATATATATAATAGACTAGCAGGCTATGCCCGCTACGCTGGTCTGCTTATCCAAATGAACCTTGAATTAAACAAAATGTATCATTGAATTTGACATTGTGATTTAAAGCAATATGGAACCTTACCTGGATTGTCCTTTCGCACTGCTGAAAACGATAAGAACGCCAATGTGCTATTATATTTTCTAATGTGTAGACAAATTTTCAGCTATTAAGGTCTTAACCCTTTTAGTTGATCAATAACAGTAGGATTGGTAAAGAAAGATAGTACAATACGCAATACAATAAAACAAACCCTGAAAAATTATATAACTACTTTTAATAATGCAAACAAACAAACGGACAAAATCCATCCAGTAAAACTTTTTTTAAAGGTTGATCTTTCATAAGGGGTCCATCTGATTATAGAACTTTCCCCCATAATTCTGTAACTAAGCAACGTAGTACGCAATAAACTAAAACCTCCGCAAACATTGTCTTATCAACAAAGAAAGTATTATCAATATCCGCCATCTAGAACTTTTTGAAAAGTCTAATCTTTCATAATCGGTTTCATATGATTATGGAACTTTCCGCAATTACATTATGACTAAGCAACGTAGAACAATATGCAAAATACTAAAACCATGTCTGAATAGATATCTAACTAAAATGAAATTCCTATCAAAATCCGTTCGGTAGAACTTTAAAAAATGTTAAACTTTCATAATCGGGTTCAACTGATTATAGAACTTTCCACCACACCTCTATTATTAAGCAACACAGAAGGGTATAGTATATACTAAAACTCTGCCAGAAAAATTATTTAACTAACAGTGAAAATTCAATCATAATCAATTCGGCTGAATCTTTTAAAAAGGTTAATCTTTCATGATCAGGTTCGTCTGATTATATAACTTTAAAACATAATTGTATGTATAAGCAACGTAGAACGATATTTTATATACTAAAATCTTCCCTGGAAAATTATCTAACTATCATTATGAACAAAATCCATTCAGGTGAGCTCAAGTTATATACAACCGGGACGAATTTCCCATTTCCATTTTACTCTAGTATATATAGTAGAAGCAGAAGTAGATAGATAGATAGATAAGAATATTGATTATTAAAATTTATGAAACTGCAAGTTATTTCTCGTTGTCTCTGCTGAATAATTTTAAAGACTTTTCAATCGGCGAATATTGAGATTTACTATTATGTCTACAACAAATGTATTTCATTTTGTACCAAAACATTGTCGTTAAAATGAGCCAATTTGCTGTGGGTTCCGATATTATAAAATATTTTTTTTTCAAAATCGCCAACTACGCGCATGACATTTTAAGTGTCTCTTGGCACTGCAGTAAGCATTTCCATGTTTTATTCAGCGAAAATTGAAGTTATAACTTAATTTTACTTGATAATAAAAAATACTTCCACCTTCAAAAACTAGTAAATTAAAATTTTTTGAAGTGTTACGAATAAATAATAATTAAAGCCAAAATAAATTCGCTTTCAATAAATATCAAGCCCCAAAGTTCGGCATCGTTTGCAATAAAATTTGGTACTTTTCTTTTCCACTACAGGCGCCTTGGCGTTCTTTTAAAAGCTTGGCGCTATTCGGGCATCAGAAAGTGAGATTTATTGCCAATTTCTATAAACAGTTAAGAAAACAAACTTGATGAAATTTTTTGTTTGTTTATATATGTATATTATAAATGTTTTTTATATACAAATTACTTCTGTTTCTAATTAAAATTAGATAAATTGCATCTTTATGTTAAATAAATTGTATAAACAGAAAAAAATGCTTGTTTATATGAAAAGAAACAGTGAATAGGTTGCCAGAAAAATGTTTCCAAATTTTCTCTCCGCCAAGGCTATTTTCTCTGTTTCGCCAAGATCCCTATACTGTAAATTACCAAAAAATTTTGCACATTTAGGATTGAAATAAATGGCGCAATAGCATACAATTTGGTATGGTGTTGGTATAACGTAAAAATAGGAAAATGTCGCCAAAACGTTTTCTTTCAAATCACGCCAATTCTGTGTTAATTCTGTTATAGAATAGCTCCGCTTTAAAAACACAGAATCAGTTTAAACCTTTTCCTAAGTTAATTATGCGCCAAACCACGCCAGGTAACATACGCCAATTGTCAGTAGACTCAGTTATGTAACTTATCGGTACCAAATATGCCAATTGTCTATGGATTCGATAACGTAATTTATCTCCTTAATTTATGCATACTTTACAAACTACATCTACTTTCCAATTTTCCTGATTTTAAGATCAATGGGTACTGTTAGATGTTAAAAAGCTTGGCGCAATTCGGGCTTAAGAAAGTGAGATTTGTGGCCAAATGATATGAACAGCTATAAAAACAAATAAAATGAACTTTCAGCTTTTTAAAATATGTATTCATATATATATTCCTATATAAATTTTTATTTATGAATATTAATATTTTTGTTATTTATATACAATTTGCTTCTGTTTTTATATAAAAAAGAGATAAATGTATTCTTTATAGTAAATAAATTATCTAATTACTGAACAGAAAATATGGATGAAAACTTTCCTTGTCTCGCCAAGCCCATTTTTTCCAACTCGCAGCTATATTGGAAAATTACAGAATTTAACCCATTGCTCTATGAGTAAACAGTGTCGAACAATATATTATATACTAAAACTATCTCTGAAAAATTGTCAAACTAATAATGCAAATTCTATCAAAAACCGTTTATTTTAATTTTTAAAAAGGCTATTGTGATAATTGCGTACACCAGGCTACAGAATTTTCCCAAAAACGGTATGGCTGAACAATGTAGAAGGGCATGTTGTATACTGAAAACGCCCCTGGAAAATTGTCTAATTAACAGTCCAAGTTCCATCGAAATACATTGGGTAGAATCATTTAAAGAGGCTAATTTTCCATTATCAGGTTCATCTCATTAAAGATCTTTAAACCATAATTCAATACCAAGAAACGTAGAACGACGTGTTATGTACTAAAAAATTCCCCGAAAAATTACCTATCTAACAGTGTACGTTCAGCAGAACTCGAGTTATAAGCAGCGGGAAGGAAATTTCCATTTGAATTATATATATATATATAAGTAGAATTGGGTATTTCCAGAAAATGCTGTCGTTTATTGAGAAATAACCAATATTGTGAACGTCGCTCAAACCGATGGCACGCTCATGCATTTTTGGCTTAAAATTAAATCGTTTGGCGATAAAATTAAATCGCAAAAAACATACAATATGTAACTCACAAGTATCGTCATTTTTATAATTACATCTGCTAGTTTCTTCTGTATGTCACATGATGGTCGAGTTAAATAAAAATAAAAAGTAAATTTAAAAGAAATCAAAAACAAAAACAAAATTGTCACTCAGATATTATTTTATAAAATTTTCTGATGCATTTTATTTAACCGGACGCAAGAGATAAATTGCCAAATATAGTTTAAAACTGCAAGCTTTCATATTGAATAAATTTTTAAGCATTACGAACATTATCTTTCATGTTTAAATTCGATATTTTCGTTTTCCAATATTACCACTCGTCAATTTTTTTTTCATTTTCTCTCTTCTTTTCTTTTTTTTTTTCCTTTTAAATAAAATTAGTACAGTTTTTTTCCGCGATGTACAGCCATTTCAATTCATTTATCAAAAAATTCATCGCCAATAAAATAATGGTAACCCTTTCGCCCAAAATAACAGAACTTTCTGTCATAATTCTATAACTAACCTACGTAGAACGATGTGTTATAGCTTAAAACTTTCCCTGAAACAATACCTATCTAACAGTATAAGTTCTGTCAAAATCCATGCAGTAGAATTCGAAATCTAGGCGTTCGGAACGAAATTTTCGTTTGGATTTTATATATATAATAGATATAATAGATAGAATAGATAATAGATTGTGTGTTATGAACTATCTCAAAGTTTAAAACAGATCGCATTGTTAGATTTCCTAATTTTAACAATATCGCGTTATGTTAGTTCCACATTCCACCACCAGGGAGCGCACTCTATTCTTAACGAATGCGTATCTGAACGAAATTCCTTCATGCAACCTTTCCGTAGATACATGAATCGTGAGGGTGGCGGTCTTAACCAATAATTTAAGATAATTGCTGAAATTACTACGAAAAATATTTTAAAGGGGCTCTACGCGGGCCCCTAATAGAGTTAGAGGATATCGGAAGACGGCAAAATAATCGCGGGGAAAAGTTTGCTTGGGTACTTTGGAGCTACTTTTGGCGCGAGATCTAAGCTCTACGACCAATAGGAGCCCAGATATTTAAGAAAATATGAAGTAACAAAGTCCAGAATAACAGACCTTTCCGTCATACTTCTATAACTAATCTAGGTAGAATGATGTGTTATAGCTTAAAACCTTCCCTGGAACGATACCTATCTAACGGTATAAGTTCCGTAAAAATCCATGCGGTAGAACTCGAAATCTCGGCGTTCGGAACGAAATTTCCGTTTGGATTTTATATATATAATAGACTAGGGGAACGTACCCGGGCTTCCCGGGTTAAAGAATATAGGTGAAATCATTTTTTAAAATTGAAAACTAATAATTTTTTTATATTCCATAATATTTTTAGATTGACAACTTACATTAAAAAAGTATTTTTCATATGGAAAATACGAATTATACAATCAAATAAATTTTTGAAATTTGTCAAAAGCGATATTTTCTTATTAGCCGCATGCTAAGAGTTATTTGCCAAGATTTTGCTACTTGTGGCATCCTTTTATATTCTGATAATTTCAGAGCTTATACATGTCTGGTAAATTTGTGTTTTATTTATATTATTTTATTTATTTATTCATAGGGAATTTTTTAATGGATATTAGCCGTAAGAAAATGATGAAGTCTGTATTTTGTTTTAAGGGCAAACAGATTAATCTTTCGTAATCGAGCTCCGCGCGATATATATAAATTAAAAAATATTTCATGCTTAAAAATTGTTTTTAAAACTATAGACAATCAGTAAACTGAGATGGACTTTGCAAAGTTATTCCATTAAAAAAAAAATCCTATTTGGTGATCTAAAAATTTAAATTGTACGATTATAAATATGTTAGATATGTTGTTTTTTCAATATTATTCTTTTATTTATTTATAAAAGAAGTATTAATTTCGTTAATTTGTCTTTCACAAATATGTTAGATCGGTGGTTTTTTTAATATTATTCTTTTATTTGTATTAATTTCGTTATGCGAAAATAATCAGAAACAAATGCTGAAAAATGTTTGTTGCTTTATGTGAAAAATGTTTATTACTATTATGTATTGAAACCGGCACGTGATAAGATAAACTTAAAAAAAATCATACTTAAAAATTATTTTAGAAAATATAATACATCAGTCAATTAAGATAAAGTTTTTAAACAAATACTGCATTTGAAAGTAAATTTTTTCTCTATGCGACGAAAATTGAAAATGGTCAGAAGATTGAAAAATATACTTTATAAAGATACTCTAAATTTTTGTAAAACATTGCGTTTTATCAGTGTGTGATTTCGATTACATTATTTTTAAATGTGAAGAATTTTCACCTGTGAAGAATTTCAAAGCAGCTGGGCTGTGAAAATGACGCACTTCTACAAAACATAATTCAGGTTTAAGAAATAAAATACACGCTTTTTTATAAAATGACGTCATTTGCATCCGCTAAAGCAATCCACTTTCACAATCCTGTTTTAAACTTCGTCTATAGAAAAGTGTGCATATGACGTCATTATCACAGAATAACAGACAATATTCTTGACATAGCCCATATTTTAATTTCAACTTTTTTTTTTAGGTTTTATGAGAAAATGGCAACGGAAAGATACAGTATCTCCTATTTTCGACTATTTTCCGTTTACTTTCAATGACTTTCAATGAAATGAGGTACTTTTGTTGCCACGATAAGAAAAATGGTATCAAAAACTACAAAAAAATTAATATCTCAAAAATAAATTGTGATACAGTTTTCAAACAAATTGCATTTAAAAGAGCATTTTTTTCCTTATACGACGGTGTAAAAATTTTAAATGTGCGATGTTTAGAAGTTTAAAAATTTGCAGTAGAGAAAATTGCAAAGCCAAAATTTTATTTCAAATTTCAAAGTGTTGCCATTCGCAAAATGACGTATGCGTTACGCACAGATATGTTTGTCCTTTATAATATAGATAGATAGATAGATGATATTCTTAACATAGCACGTATTTTAATTTCATTTTTTTTTTTCAATTTGTATGAGAAAATGGCAACAAAAAGATTCAGTAATTTACTGATTTCCATAGACTAATATAGACTAATAAAGAGACTAATAAAGAGAAATAATGAAGATGAAGTATTGTGCCTTGGGGTGACGGACGTCGAAAATGTAACCCTTAACCCCTTCGGGACGGGAGCCTTTTACGAAATTTTTAATCTTTTATCACCGTTTTTTAAAAACAGAAATTTGTGTCTTCTTGAATCGAGAAAATGCGCTGATTAAATAAGGCAAATTTTATAGTAAAATTTTACTGGTGAGGAAAAACAAGGATTCTGAGCGCTTCATGTGGCACGTATACGTGTCGTTCGTCCCCAAGGGGTTAAATCCGTTACATTCGGCCCCAACACAACCGCGTGCTTTGACGCGCTTGTCTATTAAAACATGTATTTCTTTGCGTTTGCATTTACCGTTACAAATGTTTATTCATAAATCGCATGTTGAGAGTAGGTATGATCAAAATTTCGATTAAAAATGAGAATATGGGCTGTTATAGGATGAAATACCTTTTCCCTGTTCCACGTGCTTGTCTTGTTTGGGCCTAATGAGGTCATTTAAATTTGAGCGATAACCGCTTTCATATTACAAATCGTTTTTAACCTCTTCGGGACGAGCGTCTTTTACAGAATTTTTAATTCTTAATCACCGGTTTTTTAAAACAGAAATTTTTGCCTAATTGAATCGGGAAAATGCTCGGATTAAATAAGGCAAAATTTACAATAAAAATTTACTGGTGAAAATAATCCCCGATTCTGAGCACCTTAAGCGGCAGGAATACCGGTCGCTCGTCCCCAAGGGGTTAAGGTATACTGCATCTCCATCTATCTCCTTCCTCCATGACTGATTTCCCTTTACTTTTAACAGAAATAGAGTACTTCAGTTGCCACGATTACAAAATTGGTACCAAAAACTATAAAAAAAATTAATATCTCAAAAATAAATTAAGATATAGCTTTCAAACTAATTGCATTTGAAAGCACATTTTTTCCCCTATACGACTGTGTAAAAATTGAAAATGTGCGATGTTTAGCACTTTAAAAATTTACTGTATCGAAAATTGCAAATCCGAAATTTCTTTTCAAATCCTAAGTGTTGCCATTCTCCGAATGACGTATGCGTTACGCACAGATATGTTTGTCCTTTATACTATAGATATTAGTTATCCGTTTTGATTCTGACTTCAAGCAAACATAATCCAACGCCCCCTGAATACTAGGCCTGATCGCTGACACAAAAATGGCGGCTGTCGAAGGCGGATTTTTTTTAACATAGGTACGGTCCCTCAAATGTAGACACCAGTTTTTTATGAAAGATTTCTCTGACTCCTTTAATCTCAGAAAAATAAAGCGAAAAAAACTTAAAAAAATTATTGATACGAATATTTAAAGGGCCGCACACACGCTGAAAAAAATCCACCTTCGGCAGCCGCCATTTTTGTGTCAGCGTTCAGGCCTAGTATTCAGGGGGCGGTGCCTAATCACATTACTACATGAAAATAATAACAAACTAAATATTTCAGAATATTAAAATTTTCATACTAGAAAAATGTACTGCGAAATACCAGTGTCGAATCTAAACCGAGAACGTATTGCGAATATGCCTGCGGCTCTATGACAGTAAAAATGTATGGAGTGTTTTCAGGGATGCCAGTTTTGTATCAATTTTCATTCAGAAATTCCATGTTCATATCGGAAATTCTTAAAGTAAAAATTTTAGTTTTACAAATCAATAAACATCTGACATTAGAAAAAAAAATTATAATGACATATCGCAATTTATTTATAAAAAAAGGAAGGATTGACAAACAGAAATACTGGTACATACTTCACTAAGCCGCCATTTTTTTTTCATGCATCTAATACGAGGTTCTCTCTGAGAGATCTTCGTTGCCTAGAATAAGTATGCCAGAAAACGGTAACAACATCAGCCTGAAGTCTGGTCTTTGTATGCTCATATGAAGCTCTCAATTTTTTCAGGTGTGAAATTTTAAAAATTGTTTTTATTATAAACTAGAAGGTAGCCCGTCAGAATGACATGTTTGCATTTTCAAAAGAATGATATAGCATTGCATTATAAAAAGAATTATGAAGTAATAAATTTTATCTTATCTGACTAATAGGATCAGGTGGTAGTAAAATAGTTATAAAAACAGCCCATTTATAATTGAAACTTAATTTGAAAGAAAGAACTTCACTCACAAAATATAAAGAACTACTTCCCAAAAAATATGCAAATTAGAATTAATAATGCTATTTTAAAATATATTGTCAATTAACTTTCGTTTTCGTTCATTGCTTTAAAAAAATCAATAACCTTCAATTTCTTATAAATCAGAATAATAATAATAATAATAATAAATTAAATAAGAGTCCTCCACGGATTAATTGCCGATAGCTGACGCCAAAATAACAATTATATAACTTAAATTTTAAAAAGTTTAACTCAGATTAAATCCTCATTTTTTTTAAACATGCATAAAGAAACCTATAATAAATTTTGATCATTAAAAATGATCCTTTATCACTTAGGTAGATTGTAACTATTAATTGCATTAACAGATTTTTTTTTCTCAAATTCTTTTATTAAATTACAAATTTATTTTCCCTACAAAATACAGAAAAGCAAAATTTTATTTCCATTGTTATATATATATGTTACCGTGAAAGACCGAAAATGGAGAATGTCGACATTCACCGGTGAATGTCAACACATACCAAAGACGTCGGTGAAAGACTGAATATTTGATTATATTCTTGTAAATTCGGACCATCACTGGTGAATGTCGACAAGCACAGATATGCTCTGGTGGAGGTCGTAAAGAGAAGCGGTGTTTATTTTGTCTTTGAAAAATAAATACATTAATTCAGAGTAAACAAGAAGACATTTTCTTCTGCTATTAAATATTGAATATTCTGAAGTACTTATGATATCAAGCCGATTGCTACTCATGGAATCATGAAATTCTTATTTGACTCGTTCGGGGTGAAGTGTACCATTAACCCTTTCAGGGGCAAATAATTGTGTTTCCGTAATGTTGATTTCACACCGGAATATACAAAAAATAAATTTCAAAATAAAGGAAAGCTATTTTACAACTTCTTTCCATCAAAGTTAAAAAATAAATGTGTAATAACATGTTTCTGGTGCAAATCTTGATTACAATTAGGTAGGATATAATATATTAGTCCAAGAGCTGTTAAACATTTTAGGGAAGGTATTTGAGGCACCCTGAAAATTTGTGCAACACTTCTTTTGTAATGCCTGAATACAAAATCGAATGTCTGGCTGAAGGATCGTGGCCCAAAATCTGTGCCAGACAAAAAATGGCACTTGACACGTGTCTGGCACAGTTTTTGTGCCGACTAAAGTGTCTGTCATTTTGAAAATATTTTTTTCTAAGCATAAATATTATTGTGCCTCAATCTCAGCGTGCCTCAAATACCTTTTGTGGGTAGTCAAAAAATGGCACTTGACACGTGTCTGGCACAGTTTTGGGGCCGACTAAAGTGTCTGTCATTTTCAAAATATTTTTTTCTAAGTATAAATATTATTCTGTTTCAATCTCAGAGTGCCTCAAATACCTTTTTTGGGTAGTCTAAAAATGGCATTTAACACGTGTCTGGCACAGGTTTTGGGCCACGATCCTTCAGCCAGACATTCGATTTTGTATTCAGGCATTACAAAAGAAGAGTTGCACAAATTTTCAGGGTGCCTCAAATACCTACTCAAAAAAGTTCAACAGCTCTCCTACTATATTCCACCGCCCCCTCAAGCGGTTAAGAGAACACGTCTTTTCATTTAGTATTTTGCCACATTACTTTTGTTATTATCGCCATGTAGTAATGATCGTATTCTAATTCTAATTGTATTATACATGTGAAAAAGTGTGAAAAGGTATGGCTGAAGTGAATATTAAAACAGATAATTAAATGTCTTTGAATTCATTATCTATAACATTCATTGTTTTCCCAGTGTGCAAAATATTGGCTTAAGTTAATAAAATTTACATATTTTATTCATTTCTGTGTAAAATAAAACTTATAAAAATAAAACCTACTTTCAGTCAAATGTTTCAACTTACAGTTTGTACATATTTGTGTAGGGCTTTCAAAAAATATTTTGCGATTTCACTATTAATATTTCCAACATAGATTAAGTATTTTTACAATATTCACGTTTTGTTAGAGATTATTACAGTATACAGCAACCTTTAAGTAGAATTAACGTTTCACTGCAAATATTTTCAAAGTAAACCTAATATTTTATCAATATTAGTATTTCAGTTCAAATTTTAGCGATTAGTATTGAAAATAAAGCCCACTTTTATATTAAAAAATACCTGATTTTTTTAATAATAATTTTCGTTTTGTTTAATAGCAGATTTTCATCGAATAAATACAATGAAAATTGCCATTAAAAAAAATGTGGTCGATATTTTGAATCCAGAATTTCCACTAGATGGCCTAATCTGATAGCGATGACTAAAAATGTTGTTCAGTATAAACCAATATACCTGAAACAGTTTTTTCGGGTAATTACTTTTCTAGATTTTTATAATATTTATTAACAAATAGTAATCTTGGCCTTATTTATTATCAGAATTCTTACGACAAATATACTATTAGGATGAAACAGTGGTTATAAAAAAACAGAAACACAGTCACAGCTTTAAATGTGTAAAATTTATAAACTTAAGTAAAAATTTTATACATTGTAAAAAAAAAAAAAGATTGGATAATGGATATATTACTACTAGAATTGGGATTCTATCATTATTAGAGGGAGATAATAACAAAACTAATTATTAAGACAAAATAATACTCAGTAGAAAGACATGATCTCTTAACAAGGGTCTCAGGACTCTTAAAATTGGAAAAAATGAAAAAAAATAAGACCATTTTCAATATTTAATATCTGAAAATGTATTTGACTTTAACACAATTTTTATTGAGATGAAAGATATAAGTGTGATTTTCTTTATCATTTCATGTATTTAAAAAATTGAAAGATGCAGAATTAGCATTTACGGGGACATTTAATGTCAGACATTTGACGAGCAGAAAATCGGCATAACAGATTAAGCGCACGATTATAAATAAGTTTTGCAACTAGAACTAAAATTCTGGTGCGTACTTATACTTCAGATTATAATAATTACCCTGAACCTAAATAAATTTGTATTTAAAGCATTTTTATAATTTTAATACAAAGTTGTATTTAGTAATGCAAAATTTAGAAAATTTCAGCAGCATAATCACCTAAAAAATATATTTTTTTAATAATAAAAAGGACATTTTAGGTTCAGTTTATACAGACTAATATGAGGCATATATTTTGAAAATGTCATAAAAAAAATCAAGAGTTTTTAAGATATCGTGCGCATTATGCCTAAAGCGTCATTTGGAGAAAAATGACTTTAAAGTTTCGGAAAAGCCGCTTCAGCTATTGGGCGGGTATAATTCTAAAATCCATAACTTCTGTTCTAAAGGGAATTTCAAAGAAACAATTGTATCAAAATATTCAGAAAAGATACGAGTTTAACCTATAAAAAAAAATTAAATTTCGAAAATTTTAAAGCTTTAACCCCTTGGGGACGAGCGGCACGTATACGTGCCGCACGAAGCGCTCAGAATCCTTGTTTTTCCTCACCAGTAAAATTTTACTGTAAAATTTGCCTTACTTAACCCTAGAACTACCGGAAATTTTACTCAAGTTTTATAAAAACATTCTACACCAGAATTTTTACTTAAAACTATTTAATTTGTTTATTTAACTTATTATTGTCTGATTTATACATTTAGTTTGTTTTGAAGAAATTTCTGGTTTGAATAAATATTTTGAATGTACATGTCGGGTCCATTGGACCCTTCTGGTAGACAGAGGGTTAATCAGCGCATAGTCTCGATTCAAGAAAACACAAATTTCTGTTTTTAAAAAACGGTGACAGAAGATTAAAAATTTCGTAAAAGGCTCCCGTCCCGAAGGGGTTAAGAGTCTTGAGACCCCTTAATAGGACGTTAGGCTCCGAATGGATTAACCGTTTGAGTGCAGAACAAATCTTGTGGATATAAGCAAAAATGCGAATGTGTTTGGGTTTATCTATAATAAAAAATTACTCGTAAGTCGACAATAGATACAGAAATCGACACTTCGCTAGTGCAACCAGCTTAAATGCACATGCACACCACACTGAGACAACAAATAGGAGCACTATCACCCTCTCCGCAATTTTAGCATAAAACAATATGAGCGTTATCGCGCTTCCGGCAATTTTGGCACATAAGAAAAGGAGTGTTATCGCTCTGCTCCGCACTCAAACGGTTAAATAATAATTCAAAGCTTGTGCAATCGCCTCTACCTGTGTTTTAGAAAATTCAAAATTTCATACCAGAAAAATATACGGAGATACCAGTGTCGAATCCGAACCGAGTAGATATTGTGAATATGCGTTCAGCACTCCTTTGGATTAGAGACTATTAAAACGTTTTTATGATTTAAAAATTAATGATCGCGTCTAAAACACAGAGAAGTAAATGCAAATTTCCGACATATTCAACATTCACCATTAATGCATGGGGAATGTGACATTTGCCGGTGTAAGTCAGAAGTAAGGATATTTAGCAAATTTTTCGGACATACACCAAGCGACTATGTGAATGTTAACATTCACCGGTGAAAGTCGACATTCACAAGATTTCGGTCTTTCACCGTAACATATATATATATATATATATATGTTACCGGCCAAACTAGTTTATCCTAACGCGCATCGGATAAACTAGTTTTTCCTAGGCTAAACTAGTTTATCCTAATGCCCATAGGATAAACTAGTTTTTCCTAGGCCAAACTAGTTTATCCTAACGCCCATAGGATAAACTAGTTTTTCCTAGACCAAACTAGCTTCGCCTAACACTCATAGGATAAACTAGTTTAGCCTGCTATTCATTGGTCCGAACTAGTTTATCCTAAGCCAATTCAATTTGGCTGATTTTATTCATCCCAAAGACCACAACGGCGCCAAATTTCTAGTTTATCCTGAGCCGATCTAGTTTATCGTAGGCCAATGCAATTTGACATGCTTTTATTGATCCCAACTACCGCTCCGGTGCCAACCGTGTGCAAAGTAGTATTGCCGTCACCCCCCGTATAATAAAATTTATTTGATGAGGATTGGGATACTGTCCCCCTATCTTCCTCATTTCACCGCCGCCGGTAGTTACAAAATATGTTCCATATGACAAATTGTGTGCTGGAGCACCAAAGAATGGCGTGAGAGGTAATCATAAAATTTAGGAGGGGAAGAATTTACAGATTTTTTTCCACATAAATATCACTTGGCTTTGAATTATTTATGAATAAATGCATCATTAAGAATATCAGAAGTACATTTGATATTCTTTCAGAAATCTGGAATTTTCAAAAATCCGGCGAAGTCTCGGCACCAGTTTGGCCTAAAATACATATATTTTTAAGCTACCATTATTTCACAATTAAAATTCTTTTTAAAGAATAGTACATATACATTTATACGATGAGGATACAGTACTCTGAAACCTGTTACAAGAATCTGTGTATGACGAAATTCTGTATTAAAGGCAATTTTTTTTAATCGGTGCAAATTGGACACAATAATCCGTTTGAAAAAAACATAATACATTTGCTAGAGACGATGGGCCTGTTAAAACAGGAACTTAACTATAACGAAGTTTTTTTCTCTCCTATGTGATTCCGACTTTGAAGGTTTTTCTATATATTTTTTTCAGTTTTTCAAGCCGTGTAAAAAAATTAGTGCTAAGTATTCAGATATTTACATACAAATAGATATTCATTAAAAAATCAATATAGTTTACAATAGAATCATTAATATCGTTAATACACATTCTGTGGCTTGGAGATTTAAAAATTTTAAAAATCCTATACAATAAAATCATCTAAGACGGAATTGCACATGGAAGAAGAAAATCCGTTATAGGCAGGTTCCCTTATTAGAAGGTTCATCGTCTGTTGTAAATGCATTATATTCTTTTTACAAGTAACTAATATCCTCATTTTACAGAGATCAACATTTTTTTTTTTTTTTTTTTTGTTAAACACGGAATTCCGTCATAGGCTGGTTATTTTTTCTCAGGCTTTACCGTACTTTAATTGTATTACTTAAAAATTCAATAAAAATTTGCAATGCCTAAAATTGGGAATCTCTGACCCCTAAAACGTGTAAATCTGTCGAAAATTTTCACGAATCCAATATTTTAATCTTGTAAATATAGAAGAAAGTAAAATAATAATAATAATAATAATAATAATAATAATAATAATAATAATAATAATAATAAATATATAAATTTTAATTGTGGAATAATAGCGGTTTAAAAAACATACATAAAAAAAAAGTTTGGACGTACCAAATGTTACTGATATTTTTACTGAGCAGACCAGAGGTGGGTCCAAATGATTTTCATATGAGCTGGGTTGTAAATTGGACTTAACATTTCTGCCTGTGCAGATATCAAGAAGAATGCAGTCCAGTCCCGACTTAAGCCGGAAAAAAAAATGAGTCCCGGTCCATCTCGGTCCGAACCTCTCGAAAAAAGTAATCCCAAACCATGCCCGGACCGAGTGTCGGGAAGGAAAATTTGGCGGGCCAGCCAAATACCTTTACATCGAATAACCAAAGACTAGCTTACAAAATTTTGTAAATTTGGTCGCTAAACTTCTATTATATTTAAAAATAATAAATAAAAATACGAGTTTTTAGTGGACTTCCATACATATGTTTGAGTTGAGCGGATTCGTTTGAATAATTTTGAATTTGAGCTCGAACTTGACTCATTTTTGAGAAATTGAATTTGAGTTTGAATTAGCTCGGTTCGGTTCTTTTTTTTTTCATTTTGTGGCATCAATATAAGAATGTCAAATTGAATTGGCGTAGGATAAAATAGATTGGCCTAGGATAAACTAGAAGGTTGGCGCGAAAGCGGTTTTTGGGATCAATAAAAGCACGCCAAATTGAATTGGCCTAGGATAAACTAGATCGGCCTAGAATAAACTAGTTCAGACCAATGAATAGCAGGCTAAACTAGTTTATCCTATGAGTGTTAAGCCAAACTAGTTTGGCCTAGGAAAAACTAGTTTATCCTATGGGCGTTAGGATAAACTAGTTTGGCCTAGGAAAAACTAGTTTATCCGATGCGCGTTAGGATAAACTGGTTTGGCCTAGGCCAATCTAGTTTGGCCTAAAATAGGATTTGGCCGGTAACATATATATATATTCTACACGGCATTAAGTATCCCTGATAGTCTAATTATATTTTATAAGAAATACTATTCATTTTTCCCCCCAATGTCTTCAGAGTTCAAAGAATCTCAAAAGAAACTTCTTTTTTATTTTAACTGCCAATAGATGGCGCCAACAAAGCTCAAAGTTCACAATGAATGCGATACAAATGAATGTTTACTTATGGAGGGAGAGGGCCAAACTAATTTCAACTGAAGTTATCTCAGAATATGTACATAATTAAATGTAAGTCATCACTCAAATGTTAATTTATTTTGAATAATCTTTCTAAATATGTAATTTTTATGAAGTTTAATTCAAAAAAAGTAATTTTCAATAAAAATTACCGAATGGAATACGATAAAGCGAAGTGGAATCCGGATGAGTTCAAACCCGGAAGCATTATACACTTTGTGTTATTATGTATATAATATAACATATTTTTAAAGTAATTTATAGGATTTCAGCATGAAATCAAACGTTAACGCATTTGTTTCAGTAATTATTCTTGAGACTCTATGACCATTAAACATACAATACTTTCTGCTGTCCTCTTTTTTGCCCTTTTCATGCCAGAGAACAAATCTGGCTCTGGCATTTATTGTTAAATTATTCGTTGTTTTTTGCTTTAAAAATGCCAATTCAAAACAACAAAGTCAAATAAAGTAAATGTTCGTACAACATCGGCAAATCTAGTAGAAAACAAAACAAAACAAAAATAATGCAGTAATTGATAGTTAGTAATTAGATAGAAATTAAACAGTTCATGTTTTAACATTTCATCTGTCTAAAATACGTGCAAAAAAACAGGATTCGTCCTGTTTAAATTTTTGAGTACCATGATTTTCAGAGGAAAATTTTGTTGTCTTGTAATCGTAAATTACTTTCATTAAAAATAGCAAATATGACTTTTCGGGAATAGTTATACGAATTCTAAAAGGATATGTCGGAAGAAAAATCCTGCCAAGCGAATTAAATGTGTTAAGAATCAATTAAAAACAATAATTCAAACAATTCGCACAAAATGATTAAAGAACTGTACTGTTAGGTATTTCGATGAAACTAGGTCTTGTCGTAAAAAATTGTGAAGGACAATATATTATTTAACCCCTTGAGGCGCGGTGGGATAAAATATATCCCACCTAATTTAAACAAAATTCTCACCAGAAAATTTTAACTAAATTTTATATTTTTAACTTTGGGGGGAAATCCTTAAAAAATTGCTTTTCCTTTTTTTTTTTTTTTTAATTCGATTTTTCCAGTGAAAATTCAATATTTAGAGGCATTTTTGCTTACCTCTCAAGGTGTTAAAAAATGCTATAGTAGCAGAAAAATGATAATAATTTATTTCAATGAAGGAGTGCTTCATAAATGTAATTAAAATACATATAAAAGCACAAATAATTGTACAAAAATTACTTTCAGGTGCATATATGTAATATAAAGATATTTAAAATACAAATTTAAACTATCTTAAAATACATTAGAAAAAACCAGAACGGTTTCAGCCATTACAAGGCCGTCATCAATAGGATTTAAATGTTGTTATCATTTTCTTTGCGCCTTATCTGAGAATTGTCCAGAAGAAAACATTGAAATTTAAAGGTTGTACGTCAGATGAGATGCCAGATAAAGTTATTCAAATTTTCAACAAAACGAGCTTTCATCTATTATGCAGCAATAACTAATTTTTGAGTAGAAAATTTGAATAACTTTATCTGGCATCTTAAATGACGTACAATCTTTAAATTAGAATGTTTTCTTCTGGACAATTCTCAAATAAACGCAAAGAAAGTAATAACAACATTTAACCCCTTAATTCTCGCTCCCGTCAATATCACGGGCTGAGATGTCGTTCGTTATTTCTCGTGCCCGTAATATTTCCGGGCTGGAGTATAGCGCCTAGAATATATAGTGTGGAAATCGGCTATCTCTGTAATACTTTAAAAAGAGCTAAAATATTGTATCCCTTAAATGTGCAACGATACTGCTGCAATAGGCAGATCGCAGCGACATCTGCAGGATATTTTCTACAACTGCAAGAAATTGCTAGTCTGTACAATGTAATACTAGTAATACGAAAATCCCGCAGATGCGCTGCGATCGACACTTGAAATTTTAGCAGTATCGTCGCACATTTAAGGGATACAAATTTTTAGCACTGTTTGGATAGCATATTTCCACACTAGGTATTCTAGGCGCTGTAGCTGGAGATTTATTGCTGGAAAAAACTTCTGAACCCAGAAAAATTTAGCTGGCATTTCGGTGTGAATTCTTTGAATAATTGCGTACGCGTTTGGGTTTTGGCGCTGATTGTGATGTAGGACTTTGTACTGAATGTTTCGAAATATATCACATTCATACTCAAAATATTAATAATCGAAATTTAATGTATATTATATCTACCCTATATATATAAAATCCTAATGAAACGGATTTTATGAAACGAATTTATGTAACGATTCTATGAAACGACTGATTAAACAACTGATTATGTTTCACGGCGATTTCTCCTAAAATACGGAATACTTTGCGATGAAATTAGCACCAAAAATCCGTATTGATCTGCAAATCTCAAAACTGGTATCAGAATTTTTAAATTCGAATTAGTTTTTGAAATATTAATTTTTTTCTAATTTTATATACTTTTCTCTAATGATGGCAACTCAAATTTTAATCATAACAGATATTTTTTTTTTCTTTAGATTTTAGAAAAGGTTACTATTTTAAACTAATTTGGCGAGAAGTTTCGCCTCTCTTAAATGTACGCAGAGGTGCCAAGTTCACACTAATCTTCTGTAATACGTGAATTAATTTAACCCAGTTTAACAACGTTTCAAACCAGAAAAATTATTTGATGAATCTTTATTTATTTAATTCCAGTTTTCCAAATGGAACATACTTAATTTCATCTCTGAATAAAAATTCTGGTGCGAAATGTATTAAACCAGGGTTAAATTAACCCACATACTACGGAGGATTAGTGGCAACTTGGCACCTCTGTGTATGCTAAGAAATGTATCATGTTACTTTTATTCATAATTCAATTTGTATTTCATTATCATTTTATTTAATACAGACTGAAACATTTAAAATAAATGGCTTTCACTTCTTTATTTTTTTTAGCGAAATGAAAAGAAAAATATTAGGCACAGATGTCATATACGCGCCAGGGTACCTAACTGGCGCCAAAATGGCATTATTTTGGTTGGCATGGTAACCCGGCTATTGTTGTTTACTTAATAATAAATGTTTATTTACTTTATTTTCTTTTTTTTAATTACATAAATTGCTTTGTTCTATAGTTAATTATTTTTTTGGTTATTTTCCTTTAAAAATAAAAAATAATAGAAAATAATTAAAAAATACGGTACTACTTAGTTATTCCATCGACCCATTTCGTCAAATTATATAAATCGCCAAACCACTCGCTAAATTATACAAATTGACATAATTTTTATTTTAAATAACGAAAGAACAAAGAAAATAGTATAACATTAATGAATATACAAATAAAACGTCAAAATAAAAATCACTTGATGACCCAAAGACATGTAACTTGCTTAAAGTCAAGTGAATGTGACATTTACGATCAACCATTATTGGCATTTAATCTTATAGTTTGGTGATAGATTTTTGGTCGACGGGATAACTAAGTAGTACCAAAAATATGTATGTAACTGGTATTCGAAAACGAGGTTTACGCCAAATTTTCGTAAAAAAAATCACGCCAAACCAGGTGCGTATATGGCATCTGGCCAAATATTAAATGATGTAACAAACGATGGGATTTAATTTCAACTTCAAAACAATGTTTTAATTTACCACTCGAAAAATAAAAAAAAATGCTAACTGGCGAGTTGAAAAATAGCTGTTGGCAAGATTTGCACCCGGCTAGCGTAACAGTACCAAGAATTCTTTGCGACCATGGAAACTTTTATGTAGTTTTATTCGAAAAATAAATTTGATTTTTTAATCAAAAGGGAAAACTTTCAGCACAGATGTCATATACGGACCCATATTGGCGCTATTTTTTCCTGACGCCAATGTCATATACTCAACGGGTACTTAACTGGCGCCATAGTATCGTTATTTTGCTTGATTTGGTAAGCCGGATGCTGTTGTTTATGCTGTTGATGTTTTCCCCAAATTAGCGTCGGAAAAAAATCGCGCCAATGTGGGGCCGTATATGATATCTGGGCCAAACTTTCATATGAAAAGCGAAGGGATCAGAGCGTATTTATTTATGGCAGTTACATGACTTGGACTATTATAATATAGATGAAATGATGGCGATAGAATAATATTTGGCGACTTATCACCTGTACCTGGCTAATATTAAAGTGCCAAAATGGCACCGGGAATATAAAAAGCGAAGTGGTTCTACAGGAACTGTTGATGATAGTCACATGACTTAGGCTATTGTTATAGAAATTGTTTTAAAATACCGGGAGACAAAGACTCTGTACACCTATTTCATTTTATTTTAGCTTCTTTTCAAACGTTTAACTGATCCTCTTTAATCAAAAACGAAAACAACCATTGGATGTCTTAACAGCAACTGATTCGGCCTTAAATTTTTGAAATCAAAGGGAATTGAATGAAAACCAGGGAGATCTGCACAGCTTTTTTCAATATAATTCAATCTTCAATAATATTTTTTAAACCGATCAGATTAGCGTATTTTTAGATTCTGCGGTGTCTGAACGGGGGTTGGCAAGCGTAGCTTGCAGGGGGCAGAACCCCCTAGTTATTTCAAATATTGTTGTAAAAATTTGTTTGATGATGACAAATAAAGATTTAAGGTGTGAAAAATAAAGACCTTATTCGCATTAATTTGTATGGTGTAAAACAAACATTAAAACAAAGAATACTCGCATGATGGCTTTTCCAAAAATGTGAATTTATTCTATAACATCTTTTTTTTTTCGCCTTAAAAAAAACTAATTGCATATTTTATATAGAAACCTTATAATTATTCAATTTCTGTAATAAAAAAATAGGTACCTTTTTGATGGTTTTTCCAAATATTAAGCGACCGCTAAGGGGTTAAATTCTACTGGTGGCGGCCTTGTAATGGTTGAAAACGTTCTGGGTTTTTCTAATGTATTTTAAGATATTTTTAACCAGTATTTTAAATATCTTTATATTATATGTATGCACCTAAAAGTAATTTTTGTACAGTCATTTGTACTTTTATATGTATTTTAATTATTTAACTCAAGGTGAATATAGCACAAGAATTTTAACTTTCATTTATTGAAACAAAGAAGATATTTTAATGAAATTTTTACAGACATATCCTTATTTCTGCGAAATGTAATGACATCATAAAAGTTGCTGGAAGTGTACGCTAATACAGTCAATGACGCCGTATGTACTATCAATTACATTTCGTAGCATGGGAAAACTAGTGCTGTTTGGATGCACATAGTGAAGTGAATATTTAAGGCTGCTCTTAACTGCTCTGCTCAACAAGCGCAAAACGTTTTGACACATTTACAAATTCGTTTTTTAACGGAAAGATATAAAACTGGAAATCCTGGCCATGGAAATGATTTGGAATTGAACTGTTTTTTTCCATTTTTTGACCAACCAATTACCTTTTGACTTATAAACCCTTTTGATCACGTGACAAACAAATTTTTCGCCCGCTCTTAAGTGCTCTTTCTCCCTTCGCGCGGAAATTTGGTTCAAAATGCCCACTTTCACACTCTTTTCTGAAAGATCTATTGTGTTTGCAAAAAAATGGAAAAAAGCTCAATGAGATAGTTTCTGACCAACAACACCAGCTAGTTTCAATCATTTTCGAACAAAAATAAATTAAAACTTATGTCAGAAAGTTGTCCTTTTCGATTTGAGAATAGCCTTAAGTGATCTGAATGATGGCAATATTTGGCGATTTAAAACCTGCACTCCTCTGAAATAAAAGTACGAAAAAGTCATTCACCATATCCTATTAGATGAAATACGCTAGTTGGCAGTGGACCCAATTGTATAACAGTTTTCTCTGTTACATATCGGCTCCGCCCCCCCCCCCCCTCGTGCAATCGAAATCATTAATTTAATTAAATTCTTAAAACCATACGGATTTTTATATAATGTGCTTCTTTTTCCCTTCTGGAAACGTCTTTAATTCAATACGTTTAAATATTCAGTTTTATGAATATAGATTTGTAATTCGGTTGCATTTTGCAGTTATCAAAATCCGTTTTCACTGAAACAATTTCTATCCGTTATCACTCTTTGTTTAAAAGTGAAAATAAAAAAAATATAACTGCATCTGTCCGTTAACACTAAAACGTCCAGCTGGTGTCAATTTGGCACCGATCAAATGACAAAATTTCGATTTGAACCACAATTACTTTCGTAAAATTATTTAAATTGTAACTAGAGAAAACTCGGTTGAATAAAATAGTGAAATTGTTTTAAATAAAAATTTTGGGGTTAAAATGTTTTTATTAAGATTGGGTAAAATTTCCGGCCGTTCTAGTGTTAACATTTCAACGGCGTTCCTTTTTTTCATTTACCCAATAAATCATTCTTGATCGCTACTAAAATTTGACCGTTGAAAAAAAATAACAAAAAAGTTAAAATGTATGCGAATACTGCCTCAAAAAGTATTATATGTACTTTATCTTCAATAATGTTCGATCTAAAACCATATCCCACTCCTCTGCATTTCACACATCTGTTTTTGTTGCGCAATAATAAATTAACGTGTATTTAGTCTAATGCCTTAACCCCTTCGGGACGAGCGTCTTTTACAGAATTTTTTATCTTTTGTCACCGGTTTTTTAAAACAGAAATTTTTGGCTCGTTGAATCGGGAAATTCTCGGATTAAATAAGGCAAAAATTACAATAAAAATTTACTGATGAGAATAACCACTGATTCTGAGCACTTTACCGGGCACAAATACCGGTCGCTCGTCAACACTAGAACTACCGTGAGCCGTCATTTTGATAGCTACGGGCTACCATATGAATATGTTTCGGCTGTAACCAAAAGCTTGATTATGAAATAAGTTCAAAAGATAGAAGGAAGAAAAACGTTAAATAATAAAATTAAGATGTTTTAAATCAAAATTCTGGTGTGAAATATTTTTATAAAACTTGACTCAAATTTCCGGTAGTTCTAGTGTTAACGAATATACAGGGTGTCCGAAAAGTCTGGTAACGGTCGAATAACTCGAGAAATACAAAGCAGATTGAAAAACAAACATATACATGTTAAATATTTTAAAAAAAGCTACTTAGTGATGCCAAATTTGACCCCCGCAACCGACCCCCGGGGGTCAGAGGGGGTCCAACATTGAAATCTTGAATAATAACCGCCCCACCCCCCCATTTTTTATTGCAGATTTGGATTCTACGGACAAAAATACGTAACCTTTGTATTTAACATTTTTTTTTCTAATCCTCGTTGATCACGGTGTAATCGAGCAAATAAAACTGATACATATTTTGGTTTTCCCAACCAGGTTTTGACATCTCGAAATCTGATTGGCCAGAACTTTCATCGTCAAAGTAGCTGTCTTTAGCGGGAATAGAGTTTCTCGAAAACCATCAGTGGTGGTTGTTTCGATGCCGCTTTATATGCTTTTTCCATAAAAATTAATAGAAATATTTTAAATTAATACTCTATTTGCATATTTTTTTACCCAGTCAATCATTTCACAATAATAACCTCCGTATTTTGATGGCTTCTGCTGTTTTTTTTTTTTTTTTTTTTTTTTTTTTTATCATCTAATTCAGGAGACTGATGCGGGTGTGCAGTTTTTAAAAATTATTACTATAGAATAACAAATAGGACAAAATATTAAAAAAAAAATATGAAAACTTTTTATGCTGTCTGGTTGGTTGGTTGGTTGTATTTATGTCGGCCAATTATCTGCACGTGGGATATGGGCCCTAAGGGGGGGAGTGCCTTCCGTGGAGGTCTTGCTAAGGGAACCTAACCCGTATTAACGCTTGGAGAACCAAGGTTCGAAGAAAACCACGAAAACTCCGAACGATTAGGCCGACGGGCGCGATTGGGATCGAACCCAGCACCTCCCGTCTACCAGCTTCGAGAGCAGAACCTCTCGGCCACTGGTGGGGCTTTTATGCTGTCTGAGCAAAGGATGGGGATGTAGCGTAAATTTCAGTGGGGGTGGAGTTATATGTTTTGATGATTGATTAGTTGCTGTAACTCCAAAATATCGAGTCGGGCAGAAATTTCTTCAATAATTCTTATAATCTTAATAATTTATTGCAATTTAAAATATTTTTCAATTTAACATTTTTTTCATAATTATAAAATTAACAATTTTAAACAATTGAAAATTTTTGATATTTTAAACTTTTACATTTAAAAAATAATTAAACTCTTTAAGCTCTCTTGATTATTTCTGGGGGAGACGACGATTTAATTTTCATAGGGAAAGGGTGATGTAGAAAATTGTTTCAGGTGGTGGTCGGATTGGAGATTTAGATCATTGATTAGTTACTGCAACAAGAAAATAACAAGTAGGGCAAAGATATTTTCCATAATTCTAATAAATGTACCATAATTTCCCTCGTATACGCCGCAACTCAGATAACTCGATTTCCTACCAGAATTTGTTTTAAATAAAATGTGACTTGCTTTTGCTTAGCACTTATTTGACTTCATTATTTAAATAAAATTTTAAAAGACTTAATACTTTTAAAGACTTTTATTTAAAAAGACTTAACTAAGACCCGGCTTATACGCGGTAAATTACGGTTTGTAAATTAATCTATTTTTTCAATGTAACATTTTTTTCATAAATTTTAACAATAGAAAAATTTAGATATTTGAAAATTTTTAATTTAAAAAATAATTTAACTCTTTAACTCTGTCGGGATTTGTGAGGCACATATATTCATCGTCAAAAGGTGCATGTGGAATTTGTTTTGGGCACCATAATAAATAAATAATAATATTTGATTTTTTAATTAAAGGATTTTTTGGTATTTCACAAGTAAAGTGGACAGTTGAAAAAACACGGTGTACTCCAAATAAAATTTGTGTACGCGATGTGGTTTCGATAGGGTTAAAGTGTAATGATTGTTTGCTGGGGTAGACGACGTGTTAATTTTCATAACAGAAGGATAATGTAGAAAATTGTTTGTTTATTATTACAATAAAATAACTTATGTGAAAAAAATATATAATCTAAAACATAATTGGCAGAACAAATTAAAAACAGATCAGTTAATTTCTTCTTTTTTTAAGTCCTAGAAGGGGCATTTATTAACCCTCCGTCTACCAGACGGGTCCATTGGACCCGACAGGTACATACAAATACAAAATATTCATTCAAACCAGAAATTTCTTTAAAATAAACTAAGTATATAAACCAGACAAAAATAAGGTAAATAAATAAGTTAAATAGTTTTAAATAAAAATTCTGGTGTAGAACGTTTTATTAAAACTTGAATAAAATTCCCGGTAGATCTAGGGTTAATATATTTCATTCAGTTAGTTCTACGTTCTTAAATTTTTGTAACAAATAAGTTAAACCAATTGAACAATTTAAAAAAATCAAACAATATGATTCATACAACCCATTAAAAACTTAGGTTCCGTTAAAAAGAAATCTAAATAAATCTTTAACTTTTTTCATTTTTAAGTTGCAAATATTTGTATTGCAGATTTTGTATTATGCTTATGATGAGTGTGTACAAAATAATAAGGCACATGTAAAATACAAAAAAAAATTTTAAAAGTCTAAGATTTATTTCGATTTAATTTGAAGGGAACCTAAGTTTTCAGGGTATTTAAATTATCATATTGTTTAAATTTTGTTTTTATTTTTTAATGTTCATTTCGTTTAACCCTTACCGGCGCGGAGTAATTCTGTTTTATACTGTTTATAAACTGATGAAATGATAGACTGACATCAGAATTTATAAACGAGTTTATTGGAAAATACAAACTTGCTAATTTTCAAGTACGTTATAAATAGAAAATTTTAATTAAATATTCTGGGTGCCTGTAAAATAAAACTTATGAGTCCTTTTTAAGGAAAGTGTCCGCAAAAGCTCTAACTTATTTGTTACAAAACTTTAACGTTAAACATCGAAGTGACTGAATGAAATATATGAATAAATGTCCCTTCTCGGGCTTGCAAAATGTAGGAAAAAACTGATTTATTTTTAAGTTGTTCTGCAAATAACGTTTTTGTTTATATATTTTTCCACATTTGTTATATTATTGTAATAATTAATAAATAATAAAACATTTTTCTACAACATCTTTCCCCCATGAAAATTAAAACGTCTTCTCCCCCATAAAATAATCAAATGTGCTTAAAGAGTTAAATTATGTTTTAAATTCAAAAGTTTAAAAGATCAAAATTTTTCAATTGTTTAAAATTATCATCTCGTTCGGAAAGTCGTGTCCGCTTGGGAAAATCAATTCGTACCTGAAAATTCTATCATTTAAAAATTAGACATTGATTCCTTTATCTAATGTCTAATAATTACCGGGCAGGATTTTCCGATACGAATTGATTTTCCCAAACGGACACGACTTTCCGAACAACCCAATAATAAATTTAAAATTATGAAAAAAATGTTAAAATGTTAAAATATATTAATTTACAAAAAAGTATTACATTTATTGGAATTTTTAAATGTTTTCTGTCCTACTTGCTAGTCAGTAGTTGCAGTAACTAATCAATCATCAAAACCTATAATCCCACCCTCTACCTGAAATTTATGCTACTCCCCATCTTTTGATCAGCCAGCACAAATGATTTTATATGTTTGTTTGTTTTTTTGGTCCTCTATGTTATTCTATAGTAATAATTAAAAAAAAAAAAAACCCATATACTCCCATCCGGCCCCGAATTAAGTGATTTTTTTGACAGCAGAAAACATCCAAACACAGAATATCAAAACACCCCGCCCCCAAATAATGAAGACTATCATCTTTCTGTTCGAGGGGTGGGGTGGGGGGGGGGTGGTTATTTACTCTTTAAAATATCAAAATACGCAGTTTATTATTTAAAAATGATCGACTGGATAAAAAGAAATGCAAATAGAAAACTAATTTAATATATTTCTATTAATTTTTATGGAAAAAGCATATAAAGCGCCATGAAAACAATCTCCACTGATGGTTTTCGAGAAGCACTATTTCCGCAAAAGACGGCAACATTGACGTTAAAAGTTCTGGCCAATCAGATTTCGAGATGTCAAAACCCTGTTGGGAAAACCAAAATATGTATCTGTTTTATTTGCTCAATTACACCGTGATCAACGAGGATTAGAAAAAAATGTTAAATACAAAAGTTACGTATTTTTGTCCGTATAATCCGAATCTGCAATAAAAAATAGGGGGTTATCATTCAAGATTTCAAAGATGCCCCTGTGATGCCCCGGGGGTTGGTTGCGGGGATCAAATTTGGTATCACTGAGTAGCTTTTTTAAAAATATTTAGCACGTATATTTTCGTTTTTGAATCCGCTTTGTATTTCTCGAGTTATACGACCGTTTCAGACTTTTCGGACACCCTGTATTCCTGTATACAAAAAGCAGATTTTTGTCGCCGCCCAGCTGCAGAAGAAACTTTTATTTTGCAACCTCTGATTCACACGTCTAGAAGGGAAACCATATTCCTCTCGCCAAAGCTTATTTGCTTAAATAGTCTCGCCAAAGCTTTGTTTATCTTCGTTCAGTCGCCAAAAGCTTTATAAATTGACGATAATTTGTAATGCCAAGATGTGGATTTCTAGCGAAAGTCATCACTTTGCTTCTGCTCGCTATGCGCTAAGGTTGCAAAAAGGGGCTCATCTGTTTAAATATTCTTGCGGAGCACCTCTCCATGTAGTCTCCATATAATCTCCATATACGCTCCGTATATTCTCCACGTTCTGCCCTAACACAAACTTGCTGTTTTAATCTATTGAATAAAATAAGTGGTTCCTGAATACATTGTTGGAGTTTTTTTTTATCATTCCATCACGAACCCGGCAACTACTGTAAAAGCTGAACATTACTATCACACCAATGACAGAAGCAAAGACCATTAAGATACATAGACCGGCAAACTGTCAGTTTAACTGAGGTTTTTTGATCACAGCTGTTGTACGGCGGTATATGTGTTTTATATTTTAATTTACCTAAGAAAATGCTTTTATCAGGGTATTTTTTATTGCGGATCATTAAATATTAGTCTACCCTATTTCATTTAGGCCTTTAAAAAAAAAAAATACTTTATTATTCATCAATTTTTTTGTTTTTTTCGTATAGCAAGTAAGTATTTCAATAGACATCCTCCAAAAATAAATAATATAGTGTTACTTTCGTTAATACTATGCATTTTTATAAATACCTTTTTGCATAAAAATTAGTTTAAAAATGTAGATTTCTTTACACGTAATTCAAAATTTCATAAATTACTATATTATGTTACTGTTGCTACCTTTAAACTAAACTTCCCTACCAGTTACTTTTGTAAGTCAAACTTAAAAAAAGGTGGGATTATAATCTTTAACAATCTGTTTCCATATAAATTTCGCCTTTATTTTGGTTCATAAGGCATGTTAAAATGAGATTCTCTTTTCCAAACATATCATCCATAAATTTATAAATAAATCGCCTTATTTAACTTTATTTCTGAAAATTCAATATTTATAACGCATATTTAGATATGAAAAATAGAGCTTCATGTAAAAAATACGCCATAAACTTCATATTTATTGATAAAATTAGATTTTTAAGCTCATCTAGCAATAACATTTAATGGTAAATAACTCACAGCTGACGTACAAACCTCGCGGTTCAGGTGTTTCAATTTACTTCAAATCATTTCAGATGGCTGCCAATGCTTTTGAATGGGAGTGGCCGGGGAATTGCCAGTCTAGTATCTTAAAAGTCTTTGGACAGAAGATTTAGATTTAAAAACTTGCGCATTAGTGAACGTATTGCAACTAATAAACAAACGGATATGAAGCATAAATGCCCAAGTGAGGTAAGTGGTTTGTGCCAAAAAAGATAAAATACAGTGTGTCCGTAAAGTCATGATGCACTTTTGACATGTCACAGGAAATCAACGAAATAAGATGGGAATATGAAATATTCACCAAATAAAAGAAATACTAGTCAAGTTTCGTACTTGTTCAGTGCAGTTCAATGTGGCCTCCAATTGAAACAGAGAATCACAGGCGTTATTAACTCTGTTACATCAGACGTCCTTAACTGTGTGTGGGAAGAACTTGAATATTGTTTAGATGTGTGTAGGCAAAAAATGGAGGCTACATCGAACTGCATTGAATAGGTATGAAACTTAGAGAGTTTTTCTGTTATTTGGCGAAGATTTTACATTTGCATCTTGTTTCGTTGATTTCCTGTGACCGGTTAAATGTGCACCATGACTTTACGGATGCACTACATAACAACGAGAAATATCGAGATGCTGCCCTGATTGCAAAATGCTCTTAATTTCTCTATCAGAATCTCAGATATGGCGAAGGGCTAAGCAAGTAAATTAAATTATGAATAATAGTAAACTCTTTGAATACTCAGCATACATTTAAGAGAGACCAAACTGGTTACCAGAGGGGGCTAGTATAAGAATATTTCTGTAAAATAAATAAATTAATTAATTATATTTCTTTAGTGTCAATCAATAACTTATATTTCTGTACAGTCAATAAAAAAATTATTGTACAGTAATCCTTTAACCTTCGCAATTTTTTAATTATTCGCGAAATGAGAAATAAAGAACATTTCAACATTCGCAAATACTTAACTTGGTTATTCGCGGTTTTTGTTTTAAAAAGAATATTTTTTGGCAAAGTAAATTCGCGATCTGGAAATTCCGGCCTGTGCAGACCTATATAAAAAATTTATAAATAACATGTAATTTAAATAAAAACTCACACCATAATTTTTATAATATATTTAATTTATTTATTTATTCATGCTATTAGTTGTTGCGAATAGTAATCCAAATAGTCCTTAAAAAAATCGGTTGTTGAAACCCAACCGTTGTTATTGTAAGCACATCACGGTATCGTACGTAATTATACATTCAACACGTAAAAGATAACTCGGGGTTTACTTGGCGCGCTTTTGCGTGATCGCCAGTAGCGATAATTATCAAAATGAGGAGTAACGCTGTGCTCACCACTGTCCCCTGTCCGCGCGAAAGCAGTGCGCTCCCCCCCCCCCCCTTTTCGTGGATGGAGCTTCTCTCCGAGGGAGAAACCCCTTGAAGGTCAAAGATCGTAGAATACGTTAGATGAATCTGTTGTTATGTTAGATTTCGAGTGAAAGTGGAACTTTCGATACGTAAAATTTATTATTTTACAGAGTGCTGTATCACTGAAGATGTTTCCATTGTACATATTCATCTGCTATCTATTTGCAATACAGAAAATGTATCGTAACAACAGAACATGAACAGATCATATTAAAAAATCTGTCCCAATCGCTGTTAAGTCACAAGTCAAACTGACCAAGAAATGTCGTTTTGAATTCTCGCGGGGCGTTGGCGCGAAGGTGTTATCTTAGGTTTACTACAAGAAAATTTGGCGAATAGGTAGATGCAATGAAGGATGCCTGTGATTGCATCCCCCCTTTGAGTGTGTTTCCCAGCAGAGCTGTTTGCACTGTTTCGGTTAGTTACGATTTCCAAAGCCTTCCCTTCTTTCCCTCTACGTTCTTTGTTTGAACCATGGGGTGTAACTTTGCATCACCTCCTAATTTTCAATATTTTTCACTCCAAAAGACTAAATAAGCTCCAGAACTGTGCTCTGTTGGCAAGGTTCTAAACTGGGATTTCTACTCTTTATTTTAGAAAATAAATTAGCAACATTATGCGCTATTAATTGCATCATCTAACCATTTTTGTGAAGTACTGTTTTCAAGCTAATTTTGAATGCTGTTTTGAAGTTGTTGTAATCCAATTAAATTTTCATAGTAAGTAACAATATACTCATTTATCAGACATATTATTGTCTAAATATTGTAAATGTGATAATATTTTGTGATTATTTATTTATTAATAGTTAATAAAATGTAAAATAAGAAGGCACTAACATTTTATCACATTTTCAGGGTAACTTTGAGCCAGCTCAAAGTTATACTGATGTTTATAATTTACTGATTATAGGTGCTACTGTCAAAACTTTCCCATATTTGCACCTATATTTTATATAAATGCCGAAAGTGAACATTAGATATAACATATAAATATTTTCACAAATATGTGTAAAATACATACAATTCATTTAAAGGCGTTTTTCGGGGCGGAGCTACTCAAATTTGACGTTTCACACATTCGAAATTTTTTATTCTTGTTTGAATAATACTAGTACTAGTATGTATTACTGTAACTATGGATATATTATTGAGATAAAACATTGAAAATTGTTTTCCACTGCCTTTTTATGTTTTATATGAACAATGAACAGGTTTTTTTTTTATTTCTAAATGTTCATGGTTCTCTTCTTCTACTTTTCTTATGCCTGATATTTGTTCTAATATCACAAATTATACAAATCTTGTGATGTTCGGAAATGTAAATTCGAAGTCTTTACATATCTGAAAACATTTTTTGGGGTTTAAAATTGTCCTAACTATAGTACTTTTTTTATAACGAATTATTTTAGATAATATTTATCATATGGTGCAAAGTTACCCTAAATGGCTGGGTAACTTTGAACCAGGCTAAAAATTAATTTTTTATTGCTTTTATCCTTATTATTCCTTAATTTTTGATAGTCATACAATAATTTAGGATCATTTCTTCTCTTTTATGCCCCTAGTTGCAACAATATTCTTAAAATAAGAGTGTGGCATATGAAAATAGAGAAAATTTGGATCAAAGTTACCCTGAATGACTGTATATAAAATCCTAATAAAACGAATTTATGAAATGGATATTATGAAACGACTGAATTGAAACGAATCTATGAAACGACGGATTAAACAACTGATTACGTTTCACGGCAATTTCTCCTAAAATGTGGAATACTTTGAGATTAAATTAACACCAAAAACCCATATTGATCCACAGATCTCAAAACTGGTATTAGAATTTTCAAATTCGAATTAGTTTTCGAAATATTAATTTTTTTCTAGTTTTAAATACTTTTCTCTAATGATGGCAACTCAAATTTTAATCACAACACATATTTTTTTTATATTTCAGAAAAGGTTATTATTTTAAATTAATTTGGCGACCAATTTGGCCTCCTTTAAATGTATGCTAAGAAATGTATCATGTTACTTTTATTCATAATTCAATTTACTTGAACAATCTTTCTCCAAATCGAAAGATTTTGATAGAGAAATCAAGAACTCGGAATTTTTATGTTAGCGAGACGCATGTGATAAATCACCAATAATTTTTCTTGTCGCATTTTTTTTTTTTATATATTTCATTAATTTCATTTAAAATATAATCCTTTCAATCATTTTATTTAAAATACAAAATTTCCATTTAAAATTGAAAGATTTAAAATTGGTGGCTTTCACTTCTTTCTTTTTTAAAAAACAAAACGAAAAGAAAAATATTAGGCACATATGTTATATATGCACCGGGGTACCTAATTGGAGCCAAAAGGGCATTATTTTGATTGACATGGTAACCCGGCTATTGTTGTTTACTTAATAATAAATGTTTATTTACTTTTATTTCTTTTTTTAAATTATATAAATTATTTTGTTCTATAGTTATCAATTATTTTTTTATTATTATTTCCTTTTGAAAATAATAGGAATCAATTAAAAAAAGGTACTACTCAGTTATTCCATCGACCAATTTCGCCAAATTATATAAATCGCCAAACCACTCGCCAAATTATACAAATTGACGTAATTTTTATTTTAAATAACGAAAGAACAAATAAATTAGTATAACATTAATAAATATACAAATAAAACGTCCAAATAAAAATCACTTGAAGACGTAAACACGTGTAACTTGCTTAAAGTCAAGTGAATGTGGCATTTACGATCAACCATTATTGGCATTTAATCCTATAGTTTGGCGATAGATTTTTGGTCGACCGGATAACTAAGTATAGTACCAAAAATACATTTGTAACTGGTATTCGAAAACGAGGTTTTCGCCAAATTTTCGTTTAAAAAAAAAAAAAAAAATTACGCCATATCTCCGGTTTCAACTTCAAATCAATGTTTTAATTTACCACTCGAAAAATGAAAAAAATGCTAACTGCCGAGTGGAAAAAAGCTATTGGCGAGATTTGCACCCGGCTAGCGTAACAGTACCAAGAATTATTTGCGATCATGGCAAATTTTATGTAATTTTGTTCGAAAAAAATTTTTGATTTTTTAATCAAAATAGAAAACTTTCGGCACAGATGTCACACACGGCCCCATATTGGCGCGATTTTTTTCTGACGCCAATGTCTTATGCAGTGCTCAGCAAAAGTTTAGACAATGATGGATTATGCTTCTGTGCTGAGAAATATGTAACGAATTGTTGTAATTCAAATGTCATACATTAATAGAGACTTATCTTTCATACACAAACAATACATTTTAGTTTATACACATTACATAATATTTAATGACAAAAATACAAATTTAACATTGTTGCAAAAGTATAGACAATTTGTCTGTTAACAGAAAAATAATCATAAATTAAAATCGAACTGCACCTACATTGTCTGCTATTAATGCAAAAATGTGACTTTCCATCGAAGAAACTAAATCCTGCATCACTTGGAAGTCTATTTCGTATCAAACACGCTCAACATCTGATCGAACTTCATTTTCCGAGGAGTATTGTTAAAAAATTGCATAAACCGTATGAGATATGATGCCATAAAAGTTTTCGATTGGGTTCAGATCAGGACTACACGCGGGCCAGTTGAAAATAGTAATATTTTGAGAGTTAAACCAATTTTTTGATTTGTATGCAATATGAATAGACGCAGGCTGTAAATTGTTTTCCAATGTATGTATGTAGTCTTGCGCAGCTTGGCGTCCATTGAGAAACTCCAGAGATACTTGAGAATTAAAACAAAGTGAGGCCCAAATCATCAACCCTTTCGAGGGCAAAGGACACCTAATTTTAATTCCAAAAGTGACAAGAATATTTAATTAAAATTTTCCTTTTATAATATACGTGAAAATAAGCAATTTCATATTTTCTAATAACTCCGTTTATAAATTCTGGTATCAGTGCATTATTTCATCAGTTTATAAAAAAGAATTACTCCGCGACAGGAAAGGGGTCAATTTGTTGTGAGATTTCAAGGCTGGTTGTTTTATCATTTTCTTGTAAACTAATGTACAGTCGTGGAAAAAAAAAGTAAACACCCCCTACTAACTTCTCAACAAATTATCGTAGAGGAAAGTTACTGGTACCGAACGATTGGAAATAAAGTCTACTTTTAAATGATGTATATAAAATTTGTTTAAGGGGCCATCTACATATTAAAACGAACCATAACTTTATTTTTTCAATGGCAGTACCCAATTCTGACAGCATAAATGAACTCTACACCTTTCAATTAGCGTATAAACAAATTTTTATGCAATTCGTGCCATAAGTTTCCGAGAAATTAATTATTTTAAAACGAACGTATTTTAAGGGCTGTATCCAAATTGAAGTTCTGAACTCGATTCTTAACCGAGGGAGCCGCCTTCTTGATCAAGGCACGTTTAAGCGTCAATGAAACCTGTTTGATTACAGGATAGCAGAGTAAATTTAAAAAAATTACTCACTTCTATCATAGACGGCCCCTTAAACCATCCTTTTGCCGTTTTTTAAGCATAATTTGAAAACTACTTGGAAGAAAAATGTGAAATTTCGGATTTCCATAAAGCAGGACTTAATAAATCTAAATCCATCAAAAAAATTGTATGTTGCAATTCATAATTTTTTTTAATATTAATTTCATAATTCATAATTCATATCATAAAATTTTTAAAATTGCAAATTCAACGTATTTATGTTTGGGTATATTAGTATTATTGCCACACAAAAAATTAGCTCATCAGGAGCATAATTTCAGGAGATATAAATAAAAATATGAAAATGTAATTTAACATTAGAAGTACTAAATTTTGAATGTCTATAATTCAAAAACTTATCATTCGAATGACTTGAAATTTGGTTTCTAGGCATATTTTGAACCAAAGATTTGAAATATCTCGTTAAATTTGGGTACTGCCATTGAAAAAAAGGAAGTTTGGATTCGTTTTAATATGTATATGGCCCCCTAAGCAAATTTTATACCCACCATTTAAAAGTAGACTTTATTTTCAATCGTCCGGTACCAGTAACTTTCGTCTACGATAATTTGTTGAGGAGTTAGTAGGGGGTGTTTACTTTTTTTTTTCCACGACTGTACATCTTTCTTTAATGCATCTACGAAATTATCCGTTGACACAGAAAGCTCTGACTCACTTTTAATGCGATTAGCAGTCATCATTTGTCTAGATGCCAGTTTATGGATCCTTCTATAATCTCGTTTTCTGGCCACACGACTCCTTCCAAATCTATGTTTTGCTTTGAAAGAGTCACCCTTAGACAGTACTTAATAGACAGACTTCTTTGGCCGATTCAAAGTAACTGAAATTTCTGCAACAGTCTTCCCTTTCGATTTCAGCTTCCATGCTTTAATTACTTCATCTGACTGAAAATTTCTTGCTCGCGGCATCTTCACTAGCCGATGCTATCGGGAGGTGCACTATAATACTTCATGCATGTGACATCATAAGTTTGAAATATGTGTTTTTCCGTGAACAATTGCCAAAAAATCACAAAAGTGTCTAAACTTTTGCAATATGCAAATTTCACTTTTTTCACTTAAATTAAATAATATCCTACATTAAAACCGTTATTTCTGTCCTAAAACGTCTAAAATGTATTTTAAAATAAGTACAGTCATTTGTATAACTTAAGTGTTCGTATTTTTTATTTAAAGGTTAAAAGTCACCAGTGCCTAAACTTTTTTCGAGGACTGTATGCAACGGGTACTTAACTGGCGGTAAAGTATCGTTATTTTGCTTGATATGGTAAGCCGGATGTTGTTGTTTATGCTGCACGGAAAAAACTGTTTTGTTAAAACAAGTAAATTTTGGTTAATATAGCTCCAACCAAATATTTTGGTTGGAATGACCAGATTTCGGTTCGAATAACCAAATGATTTGTTGAATTAACAAAATAATTTGGTTAATTAATCCAAAATTTCATCATTTCAACCAAAATGTTTGGTTGGAGCTATATTAATCAAAATTTAGTTATTTCAACAAAACAGTTTTTTCCGTGTGTTGATGCTTTCCTCAAATTGGCGTCGGAAAAAAATCGCGCTAATATCGTATATGACATCTGTGCCAAACTTTCATATGAAAGGCGAAGGGATCAGACCGCATTTGTTTATGACAGTTGATGACTTGAACTATTATAATATAGATGAAATGATGGCGATAGAATAATATTTGGCGACTTATCACCTATGGCTAACATTATGGCTAACATTAAAGTACCAAAATGGCACCTAGAGTATCAAAAGCGAAGTGGTCCGCCCGAAACTGTTGATGATAGTCACAGGACTTAGGCTATTGTTATAGAGATTGTTTTGAAATATCAGGAGACAAAGACTGTATACTTAATTCATTTTATTTTAGCTTCTTTTCAAATGTTTAACTGATCCTCTTTAATCAAAAACGAAAACAACCATTTGATGTCTTACCAGTAACTGATTCGGTCTTAAATTTTTGCAAACAAAGGGAATTGAATGGAAACCCTTTTACAGGGAGATCTGCACAGATTTTTTTCAGTATAACTCAATCTACTCTAATATTTTTAAAACCCATCAGATTAGCGTGTTTTTAGATTCTGCGGTCTCTGAACGGGGGTTGGCTAGGGGGGCAGAGCCCCCCTAATATAATTATAATGTTGTAATTGTCAAAGAAATTATAACTCCGTAAAGAAGGTTGACTGCCATAGGCGTAATGTAAATGAGTCGAGTCAACTTGGTTCCTCAATATGCAGTATATATGCGATAGACAACTTTACAGGGGAGTAAGAAAAACCAACCGGCCGGCGATTTTTACTTCCCTCCCCCGGCCCTGTTGCTTTTCGCCAGTTTTTATTCTGTAATTCTAAATTACGGATATAATTATTTCATTTAAGTAGAAACTATTTTCAAAACATGAGATAATATTAACAATTTAATAAACACCGTAAAATGAATAATAAATTTTTGTTATCTGCAAACTGATTATATATTCATTATCATTTTTATTATTATTCTGTGTTAGTTGTAGTGCAGAAAGATTCATTTAGTTCCTACCACCTACTCTAAATTGAGTAGGGAATAAACTTTGACTTCTGTGAATTAAATACTTTCACATAACTTAATACTCCCTCCTTACATAATCTCAACCAGTCACAATATGAAATGTTTACAGTATTTTGTTATTATTTTAACATGTTGTATTACGCTGGGGACTCACAAAACATTCTTCAAGATAAGATATAATTATAAATGTTGAAATATAGTTTCATGAATTATGATTTATTCATTTTGTTAATAATTCATGCAATGTAAACAGGTATATTTTTAGTTAATTTCACGATTAAAGTCAAAACTATCAACACGACGATTCTAATAATATGTCTTAAAATAAGTAAAATAAAGATATTGCAGCAGTTCTAGAAAAAAATATTAAGCAGACATTCATGATAGTACAACATGTTAAAAGGTAACAAACACTGAAAAACATTTCACATACCTGTATTTTAAATGAATATCGCCTTGCTGTTTATTTTGATATTAACTCCTATCTATGAGTGATATGCAAGATTTTTATATTATGTTATTTATTTGCCGCACTCAATTTGTGATAACGACATTATTTAGTATGAATACTTGCAAAATTACAAGCGTCACATGATTGTGTACACTATGCTGCAAAGGACCCGCCATCATTTTTTACGACTTACTACAGTTTCAAAGACGCGGGGAAGTGTGAAATGTATTGTTGGTTTGGAACGAAGGAGAAGACAAAAGCTGACAGTGACAGATTGACGCATGCGCGTTGTTGGCGGCGGAGCAGCCGTGGTTGCTCTAAGCTTGTTAAGTTTGTTTTTTCACCAAGCATATCAAGGAAACAACTTTTCAACCGTCGGCTGAAGTCGGATTTCTTTTCCCCTTTATATTCTTTGTATTTGTCGCCAACTCACTATAAGCGAATCTCCCATGTTAAAAGAAGCCACAAAGCAATGTTAAAAGTTATAAGTAAAATGTAAAAGCCATGCTAAAAGTAGCGCCACTAGTGGACGTGATGAGGGGCGGCCCACCCCGCTACCCCGCGATCGCAGGGTGGGCCAGACGGGTGCAGTGGGCCAAAAAAATAATAAATGTTTTGAGTTATTTTTCTTTTCAATAAAACTAAAAAACAATAATTATGAAACTCAACTTATTTTTCTTTTTTTTCCGTGAAGCATTTTTTTTGATCGGGTAAGTCCCAATTGCTCCCTTCCCTCGCCTATCAGCAATCTTTGGAAGATCTGTGCAAATTACTCATTTTGTATAGAAGCCTAGAGCTAGGGGATAAAATAAAATGTTTTGTTTTCTCGCGCATTTCGCCGAATATATTGATGTTTTATTGCAGCACTCGATGAAATTCAAAAGAAAACAGTAAAAATGAATAACTACCAACGTTTGGATGATAGAATGAGGTGACAAATCGCAGGGAGACTCAAAACAGGACAGTCTCAAGTGCAGATTCCTAGAGACTTGAATGTAACGTCCAGTGTCGTGTCCAACTTAGGGAATCAGTTTAAGGGCCTTGGATCTATATAGAGAAACCCTGAGCAAGGTTGTCCAAGAGCCACGACGGCCAACGAAGATCGCTATTTGTCAATTACAGTGAAGGATAACAGGATTGTAACAGCTTCTCAGCACTCTCGTAACCTTTATGCGGCCACAGGAAGCCGAGTTTCAACGGTTACTGTTTGCAGAAGGCTATACGACAAAGGTCTGTTTGCAATAAGACCTGATGCTTGCGTCCCGCTCACTTCTGCACACGGGATATTTCGTTTAGCATGGTGCAGAAATAATCGACTTTGGACCAAGGATCGATGGGGGACAATTCTATTCACTAATGAGTCTCTGTTCAACCCAAATACAAATTCTCGACCTACTGTCATCTGGAGAAAATCAGGGATCTGCTGCCTGCCTTCCAACTTCCAAGAAAAAGACCACTATGGCAGCGGAGATTTGATGGTCTAGGCAGGCATTATGTTGAATGGCACACACCCCTCCCTATGTTTTTGCAACGGCTCTATGACTAGTGTGAGGTGTAGGGATGATATCTTGGTACCATATGTTTGTCTTTTCGGGTATGCAGTTGGCCCTGATTTTATTTTATCGAACTAGAACACGCGCCCAGATAGAATTCATATGGTCGAGGAATTTCTAAAAAGTGAGGATATTCGCTTGTTGTATTGTCTAACCAGATCTCCTGACTTAAACCCTATAGCGAATGTCTGGGACACTCTAGGAAGGAAAATTAGAACTCCCTTTCTACCTCCCAGAACCACCCAGGACCTGAAAACAGTGTTGTGGAGGAGTGAGACTAACTGCCACATGGACCCATAAACTGCCTGATTTCCAGTATAGGTTCACATTGTGAGAGTTGTATAACTGTAAGAGGAGACCATAACACCTATTAACCCCTTGAGGGGCAAGTGATTGTGTTCCTGTTATGTTGAACTCACACCGGAATTTTTGAAAAATTCTATTTCAAAATAAGTAAAAGCAATTTTACGGCTTTTCCCCACCAAAGTTAGAAAAGTAAAATTTAATAAAATTTTTCTGATGTAAAACTTCTCGTAGGTGGCATATAATATATACCGGTGCCCCTCAAGGAGTTAACCCATTTTTTGGTTCAATATTGTAATTTCTGTTTTATACCTTGGAGGCTGATGATTCTTACGCATGATCATGCGTGCGCATTATAACTGTTGGATATTTATTTTTGTTGTATTATATAAACCTATATGCAAACCTAATTTCATTAAAATCTGTCCAGTAGTGCTGGAGATAATCGACCAAATTTGAAAATTCTCTTAATTTTGAACATGAGTATAGTTGGCACTTCTTTTGATGGTGCAGAAAATATGAGTGGGAGATATAAAGGTCTGCAGGCACAAGTGAAAAAGGCTAATCGAAATATGAAGCAGGTACATTAATATGCGCATGTGCTAAATTTGGATCCTGACAGGTGCAACATAAGGTTGCAAATCCACAACGGTCTTCTTGGACTTAATGCAAGCTACAACCGTGTTTATCTCAGACTCATATAGGCGAATGAAAGTATGGATTTCACTGAATAAGTAGTCTGTAAGTGAAAATAAACTTATTAGCGGATTACAAAAAATACGCGCTACTATGTGGTGGAGTAAGGATCGAACACTTAATAGCATGTTTGACGTGTCTTCAAAACTTTTTAAAGGTCGACATAAGTTTTTAACATTGCTTAAGTGCCTGTAAGGTATCACCGAACTGGACGATTTCCCGTCACGTGTATCTATTTCGGCAAGATCATTGATTGATAATTGGTGAAAATTTCATATTAATAGTAATTATATATTAATAGTAATTCTATATTAATAGCAACTATTTTCAGTGATCTATTCAAAATATCTACGCCCACATCGAAGTATCTGCAGATGAGTGGCCTGGACTACTTAACTGATGCTAAATAAATTCAAACTCTGAAATGCAGTCTGCTAACACAAAAGAAATAATTTTGATATGGTTCTGAAAAATTCTTCTGAATTTGCGGAACATCTTCAGAAGCAACTAATAGAAAAAGAGTGCAGAATTGAAATTGAGAGTTTCCTACCGATAAGGAGAATATCTATAGCGAAATGTCGATGTGGTGAAAATTCTCACGATGAGGCAAGAAGTATTATCGGATCACAATCAAAAGTATTTAAGGTACACGTTTGCAATGTCATTTTATAGACACAGCTATTAAGCTGTTGAATACACTATTTACTGACAGTATCTTGCTCACGAAAGACATTGCCTGGTTCGATCCTTGCCGCTTCAGTGAGGTTAAACTTTAAATGAACTTTCTGAAGAAACTCTTAGTACTCTGTCTGGCTTTTCGAAAATCAAGAAAGACTATGTCAGAAAAGAGTTGCTGCAATTTTCTCAGCACTATGCTGATAATAATTACTCGCTATTGCAGCAACAATCTCGACTTGGCGAACTCTCAGCCGCTTACAGCAAAGAAACGGGCGATTCAGAGGAACTCATAAAGATGATTAGAATCACTGTAAAGTTAATAAGAAATGTAAAAAATGCCAACACTGAGAAAAATGACACTTTCAAATCTGAGCAAATCGATGTTTTCATTTTGTTATGAAGCGTTTTGTTTCAAATATGACGACACAATGCTTTCAATTCTGAAATACAGGAAATACTCAGTTTCGAACAAAATTACATTTTATTCGTTAAATGTAGTAAATCTCACCAATATAGTTGCATTTATTCATATCATTTCATATGTTATGATTTGGAACGAAACGGAAACGCTCCTTTCAATAATATTTTATTTCATGAAATGTGGCGAACTACATTTTTATCGTAATCGCGAAAGAATACGTAAAAGTCTTCTTAATATGATTCCAGAAACGTAAGTTTGCTTTTTAGCCTTCGAAACCGAAGAATGTATGAATTGGTAAATGAAAGACTTCACAGGGGGAATTTGCAAGGGGGAATTTCATTAATTTTGTTGTTTCGAAATATTTATCCCAGTTTGTATTGTATGCACACGTAATTTCTATAAGTTATCTTAAAATTAGGGTTAGCTATGTACCATGTTGCGTACACTCTAAAAACGACATTTCAAAACTGAGAAAAAAGTACTCAAATCTGGGTATGTCGCATAGTCAAAATGGCTCCGAATCAAAATTACTCAAGTTTGAAACACGCATATACTCATTTCTGAAAACATGCACACACTCAAGAATAAAACATCATGTGCTTATATTTCAGCATGTCCGTGTTTTCAGAAATGAGTATATACGATTTTCAAACTTGAGTAATTTTGATTCGGAGCCATTCTGACTATGCGACATACTTAGGTTTGAGTATTTTTTGCTCAGTTTTGAAACTGTCGTTTTTAGAGTGTAGCTTGGGCATTAGAATTATTGTGCAAGTTGAATGCCTATGTTCATATTTATCCAACATTGTACATAGCTTATAAGTACGTATTGACTTTATAATGCATTCAAGTGTCTTGTGAACGAGTGTACTTAAAATTATAAAGAACTGCTTGCGTTCATCTCTAGGACAAGAACTGTTAGATGATTTTATCCTATTCAGTGTTGAATGATCTTTTGATTATACGATTGTGATAAGATAAAAGTTGGAGTTGTCTCAAGTTCAAAATAATTGTCCAGATATCGGACATTCTAATTAGTTAGTAGTGAGCAAGATTCCCCTTGATAGCGAGGGTCTAAAACAAACTGTTCAACTTTCAGGTACTACACTGATATTTTAAACAAACATTAATCAATGTACAAAGTGTATGTTTATAATTTCAAATAACAAAATAAAATGTACAAATTAATATAATGATAATTCAAATAAAAAATTAATCAATGTACGTGTATCAATTTTAATAGTACTAACTCTTTCCGTTCAATACTACCACTTTCCAGTACAAAATTTACAATATAGTGTACAGACAAGCCTAAGATTTTATTTTTGCGGCATAGTGGTTAGCACCTTAGCCTTCAACACAAAGTAGCAAGGGTCCAAATTCCAGGTGAGGGATGGATGCCCCTAGGTGTTGTCAATGTACATATAAGTTAGAGTCAGCGATGCCCTATTTTCGCTTGGATCCCCTTCACAAGCAGCCATCATCTGTTCAAAGAATATCGTTTATCGATGCTAATAGCACAATTTATTCACCATTGGACCAGACAATTTTTTTTTAATACAGAGAATAAAAATATCTAAACAGAATTCCCATAAGAAATTTAAAACATTTTTATATATAATGTGTATACCTTTTAATTGTTTAAAGTTTCCATATTAAAAAATAAATGAAAATTAAGCAAGTTAACCCAATCCCCCCACAATATTTTTTTTCACGATGAAAATACTACCAATTGAAAATAAATGATTACAAATATGCTAATCTCGAATTCGAGTTAATTCGTCTTCAAAGAGTTAGAGCAAGGGGTCGTGTTGATAGTCAGTATTCAAACATTTTAACAATGAAGTTGTCGTTTGGTGGGCCAATTCATTAGTCTAGTGCAGGGGTGTCAAACTGTGGCCCGTCGGATACCACTAAAATTTTACAGAAAAAGTCGACTTCTTGGATCGCAGAGATTCGATGATTAGATAAGGCAATGATTTCTATAAAATTTTAGTGGTATCCGGCGGGCCACAGTTTGACACCCCTGGTCTAGTGGGGTGAGCCAAATTAAGACAGTCCGCCCCTAGCCGTGATGAGTGATGGACATGAATCATTAAGATGAATAAATGTGCTAAAATAAACTAATTTCTTCAGCTACATAAACAATATAACTTTTCAACTTAGCCATAAATCTTTAAATGTGTTTACCTTGAAAATCCTTTGATAAAGATAATGACTTGTTGAATGGCTAAATTATATTCATAAACTACAGTGAACTGATTTATTGTTATTATTATGTATCTTGTAATGTAAACATTTCTTTCGTTCTGAAAAATGTAGCTAACCAAGAAAGAGCATATAAAAAAGCTCTCTTATTACAATTTAGATAGTGTTACTTAAATAACGTGAAAGGTCACTGCTTCTTCATTTGACAATACACAAATAAGCTACTATTTCTTTACAAGGGAGTCATGAAAAGTCATTGGAGAATATAAATACATCTTCAAATATAAGGTGAAAAAGTGAATCATGAATCATATCGTCAACTAATACGTTTTGGATAAAGATAAAACGTCGATTTACACCATGAATGGATAAGTATCCTGAAAAAGGGTAAGTCCCAATTTACATTTCTTACTCACGCCCAATTAATGGGATATCAAGATTATGAACACTGATTAAAAATAAATTAAATAGCTTCCACTGAAATCTGAAATATCAGATATTTGATAAATAAAGTCAATTAAACTTTTGAACTTTCAAAAAAAATGTTGAAATTACTTTTTACGGTTACAAGTAAATAATTAAAAGTTAAGAAAATGGCAGCTTCTAAAGACGATTTAGCAATTGAAAAACTAACAGCTACGAACTATTCGATATCGAAGTTCAAAGCCGAAATGATGTTAACTAAAGAAATTTATTTCATGTAATCACGGAAGACCCGCCTAATCCAATTACCGATGCTTGGTCCAAAAGCGATAAGAAAGCCCGTGGACGCATTAATCTGACAATTGATGATAATCAGATTACACATGTTAAAAATTTACAGACAGCGAGACAAATCTGGAGGCTTTGCGCGAAATCCATGAGTGACATAATTTGTCTAACAAACTTTATCTCTTAAGAAAACTTTATGGCATTAAATTAGCGGAAGGTGGCAACGTTGATAATCATATTACAAAAATAACGGAAATAGTGGATAAATTAGCGGCCGTAAAGAGAAGTTATAAATGATAACCACATCTCTGCACTGTTTGTTATTATGCTCCCTACCCCAGTCTTTGTTAGCAATATTTAATCTTTGCTATCATAAAATTTGCGTGGTGTTCGTTTTTTATCCTCAAAAATTAATTATCTATTTCTCAATATAAAAAACATAGGTAAGATAAATTGGGCTTACCTTATATTTATGTATATCCGTTTATCATCTGGTAATTTTCCTCCGGAAAGGGTAAATGGATCTACATGTTCTTCCTGTATTTCTGATTTAATCCATATATGTGACTGATGGTCTGAACTTCATGTTGTTTAAAAAGACGCATATTTTGTGTGACTTGTGAACTTAAGTTTGTCCCGAAACTTATAAATCGAAAAATAAAATTAAATTTTAATAAGAGCTTTAAGATACACATCTCTCAGTTTGAGAGTTTGAGTTACAAGTGAAAGTAGACAAAAAATACATGAATAAAATATTATTAGCAATAAAGAACAGGAAATTAATCCCATAAATCAGCATAACAAATAATTTGTATCAATATTTATATTTACGGTAATTTAAAATGAGAGTATATAAATGTCTTATAGTTCTTAAGTATTGCGAAATGTTTATAATAAAATATCTGTTTACGATTGTGCAATCACTTTTCAATTTCACTTCCTTCTTTTAGATCATAAACACTTTCGATAATTACTTTTGTAAATCACATTTGACGCATGAAAAAACAATTTACTTCGCTTAATTATTTTAATGTCCTTGTTTGGAAATTATATTTCACGATATCTGTCAACAATTCCCCCCTTAATCTCCTAACGAGGATTGTTCTGTAATTTCAGTTTGTTTCTATTATTTGGAAATTCAGGCTTGGGCTCTGGTTTCGTAAGTATGTCCGCCGTCATTGACTTGCTTGGGCAATAACGCAATTCAATAATTTTATCTTCTTTCAGCTGTTTAATCACATTATATTTGATATCAATATGTTTCGTTTTATTAGAAAACTTTTCGGATTCTATCATTTTTATGCAAGATTTATTATCTTCATAAATTACTATAGGCAATCTTTGAGGTATATCGAGATCTTCTAATAGTTTTAGCAGGCATATCAATTCTTGTGTTGCGCTCGCCGCTGCTACGAACTCTGCCTCTGCAGATGATTGTGCGACACACGTTTGTCGTTTTGTTATCCACTGTATTGGATTCTTTCCTAAAAGGAATAAATTGCCTGTTGTCGATCTTCTTGTTTTTAGATCTCCACACCAATCTGCATCAGTATATACTTCTAGGATGTGTGGTTCTTCCGTGCTGATTACTAAATTTAAGTCTTTTGTTGAATAGAGATATCTTATTAATCTTTTAACACCTTTCCAATCTCTTTCAGACGGCGTTTCGTTTTTTCTGCTCAAAATGTTTATACCTACTAAAATATCGGGCTTACTTATTGTAGCAACACATAACAGCGCACCTATTGCTTGTCGGTACTTAGTGTTGTTTGGCATTTGTGTTTCTTCATTGTCTAATCGTTGAAAGCCTGTTTCCATTGGAGTCCCATATGGCTTAGAATCTTCTAAATTAAATTTTTTTGCAATTTCTATTATTTTTGCTGTTTGATTTAGTTTAAAGCCGTTGTGAGTCTTTTGTATTTTTATCCCGAGGTTACTGGAAATTTGACCTAAATCTTCAAGTACGTACTTAGATTTTAGTTTATCTATTATCTCATTTATATTTTCATCTTTTCCTGCGATGAGAATATCATCTACGTATACTGCTATATAAACCGTGTTTTCCCCTTCTTTTCTTATAAATAAACAATTGTCAGCATTTCTCTGTTTAAATTTTAATTCCTTTAGTGTTTCACTAATGTTTGAATACCATGCTCTTGCAGCTTGTTTTAGTCCATATAGGGCCTTTTTTAACTTACAAACCTTATTGGGTTCTGTAGTGTTTATATACCCTTTAGGTTGTGATACATAGACATTTTCTTCCAATTCACCATGTAAGAATGTAGTTTTGATGTCAATCTGCCTAATATTGAGATTGTGGTATGCTGCGGCAGTTATGAAGACTCTTAAACTTGTATGGGAAACTACTGGCGTATAAGTTTCATCGAAATCTACTCCGTATTTTTGTCTAAATCCTTGTGCGACCAATCTCGCTTTGTAACGCTTGATTTTTCCGAATTCGTCATATTTCGCTTTAAAAGTCCATTTCGACCCAATTACTCTTGCTCCTTGTGGGGGATCAACTAAACACCAGGTTTCATTTTCATTAAGGGAATTCATTTCCTCTTCTGTCGCTTTTATCCAGTTCTGTTTTTCTATAGGATTTTCTATACTCATCATATCTTCCCAACTGTTAGGTACATATACTGGATCGTGCCGGACTGCATAAGCAAACCTGTCCGGCGGCACACCTCTATTGGTTCTCTCTGATCTTCTCACTTGTGGAATTTGTGTTTGTGACGCGGGTGGTGGACTTAGTTCATTTTGTGTTGGTGTCAGATCTATTTCCATTTCATTCGTGTCTTTCTGTTGTGTTTGTTTGTTTGTTTCTGCGATTAATTCTCTTCTATCTAGATTTTCGTTAGTATCTGGATTATTTTTATTTTCTATAAATTTTACACTTCTGGCCAATATTACTCTTCCGTCACTTGTATAGATTCTGTACGCCTTAGAGCGACTGTCGTATCCGACAAAAGTGCCTTTTTCCGTTCTATTATCTAATTTTCCTCTCTTTGATTTGTGTATGTAAGCGTATGCAGTACAGCCAAAAACTTTGAGATATTTCAAATTTGGTCTCCTATTCATCCATAATTCATAGGGTGTGGTGCTTACCGATTTTGAAGGTAGCCGGTTCTGTAAGTGATTCGCGGTACATATGGCTTCCCCCCGTAATTTGTGCGGGAGATTTGCTTCATTTAGCATACTTCTAACCATATCAAGTAGGGACCTATTCTTACGCTCTGCGACACCGTTTTGGCTTGGGTTAAATGGTATGGTAAGCTGATGATGAATCCCATTTTCTTTTAGATATTTTTCTATTTCGTTAGCCGTATATTCACCACCGTTGTCCGATCTGATCTCAGTAGGCATTTTTCCGAATTTGTTTTTCACCATTGAGACGTATTCTTTCAATTTTTCTGAAGCCTCACTTTTATTTGCCATTAAATAAATTACACAAAATCGTGTATAATCATCGATAAAAGTGACGAAGTATTTTCCCCCCCAATTTTGGGTGTATTTGTAGGGCCGCATACATCAGTATGGACTAACTCGAGCCTTTTTGTAGCTCTATATGCACCTGATTTGTGAAATGGGGGTCTCGCTGATTTTTGACTTGATGCATACCTCACATTTAGCATTATGTTTGCAGTTGTTGATTTTAATTCCCTCAACTAAGTCCTTTGATAACATGGACTTTATTGTGTCGTAGCTCCTATGCCCCATTCGCCTATGCCACAAATCTATGCAATTTGCGTTTGAGCAGTTTTAGGTGACATTTGCATAGTGCTTGTGATTTTCATCTTTACTAACATGTATTTCGTACAGATTGTTTTTAAGTTTACCTTGAAGTATAACGTCGCCTTCGTGAATTATATCAGATTTATCTTTTTCAAATTTGATTTTGCAACCGTTTTTAGTTGCCCTACTCACTGACAGCAGGTTAGTTTCTATGTCAGGAACGTATAGTACGTCACGCAATATAACTTGTTTGTTTTTATTTTCGGTATGAATTATTACCTCTCCAGATCCATATGAAATCAGTTTATTACCATTAGCGACTGTGACGTTTGTTTCATTATTATTTGTAATTTTGGTAAAAAATTCCTTTGAATTTACTATGTGACTGGAACTGCCACTGTCCACTATAAAAGTGCCTTTATTTTAGGACTCTTCGGTTAGTAAAGCGACACTGTTGTTTTCATTTACTGTGTCTTTTCTTTCTTCAGGTTCCTCATTTTTATGTAAATTATTTTCTTCATAAACTAGTGATGTTGAATTGTTTTTATTTTTATAGTGTTTGTTATTAGTGTAACTGTTGTTGTTTTTCGTTTTTAGAAACCAGCAGTCTTTATTTGAGTGGTTTTTCATTTTACAATGTGAGCAGTACTTATTGCTGCCTCTTTTCTGTTCTGAATGATTAAATTTACCTGGAGTTTTATAGGCTTTATTGCTGTTTTCGGAATTTTCACTATTATCTACTCTGCGAGTATATTCGTCCGTAAGCTTGCTTTTTATAAATTGTACGGTTAACTCAGCTTCATCTCTAGCCTCCAGGGCAGTAACTAGGGTATCGTAGGACGGTGGCAACGAGCACAGCAGCAGTGCTGAAATGTGCGAGTCAGTTATGTTTTCACCTATGGCTGACAGTTTATCCACTATCTCTAAAATTTTAGTAATGTGGGCTGTCATATTGCCACCTTCAGTTAATTTTGTACTGTATAGTTTTCGTAGCAAGTACAGCTTACTAGAGAGATTAGATCTCTCATGTATTTGTTTGAGTGCGTCCCATGTTTGCCTAGCTGTATTTAAATTTTTGACATGCACTATTTGACTGTCGTCAATGGACAAATTTATTAAAGCCCTTGCTTTTCTGTCTTTCTTGGTCCAAGCATTGTTCAATGGAGTGGGGGCCTCTTGTGTAATAACTTCAATAAGTTCATCTCGAATTAATAGCATTTCGACCTTGAACCGCCAATTTGTATAATTGTTGGCGTTCAATTTTTCAATGGTCGTGCTATCTTTTGTAGAAGAAGCCATAATGTTGCTAAGATTCGTTTTATTTTTTCTAATAAATTACCCTATCGGATTACCAGATTTGTATTCTTATTTTTTCAGTGACGATGTTTTTATTGAGAATTTTTTTTCGTTCTCATAATCAATTTGTTAGCAATATTTAATCTTTGCTATCATAAAATTTGCGTGATATTCGTTTTTACCCTCAAAAACTAATTATCTATTTCTCAATATAAAAAACATAGGTAAAATAAATTGGGCTTACCTTATATTTATGTATATCCGTTTGATATCCGTTTGTCATCTGGTATTTTTCCTCCGGAAAGGGTAAATGAATCTATATCTTCTTCCTGTACTTCTTATTTATCCGTATATGTGACTGATGGTCTGAACTTCATGTTGTTTAAAAAGACGCATACTTTGAGTGACTTGTGAAGTTAATTTTGTGCCGAAACTTATAAATAGAAAAGTAAAATTAAATTTAATAAGAGCTTTAACATACACATCTCTCAGTTTGAGAGTTTGAGTTACAAGCAAGAGCAGAGAAAAAAATACATGAATAAAATATCATTAGTAATAAAGAACAGGAAATTAATCCCATAAATCAGCATAACAAAGACTCCAGCTCATTCACTCCGACGTATGCGGATCTTTTCAAACACCGACAATAGGGGAGAATTCATATTTTTTTTATTTTTTTTGATGACTACTCACAATTTACGATCATATACCAATTGTCTAGAAAAAGTGAAGTTTACGAAAAACTTAAGGAATTCATCGCTTTAATTAGCGACAAATTTGGAGAAAAACCGAAAGCAATTAGAACGGATAACGGAAGGGAATTCACATCAGATGAAATAGAAAATTACCTCAGAGATAATGGGATAAAACATCAACACAGAGTCCCATATTGCGCAAAGCCAGAACGGTGTGGCAGTGAGAAAAAATAGGTCGTTAGTTGAGATGGCAAGGACAATGTTAAGTAAATCAAAGAAGGTGGGTAGATAAGGGCCATTTTTCGCCCATCTGCCCCTTGATGTGACATACATTTTTTTCATTAGTATACCTCATAACAACCCGTAAGGCATGATGACGTCACGGCGACGTCATTGTAAAGTCACACTGTGACTTTGTGACCGTCGATGTGACGTCACGTGACGTCCGTGGGACGTCATAGTGACTAGAATGCGAAGTCGTTATGGCCGTTTTAGAGGTCGTTTGTGATGTTACATTGTGACCACTCTGTGAATTCACGGTGTGACAAATTTGTGAAAAGTGTGTCATCTGTGACTACTTTGGCATTAATTTTGTGACGAACATGTGACGAAAGAGACAATGCTTTGAAATCACATTGTGATCAAATTGTGAAATATGTGTCATTTGTGATGAACTTGTCATAAACACTGTGATGATTTCAAAGGAAACTCAAATTTCAAATTAATTCCTTAAAAGGCGCAAAGGACAACATAGTGAAAAAGATTCCATGCCGGGACTCGATCCCGGGCCATCAGTACAGCGCACTGACATTCTACCGACTAAACCACATGGAACGATACCCAGTCTGGAAAATTTCTCCCTATTACATGTTGGCAAGGCGACAAACGCAGTACAAGATGGAATATTTATCGTGAGCCACCGACATGGGTCAAAGACGAAACTTAATTAAATCCAGCAACGATTGAAACTATATTAATACTCGGAAATTTTTCGAGAGAGAACCATTCGCCTTGCATACAATATTTCAAATGAAAATCAAATTTCAAATTAATTGCTTAAAAGGCAATTTGGCCTTGTCAACATGTAATAGGGAGAAATTTTCCAGGCTGGGTATCGTTCCATTTGGTTTTGTCGGTAGAATGTCAGAGCGCTATACTGATGGCCCGGGTTTGAGTCCTGGTATGGAATATTTTTCACTATGTTGTCCTTTGCACCTTTTCAGCAATTAATTTGAAATTTGATTTTCATTTGAAATATTGTATGCAAGGCGAATGTTTCTCTCTGGAAAAATTTCCAAGTATTAATACTGTGATGATTCTTGTCACAAACACTGTGATAAATTTTAAAGTAAAGTTTTGTTTGAAATATAAAATCTTATCTTTTTACCGTACTTTTTAGCAAAATATCGCTATTTTGGAGTCCTATTCTGCTAAAATATTTTTAATTTTTCCATTTAAAAAACAATGCTTATCAACTGACATCTCTTTTTTTTATTAAACTAGGGGGCTCTGCCCCCTACGAGCTACGCTCGTCAACCCTGTTCAGACACCGCAGACTCTAACAACACGCTAATTTGATCGGCTTTAAAAAGATTTCGGAAGATAGAATTATAATTTGAATATGACAATTATAATCTGACGTAATTTTCACCAAACTTTTCTTTCTCTTTTTAATATTGACGTAAAAATACTTTTGTTAGAAATGAAATATTATGATCATCTTAAAATATCAAATAAATGTCTAGCGCAGTTTTTAAATTTAATCTATTTTGCAATATTATTTTTTGTTCATTTTACGTAATAAGTGTAATGTGACGTAAATTCTCCTATTTAAGACTTCTAACGCATGTTAATGAATTTATTATTTTACAATATTATTTCTCTTTTAAAATTCACGTGTAAGTATAGTTTTTATGACGTAATTTTCAATGAGTTCCTGCTTTTTATATTTTCTGTTTATAATAGTCGCGTGTAAAATAAATTTTTAATTTGAAGCAAACACTTTTGTTTGCGCTGTTTTTACAGTTGACAACAGTTTAAATTAATACAATTTTCTAAATTTTGTAAAAAATATCTCTCGAAATGCTGAAAATTTGAATTTAAAATAGAAATAAAACCTCAAAAAATGAGTCAAATTAAAATACTAAATGCAGTTTGCACACCGGGAAATTCTGACGCATAAAATGATCTACAAATGATTAAATTCCTATGTACAGTTTTTGCTCCTATAAAACTTTTTTAATGGAACGATTTTGTCCAAGTTTGGCATTAAATATCTCTTAAAATAATTCTTCGATTTGAAAACTGTCTGCATCAGCGTGTTTATCAAACATTTCTCTATAATACTACCGATTTTCATATTTTTGTATGCAACAGTTTTTTTTAATATTAACAAAAAAAGGCCATGATTAAGCATTCAAATTGGATGCCAATCTGCCGGGAATATCTACGCAGATTTTCATTGGTCCATTTCCAAAACAAAACTTTTTTTTATATATAGAAGGATTCTAAGCTTGATCTTCAATTCAAACTTGATATTAGGAATGTGTAAGTTTTTTAATGTGTTGTGATTTGTCATTGCTTTATTAAATACGAACATGGAGTCTAACGGATATTAATACAACTCTTGTTTATAGAACGACATGATAAGTCCTATCAATTTAAATTTTTTTCTTGTGTATATTGTGTTAAATGAATATGAGCTAAATAGATTTGGTATGTTTTATAGGAAAACACTGATCTGGGAAATATAAAAAACAAGTAAGAAAAATCATGTGCTAAGCATAGATTATAAAACACTATCTAACACTTCCTGAATGCTTTAACAAGACATCGTAATTTAGAGAAATAACGTAAATAAGATAACTAAGTAAACATGAAAACGCATAAAATATTTGAAAAACTGATTTCAGCAGTTACCATCCATAGCCAAATATGTTTTCCAATTCTTTTGACCAGTCCTGTATTTGATCTGTAGATAGATATCTATAGTATATAATTGAAAAACTTAGTTTATCAAGAAAGCGCATAACAGGTTGAAATTCTCTTTCAGCAATTTATACTAATATATGGAAACATACTTAAAAACTTTTGTACAACCCTGTAGTTTACCTAGAACCTATAGTACACGCCACTATTTAGTTAAAATTTAATTCAATCTAAAATACTCTTAAAACTGCTGAAATCACATTTCCAGAAATTATAATTTATAGACGGCAATGTATCCAATTCTTTGCGTGACCCTGTATATCATTTTATCTATATTCTACAAACGGTTCTTAGTAAATTAAATGCAGTTCAGCATAAAAAAGCATAACTCATTTAAAAACCACCTTTAAGCAATTTGCGCCCATACCCAGTAACCCTTACGAGTACTTTTGTGTAGTCCTGTATATGAATTATAGCATATATATACACCATATACTATGCATAAATATAGTGAATCATAAAAGCGCATATCATAATTAAAAATACATTTCCAGCAATCATCGTTAATGAACAGTACTTCGGATACAATATAGTATCTGAAATATTTCGTGTGTCCCTGTAAATGCTATATACACTTCGTATTATACATGAAATAATTCATAGTATGTAAACCTCAACGACGTATATGAATTTCATTATATATCAAATAGATTAACATTATTAAAGTACGCCACAAACAATTCCCTCCACTCCTATATCATTATGTACTGAAATTCCTTTTTTAGCCCTGTAAATGAACAATAACTATTCTTTGCATCGCATATTCTACTTCCCCCAGGGACTGCACTAAAACTCAAAAGCATTTGCTGGGTTTTCCTGGGTGGCCATCCTCATCCTCGCATATTCTACAAAATGCACATTTTAGTGCGGTTCATAAATGCATATCAATTGTATTCTGTTTGAAAGTGAGTAAAATCATTAAAAATCATTTGAAACGATTTTTTTCCCCACAGGCCGTAATGTAACGGAATACTTTTGACTGTCCCTATAAATGAACTAAGCATGCTACAAACTTCATTACAAATAGGGATCGTGCTATGGTAAACGTCAGTAACATCCAAAAATTACAGGGCAATCCGAGTGTATTTAGGCGAGTTAGAGCGCGGACAGACGGCCAGACAAACCGAAGTTATAAACACTTTTCAACTTCATCAGGCATGAAAACACTTTATTTCAATGCTTAAATATTATATTTTATTTTTTAATGCCAATAAATATGTGTATCGAAAACGTAGAAAATGATTTTACAATCGAAGAAAATTTAATAACTGATTCTGAATGTCTACAATTAAATTTTTGATTAAAATAACCAACAGAAAAAAAATGCTTACAATCTTTCAATTTAAAAATTAAATATATCAATTTGAAAAACACTAAATAATTAGTATTTATAATTGTACTATTAAACAACAACAAACTAAAATAGATGAATTAACCCCTTGGGGACGAGCGACATGTATACGCAAAGCGATATAAGTAAGCGTCCTATCTTAAATAGAAGTATCCGCAAGATTAAAAGTGAGGTCACATCAATCAAGGTCATGCGCCACGTAGCGGATGGAGTGTGAACTACAGGTAGATACCTAACTGTTTTCTTACTAACACCACTAAAATTATAAAGTTTTTTTCAGCTTGATTAATAACTGAAGTTTTTGTGATAAGGCGAAGAAAACTTCGTGGTGTCAAGTGCGTCTGGATGCCCCTCTCGCTACGCCATTATTTTGCAATAAAAGTGGCAAACAAAATTCATTTACTTGAACGACTGAAGATTTAGAAAATACGCGCCACACTAAAAGCCCGCTTATGTGAATTATCACTCCGTTCGCAAGGTGGCGCAACTGTGTTAATTTGCGCCTGATTCTAGCATTAAGTTTGTTCGCTTACTTATAACGCTTTGCGTATACGTGCAGGAAATAGGCCTAAGGATCCTCGTTTATCCTCACCAGTAAAATTTTACTGTAAAATTTGCCTTATTTAATCCGAGCATTTTCCCGATTTGGATAGGCACAAACTTCTGTTTTTTAAAACCGGTAGCAAAGTAATAAACATTTCGTAAAAGGCTCCCGTCGCGAAGGGGTTAAATGCATTATTAGATTTAACATTTTCTCAAAAATCTTTCCATGTGTTATAAGGAATTCCTATTATTTTATAATTTTGGCAAATGTTAAATCTGAAAACATTGGTATGAAGATTTAGGATTTTAAATACTAATTTAAAATATTATTAGCAATGAAAAAAAAATCTTTCAAAAGTTTCACTACTATAATATGTAAAAAGACATTTTCCCAGTATAATGTTAATTTCTAAATTGAAACAGTTTTGTAATATCATTATAATCGAATATCATATTTAACTTCAAAGTAATAATGACGATAAATACTATGTTAGAATCAGTCTCTGCGTCAGCCTTTTTTTTTCTAGCGATGGCAGATTAAGATATTTTACAGTATCGAATCGGAAAATATTGCTTCTGAAAAGAATGCCAGATCAGTCTCATTGTATATAATGTTAAACTATTTAACTCGTGATAATAATGTATAAAACAGGAATAAAAAATTTAAATTAAATAAGACATGCCTTTTTATCCTAAATACTGTAATAATATCCGTCTTTTATCCTAACTAGGGGTGCACAACCTGTGGCCCGCGGGCCACCGATCTTACCAGTATTTTTATCCAGAAAAATTTTCCTAATTAATTGACAGAAAATTTGCTATTAAATAATTGAAATGTTACTTTTAAATTTTTTGTGGTGGCAAAGAATTTTCTGGCAAAAAGGTTGTGCAGCACTATCCTAAACTGTCAGACATCTTTCTGTTATTTTAAAAAAAGAATTGAGCTAACTTCCCGCGTCAAAAGTTCTATGATCCTTATTTGCGGTCAAATTCGGGCAGACGATTTTGAGAAAGCAGGTGTTTCTAATGTATTATTATAATTATTTTTTTATTATTTTTCGTATACAACAGATTTAAAGTTTAAATGCGCTATAATTTTATCTTTTTGAGAGTGTCTATAATTAAACTTTTCTATTTGAGTGAAACACCTCCCTTTTTTTCTTTTTTCTTTTTTTTAAAGTAAATTTTGTTTTATACGCAATAAATGTAAAATACATATCTTCTTAATGAATGAAAACGAAGAACTGAGGATAAAAACATTTCCTTTGTCAATCTGTCATTCTTTTCACATTCATTTTCTATACAATAAAACAATTTGCAAAATAACTTTTTTTAAAGTCATAACTCTAAAACACAAATTTGAAAAACGAATAATTATATCATGAGTTTTGTATAAATTTTGTACATATATTTTTTCTGAAAATGTTAATTTTATTTAAAAAGTCTGAAAGAATTGGAATTTTTTAAAGAATAGTTACTTAAAATAGTTAAACACTAACAGGAAAAAATATGATTTGAATGCAAATTCTAAAGCAAGAATGACTAAAATCTGAAGACTCTTTCTACGTGCTCATTAAAAGCTGCAGACTTAACTCTAATAGAAAATTTTTAGTTTGAAACCACAGAAGTGTTTCGAATACCATTGGTCGACAAAAATAAATAAATAAATACATAAAACAACTTCCTCCCTGCAAACTCAATATGTAAAGTGTACAGATTTAATATTCCTAATTCTAAATATGTTATCCAAATTGCTCCAGCACGTACCATTTCTCAGAGAAACACTTTTATAATAATAACAATCAGTGAAGGATTATTATATTAAATTGCACAATAGTAGATAAAATTTAAATTAATGAAAAAAGTATACTTTCACTGTCTTAGATAACAAATTGATAAAATATAGCATGAAAATCTAGTTTGTTGATACTTGTACCATGCATTTTCATTTTTATGCAGCCACCCCCCCCCCCCCCCCTCTTTTCGTGACCGAATTTACTATTTGCTATCCACTAATATATTTTCATTCCTTATGCCGCTGTAACTCGGGCCTGTTTAAAATATTTCTGTTCATTTTCAAAGATTTTTGTAGTTCATATTTTTGTCACACTGTGATTTACAATATAGTGGTTTGTTTCGTCACATATCTGACGTGATGTACGTTACATGCAGTGACATAACAGTGACGTCACAATATTTTTTTTAATTGCCAGAAAATATAATTTTACATAAATAACATGTTTTTAATATTTTTTGTAATTTTTTTAAGTTTTCTGAGAAGTTCACATTTCAGTCACAATGTTACATCACTGAGTGGTGACATTTTGGTCACAGGTGTGACGTGACCACAGTGACTTACAATGACGTCAAAACGACGTCACTGTTACCATGCATACTATGAGGGAAATAAGAAAATATATTTTGAACAAGAGATCTATAACTGATGGGGAAAATATAACATATAATTGAGTAAATATTATGTACAAAATGAACATACACACTGTTAATATTAGTTTTAATCCATATACTCAAAAGTAAATACAATACTAAATGCAAAATTAAGATGAATGGAGCTTATTATGACTATTATTATTTAAATACAGTCATTCAGGGTAACTTTGATCCGCATTTTCTCTATTTTCATATGCCACACTCTTATTTTAAGAATATTGTTGCAACTAAGGGTATAAAAGAGAAGAAATTATTCTAAATTATTGTATGACTACCAAAAAGTAAGGAATTATAATCATAAAAGCAATAAAAAATTAATTTTTAACCTGGTTCAAAGTTACCCAGCCACTTAGGGTAACTTTGCACCATATGATAAATATTATCTAAAATAATTCATTATAAAAAAGTATTGTTAGGACAACTTTGAACCCCAAAAATGTTTTCAAATATGTAAAGACTCAGAATTTACATTTCCCAACATCACAAGATTTGTATAATTTATGCTATTACAACAAATATGAGGCATAACAAAAGTGGAAGAAGAGAACCATGAGTATTTAGAAATTTTAAAAAACCTGTTTTTTGTTCATATAAAACATAAAAATGCAGTGAAAAACAATTTTCAATGTTTTATCTCAATAATATATCCATAGTTACAGTAATACATACTAGTACTAGTATTATTCAAACAAGAATAAAAAATGTCGAATGTTTGAAATGTCAAATTTGAGTAGCTCCGCCCCGAATCACGCCTTTAAAGGAATTTTAGGTATTTTACACATATTTGTGAAAATATTTACATTTTATATCGAATGCACACTTTCGACATTTATATAAAATATACGTGCAAATATGGGAAATTTTTGACAGTAGCACCTATAATCAGTAAATTATAAACATCAGTATAACTTTGAGCCGGCTCAAAGTTACCCTGAAAATGTGGTAAAATGTTAGTACCTTCTTATTTTACATTTTATTAACTATTAATAAATAAATAATCACAAAATATTAACACATTTACAACATTTAGACAATAATGTGTCTGATAAATGATTATATTGTTACTTACTATGAAAATTTAATTGGATTACAACAACTTCAAAACAGCATTCAAAATTAACTTGAAAACAGTACTTCACAAAAATAGTTAGATGATGCAATTAATTGCGCATAATGTTGTTAATTTATTTTCTAAAATAAAGAGTTGAAATCCCAGTTTAGAACTTTGCCAACAGAGCATAGTTCTAGAGTTTATTTAGTCTTTTGGAGTCAAAAATATTGAAAATTAGGAGGTGGTGCAAAGTTACACCCCATGATTCAAAGTTACCCTGAATGACTGCATATGAAATATCAAAAATAATCAATAACGGAAAATGGGTACAGTTTCAGGCACTTTCGGCAATGTGTTTTAGTTTGTTCTTCCTCTTTGCTTTCTTCACCCAAACCACTACTGGACTATCCACCGTCGGCGTCTTGTAGTGTATGAGCATATTCAAGACTTGGTTTTTTAACTTCAGTTGTGCCGGCAGTAAGCCAGAAACCATGATACGAAAGCAACACGCGCGCAGCTGACTACGACACCTTGCGCCTACTTTACATTGACAGTAACATTGTGTGATGTTGCTTCGCTCTGTTTTTATATTATAGTTTTTTTTCATTTGTGTGTCGTGATCGTAACAGAACTCGAAGGACAGAATAATCTTCACGATGTATGTAAAGAGAGCAAATACCTTCTTAATTTAAGTGCTCTTGCATGTAAGATTGGCTTTGTTTAAGTTGGTATATTCCAAGAGTTAATTGCCGCAGCTCATCCCAAGTTAGGTGTGGAAAATCTTAAAGATCTGTATCAGTTAGTTTAGAGCAGATCTCCGTTTGCATGCACATTGCACAGAAGATGCTATTAACATTTTTCTTAGATTGAATTATGTGGACAGAACATCATTAGAGAGACCAGTTCTAAGCTTTACAAGTAACACTGCCAAGAAAGTCAAGATGACCTCTTTTTTGAGGAACGCATTTTGGTCTTTACTAGTTCAAAAATGCAGTTAAAATCACACATGAATATACCCATGAGAGTTTAATAATTGGACTCGGAAAGCTGTCCCGGTGAGTCAAAATCGAGAACTCTCTTCTCTGCTACTATTCTGATACTGTTCAAAAGACTTTCAATATATTTTTTTATACATTGATGTATTCTCACTTACGGGCGTAGCTTCAGGAACCAACTCCCTGAATACCAATCCCGTAATATGAGTTTTACAGCATCGTTTTTCCGACGAAATATAGATTCCAGATCGCATAAAAGCTTGAGTTTGTGCTGCTTTTGGTACAGTGACGAGGAAGTTCTTACGCTTACGTATTATACAAAATGTGTTACAGTTGTGGCAACGAGGCAGTGATAAATTTATATTAGGTTTCTTATTTGTGATGTCGTCGGCAGTAGTCGTTGACGCACGATCTCTTATTGTTACCACAGAAGAAGAAATAGGAGTATTTCGAGCCCGAAGCACACGAAATGCATATGATCTGCATTTAGAGAACAACTTAAAACCACTCTGTAGATCGCAGTTTTAAAAACTTTTAAGTATCGATACAACTTTTATGTTAGAAAAGATACGAAAATCACTATTTGTTTTTTGCCACGTCTTACAACAATCACACTGACTTCCAGGAGTTATTTTTTATTAAATTCTTCAATAAATATTTGCAACATCAATTTTAGAACACAACATTGACATCTCAACTACGTAAACACTTTTTGAGCACAGCAAAACAAATCTAAACACGCTCCGATAGCAGTGCAACTGATACTCACCTTGAGAAGTGTATGATACTCGCACGAAATACACTTTTCTCTAATGGGTAGAAGCGCAGACTCAACCAAAATAAAATAATGCTGATATGAAAGCTTATAAAGAGTATTATCATTGCCAGTCAAAATTAATAAGGTTCGTGGAACGCTTCTTAAAGAAAAAATAATTCTAAGATGAAAAAATTGACAAAAATGCAGGAAAAAGCCGAAACACTCTATTTTCGGGCTATAATTTCTAAGACTTACTATTTTATTTAGCATGTAAATCTTATATTATAAAAAAATGCATATCTTTAGGCATATAAAAATATTGAAAAAATTTCGGAAACCGAAACTTTATTTTTTCGCGTGTATGATGGGCGAAAAATAGCCCTTATCAATCCACCTCCTTTACCCTTGAAGTTCTGGGGGGAAGCAATTTGCACAGCAATTCATTTGCAAAACAGGCTACCGACAAAAGCAAGTGAAAAAACGCCATACGAGTTATGGACAAACAGACATCCAAACTTAAGTTACGTTAGAGTATTTGACTGCAAAGCCTTAGCACATATCAGTAAAACCAGAAGTCAAAAATTAGATGATAAAGCTATAGAGGGAATTTTCGTCGGATATGATAATGAATCCAAAGGATGCAGAATATACGTAGGAGGAAATGAAATAAAGATCGCGAGAACCGTTAAATTTCCCGAAAACAAATTTAAATACAGAAACGGCAAAGTAGAAACAAACCAAAACAAGATGAAAATGAAATTCGGGTTAATGAAAACCTTGTAGAAATAGAAATTTCAAATAGCAATGAGACACCATCCATGTCCAATCAACCTGTAGCAGAACCCAGACGGTCAGATAAAATTAATAAAGGCGTACCTCCTGATAGGTTAATATACATGGTTAAGAGCGAAAACGCTACTGAATCAAAAAATTACGAGGAAATCGAAAACATGGAAAATTTTAAGGATAAACAAAATTGGATAGATGCAATGAAAAGTGAAATGAACTCCCTTATGAAAAATAAAACATGGTCAGTTGTAGAACCTCCACCAAATAAGAGAATAATAGGTTGCTAATGGACCTACAAACTAAAACGCAACAACACAGGAAAAATCCAAAAATATAAAGCACGTTTAGTTGCAAAAGGATAGTTACAAAAATTCGGGGAGGATTATGATGAAACTTACGCACCTTTCGTGTCATATACAACAATAAGAGCATTAATAATAGCAGCATTGCATCAAAATTTAAATGTAAAACACATTGATATTAACACCGCGTTCTTACATGGAGTGCTTGAGGAGGCTTACACGTCACAACAAGAAGGTTTCGTTGAACCAAATCAGGAAAATAAAGTATGTACGCCGTACAATATGGACTTAAACAAGTCGCGAGAGCGTGGCATAATAAAATTTCAGAAACACTAAAAAAGATGAATTTCAGTAAGAGCAAATTTGACTCATGCCTTTTTTCGCGAAAAAGGGGCGATAACACAACACAACATACATAATAACATACGTAGATGACATTTTAATTGCGAGAAAAGACGAAATAATAGAGGAAGTAATCGCGTAGCTTAAATAAAGAATACGAGCTAAAGAATTTAGGTGACATCAGTAACCACCTATCCATGAACATTGAAAAAGTAAATAAAAGCTACATGATAAATCAAACTCAGAAAATAGAGGAATTAATCAATAAATTTAATTTGAAAGTCGCAAAACCGTGTAGCACACCCATGAAGACAAATTACACACACTTTAATGATGAGGATAACATTTTACCAAATAACACATATTACAGACAAGCCATAGGAGCACTTCTGTATCTTGCAACTATAAGTAGACCTGACATCTGTGCAGCAATGAACATTCTTAGTAGAAGAAATGTATCATCAAGAATGAAAGACTGGAATGCAGTAAAAATAGTGATAAGATATTTAAAGACTACAAAAAATTATAGTCTAGTTCTAAGCGGAGAAAAGAAGCCGATACTTGAAGTTTATGCAGATGCAGATTGGGGAGGAAATGTTGATTCACGACAATCAACAAGAGGGAACCTATATCTGTTAGGGGGAAATCCCATACAATGGTCGACCAAGAAACAATCCTGCATTGCATTATCATCGGCAGAGGCCGAGTATGTGTCTGCTGCAAATGCGGCAACTGAAATAAAGTGGCTAGTCAATTTACTGGAAGAATTAAACCTACAATAAACCTTACCTATTAACATATATGAAGACAATCAGGCCACAATCAAGATGATAGAATTAGAAAAGCAGTCTAGTAAAACCAAACATATTGAAATCAGATTTCACTTGATTAAACAACTAAAACAAGAAGGGACTATCAACCTGAAGTACTGCCCAAACCAAATCGATGATAGCAGATCTTTTTACTAAACCAGTTCCCTAGCCTGTTTTTCAAACCCATCGGAGGAACATAAATTTGTGTGACAGTGAAAGAAATTAAGGGGGAGTTGATGAATAAATGTGCTAAAAATAAACTAATTTATTCAGTTACATAAACAATATAACTTTTAAACTTAGCCATAAATCTCTTTAAATGTATTTAACCTTGAAAATCCTTTGATAAAGATAATGACTTGCTGAATGGCTAAATTATACTCATAAACTACAATGAACTGATTTATTGTTATTATTGTGTTGTATCTTGTAATGTAAACATTTCTTTCATTCTTAAAAATGTAGCTAACCAAGAAAGAGCATATAAAAAAACTCATATTACAATTTAAATAGTGTTAAATATATAATGTAAAATGTCACTGCTTCTTCATTTGACAATACACAAATAATCTACAATTTCTTTACTTAAAGGAGGCAAGAAAAGTCATTGGAGAATATAAATACATCTCCAAATATAAGGTGAAAAAGTGAATCATGAATCATATCGTCAACTAATACGTTTTGGATAAAGGTAAAACGTGTATTTACACCATTAATGGATAAGTATCCTGAAAAAGGGTAAGTCCCAATTTACATTTCTTACTCGCGCCTATTTAATGGGATTCAAAATCCTATCAATGAGAACTAAATTCTTCGGTAGTGGGTGGGCCGTTCTACGGTTAGATTTTGGTTCTGCTATCAATCGTCTGAAATTTTCGTTTACTTAGCGGCAGTATAACAGTAACGAAAATCAAAAGCTTTAAATCCTTTCATTAACCCCTTGAAGACCGGTGATGCTGCTATGGCATCACTTAATTTTAATCCCTTATTGCCACATTGGCACCATGTTATTTGAATGAAAATTTGACTTTTATTATGTACGCGAAAATATACTTTTACTTGTTTACAAATAAATTTTCTTGTAAATACTGGTTTTAATGAATTATTTCAACATTTTACAAATGCAAGTACCTTGCTCTTGACAGGGTTAAACAATCTCATAGAGTGATGAAATATTTAAATTTTTGAGAAAGTAATCAGATTATGTATTCCTTTTAATATTATTTCTTTCCTGTTTACTTCTTATAATTTGTAATGGCGTGAAGAGTACGAATATTCTAAAAGAGATTCATTTCTGAAAAAGTGGATATATACCAAATATCCTAAAAACGACAGACTGATTTTAAAATTCATTAACTCGCAAACGGTGACAGATATTTGAAAAATTCTTGCAGGAGGGTTATGTATAATGTCTTTACTGTGATTCTCGAATTTAGTTCGAATTACAAACAATAGATGGCGCTACAAGCAATAGGCGCTAAATTCAAGCTGGATTTTTTGGCTTTTCTCTGCTTCCATGCCAAAAAAGGAGATTAAAATGTATTGAGTGGGTCCCGAAGTACCAAAAATCGGGCAGAATTTAGCGTATATTGCTCGCTACGCCATCTATTATTTATAATTCGAACTAAATTCGAGAATCACAGTAAAAAAAAAAAAAAAAAAAAAAAAAAAAAAAAAAAAAAACCACCTGACATCATACATGACTTTCCTGCAAGATTTTTTAAATATCTGTCACCGTTTGCAAGTTATTGAATTTTAAAATCTGTCAGTCCTTTTTAGGACACCCGGCATATATTCAACACTAGAACGCCCGGTAATTTTACTCAAGTTTTAAAAATATTTATTACCAGAATTTTTATTTGAAGTTATTTGACTGGTTTATTTAACGTAAATCTGCGTGGTTTAAATTTAACTTATTTTATGAAAGAATTTCTGGTTCAAGTTGATATTTAATCATATGGTCGGAGTCGGATCGACTCCTTCCGGGCGTTCTAGTGTTAAATGTAAAATTTAATGTGTTCCATAATTTGTTTTGATGAAATATTTAATATATGGGATTAATATTTGCAATAAATATTTTCTTATAAAAACATTCATATTTTTCACGCCCTTATAAACTTTAAAAACTAAACAGAAAATAAATAAGATTAAACATTAAAATAAATGCATAATCCTATTACTTTTTATCAATAATAAAAATATTTCATCACCCTACTAGTTTGTTTAACCCCATCGTGACGGGAGCCTTTTACGAAATTTTTAATCTTTTGTCACCGTTTTTTGAAAACAGAAATTTGTGTCTTCTTGAATCGAGAAAATGCACTGATTAAATAAGGCAAATTTTACACTAAAATTTTACTGGTGAGTAAAAACAAGGATTCTGAGCGCTTCATGCGGCACGTATACGTGCCGCTCGTCCCCAAGGGGTTAATGACAGAATTGAAAACTTCTGATTGCCGTTCTGATTGTCGCAAAATAAACGAAAATTTCAACGGTTAGTTTTCATTAAAAATTGAATTCCATACTGCAAGTGTATGAAGTGTTTGTTTTATAAAGATAAATAAAACAGGGTTCATACTCCTTTTCCAAGAAAAAATCCCTTTAGAATCCCCTGATGTATTTTTCTGTATGTGAACAACTAACAAATTTTTTTAAACCGTTATCATGGCACTCCCACCTCCTCAAAATAAAATAAAAACAAGATAAACTCAAAAATAAAGTTTATACATCACCTATATAAACAGCATGAAAAACATTTTAAAAAAAGGTAGAAAACTTTTAAAGGAAAAACATTAATTTGTGTAAAACAGAGATTAAGTCTGTGTGCCTTGTGAGGCTGTCACTAAAAACTTGGTAGCTGGCTGCAAGAATTTAATTAAATTTTCACTTTACGATTTTATATAACCTCTTTGAGAAGCATTATGGATAATATGAAGGCTAGATGTGCCAATATCAATTTAAAAATGCCTTTTATTTTTCTTAAGATCTTCTTGGACTGTTGTCAAACCTTAGAATGTTAGAAGGTGTGTTTACTGGCTGAATAAATGTCGACATATGTGATATCATAAAGAACGCGAATAGCAGCAATTGCCATTAATTTCCCAGAGTAGCCAGTCATTGTGCGAGGTTTTCCCAGGTTTGGGGATTTTTTTGCATTATCCACTGAGATTCCGGTTATTTTCACAACCCAAACTTCATCCCCTGATTTTCTCTGAATTCCATAATCCCCTGATGCGTATGAACCCTGTAAAAAACATTTTTTATTGTAGACAACAAGAAGCATTTAGAAAAAAAAATCATTTATATATGTTTATATATATATAACCATTAATTAAACATAACCTACCACATATATATATATATATATTTATATTTAAGTAAATACTAACTTGGGAGGGGTTTTTTCTTTAAAAATTACTTTCCTGAATTATTAAACACAACTATTATTAGGATTTTTTTTTAAAAATCAGATCGTTGTTCTTAAGAAAATTGACTTTTTTTTCAATGATACATATAATTTTAAAAATAATTTAAATTGAATAAATGAAATTTTCTTCGTTACTTAATGTTTATTTATTAATAAAGTTAAAAGTTTCAACTGTTAATTATACAGAAAATAAATATACAGTTTAAATTAAAAAATGTATTCTGTAACCTGCTTATGAACCTGTAAAATTGTTTGTGATGTTTGTAGATTCTATCTATCTTTCTTTCTTTTTTTTATGTCCCTTAACATGTTGATAAGTCTGTAATAAGTTATGCTCAGTTAATTTAGCTAGATTAAACCCATTGAAATGTTAAGTTAAATATTTTTGCATAATTTAATTTCATAAAGATTATTCTCAGTTTAAGAACTATATTAAGAACACATATAGAGTTTATATAATTCTGAGCAAAATCAGAAAAACACATTTTTGTACCTTTATTTTGAAATATTTTCACACGATTTACATGTAGCATATTTTTAGTTTTTAATTTTTTAAATATACTTTCATTTATACAGAAGGACAATTTTTTTTTTTCAGAATCATTTGTATCTATTATATTTAACTTGAACTTGATGCTCCATAACTTAAATTTTTTTTTAAATCAAGTAACATTATTTAATTTTTTTCTTTCATTTTCCCTTTAATTTTTTCTAAATTTTTCTTTTCCAAATGTAAACATACATTTTCAAAATCTCTCATATCTATTATTATACACATTTTAAATGTCAAATATTTAAATTGATTTAATCAAATTAATTGATTTTAAATTTTACAGAAATGAAAAGTATTAAATACGTCTAATAATATTTTACAATTGAAACAACTTGTATAACAAAAATTTAATAAATTAAGATTGTCCATTTGAAACCATCTGTTGTTGAAAAGTATTATTTAAAATTTTATACAGCACCAAAGTATATTAGAATAAATAGAAATTAAAAAAAAAAAAAAAAAAAAAAAAAAAAAAAAAAAAAAAAAACGCTTAAAATAATAATAATAATAATAAAATGATTTAGCAACTTTCAATAAATTACACTTCTAATACTATACAAAACAAATTCTTCAATTCCATTGAAGATTTTTTAAATACATAAACTCTAAACATCAGTACATTTTAAAATTGTGGAGCATGAAATAAATAATAATGTAAACACCAAAATATTGGGATAAGTAGAAATAAAAATAGCGCTTAAAATAATTAAAAAAAATAAATGATTTAGCAACTTTCAATAAATGTCACTTCTAATGCTATACAAAACAAATTTTTCAATTCAGTGGAAATTATTGACGATTTTTTAAATACATAAACTCTAAACATTAGTATATTTTAAAATATTGGAGTCTGAAATAAATAATAATGTACACAAATTATAAACGAATGTCTTTCGGTATTTGTTTAAGAAAAATACGTTTAAAGAAGTAGCACTAATTAATAAGAGTTAAAAATATGCTACATATCATGCAATCTTACGTAATAAAAAGATAAAGGAAAACTGCTGAAAGACATTTTTCAGATTTCACTCAACTGAAAATCTCTATGACAAAACTATCTATTGAAATTTAATCCTTAAAAAAGAATAAGTCTTTACAAATATATATATATATATAAATACAAAAATAACGAGCTTAAATACGATTAATTAGGATTAAAAAAAAAATAAATAAAAAATAACGAGCACAGTATAGAATCAGGCTTACCAACATTTTTTTCACATGTGCAGCGAGCGTATTAGTTCAGAGTTGTGTACGAAAACGCGACCTTTACATTTTCCCCTTCGAAACTGATTGTTTACATGATGCGCGCGCAGTTTCACTGGTTGGGGCGATTTCAGCGCTCGCAATTAAGGCTGTTCGTCACTCAGTTTCCGAATTTCCCTCAGTAATGTTAAGTCTATGGACATTTGATGCCCATTATATTTAAAATATGTCCTCGGTACAGGTCTGCACGGGCCAGAATTTCCAGGCACGGTCCCGGCTCGACCCGTTGTAAGAATTAAAAGTTCGGCCAGCGCCCGGCCCGTTTATATTTTCACAGTTCACGGCCCTATTCAATTTCCTCAAAAATACCGATTTTTCTCGACATACAATTAAGATTACAATAGCAACATTAACAGGGTTGCCACGCTTCAAGCAATTTCCAGACTAGGAAATTCTTCGGTACCAGTATTTTCTGATAGAAAATCTCTCTTTAAATAAGGCGAAAATATTGTTCATTTAACCTAGATTTATTTTTCTATTAAGAAATACTGATATTTCACCTGGAAAATTCCCTGAAGCGTGGCAACCCTGATTAATGATCATTTAGAAGCTTGGACTTCTTTACATTGAAGTAAAAATTAATTAAAAAATTAATGCAGTTTAGAATAAAAGATAAAACGAGGTTTAAAAACATTATAACTTTTCAAGCTGTATAATAAAAAGTAGATTTTTTGAAAATGTTTCTCTGTAATTTATTAAGGGCACCTTAAAACATTTGAAAAAGTCATTTTTTTTATTGACTACTAGGGAGGCTCCGCCCCCCTGCTCGCTAAGCTCCACCCCCCCCCCCCCCCGCGTAATCGCTTTGCGATTCCGTCACACCTAATTGTTTCGCGATTCCTCATTTTCTATTAATTCAATTTTTAGATTCCACTTGGTAAAAACGCGCACCTCCCCAACTCCTGACAATTTTATTTCTTTATCTCCAGCACATAATCGTTAGAGCTTACAGAGTTTCATAATTATAAGAATTATTAAATATAAAGTCATTAAAAAAAGGTAAAATTTATAATTTATTTCAATAATTACAAATTAAATAAATTTATAATTAAATAAAGTTTAAAATTAAAAATATTGTAAATTTAAAAATCATTTTTAATTTGAAAAGTAACAAATTTATAAAAATTATTTGAAATTTTTTTCTTTATCTTCGTAATGAAGTCGCTAATTTGTAGTTACAGTAAATAATCTTATCATATAAATTTCCTCTCCCATAGCTGCCAACTTGTACGGATTTTTCATACCACTAAGATTTAATAGAAAATTTTAGCTAATTGAATCACCTAAATTCAAGCAATTTTAACGTTTAAATAAGTAAAAACTTTCTATTAAATTTTAGTGGTAAGAAAAATCCGTACAAGTTGGCAGCTATGCTCTCCTCTGAAATTTTCACTTCGCCGCCTTTTCTCCGCCAACATACATGTGTAAAATTATATGTATAGTGTTACAAATATTGTAAATGGTTAGTGTTTGTGCTTAAAAATAATGTAAATAGTTCTATTAAGCTCTATTCATAAGCTAATATTAGTTTTTGTTGCATTGAAATATCTCAATTTGTTGATTTTCTACAAGCAAGTAAACCCTATTGGATTTTAATGGGAATCTATGCAAATTTGGCGAAATACTGGAAATAGCACCAAGTTGGAGTCACTTTTGGCGAATAATTTTGGTCGCCAAATTTGACGATATATCGCCAAGTTGGCGACAAAGCCGGTCCCACCTTGGTAACCACCCTTATAGCGTCAGAAAGCTCTGGCCAATCAGATGCGTTTCGTGGTATCTACGCAGATTTACATTGGTCCATTTCGAAAGCGTTTTTTTTTATATATATAAAGATGGATTATGAAAGAATAACATGTTACCAAACTTTAAAAAAAAAAAAAAAAAAAAAAAAAAAAAGACGATACTCCAATTAAAACCGGTTTTATGATAAAATATTTGGGGCGATATCTATCCAAATCAAGGTAAATTTTAACTTTAAAGCCATTTTACTCAAATCAGATATTTTTGACATTGCGCGCATGATATTTCCAAAACTAAGTAACATAGAAACTTAAAATTGTGAATCCTATTGTATCTTATATACAGGGTGTCCCAAAGCGACCGCATAAACTCTGCACAACTAGATTCCTCGTTGGAAGTACATAACTGCGCAAAGAAGTGTTCCTGTACGATCCATAGTTTACGAGAAAAATACGAAAAACAAAGTATGACGTCACTGCCGGTGCAAGAAAAAAACACTTTATTGAACATATCAACAACAGTATTTGCATATCTTTCCAGACGATAATGTTTCAACACACAATTGTGCACAATTTAAAGTCAGGTACATGTCGCAGTAGTCACGAACGGAATACATGGCCACCATACGAAGACTACCGGTAGCTGCAAGATGCAGCCTTTTAAAAATACGAGTTCAACGTCGGCTTAACGTCATTCCATGGCGCGCGCGCATGCATGGCGCGATTTGCGCGGCGAACGTTTTAAACATTATCGTCTGGAAAGATATGCAAATACTGTTGTTGATATGTCCAATAAAGTGTTTTTTTCTTGCACCGGCAGTAACGTCATACTTTGTTTTTCGTATTCTGCTCGTAAACGATGGATCGTACAGGAACGCTTCTTTGGGCAGTTTTTATGTACTCCCAACGAGGAATCTAGCTGTGCAGAGTTTATGCGGTCGTTTTGGGACACCCTCTCTATAACCGCTACGTATTTTTATGCAAGTACCTGTAATGTATTTATTTATTTTTTAATTTTTATTGAAATTTTATCATAGAATTTGCGTTTTATGGTTTAATTCCTGAAAAAAAATATTTTAATATGTAAACTTCATTATTAATTTAGGTTGAAGTTAAAGTACGATATTGTAAGAATATAAACATGTAATATTAAGTGGATATACCGAATATATTTTTTTATAATCCTGCGCGCAACACATGTATGTTATTGATAATTTTTAATTAGTATGTCTTAATTAAACTAAATTCTAATTATGTATCATTAAAATTATTTAAAGGAATGCGTAAAAAAAAGATTTGTACAATTTATTTTTAAAAAATTGTTTAATTTGAAGAAATATTTACAGCTCCATTTTTTTTTTAATATTGTGTTTAAATCAAGCAATATCGAGCTGCTGTAGGTGATCCTTAAGGGTAACCCTTAAGGCTGTTCTCATATCCGAAAGAGATCCTTTCTGACACGCTTATGAACTTACTTTTGTTCGGAAACGTATAAAATTGTACGTCTTTTTATTCAGAACCTATGTATTCGAATGGCGTTTTCTATTTTTTGATAAAGGCAGGATAAAAATCTGCCTTCATGTGACATGAATCGCTTATAACTCGTGAAGTAAAACTTAATTATCAAAAAATGGAAACCGCTATTCGATTCTAAATTGCTTCAATAATCAGACCTGTCCGTTTTATGCTTTTACATTAAAGAATGAATCAGAAAATATGTCAGAAAGCTTCGCTTTGTTGAGCAGGGAATTTGAGAAACACCTTCCAATGATTCCGTTAACAGGAGTGCATTATCGCTATTACTATTTTTACAAAACATATTGCTTGGCTGACACATTCTAGGAACAATTTAATCCAGTTCTAGCCCATCTGGACTATGTAGAGGAATAATGTAGGCCTACTGAAAAATTAAGCTCTGGCTCAGATACGACATAACTGTCCGATGCCGATCTCTACGCTAGACTTTTTGTATTTCTTTATTGATGTTGTGAAGCTTTCATCGACTCGTGTAGTACATTTATACTTATTCTCTTGAAAGTCATATTCATTGAAAATGGTTTATTTTTTATCGGCTTCGTTATAAAGGGCCCGTTTAATTTTTTTTGCCGGCCCGGTTTCTTTATTTTGTCAATGGGCCCGGCTCTGCCCGGCCCGTTTGAAAGTTCGCCTTCATGTTGCTGGTCCGGGTACGGGCCTCGGGCCCGTGCATACCTCTACTCCTCGCGAAATTAATATATTTTTAATTTCTTTTTTCTGTGTATTCTTCTTAAAGGATGCTCTTTTTTTTTTTTAGTTCTCAAAATATTTCTAAAATCTATGCTTAATTTTATATGAAGAGTTAAAATTTTACCCCCAGTTCATCCGATTTTTTAACACATAAAATATTAAGGGGGCTCAGGGCTTGATCGATACCGAAAAACATGTAAACAGAGCTTTCACTTCCAGTCCATATAAAAACAGAAGTATTCAATGTAACTAATTTAAACTTTCTGATATTTTCAGGTATGTTTGTAGTCTTATAAAATTATGAAATGAAGTACTTCAATGTAATAAAATAAAAAATATAGCAAAATTTATATACCAAAATTTTAGAAAAAATCTAGGCATCATATCAACATCAGTAAGATGAACTGACATAAGAACCTAATTTTTGCTTTAAAATGATCAGGAAACCTTTACTCTATAGAATGAATTAAGGATATAACTATCACTCAAAGGAAACTTTATTAAAAAACTCTCAAATTAAAAAATGTAAAAAACCTTTAAAAATACAATTTTTGTTCATTAAAAATACTCAAAATATTAATCTATCTAAAATATATTTCATTCTATAGATAATGATGTTATATGCATGCAAAAAAAATTTTAAGCCATTCCATCAAATAGTTTTTTTTTAATCTTACGGATAGTCGTCAAAAATCAAGTTTTGAGAAAACGCGACTTAAAGTTGCAATTAAATGTGTGCGGCTTTGAAAGTGATTGTTACATGAATGCTTATAACTCCGTTTAAAATGATATTCTGCGTTTCGATGTCTTCTGCTGTTAAAAAAAATCACTTAATTCGGGGCCGGATAGGAGTGCATGAGTTTTTTTTTTAATTATTATTACTATTGAGTAACACATAGGACCAAAATAAAAAACATATAAAATCTTTTCTTGTTGGCTGAGCAAAGGATGGGAAGTAGCGTAAATTTCAGGTGTGTGTGTGTGGAGGGGGGGGGGGGGGGGTTATATGTTTTGATGATTGATTAGTTACTCCAACTACTGACTGACAAGTGAAATAGAAAACATTCAAAAATTCTATTAAATGTAATAATTTTTTGTAAATTAATATATTTTTCCATTAAAATTTTTTTTTCATAATTTAAAATGTCTTAATTTTAAGCAATTAAAAATTTTTGATCTTTCAAACTTTTGAACTAAAAATATAATTTAACTGTTTAAGCTCTGTTGATTATTTCCTGGGGGAGAAGACGTTTTAATTTTCATAAGGAAGGATAATATAGAAAATTGTTTTATTTTTTATTAATTATTACAATAATATAACAAATGTAAAAAAATATATAAACAAAAGTGTTATTTGCAGAACAAATTAAAAACAAATCAGTTTACTTCCTACATTTTTTAAGCCCGAGAAGGGACATTTAATAATATATTTCATTCAGTTAGTTCTACGTTTAATGTTAAATTTTGTAACAAATAAGTGAACTCTTTTGCTGGCAGTGTCCTTAAAAAAGGACACCTAATTTTTATTTCACTGGCACCCAGATTATTTAATTAAAATTTTCCATTTATAACGTACTTGAAAATAAGCTAGATTTATCTCCTAATAAACTCGTTTATAAATTCTGATGTCAGTCTATCATTTCATTAGTTCATAAACAGAATTACTCAGCACCGGTAAGGGTTAAACCAAATGAACATTAAAATATAAAAACAAAATTTAAACAATATGATAATTTAAACAACTAAAAGCTTAGATTCCCTTCAAGTTAAATCTAAATAAATCTTTGACTTTTTAAAATGTTTTTTTTTTTTTTTTTTTTTTTTTTTTTTTTTTTTGTATTTTAATGTGCTTTATCATTTTGTGCACACTCATCATAAACATAATACAAAATCTGCAATACAAATATTTGCAACTTAAAAATGAAAAAAAGTCTGAAATTTATTTAGATTTCTTTTTAACGGAACCTAAGTTTTTAATGTGTGTTATGTATCATATTGTTATTTTTTTAAATTGTTCAATTGATTTAACTTATTTGTTACAAAAATTTAACATTGAACGTAGAACTAACTAAATGAAATATATTAATAAATGCCCCTTCTAGGGCTTAAAAAAAATGTAGGAAGTAAATTGATTCGTTTTTAATTTGTTCTGCCAATTATGTTTTAGTTTATATTTTTGTCACATTTATTATTTTATTGTAATAGTAAATAAATAAATAAACAATTTTCTACATTATCCTTCCGTTATGAAAATTAAAACGTCGTCTACCCTAGCAAATAATCATTACACCTTAACTCTTTCGAGATCGCATCGTGTACACAAATTTTATTTGGAATACACCGTATTTTTTAAACTGTCCCCTTTACACATAAAATAAATAAATAAATAAATAAATAAATTAAAAAAAAAGCCTTTAATTACAAAAGTCAAATATTATTATTCATTTATTAATGGTGCCTAAAACAAATTCCACATGCACCTTTTGACGGTGCATATATGCATCAAAAATCCCGACAGAGTTAAGGTGACAGTTCCCCTTCGAACGGTCAAAAATGCTAGAAAACTGATACAATTTCCATACCTATTCACAAACTAACTAATAAAGAAAATTCAAAGAAATGTTTTGAATTGTTAAGTATTGCTTTACTTGTTATAATAAACAAAGGAGAATTATGAAAAATATTTAAATTAACTAGGAAAACTTAATTAAGTAACCTACTGTTGTTGTTGTTGTTGTTTTTTGTTTTCGTGATTGCCATATATCACTGCGCGCATGATTTCTCAACAGTTAGTGAAGATAATGGGTTAAAATTTTTGGAGTGCATTAATATTTCACTACTTCTACATAAAATGAACAAAAATCTCAGAATTAGTATATAAAATAATAAAAATTTTATTGCAAAAAATATGCGAGAAATTTTACAGATTTTCATTTTTTAATTTTTATTATTAATTATAAATATTATAAATAAAGATAATTAAAAGATTTTAATTAATTATGTTAAGCAAAGTATTATCTTTAAAATAACATCTATTTAAAGTTAATAAATTAAAATGAACACGAGATATCATGCGCGCAGTGATATACAGTAATTATGAAAAAAACACTAGTAGGTTACCTAATTAAGTTTTCCTAATTAATTTAAGTATGTATCATCAATCTGTTTTGTTTATTGTAACAAGAAAAACTGTACTTAACAGTCCAAAAATTTTCATTCAATTCGCTTTATTAGTTAGTTTGTGAAAAGGTATGGAAATTGGATCAGTTTTCTAGCATCTTTGACCGGTTGAAGGGGAACTGTCCCCTTAAGGAGCTAAATTATTTTTTTAATTAAAAAGTTTAAAATATAAAAAAAATTCTATTGTTTAAAATTATGAAAAAAATGTTAAATTGAAAAAATATATTAATTTACAAAAAATTATTACATTTGTTAGAATTATTGAAAATTTTTTTGCCCTACTTGTTATTTTCTGGTTGCAGTAACTAATCCATGATCTAAATCTCCGATCCCACCACTTCTGAAATTTACACTACTTTCTCATTCTTTGCTCAGCCCGCATACAAAAAAAATATATATATATATATAGGTACTTTTTTATTTTGTCCTTTATGTTACCCTTTAGTAAATGTAAAAAAAAATTTCCATACACCCACATCCTTACCACGATTTAGAGTATATATATATCATGGAAGACGGTAGTATTCCGAGTGACGCAGCCTTAAGCCTAAAATAGTATCGTATCGTATCGTTAAAATCGTATCGTATCGTGTCGTATCGTAGAATTCGTAGATGGCGGAACTCATATATACAGCTAACTCGACATCAAAGAAAACGCGAAAAGCCGCCTTTTAATAACTCAGCAGATATAGGTCCTATTGTTCTGAATTTTCTAGAACAGTCTTATATCTGCAGTCTAATCGTATACTGAAATTTTTACATTTCTACGTGCAGTATATTTTGAGATCAAAATAGCTATTTTTAAAGTGAAAACATTGGTATGGTATAAGAGGAAGTTCCTAATTTGAAAATCTCGAAAACGGTTCTAACGATTATTTTTAAATTGATATATCATATAAATCTGATTAAGACGAGGTGAATAACACTTTTCTTTTTTCTGGGAAAACTCGTTTTATTTTAAAAATCGTTATTTAAAAAATGGCTTTTTTTTACTTTTCTCGTCTGTGATTGGTGAATAGGTTTGACGTCACTTCGTATGTAGGAGGAGTCTTAATCCATCTGCTGTGGGCATAAAATCAGAAACAAAATTTGCAAAGTCATTTTAGGTATTCTAAGTTGAGTTAACAATCTGAATGTAGGCAGTAAATCTTTTTTTTTTTTTTAAATATTAAAATTTTAAATGTTAATTATTATGTGTTTTAAATATTAAAATTTTAAATGTTAATTATTATGTGTTTTAAAATATTAAATATATTAAATAAAATTTCGATTGATATTATCTTTCTTTTTTGTTATGAAGAAATTATTATTCCATATTACTGCTTTTTGTCGAAAAAATATTTAGATTCATTTTTAAAAAAGGGGAAATTTTTTTTTAATTATATGTATTCAATATAATTGTTATTTATCATTCTTTTTCAATTTTCAAAAAAAAAATTATTTTTAATTTCTTGTTTATGATCGTGACTCGAGGTTTTCGACTTGTGACTCAACTCAACCATTGCTATTTCTTATTGCTTTGCATAATTATTAAACATGGTATTCTTTGGATTACAATTTATTAGGTATTTTGTTAATTTATTGTTTGTTTTTTTAATCTGATTTACGATTCAATTTTTAACTTTTCTTTTGATTTACTTAGATTTAATGTGTCCTTTTTTATTTTCCGCCGATTTAACCTAACCACGCTATCGTTATGTAGATATTACGAACCTTTTATTTTCTCTTGAAATATCTATTAATGTTTTAATATCCAGCATCAATAATTATTTTTACAATACCTTATGGCTTCATAGTTGAATACCTTCTTCTGAAAAGGGCAACAGAAATTTCTGAAAACTTTTGTTTACATATCGATTACAATAGGAATGTTTTAATATCCAGCAGTAACTTAAACTTTTGTTTTGATTACATATCGAGTAACAAAAAATATGTTCTTGACTCTTTAAAAAATGCAACTAAAATGATAATTTTAACAATTGAATCATTAATAAAAAATTATATGTTAAATTAAGCCTGAAAATTTTAATACTTGGAAAGGCTGAGACAAATATAAATTTTTAAAGCAGATATCTTACAATGAATGTTTAATCACAATGTTTTAACTAAAATATCTTTAAATATTAACAAATTTAAACAAAATGAAGTTCTTAATTTTGCCGATTGATTTTTCGCGAAAAAAGATACTAAAAAAACTTAAAACTATTTAGCTAGAAAAGATTACAATGTTTCTGATGGGAACAAATAAATGGATTTTTCAATGCTTTCATTAAAGTAAATTTAAAATTCAATGTCAGAATTACAAATTAATTAAATTGTTTATTGTGGGATCCCCATAACTCAAAAAATATTTGAAACTAAGTTATCGTTTTTTCAATGTTTGTCGACAGACGGTTGCGATTTGTGTTAAAATCCACCAAAGTGACATTCTCTATGCCCTATCATATGATACATACCAATAGATTTCTAAAGAGTTTCCATTTGAAAATCTGAAGACCATTAAGATTACTAAATCAAAAGAAAAGTTCACGATTAATTCCCAATAAGTCAGAATGAATAAATTTCAAAATACATAATATGTGTAATCCTATTTTAACCACTTCACCGGCGAGAGGTACGGGGAAACAGTGCTTTTACCTCCGACTTATCTCGGGACAACCGGTGAAGTGGTTAAAAAGCTTTTTTCCAAAGTAAGAATTCATTCACATACACTGACAATAAAATTATCAGTGTTTTGGTTGGTGGGAAAACATTTAATGTATTTTATCAGCGCTGTCCAACGTGGCATGATTTCGGGGGGGGGGGGGGGGATTATTTTTTTTGCCAATGATTTTCTGAGAACATCACTTTTATTTTCAAGAGCAAGGGGTGATTCTGTTCTGAAATTTCAGCCATTCAGTTCAGAAAAAGAAAAAAAAATCATTCCTTCTTAACCTAAAAACCTCATAATGGATATTAATTATGAATGAATCGCATGTTTTCTCCTACCGATTGGCAATTTTTGTGTGTTTTTTATGTGACCAATTGACAAATTTTATGATTTTTCTCCTAATAACCGACTGTCGATTTTTCTTTTTCATCTGCGACTGATTGATGAATTTTGTGATTTTTTAAGCAGTAGATGGACAAATTAATCGATTTTTTTTTCTTCATGACTAACTGAAGAATTTCTTGTAACCAACTTGTGAATTTTTTGATTTTCTTTTCCTTCACAAGAGCGATTTAGAAATTTCTCTACATACATTTATAATCTACAGTGATTATAGACAAAATTCATGCATTAATAAGATTCCTGTGGTAAGATTCGTCAAATGGTCGCAGAAAAAGACTAATTTTGTCAAGGGATCGCAGAATAAATGCGAATTTCCTCAAAATGTTACGGAAAATTTCGAATTTCGTAAAAAGTCTGTGAGGCTGTGAAAGTTCAGCTTTTTTTTTTTTTTTTTTTTTTTTTTTTTTTGCTGAGCCTGTACCATGTCTGATTTTAAGTCAACACGACCCGAACCTGCAAAAATAATTTTCAAAATATGAAAAATATTATCAATATCTTGTTTTTGATAGACACAAAAACCACATGTATCATATTTTTGATAGTTTATGTACACATGTTACATGTGTTTAAATTGAGAGGTGCCTGTTATTCAAACTTATATAAAGTTTAGGAATTAAAAAGTGTTTGCTAAATAGAAATGTCTTCCTTTTGAAAGAAAAGCCATTATGGAGGTCTTATTGTACATAGACAGGGGTAGGGAAATGCATCGTTTTACTCGCCATTGGCGAGTGAATTTTCTAACAGGGCGAGTGAATTTTTAGGTAGTTTTTGAAAACTGCAAACTATAGAGATATGCCGAAAACTTTTTTTTTTATTAGTTAGCTATATTTTTCAACTTTCCTAATTATTGCGATGTAAACATGGTACTAAGTTCTATTTTATATTAAACTTTCATCTGTTTATTTTTTTTTTATTTATAGGGAAGAAAAATATGAAAATGCATTATACTAATAGTAACCAACTATTTTTGAGTTGCGTAATTTTGTCATAAAAATTTTCAACTGTAGATTGCATTTTATTGGCTGGTGAAATAAATCCTTGGCTGGTAAGATTTTCTAGAAATTCCCCACCTCTGTACATAGATCTTCAACCTGAAAAAATACTTTGGATATCATTTGAAATTCAGGTCGACCGATTAGAGTCAAAACCCAAACCGAAACAATGAAAGTGAACCCGGCCTGCAACAACAAATCTACTACTGATCCGATCCGAACCAAGAGTCAGTTCGGGTAAAAGCAAGTAACCCGACCTGATGCAGGACTCTATTGCAGATATCTTTCAGTTAGTGTAGTAAATTGTTTTACATGCTTCCTCAATTAGTGTGTGAAGCACAAAACTGGTTACACTATTTTTTTCCCAGCAAGATGGTGATCATTATTCAGCAATTGGTAAGTTTTCTATTAAATAAATTAACCAGTTTGTAGGTTTAAAGCAATTAAACTGTAATGCAAAATATTTTAATCAAGTCGTGTATTTAAAAAAGTACTCTATGATAAGTAAGCTAACATAATTAAAGAATTGTTGTAATGCAGATTAAAAATTAAGAGACTTTGTACTGTTTCTTGGCTGATTGTTTATATTTTTAAAATGTATACATTACAGGTGAAAACTGGGAAATTGAGTTAGTAGCCAGTGGCCGGTAGACTCAGTTTCCTTAGTGGCCACTTTTTAAAGTTAGTGGCCACTATAATGTTTCAAACTTTCTTGACATCTACATAAACTATAATTGTTGTATATATACATATTTTTCTATGTCAGAGTTTTATGATAAGAATAGGGAAGCAGTCAAAATTCAATAAAATTACTTTAAAACCACAGAATCTGTTACATTTTTTTTTTTTTTTAGAATATATTTTCAGATTATTTGTATATGTTCATAAACACTATAATAAATTTAAATTACTATTATTTTCTTTATATAAAAAACAACTAAATCAAGATTCCAACAATTAGGTGTATACAATAAAAAATAATCAAATAAAGCACAATAAAATGTTATTTGGATTTTATTTAATTAGTAAATGTGTTATTACCATACTACACACATTACATACAGCTGAAATCTAAGCTGATCAGTGTATTCTGCAGGATTAAACAGTATCCATTGAAGAAAAATAATCTAACTGGTAAGCACAGGAGTCGAAATATTGAAAATACTGCAATGTCCTTAAAACGTTGGCGGCTAAGCCATATGAGGTAAAATCATTCCTCGTGGCTGAAAGTTTTTTTGTTGAAATTTCATTAATTTGTTTTGTAGAAATTGTTGCAAAACTCTTTAAGAAGGCTAGGGAAAAATTTAAAGATGTTACCAGTTGAATAGACAGATACAGAATGAATTGAAACAGTATTAACAGGTGTCGAACGGTCGTCGACGACCGCCATTTGGAGAGGAGCGCTAGTGTCGAACACCCTTCGACACCTGCCACCAACGTGTTAAAATCCACTTGCATCCAGTGAAAAAGGAATAAATTATTTGAAAATGCATGTGGAATCAAAGCTGATGAATATATTTTGCAGAATAACTGTATTTCTTGGAAAAAAAATAATCCAACTGAAAAGCAATGGCCAAAAGCTGAAATATTGAAAATACAGCTAAATCGTTGTAATCTGCTTGCATCCAGTAAGAAAAACAATTAACCAGTTTGCTAATTAGATGTAACCAAAGTAGAGATGCATATTTCTATGAAAAAAGCTATATTTCACTTGGCAATTGATAACAGATTTTTTATCGCCACTTAGCGAGTGGCGACTAGGGTGGCGATCGATGACCGATTTTTTAATCGCCACTTTTACAACTTTAATTGGCGAGTGGCGACCGCCAATTTTCACCTATAGTATACATTAATATGCGAGTGCACATATGTGTGCACCAGTGATTTTTTTTTTTAATTGTGTATTTGCAGAGTGCATGACATCTGGCCGAAAAAGTAGCAAAACTAAACACTGTATGTAGTGTATAAACAAGAAAATTAATCTGCACTGTTTGTTTTTAAGCATTTTGCATATTACAGGTCATCTCTTTAATCATTGTTTATATCAGTGTTGAATTTAGACACTTTTCTCCAGGAGGGATTGCACTTTTTGACCATTGAAAACACCAAATCTTCCGGGGGGGGGGGGGTTCCCCCCTGAAATCAACACTGATTTATATTTTAAAAATTTATACTTTAATATGCGAGTGCACTTATGTGTGCACAAGTTTGTTTGTTTGTTTGTTTTTTTTTTTTTTTTTTTTTTTTTTTTTTTTTTTTTTTTTTTTTTTAATTTGGTATTTGCACAGTTCATGACACCTGGCCGAAACAGTACTCAGTACAATATTACTCAGAAATAAATTAAGAAATATTTTAACTCTCTGAGCGGTTTGAGCATATTTTTCAGTTTCCCAAAAACAACTTTAATCTGTTGTAGACAAAAATATTTTCAGCAGAATTGTATTTCAAGATGTCTATCATATAAAGGAGCATGCAGTGTATTTTAGAAACAAACAGGAAAAGAAAATTTTAATTAAAATTATTTTTATAAGCATTTTTATGAAAATGCCGGAACGCCTTCAAGATGCTCGGAGGGTTTAAAATATATATATATTCCAAGACGTTTGATTTACGTTGTGTAATAAAAAAAAATTAGTGTATTTATATATTTATGCATGTAAGCATTCGCTGTTTTCTGTGGTAAAAATCTGTATGTACTTCAATGCAAATAACTTAAAAGTAGAGCTGGACGATATATTGATAAAATTGATATAAAATGGTAATTATGATAACGATATTAAAAAACCTTACAAAACGGTATATCATGAATATCATAATCGTGATGTAAACCGTGATTATCGTGGTTCTTCATTAAACCGCAACATTAAGCAGTGCTTCTTCAGCTTCGACCCAGTCTAAACCGTGGTATTACATACTGAATCGGGCCCCACCAGTGGCTGAGAGGTTCTGCTCTCGAAGCTGGTAGACGGGAGGTGCTGGGTTCGATCCCAATCGCGCCCGTCGGCCTAATCGTTCGGAGTTTTCGTGGTTTTCTTCGAGCCGTGGATCTTCCATGCGTTAATACGGATTAGGTTCCCTTAGAAAGACCCCCACGGAGGGCACTCCCCCCCCGGGCCTATATCCCTCGTGTAGATAATTGGCCGTCAAAAATCAACACAACCCAACCCATACTGAATCGAGAATCGTCTGTTCCGATTATTATGATACTAACGGAGTGTCTCCTCTCAAGTCTAAACCGTGGTATTAAAAATACCAATTCCTCGGTTTCAGTATTCTTGATATTAACGGTGCGACTTCTGCCAGCCTAAATTGTGATATTAAATACCGACTCCTCGTGTTCCGTGTTCATGATACTAATGGTATGTGATTTCATTTTGGTGGGTGATAAATATCGTACATGCAGTTTTCTGTGTGATCGCTGACATCAGATGATACAGATATTTATGGTATTGACGGTTGTAAGCTGAATCTCTGAGCATAAGCGTTTTATGCTTCAGACACCATGTCTTTCATTTCATTATGGTATTTAGATTTCAGCGATGTTGATGAATATTTGTTCTTTGTTATTGAACAATGTGTGAATCAGGACGATAAAGAAATGAAATATAACATTTTATTTGCAACAGTGGATTTAATTAGACAAATGAAATAATAATTATATAGCTGGGTCCTCAGGGCCACTTTTCTAACTTTAGCCGAGACCCCTCATGTGGCATATCGTTGGAAAGGCCTGTGACCACTTATTCATGTTATGCAACTCCGGTGACCACCGCCCACGTCTACGTCTGGGGGCACTTTTCTAAATTTTACCGAGACCCCTCATGTGACATATCGTTGGAATGGCCTGTTGCCGCTTATTCATGTTATGCCCCTCCAGTGTCCCTCTCCCTACCCCCCCTCCCGTGAGAGGGCTTTTTTCTAAATTTTGCCCCCCCCCCCCCTTATGTGATGTATCTTGCAAAGACCTGTGACTGCTTGATAATTTTATGCATTTCCGGTGCTCCGCCCACCACTTTGCCCCCCAAGGTGGCACTTTCCTAAATTTTGCCGACACTCATCATGTGACCGTTTATTCATGTTATGCACCTTCAGCATTCCTCCCCCACTTGTCCCCCCCCCCTTGCGGGAGGGCCTTTTTCTAAGTTTTACCGTCACCCCTCATGTGACATATCGTTGCAAAGGCCAGTGACCGCTTAATCATTTTATGGCCTTCCGGTGCCCCGCCCACACCTTTGACACTCTCTGGGGGACACTTTTCTAAATTTTGCTGACACCCATCATCTGACATATCATTGGAAAGGCCTGTGACCGCTTATTCATGTTATGCACCATCAGGGTCCCTCTCCCCACTTGCCCCTCCCTCCCCCCGGAGGGAGGGTCTTTTTGTATATTTTGCCATCACCCCTCATAAGACATATCGTTGCAAAGGCCTGTGACCGCTTAATCCTTTTATGGCCCTCCGGTGCACGACTCACCACTTTTCCCCGTGGGGAGCACTTTCCTAAATTTTGCCGACACCCGTTATGTGACATATCGTTGGAAAGGCCTGTGACTGCTTAATCATTTTATGCACTTCCGGTGCTCCGCCCACCACTTTGCTCCCCCCCTCCCCGGGGGGCACTTTCCTAAATCGAGATATCGGAATATGATATAAAGATGCTGATTTATCATGATATTTAATTCTAGACGTTGCCCATCCCTACTTAAAAGTGCTTTGCCATCGATCAGCATGATACCGATATATATTGTACAATATATTTTCGTCATTATCTAACATTAGTGCACACAAAATGCATTTGTATGCACTACATAGTTTATTATCTACCGATTCTAATAAGGATTTGATGATCGTAGTAGATATGAATGTATTTTATATGAAATTAGTACCAAATAATGAGAGATTTATTGACGTTGTTATGTCAGTAAATAACATTTTAAAGAGTTAGACTTTTTTGTTTGGTGCCATCAAGTTTTGACGAGTTCCATCTAGTGAATCTTTAAGACTTTTTTACTGTTGCTATAGAAATATTTTAGATTATTAATAATTTGTCTCGAATGAGTCATAAAAGGCCAACCCTGCCGCATGGCAATTAAAGTTTTTAAAGTGGCAATTAAAAAATCTATCATCTATCGCCAAATAAAATACAGCTTTTTCATCTCTAGTTACGCTTAGCTTTTTTTTTTTTAAATGGTGCAAGGACACGGTATCTAAAATGTCACTAATAATATGTGCATCCATTGTCTGCAATTTTCTATAATCTACGTTGCTTAGCAAAAGTAAATATCACAAATTTCACCTATCTGTTTCTGAAAATTACTGTGAACTTCAACCATTGATGGCCAATTTGTGCCGAAGTGGAAAAGACCATCACATCAAAAATACCTTTTGTCACAATTTTTGTTGCTGGCAAAAATTATACTAGTATTTTAAAACAGGGTGTTAAGGATTTTATTTTAACTACATGAGGCAAGAATGAAGAGATACTGATAAACTTAAAGAATATGGTTGTTCTTCTCATTGGTTAAATCTTCTAGATGACAATATAACTCCACAAACAATTACAAAACATGTCATTGAAATACAAAAGTACTTTCACAATTACCATGCTGTATATGCTTGGTTAAAAGAATGCAATGATCATTTTACACTACTCTTACCTTGCAACTTTTACTAGAACAGTCAGATAACTTGTTTTGAAAATTTTATCAATAACCACAGCCATTATACTAAAATTATTAATGATAACACTATTAACATTTCTTTGAAATTATCAGAGACTATAATCTTTATAATGTTAAAGATCTTCTTTTGCAATTAAAACCAGTTGAAAACACTTTAAATAGTCAGGAATGGGAAATACATCATTTTGCTTGCCACTGGTGAGTACCTTTCCTCGCAGGGCGAGTGGATTTTTAGGCAATCTTTGAAAATACTGCAGGCTATATAAGGTCTGGCAAAAACATTATTTTAATAGTTGGTTATATTTTTCAAATTTACTTCGATAGTGCTAAGTTCTATCTTATACTAAACTTTCTTCTGTTGTATATATTTTTTAATAACAATTAATAATTTCTTAGTAACAGTGTAAACTATTTTTGCTGTGTGTTTTCTCATTGTTTTTGAACTGTACGTTGTATCTTGCTGGCTCATAAAATAAATCTTTGTTTGGTAAGATTTTCTGAAAATTCCCCATCCCTGTAAGTAGTAGTATCAATACAAAAACCCTTAATGGGTTAAAAGTTAGTGATGCAGCACTTTATCTTATGCTCTAAGAATTTTAAATATGGAACTTAAAAATAATGATATCAAATTTTGAGTGACGCTATGCTATTAATTATAATCTCTGTATATATTTCATCATTTTATTTTTTTATAATCGCATGTGCAAAAATTATGTTCAATTTAAAAAGATGCATAAAAGTTTAATCATTGATGCTTTATCATTCATATCTCTCATAAATTCAAAGTATGAGTTTAAAAAGATATGGGAACTACTTGCGAATTCACTCGGAGTCCGCCATCTTGTTTCTTTGTTGGTCATTTATAATCACTTTATGCTTAATTTAATAACATAACAACAAACATAATATAAACAACAACAAACATAACATAAACAACAAATATAAATAACAAAATAAATAAATCCAAATAAATAAATTTAACATCGGCGATGATCAACAAAGAAACAAGGCGGACTCCGGGCGAATCCGCAAGTAGTACCAAGATATGAATTAAAAGTATTCTATTTTTCATGCACTTTTTCTAAAATTTTGGTATTTCATTAAGTTTATTTTGTTTCTAGGAAAATTTAATCCAATTTTATCTATGAAGGTGTACTTTTTTAATCTTTTGATCCTAAACCTCAAAAAAGTAATGATATCAATACAAAAACCCTTAACGGGTTAAAAGTTTGACGCAGCACTTTACTTTATGGCTATATGAATCTGAAATATGGGTCTTAAAAATTCTGATATCAAATTTTAAGTGACGCTGTGCTATTAAAATGAATTCATATATATTTAATTTTTCTTTTTTGTTGTATTTATTTTTAATCAGTGATACTTTTTCATTCAAAATATGAGTTTTAAAAGATATGATATCAAAATTAAAGTGACGCTGTGATCTGACTTAGATTAGTTTAAAAATTACTTTACAAATACTTATGTTTTGTCTTCTGAAATATATTTAGAAATTGAAACATTTTTTTTTCAATACACTATCAAATATGTCATACATTTTCTCAGCTGATGTTATGTATTAAATGTATTTAATTCAATAAATTCATTTATCTTTTGCGTCACGATATCCAGAACCATCGGTAAAATTTGTGTAAATGTTTTCTTTGCATCACACTATCTATTTGCATACTATTTACTTAGTTTAGATACTACGACGCAAAATAAACGTTTACACAAGTTTTACGGATGGTTCTGGATATTGTGACGCAAAAGATAAATGAATTTATTGAATTAAATACATTTAATACATAACATCAGCTGAGAAAATGTATGACATATTTGATTGTGTATTGAAAAAAAAAATGTTTCAATTAAATATATTTCAGAAGACAAAACATAAGTATTTGTAAAGTAATTTTTTAACTAATCTAAGTCAGATCACAGCGTCACTTTAATTTTGATATCATATCTTTTAAAACTCATATTTTGAATGAAAAAGTATCACTGATTAAAAATAAATACAACAAAAAAGAAAAATTAAATATATATAAATTCATTTTAATAGCACAGCGTCACTTAAAATTTGATATCAGAATTTTTAAGACCCATATTTCAGATTCATATAGCCATAAAGTAAAGTGCTGCGTCAAACTTTTAACCCGTTAAGGGTTTTTGTATTGATATATATATATATATATATATATATATATATATATATATATATATAACAGCAGAAGCCATCGAAATGCAGAATATCCAAGCCTACCTCTACCAAATAATGAAGATTTTTTTTTTCTGTTCGGAAGAGGAGGGACATGTTTACACATTAAAATATAAAAAAAAACGCAGGTTAATTGATTAGGATTGATTGAATGGATAAAATAAAAACACAAATAAATATAAGTCTAGTTTAATATAGTTCTATTAATTTTCATGCAAAAGCATATAAAGCACTTTTGTCATAGAAACAACCGCCATTGATAGTTTTCGACAAACACAATTCCAGCTAAGACGGCTACTTTGGCGACGAAAACTTTGGCCCATCACATTTCGTGATTGCAAAACATGGTTAGGAAAACAAAATATGTATCTGACACATTTTGCTGAATTACACCGTTATCTACAAAGTTTCGAAAAAAATGTTAAAAGCAAAAGTTGCGCATTTTTTCCCGTAGAGTCCGAATCTGAAATAAAAAATGGGAATTATCATTTAAGATTTCAAAGTTGGAACGCCTCTGACCCTTAGGTGGCCGGGGTGGGGTGTCAACTTTGGTATCACGGAATAGTTTTTAAAAAAATATTTAACACGTATTTTTTCGTTTTTCAATCTTATATGAATTTCTTGAGTTATTCGACCGTTTCCAGACTTTTCGGACATCCTGTATTTTGTGACATTTGATATTTTATAGAAATAATAAATAAATAAATAAGCAATTTTCTACATCATCCTTCCCCTATGAAAATTAAAACGTTGTCTCCCCCAGGAAATAATCAAGAAAGCTTAAAGACTAATTATTTTTTAAATGAAAATGTTTAAAAGATCAAAAAATTTCAATTGTTTAAAATTATGAAAAAAGTTAAATTGAATAATATTTTAAATTGCGATAAATTATTACGTTTATAAGAATTATTGAAAAATTTTGTGCCCGACTTGATATTTTGTAGGTATAGTACCGTAATTTCCGGGGTATAATCGTCGGATTAAACAATCATGTTTCGACCCAGCAATTTTTTTCAATAAAATGTAACTTCTTAAATCGCGGTAAAAATTTGGCTTCATTTTCTGCATAAAATTTCTGGGACCAAACAATTGTTTGATCTGCTGATTATACGCCGAAAATTACGGTAACTAATCCAGCAAAAAAAGATTTTATATTCTTTTCATTTTGGTTTTATGTGTTTCTCTATAGTAGTAATTTAAAAAAAATCATGCATCCCCATCCGCCCCCGAATTAAATGATTTTTTTTAACAGCCATCGAAACTCAGAATATCAACACACCCCGCCCCCCAAATAATGAAGTTTATCATTTTTCTGTTCGGGAAGGGAGGTGCATATTTACTCGTAAAAAAGATGAAAATACACAGGTTATTATTTAGAAATGATCGACTGGATTAAAAAAAAAATGCAAATAGGAAACTACTTTGATATATTTCTATTACTTTTTATGGGAAAATCACATAAAACGTCCTCCAAACAATCTCCACTGATGGTTTTTGAGGAATACTATTACTGCAAAAGACGGCAACTTTGACGTCAAAAGTTCTGGCCAATCAGATTTCGAGATGTCAAAACCTTGTTGGGAAAACAAAAATATGTGTCTGTCTCATTTGCTCGATTACACCGTGATCAACAAGGATCTGAAAAAAAGAAAAATGTTAATTACAAAAGTTACGTATTTTTGTCCGTAGAATCCGAATCTGCAATAAAAAATAGGGGGTTATCATTCAAGGTTTCAAAGTTGGACCACCATGTGACCCCCGAAGGCGTCGGTTGCGGGGGTCAAATTTGGTATCACTGAGTAGCTTTTTAAAAAATACTTAATACATATTTTTTCGTTTTTCAATCTGATATGTATTTCGCGAGTTATTCGACCGTTTCTAAAATTATCGGACACCCTGTATATGTATCTATAACACTGACGCCCGGCTAATCGAAAAGTACCCATAACGCTATTGTAAAACTTTAAACTTGTTTTTTCTCGAAACCAACAATGTTTTTAAAACTGGGCGATCATTTTTGTCTAGAACTATTCCGCTGATTTCATTCATTTTTTTAAAGTGATCCTTCATGATGGAGCTTACTGCCGAAAAGTACAATTTTCATCGATTAATAATTTTTCGAGATAGCTTTTTTTTTTTTTTATTATTGAAATGTGACCTTTTTTTATTCAAATGACCAGCATTATATCAAGAACTAACTTTTAAACAAAATGTTGGTGTAAGCTTCAGACAATTTGATGATCCTTCTTAACCCTTAAATGCGCGATTTTTTTTTTTTTTTTTTTTTTTTTTTTTTGAAAAAATTATATATGATTCTCTAAAAGGTTTATTACAGAGGAAAAAAAAAAAAGGAAAAAAGATGCCAATCTTTTCTTCTGCTGCATATCTACAATAAAAGTAAAAACTACTGTCGTGTAGCTGTTTTACGCTACAATAATGCAAATTAGTAAATATATTAAATAAGTATGTCTCCAAATACATTATTTTATATCATTATTTATTTTATAAAACTTAGCCTTTAACCCTTTAATTCCCTCCCATGATAGAATACGTTCTAGAAATTACGTAGTTCGGAGAATCTGACTTTACACCAGGAAGTTTCAACGGCTAACTTCGCTTTATTTAAAAATGGAATGTCTGTTATTAATTAAAGGAAATGTTGCTATTTTAATTTTCTGCTGTGAATTAGATATAAGGTTAGTTGGGGCAACTGGGCCATGATTTTACAACATGACTCTGGAGCTTCTGACATTTCAGCTTCAAAAAGCTAATGTTCATTTAAATTAAAGTCTGAACTTCTGTAAATGTGTTCAGTTAGGTTCCCTCTATCAGACAGAAATGCTCAAAATTACATTTTAATATTTAAAAATATAAAAATATGCATATTTAATCTTTCTTGCCTCATGGGTCCAGTTGCCCCATAAAAATTGGGTAAGTGGACCAGGAGGGTCTATGTTCCACACGCGTTTATTTTTTTTGCATATGGGATATCAGGTCACGTTTGAAAAAGTGTAAACAACTTAAAAAAATTTAAACCAGGCTGATCATGTAAATTATATGTCAATAAAGAGCGTTGTAAGGGAAACCTTTGCTGTCAATGTGTCTAAAAAAAGCACTAAAAGTGAAAATATTAGATTTATTTATACCAAAAACATAAAAATTAAGTAAGTACTTATGTACTTTAGTATAGGTAATAACTATAAAAGTCACATAGGTATTTTAAGGAAAAAAATAGCAAGGTAAATCTATGAACAAACAGCTACGTAAGTACTTAAGGGAACCAACTAACCTTCTACGTAACTAACCTCAAATCGAAAAGGACAAATTTCTGACATAAGTTTTAATTTATTTTTGTTCGAAAATGCATGAAACTAGCTGGTGTTATTGTTCAGAAACTATGTAATTGAGCTGTTTTTTCCATTTTTTTTGCAAACGCAATAGATCCTTCAAAAAATAGTGTCAAAGTGGGCGTTTTGAACCGAATTTCCGCGCGAAGGGAGAAAGAGCACTCAAGACGGGCGAAAAACGGGTTTGTCACATGATTGAATTCGCTTATAACTCAATTGGTAATCGATTGATCATAAAATGGAGAAAACAGTTCTATTCCAAATCGTTTCCATGGCCAGGCTTTCCAATTTTATTTTCCGTTAAAAAATGAATTTGTAAATATGTCAAAACGTTTTTCGCTTGTTGAGCAGAGCAGTTAAGAACAGCCTTAAGTACTTTATATGTATCCAGTGGTCGCATTATATAGGGAAAGTTTTATTGTTCCTACCAGAACCCTTAATGAGTTACCTTCATAATCATTTTATTTAACATATTCTAAAGAAAGGTGCGATGAAGATATTATTTTCAAAATAGTGGTAGGAATAATAAAAGTTTCTCTATAGAATGCGACCCCTGTGTATCATACAATTTCAAGGTTTGTCTATCTCGCTGTCAGGGGCAAGATACTTGCATTCGGGAAATGTTGAAATAATTTTATGACACCAGTATTTACAAGAGAATCTATTTGAAAACAAGTAAAAGTATATTTTCGCGTATTTAATAATGGTGAAATTTTCATTATAAAATTCCAGTGTGAATGTGGCAATTAGGAACTAAAATTATGTGATGCCGTAACGGCATCACCGCCTCTAAAAGAGTCAAGAAATTTAGTTTGATAGCACCCAATATCCTTTTTAAAATTTTTATTACTTAATTTTAATAAGGTATTCTATAATTTTTTTTATTGTGATCAAAAAACAATGGAGAAATTTACTTCCCGTATTAAGAAAAACTCAAAAAAATTATTTATAACTATTGGGGTAACTGGATCCAGCATGTTCCAGTTACCCCGGATGCATGTCCCAGTTACCCCATTCTTGAAAAAATTATGGGGTAACTGGGACACCGGGCTTACATTTGAAGCATGAAGTAAATATGTACAGATACCTTATAATATTAATATATGCCTAATCTTAAAAAAAATGTTTAATAACAGTACTTACAGTATTTTAATAAACATCCGAGGAAGTTCAACCATATTGACGTTGTTTTTAATAAAAGAAAGGTAAATTTTTGACAACCTATCACAGCAAAGTGAGAGTTATGATCAAAGCGATATAAGTAAGCGTCCTATCTTAAATGGCAGAAGAAACCGCAAGATTAAAAGCGAGGGCACATCAATCAAGGTCACGCGCCACGTAGCGTATGGAGTGTGAATTACAGGTAGATACCTGTCTGATTTCTTACTCACACCACTAAAATTGTAAAGTTTTTTTCACCTTGATTAGTAACTGAAATCTTTCTGACATGGCGAAGAAAACTTTTTGGCAAAGCGTTATAAGTAAGCGAACAAACTTAATGCTGGAATCAGGCGTAAATTAGCACAGTTGCGCCGCCTTGAGGATGGAGTGATTATTCACGTACGCGGGCTATTAGGCGTCAGGTGCATCTGAATGCCCCTCTCGCTACGCCATTATTTTGCAATAAATGTGGCAAACTAAATTCGTTTACATGAGTGACTAAAGGTTTAGAAAATCTGCGCCACACCAAAAGCCCGCGTATGTGGTTTATCACTCCGTCCACAAGATGGCGCAACTGTGTTAATTTACGCCCGATTCCAGCATTAAGTTTGCACGCTTACTTATATCGCTTTGGTTATGATTGAGTTGACACACGTTGTTTTAGGAAATAGAGATTAAGATGCATTGTTCACAAATGCTAAAACTTAAAAAAACATCAATAGTTTTATATAAAATAGCCAATGGCCCAGTTACCTCGTGTGTCCAGTTACCCCAACTAACCTTTTACGAATAAAAAAATGTATTAAATTCAAAACACTCTGGTTTGCATATATGCAAAGCTGCGCACTAAAGGGTTAATTTGGCAACAAAATTGTTTCAGATGCTTATGATCGGAGAAAAACGGCCATCCGATTGTCCAGTGACCCATGCAGAGTTCTTGAATAACCACGCAAGTCACGATGCTTGAGTTCACTTCATATCGGAGTCGATGAGTCGATTTCCGGAATGATAGATGATTCAGCAAGAGTGAATATGCTAAACAAATTTCTTGCAGAGGCAATGGTTGATATATCAAGCAAACACACGGGGGGAAAGGAAAAGCCGACAGGGCAATACAATTACAGTAAAACCTCCCTAAAGCGACCACGTTCCGTTCCAATAAAAATTGGTCGCTCCGAGAGGTGGTCTGTTAACGGAGGTCATGTTTAAATCTAGATTTTAATTATTGAAAAAAAAAAGTTACAATTAATGTTTCTAAAATTTATTTTTCACATTAGGAAAAAATATGAAAATTTAAGTATCAAAACAAAAGTTAATTACATAAGTTAATTACTGCAGAGTTTAAAAAATGAATACATTGACATTTGTTTTGATTTTACGATTTTACCTTTTATAACTTTTATTACCAAGTCCTTTCGAAGTTCAGTAAATAAACGCATTTTTTTTTGGGACGGGAAGAAATAATTACCTATTTCTTTGAGACAGAATAGGGCAGGGGAGTTTATTGACCGTCATTCTTAATTTGTCATCAGAGTGCAATTCATTGCCTAAAAAAGGCACAAAGGGGTTTAAATACTTAACCCCTTGGGGACGAGCGACACGTATACGTGCCGCATGAAGCGCTCAGAATCCTTGTTTTTTCTCACCAGTAAAATTTTACTGTAAAATTTGCCTTATTTAATCAGCGCATTTTCTCGATTCAAGAAGACACAAATTTCTGTTTTTAAAAAACGGTGACAAAATATTAAAAATTTCGTAAAAGGCTCCCGTCCCGAAGGGGTTAAAAGTTATCGGTATAAAAAGAATTCTAAACTTAGTTTAGAAGTTTGATGAATAATGCGCTCTCCGGAATTATTTTTCTAATAAAACCGTTTTCAGGCAACCAGGAAAAAACGGAATTTGTTTAATTTTCTTCAAAGAAATGGGTCGCTCATGGAGGGAGTTCAACTGGGATGGTCTCTGAATGGAGGTAAAATTAGTATTTAGCCTATGGGAATAAATTTCGTTCCATGAAAAGATGGTCGTTTAGAGAGGTGGTCGCTTAAGGAGGGGATTGCACAGGGAGGTTTCACTGTATTAAAAATATATGTATAAATTAAATTGCAAAATAATAAAAACAACGATTAAATATGCTTATAAATTATCATATAATATAAATATGAAGAAGGTGAATTAGTACCTGTACCAAACGCAAGGGCTGGATGGCATTAAAAAGAATAAGAAATAAATAAATAGGTTCACGGTGCGCACCTGCAGTTACTCCCCGTAACACAAAGCGTATTTTTTATTTTTTACTCACAAAAATTTAAATAAATAAAATAACAATGAATATAATACAAAAGGTCCGAATGTGAAATCTACTTTCTTTGTAACTGAAAAAAATAGTAAAATCTCTCTTTAATTCAATAGTTCTTGTACCACAATTAAAACAAATTTTACTCTGATCCGCATTCATCGTTTTCCCACATATGTCATCTCTTACACTCGTTCCTGCGAAAAATGATGGAACGAGATTCTACGGTGCACAGAAATAATTTCAGTATTCTCATCTTGATTAATTTTAACGCATTTGCGATGGGAAACGAGAATTCTCGTTTTCATTGAAAAAACATCATTGACTAAGGACGTGGCTTATATCTTACAGAAATTGAATTTATATCATGTTCTCCATATTTTTTAGATTGTAAGACATTTTATATTAAATTCATATTTTGAAAGATATTTACCCACGCAAAAACTTGGGAAGCATATCTAAAACACCAATCTACAAAAGACTTACAGAACAAGGAGGAGCTTCTACTCTTTTAAAATTCAGATTTGATAAAAAATGCCCGTCGGCAATGTGCTAAATGGAGTTATGAATAAAGAGGAGGAGACATATAGTGCATTGTCTACCAGTGGCTAGTGAAGTAACTGAGGAGGTTGTCACAAGATGGCGGCTGCTTTTTTTTTTTATCGGATCTTCCGTTTATGATTACCGCCAGCGCAAACTTTCCACCAGTAAAATTCAATAGAAACTTTCGTCTTAATTAAGCGTCGTATTCAGGGAAATTTTTCTCAAAATTGTCATAACAATTTCTAATTGCTTTTACTGGTGTCAGTATGCCTTGTAAAACTGTCAGTTTGTTTCCCTGGTTGTCAGGGGCGCGCCGACCCAGTGTGCAAAGTGTGCACCGCACACAGGCGCCAGAATACTAAAGGCGCCAAATATTTTAGGCGAAGCTGAAATATTTGAATTTTTTTTATTTAATTTAAATTTATTAAACTCGAAAGTGGTTTATTTCTGATACATTTATGAATTTATTTTTATTTTAAAAATATATATAATTTGCAGATGTTTTTCAGCGGCGTAGCTTTAGGAGGGATGGGGGGGGGGGGGGGGGGGTCTCAGGCCGAAAGGCGCCAAGGTTTCGAAAGATAAGTTGAATGTTAATGGCCGAAGGGCGCCACATAAGTTTTAACGGCGCCTTCAAGCGACTGAAATACATTAAAAAAAAAAAGCTAGAAACTTTACAAATTCGGAAAGGAAACCGCGAATGCTGTGTTTGGCATCCCTGCTCTAGATCAGGCTTTTCCAACCTTTCCGAAAACAGGATGCGCATTGCAGCTGGAGGCAAATATGGATGGACTCCATTATTCAAATGATTGAAAATATGTAACACTTGTATCTTATTGTAGTATTGGTAGCGATAGACATACTGACGATCAGGGCTTAATTTCTAACAAAAAAGTACCGGAGCCCTAGTATTTTGCGGTACCGCTACTAACAACCGTACCGTTTCCCCTCCCCCTGTCACTCCAATCTGCATATTTATATATCGTACATTATTTGCAAAATTTAAAGCATTTTTTTTATTTAGCAAAATAAAACTAGTATGTTGTGGCCATCACAAAACTTTTTTCTATCTCATACATGTCAATGCTTTAAAATTCGCTATCACAGTGCCAAATTAAATGGCAATCTGTGCTCATCATGAGAATTCTAAAAAGATGAAATTCCGTGCATTAGTTCTCAAGGTGTCGCTGAAATCGTGTAAATGCAGCAATGCAGCGCCACCTATTGGGTTATTTACACCCGAACCTAATTATCATCAACTTATGTCAACGTCTAACTGAATATGAAGTTTGGGGAAAATTCGTGCATTAGTTCTTGAGATAGAGCTATTGCGCAAATCATGAAAAATGCAGCATAGCAGCGCCACCTGTTGAGCGATTTACACCAACACGTAGTCAGCATCATTTCATATCAAAGAGTAACTGAATCTGAAGTTTGATGAAAATGTGTCCATTCGTTCTTGAGATAGAGCCGAGGATAGAGCTATTGCAGAAATCGTGTAAATCCTGCAAAATGCAGCCTAGCAGCACCACCTGTTGAGCGATTTACACCAAAACGTAAACAGCATCCATTTATGTCAAGGACTAACGGAACCTGAAGTTTTATGAAAATCCGTGCATTAGTTCTTGAGATACAGCTATTGCGGAAATCGAAAAAAAATGCAGCATAGCAGCGCCACCTGTTGAGCGATTTACACCAAAAACTAATCAGCACCAATTTTCATCAGGGACAGAGTTGGGCAGCATCGAAAATACATGTATTTGAAATACATTTTCAAAATACATTTGTATTTTGCATTTTAAACGGACTAAAGGAAAGTATTTTGGTAATGTATTTTGAAATGATTTTTCCAAGTATTTTGTATTTTAAAAATACTCAAAATACATTTCTGTCGATTTCAAGCTGCTTTTTTAAAACCGCAAAATCTAAGATTCACAAAAGCAAAATACGTGCCTGACTGTTTTGTTTCGTCTTAGGATTATAATGAATGCATCTGCTCTGCTGAAATATTTTTGCTGAATGATTACAAAACGTTCTAGTTTTTATAGTTCTAACGTTGCTATGAGAATGAAAAACTATTGTGTGATAAACAGGAAGAATCATTTAGAGTTTTGCTGTGTATTCTATTTTTTAAATACCATAGAAATATACTGCAGTTAGTTATTTAGGAGACTCATGAAAGAATGACTCAGCCCCCGCTGGTAATGTATCAAGTGAATTAATTATTTGGGATAATACAGTTGCGCTGTATTAGGCGGGAATTTTTTAAAAAATAATTTCTGTTGATAATGTTGTTAAAAAGTTAACGCATTATGCATGTGTAAAACAAGGTCTACTTTTATAAGTGGAACTTTTCAAGCCACAGCTAACTTTAAAACTCATTTAAAGATAAGATTTTTGGTTTTATAACGGTTATGCATTGATTGAAACATTATTTTTTATAGCTCCTTTGTATTCATTGTATTAATGTTCAGGTATAATTTACCCCACTCGTGATATTTATTAAATGGAGAATGAATTTTATTACATAAATATAGTTCTATTTATTGATGTATTTATTATTACAAATAGAGTATGTATGTGTTTAAATACAGTTTTACAATATAAATGAATGAGATATTCAATACGTTATGAAAATTTAAAGTCATTTTAATAAAATCACTTATTCAAGATTGATGAAACTTTAAGGCAGACCACGACGAAGAGCGATGCATTGATTACAGGCACTTTTAATTTATTAAACTCTAAAAGATCATTACTAAAGCTCACTACTAAAAGAAAAAAATAAGAAAAAACATTATTTGGTGTCATTTCCGCATATTATGATATTCCTAGGTCTTAAACAAAAACATTTGGCATGTTGTTTATTTTATATTTCTCTTTAAATTATTTCTTATTTTTTATTCATGTGAAGCACTCATATTTGAGTTGCAGTGATCGAGGCATTAATGAATTATCTATCTATCTATCTATATATATATATATATACAGACTTCCAACAAAGGGGGTTATGCAATTCGTGTATATCCATGCATAACTCTTGAACTGATGCTACGATTTTCAATCTCGCTCACTCTTCCTCTACTTTTTTTTTTTTTTTTTTTTTTTTTTTTTTTTTTTTAAGAAAGGGTTTAGTTTGAAGGTGATAACGTTTCGATTTCAACAGGACAATACTATAAACCTTGTTTTGGTTTTATAAGCATTAACTTTCGTAAAAATGAAGCTATCATCACGAAATTTTAATATATCATTCATCGTGTACTGCACGTCAAAATGAGCGATATTAAATAGCTAAGGGAATTAAGTAAAATGAACGTGAATTACTGTTCTGCACCAAGTAAGTAACCAGATTTTACCCGAACGCACATCAACCAGAGATGCCGTTTGGGTCAGGTGGAAGCTCATTCTTTCATTGTGGGTCGGGTTCGAGTTGGTTTGACCCTAATTCGAGTTCTGGTCTGTTTTAGTTGACACTTGCGGGATGGGTTTGAAACAGTGCTGAAATCGTAAGAAAAAAGTCACGGTTTCCTTCGGATTCAGTTCCAGCTGAAAAAATTGCACTTTTAAAATCCTTAATAAGACGCCAATATGGTTAAAAATCGTCTCGTATGAGGAATTCTGACAAAAAATAGTTATTTTAGCTTTTTTTCATGTTTATACTTTTCATTTTTAAGAAAACATGCTGGACTGCGATATTTATATTTTATCTGTATTTGTATGGAAAAATCTTAGTTATCATGTAAAATCTAATCCACATTCCATGGTGTGGAGACTTAAATATATGAAAAATGCTATAGCATAATATCTTCCAAGACGGAATCGACAGGAAAGGAGAATATCCGTTATAGACAGGTTTCGTTCTTAGCAGGTACATAGTTTGTTGTAAATGTATTCTTTTCGCGCGTGTTATTATATTCATTTTGCATGGATCAACACATTTTTCAGTTTTACATATGATTCGTCTTAGGCAGGTTCTTTTTCACAGTTTCTTTTTCTGTGCTTTAACTTCATTGCCTAGAGATACTGTATGTACTATTCTTTAAAAATAATAAATTTACCAATTTAATTGTAGAATAATGGCGATTTTTAAAAATATACATTTTGTGCAAAAACTGTTGGGCCGTGCCAGATTTTACTGATTTTTGCATAGGCCAGACCAGGCAGGGACGGGCCAAACATTTTCATACGTGTTGGGTCGGGACCGAGCTTGAAAATTTTGGACAGTGCAGACCTCTATGGAGAATGAAGTTCAGAATCTTGATTATCCCCACCAGTTCTTTTTTATTGTAAATTTTGCCATATTTTATCAGGACGTTTTCTTGATCCAATTAGGCCAAATTTTCTGTTATGAAAAACCGATGATAAAAGATTAAAAATTCTGTATAAGATGCTCATCCCCAAGGGACTAAGCTTCGATTCAGCCCGTAAAAAAAGAAGTCAGGCCCGGACCGGAAAGAATGATGTCGAGGTCCTGACCGGCCCAAGCCTTCAGAAAAACATAAAACCCGTGCCTGACCCGGAAAGAGTGAAATCCAGGTCCGGCTTGATCAGAGTGTTCTGAATGAAAATTGGCCTGCCAGGCACGGCCGGTGCAGACCTGTAACCTTATGCCCAAACTTTTAAAATTTTAAATGTATTTTGTATTTTCAATGTATTTTGAAAATACATGTATTTTGTATTTGGATATTTTAAAATTCGAAAAGTATTTTGTATTTTGTATTTTAGGTTCTAAAACTAATGTATTTTGTATCGAAAATGACTTTTCGATGTATTTTGCCCAACTCTGATCAGGGACTACCTGAATATAAATTTTTATTAAATTCCGTGCTTTAGTTCTTGAGCTAGAGCGCCCACAAAATTTGTGTCACACACAGACAGATCACAGACAGACATTTTGTAAAAACATGTTTTTCGGGTTCTCCGACCCCTAAAACGTGTAAATCCGTCGAAAACCGGAATTCGAAAATTTTCATGAATCCAATACTTTCCTCTTCTAAAGATAGAAGAAAGTAAAAATTAAATAATATCTATCAGCATATACTTGGCTGTCAACTATTCCACTTTCTAGTTATCACTCCTTTTAAATAGTAATCTTTGCCTAATTTTAATGTTAATTAATTGCAGAATTCTTCGATTAAATATGTTAAAGATTATGATTCGGAAATAGTGTTAACACAAAAAAGGATAGTTTGCAGATACGCATTTTTAAGAAAAAAAATAAAATGAAATTTACCGAAATTAATATTTATTTGCTGAAAAATGGACTAATGTTTTTCAATTTCCTATAAAAGGTGCATATCTTAAACTATAATCGATTTCTTCTGATTAGCAGTAGCAATCTTTTGTGGTGAGTCCCTGAAAATCAGATTAGATTAAAAATTTGACACAGTTATCGGAAAGATTCGGTGCTTTTATACAAAAAAGGGGAAACACTGCTTGATTGCTTTCTATCAGAATAACTATACATGGCAATTACATCTACTTACAAATGAAATTGACTTCGTAAATCTGCAGAGCAGAACCTTAGCAGGGGCAATGTTCATGATACAAAATAAATAGAAAAACCACTAACGTGTCTTTTATACTCGTACGCAATAGAAGACAAAAAACCTGAAACTGATGCTCGTTGGCTAAAAACAGAAAATATTCTTTTCAGGTTAGATATGATATCTAAATATTAGAAAAAAAAGCCAATAAAAAATTACCCTACTGTCACAAAAGAAAATCAAATTGAAAGTAAATTCATCGTTCAGTCTCTTCAGTGGCGCCGTATCAACACGTCGCCGACATAAATATGAATGTAATTAATTTGAAATAGAACAACATGATTTCTGTTTTCCCTTCATTTTGATCAAAATAGCATTAAAATGATTTGAAATAGAATATAACACGTAATTTTGAAGGAGGAAAGGTTTTTTTTCCCCCTATACATGAATAAATACAATTTTGAATGTAATTGTATTGCACAATGATAAAGCAACATAAGCCCCAGGTTATGCACGGTTCCCATGTAAATTACCGAAAAAAGCACAAATTAATCGGCTAAATATAACTGAAACAATAAATAAGTAAAACAGGATATAATTTAAAATGCAATGCTTAAAAAAAAATTAAAAGCGCCATTCGATTCCAAACCAATTTAATAGTCACGCCTATCATTTTATGCTTTTACGCATAAAAACGAGCCCATGAATATGTAAGAAAGTTTCATGTTGTTCAGGAGGTAAAAATATTTTTTAAAACAACTTCAAACTGAATTACGTTTCATGGAAATTTCAATTGTATTTATTAGATTTGCTTTGAACAAAGAATAATCGGTCAAGTGCGAGTTTCACTCGCGTACAAAAAGTTCCGTACAATAAATTTAAGCGTTGACTTTGTAAAAAACTTGCCATTGTTCTATTAAATATTTATCAATAATTGAATTCAATTGGAATGAAAAAGGGTGACTATTTATCGTTATGATTCGCTTTACCTAAAACAAAGACCTTGTACAAAGTTTAAAGTTGACATTGTGACAAATGCGCCTTGAAAGGATGTTGCAAAGTTGCATCGCCGCCTTGATCTGTGATGCCTTTATCTAGAAAGGTTATTAATTAATATCTGCTAATTATCCAATATCCTTTTTGAAAATTATTATCAGCAATCCTTGGATGATTTCGTGACGATGAGTACCTCGAACTCCCCCTAATTTCCTCACTGAGCGCCCGCAAAGTAAAGTTTATGTATAACGGAAAAGTGCGATTTTCTGGAAAACTATATGACCTAGGACAGGGTTGGCGAACCTATGGCACGCGTGCTAGAGTTGGTTTTTTACGTGCAAGAGTTGGGTTAAGACAATTTCTCTGGCACGCGAAAAAATAAATTTTATAATTATTATACAGATGAAATTTAATTTCTATTATAATGAATAAAATTTTGTTTCATACGGACAGACTATCACAAATAAGGCAATTATTTTTGCATGAAAAGAAATTTTCTTTTCTTGCGATGTTATGCAGCGTTTGCGACATGCATTTTGCCCTTCTGTATGATTTTTATAATGCTGTATTTTTCAAATTAATTTTTTTAGACAGTCCCTTCAGTAAGATGGCAAATGGATCCAATTTATAAAACTATCAAAATATGAATCAGGTATAAAGCATTGTCCATCGAACATACAACAGTAAAAATCTCATGTAGGTGAAAAAACTGTTTATTAACATTTTCAAACTCTATATATATGATTGAAAACATTTTCTATTGAATTTTGTTTACTTTAAATAATTTTTTCACAGACAATTTTGGTTTCTCATGATTTTTTTACTTTATGGAACAAATTACTTAAATTTGCATAATTTATTGATGCCTTAGAATGAGATATTAGTTCATTTATTTATGCTAGCGTTTTTACACACAAGTGCAAAAATTGTGCTTCAATATGCATTCACAGTTTTAGTAAATGTGGAATCAGTTTTTCTAGATAACCTGTTATCCTTTGTGGGCCCACAACAAAGGGTCAAGTTTTCCCTCCAACCCAACCCCTACAGCTTGAAAGGTCTAACAAAGTGTGAGGAACACATGTTTGTCGTCCTTCATTGTGTTTCTAAATCCTCCCCATCTCCCCCTGCCTTCTTTGTTGCAAGGGCAGTTGTCTGCTGAACTCTTACCTTTTGGTTCAGAAATTCAATACACCTGTTTAAGATTTAAGGCACATGTGAAAAAAATGGCCTTTATGAGGGGTAGGTGCGGCCCCTAATAGAAGTAAATTTAGCATTATGTCTATGAGAAAAATTTTCGTTCCTAAAAATATTGGCCCTTAATAGAGGTGGCCTTTGAATAGGAGTGACCTTTAAAAGAAGTTTCACTGTATTAATTTTCAGCAACAACAACAAAAAAAAAATTGTAATTGAAATCAAAAAGACAAAAAAATCCGAAAAAGAAGGAAGGGTTAAGGATGTGACAAGATAAAGATACGTTTTGACAATTATTATATAAGCAGCATAGCGGTTCTATATTTGCTAATATAAAACCAATCGTTCTAGGACGGGGGAAACATTTAAAAATGCACCCCTAATTATGATTTACGTGTGGTAATTGTTTAAATCACATCTTACAATAAAAAAATTATAATTCGCTCCGTAATTAGAAAAAATATTTTTTTACCTTTATGTATATTTACCGTATTACGAGCACCCCTTTCCTTGTGTCATGGTGCTACCATTAATTATTTGAACACATTTATATTTCTTAATTAAAGTTTGTTTGAACTGCTTTAAGTACAAATATAAATAAAGAAGAACGCTTAAAAATTCGGGGAGAGATGGTAAAAGCTAATTTCTTAGGAGGTATGCCATTGTGGTGGGAGGTAGCAAGCAGCTGAAGCACCCATTTTTTAGGGATGTCCGTTATTTACATAGCTGTCAACATTCCTTATTTTTAAAGTCAAACAAAAATATTTTGAACAAGAAATTTAATTTATTAAATAAAATAAAAAAGAACCCCATAGAAACAAGGCACACTTCATTAAACAAAATTTCAAATTCAAAATTTGTTTATTTGACCTGGAGAAAACCCCGGAAGGTTGGCTTGGCAGGTATGTATTTATAGTTATTGATTTTTTTTTTTTTTTTGGGGGGGGGGGTGGTGTAGGGATGAGGGGTTTGGGTATATGGGGCGCTAAGTGAAGTTCTGCACACAGGCGCCGGATACTTCTGGCGCGCCCCTGCTGGTTGTCACAATATGGCGGAAACGCAAGGGAAACGCTAACTACCGCAAAAGAAAACTGCTACCAGTAAAAATGAAACTCAGTTTCTACCATTATTTATGACTGAATTTTTGCTATAATTAGGCGTTTGAAGAAGTTGAAAATTTCTATATAAATCTACTGGTGGAAATTTCCACTTGCGGCAAAGAACTACTGCTTTAGCGGTTTCAGTTGAAGCTTCACTATTTTAAGGATATGTCGGTTCCTTTTTATTAATAGTTCCATGATGTGCTAAGTAGCCGTTTTTTCTTTCTCCTATTACACGTCCCTGTTAGTGGGCGTTCCCTTCTCAATTAACCCCCGAATTGACCACAATATAGAATCTGATCTTAAACTTTAAAATGTATATATTATAATGTATGTTACATAATGCCTATGATGCCGGTATTATAATTTAATCATACGAAATTCACTATCATTGCTGTTTATTTAAAACATAATTTTCATTTGATTATTGATCGGAGATTTCAAAAACTACAAAAGTCATTTTTTAATGTGTTTTTTGTTGTTGTTGCTGTAAACGCAACTTTGAAAGCCTGCATGTAAAGCTAGAAATTCAAATTACATAGATTTATTTATTCGTTGCATCTAAGAACTGTGGCTTATTGCGCTTATTTATCCGTCGTTTATTACGAAAAGAATTTATCAATGGCCAAGAACAGAACAAGAGAATAATATATGATCGATTACGTTGAAAATTTGCTATATGCCAAACATGGCAGCTATGGATGTGATACCACTATTTTAGAATAGAAATGTTCGCAATATTTAATAGCAGAATTTTCGATTCTATAAATTGAATACTACTATTCGGAAATATAGGTATTCAAAATATTCACCATTATAATGTGGAATAACCTCGAACTTCTGAATGGTGTCCGTGCTTTGGCAGACCAGAATGCTCGTAAAGCAGAAATTTTCCGTATGCTTAGGCCTTGTAGCTACTATGTAACTGACAGCCTTAGTATAAAAATGTGGAAAAAAGCAGTACATAAATGAAATTGAGTAAAATGATAATAATACATATCTTAAAAATAGCTCTGGTGTGAAACTTAAACATTTTGAATGGTTTGTAATTAAATTCTTCTAAAAAAATTAAGACATACTCATAGATCTTTACTTTTAAGTCTTTAAGTCTTTTACTTTTAAGGCAGAAGACGATTTTTCGGGAAACATATATATAAAAGGGCAATATCTACTGCGCATTTTAAAACAAACCGCATAAAAAATTCTCAAAGTTACGTTTGTTTAGGAAGCGGCTAATTTTTGTCTGAATATTTTTTACAATACGTTAAATAATTTTTAAAGAAAATTCTGGTATGTAATGTTTTTTATTAAGATTAAGTAAAATATCAACAGGGTATGAAGATTAACCTCTTAATTCTCGCTCCCGTGATATTCATGGGCTGTGTCTTTTATTCAGATTGTTTGATTCCCACCAGTTTTATAAAATAGTGTAATTGGCTTTATTACAGTATCATTTTACCTGACATTAAATAAGGTGTATATTTCTTTTCCAAAAAAGTGGTGCCAATAAAAAATTTGAATTTTTAAACCGTAATTTAATGCGACCGTTAAGGGGTTAAAGGGCTATCGTAGCCCTTTCTTAGAGTTTTCATTTCGTTATACACCCATTTCTCATAAACACGCCCCTTTTGCCTCCACTCAAATAGATAAAGCAAACAGGCTTTTTTTTTTTTTTTAATGGTAATCGTCTTATCACAACCATATAATAAATCGATTTAAATTACATTGACATTTCTATCATTTATTCTTTTATTTTGCATTTTAAAGTTAATATTGCTTTTTATAGTATGAGACCAGAATCTATAATATCTATCATTAAACCAGAATCTTTGACGTAATTTAAACTTTCTACAACGATTATATAAAACGGAAGAATAAAAAAAGTTATGATAAAAGAATATTTCATAATGATAAATTGAAGCTATCGGGAGATGGTGTAAATTATATTACTCATTGCAATATTCTTAGCAGTGGGCGGAGCTACTGTCATTGCATTAATAATATTGAATTATAAGGTATAGTGGGCCTTTTCCCTCATTTTGAGTGTAACATATTGGATTGACACATGAGACAAACTTTGTAATCTAAAACTATCGATTTTCTTTGTGTTTTTAGTTAAAACATTTTTGTGATTTCCGCCATTACCGATATTATTTCCACGTACCCTCAGCAGGCCCGCCACGTACCCAAGGTTGAGACCGCTGATCTAATGTGATACTATGCTATCACATTAACAACAGCATAATACAGAATTTTGGGAATAATAAAGAAACATATGTAAGCATAATGAATTGTACAGTTTTCTAATCTTATTCATAAATTACAAAATACACTATATGGCCAAAGGTGACCGGCCACTTGCAATTTTTGACGTTTTCTTAAATATCTAGAAAAATTCTTAAGGAATTATCCTGAAACTCCATGTGTGTAAATAGAATAGTACAGGTAATATACAGTAAACTCTCTGTAAGGCGGACTCTGTGTAAGACGGAAATTTGTCTAACTCGGAAAGATTTTCAAGTCCCTGTGAATCCATAGACATAGAGTAAAATTTGTCTAAGGCGGAATATTGTCTACTGCGGAAAATTTTCTTGGTCCCGATCGATTCCGCCTTAGACAGAGTTTACTGTAGTTCCGTGAATATTTTTTCCCGAAACCCCATAGGGGACCGTCAAAAAATTGAAAAAGAACGAATATCTTTTGGACAACCCTGTAATATATAATATATATTATCATATAAAAAGTATAAAAATTGATAGTTTTTCATTAAAAATTTCAACATAATTCATAACACTTAGCTAACTCAGCTTTTTAACCCTTTGAGCTCTGGTGGGTGAATTTCTTCAAAATTCACGAATGTCGCATTGGCACCAGTATTTTGAGAACAATTTGGTTTAAAATATACACGAAAAAATACATTAAACTCTTTTCAAATAATTTTGGTGGAATATTCCGGTGCCATTGTGACATTTGGGAATTAAAATTAAATGAGAAGAAATTCAACCACCGGAGCTCAAAGTGTTAAATGTCATATTTGTTTTTCCCATAACCGAATTATATAGAAACAATTATGTTTGTGTAAAAAACATTTTCACTGTTGGCTAGTGTAATTGGCGTACGTAGCGTACGTCATGCTATTTTGGTCATTTCCGAGAATGGCGTAAGCTGCGTACATCATGATATCTGGCTGGTTTTTTTATTATGCATTCCGAATTCTCACCAGAAAGTTTTAACTTTAATTTTTGCTTTTCATGATGATTGCTCTTCCATAAATAAAGTAAAAGAAAATTACTAATTACATTTTTGTAATATGAATTCAAAATTTCTATTAAAAAATTGCCAGATGCGCAACACTGATGGCTCCTGATTCTAGTATTCATGCGAGCCATTCAGTAAGCCATTTATTTCGTCATTTCTTTTACTTTCGAAAAGTGTGCCGGAATCACCTTTAATCTGATTATTGCGATTACCTCTAGCAATAATATGACAATTAAGTTTCTGTGGTCGTCTTTGTGGCATAAATGAAGCGGTAGTAGCTAGATTCGGCGGCTTTTTTTCTGATCTCATCCCGTGTGGAAAATAAAGGAAGACACCCTCATAGCATCGTTGTGACGTCACTGTAAGTCACTGTGGTCACGTCACATCTGTGACCAAAATGTCACCCCTCAGTGATGTCACATTGTGACTGAGATGTGAACTTCTTAGAAAACTTAAAAAAATACAAAAATTATTCAAAACATGTTATGTAAAGTTATATTTTTCTGGCAATTAAAAAAAAGTTGTAACGTCACTGTTATGTCACTGCATGTAACGTACGTCATGTCACACATGTGACAAAAAACTCCCACCATATTGTAAGTCACAGTGTGACAGAAATATGAACTTCAAAAATCTTCGGAAAGGAAGAGAAGTATTTTAAACAGTATTTTAAACAGGCCAGAGTTGTAGCGGCATAAAGAACGGAAACATATTAGTGGATAGCAAATAGTAAATTCGGACACGAAAAGAGGAGGGGGGGGGGGGCATAATAAGGAAAAGGCACGGTACAAGTATCAACAAACTAGATTTCCATGCTATATTTTATCAATTTGATATCTAAAACAGTGAAAGTATACTTTTTCCATGATTTCAATTTTATCTATTATTGCAATTTAATATAATAATCCTTCACTCATTGTTATTATTATAAAAGTGTTTCTCCGAAAAATGGTTCGTGCTGGAGCAATTTGGATAACATATTTAGAATTAGGAATATTAAATCTGTACACTTTACATATTTAGTTTGCAGAGAGGAGATTTTTTTTTTTTTTTTTTTTTTTTTTTTTTTTTTTTTTTTTATCGACCAGTGGTATTTGAAACATTTTTGTGGTTTCAAACAAAAAATGATCTATTACAGTTAAGTCTGCAGCTCTTAATGAGCACGTAGAAAGAGTGTTCAGAGTGGAGTCATATATGTATTCTTTAATTATAATTTGCATTCAAGTCATATTGTTTCCTGTTAGTGTTTAACAACTTTAAACAACTATTTTTTTTTTAAATCTACTTCTTTCTTAGCATTTTCCGAATATATATATATATATATATATATATATACAAAATTTATACAAAACCCAAGTCATAATTAATTATTCGTATTTCAAATTTGTTTTTAGAGATATGACTTTAAAAAAAGTAATTTTACAAATTGTTTTATTCTGCAGAAAATTAATGTGAAAAGAATGACAGTTTGACAAAGACAATTTTTTTATCCTCTATACTCTTTTTTCATTTATTAAGAAGTATTTTGGATTTATTGCGTGTAAAACAAACTTTACTTTAAAAAAAAAGGCAGGTGTTTCATTCAGATGGAAAATTTTAATTACAGGCACTTTAAATTATTGCGCATTTATAGTTCCAAATCTGTTCTATACAAAAAGAAAACAATAATAATAAACATCTGCTTGCTATAGATCGTCTGCGTTCGATTTCAGCGAATAATGAATAATGATCAGAGAACTTTAGAAGCGGGAATTAGTTAACGCTTTTTTTAAGTTAAGTGAAAGATGTCCGCCTGTTTAGGATAAAATACGGATATTATAACAATATTTATGGAGCTATAAATGTATGTCTTATTTAATTTAAATTTTTTATTCCTGTTTGGTAGATTATTAACATAAGTTAAATAGTTTTATGTAATATAGAATAAGACTGATCTAGTTTTCATATTGGATTTTCAGAAGCGACATTTTCCAATTCGATATTGTAAAACGTCTTAATCTGCCATCGCTAGAAAAAAAAAAAAAAAAAAAAAAAAAAAAAAGCTGACGCAGAGACTGATTCATGCCTACATTCATAGTGGAATGATTGTAAATATTAATTTTTAGTTTCTTGAGATTAAAATATGTTGTGACAGTATTTTGAAATTTTTTTCGGCATCTTACAGTTTTAAGATTACTAACACAGTATATATCGTCATTATTATTTTGGAGTTAACACTAGAACGCCCGGAAATTTTGCTCAAGTTTCATAAAAATATTTCACACCAGAATTTTTATTTAAAATTATTTAACTGATTTATTTAACGTAATTCTATGTCGCTTAAATTTAACTTATTTTATGAAAAGAATTCTGGCTCCAATGGACATTTAATCATGTGGTCGGAGTCGAATCGACTCCTTCCGGGCGTTCTAGTGTTAAATATCATATTCGATTATTATGATATTACGAAACTGTTTCAATTTAGAAATTAACATTATACTGGGAAAATGTCTTTTTACATATTATAGTAGTGAAACTTTTAAAAGATTTTTTTCATTGCTAATAATATTTAAAATTAGTATTTAAAATCCCAAATCTTCATATCAGTGTTTTCAAATTTAACATTTGCCAAAATTATAAAATAGGAATTCTTTACAACATGGAAAGATTTTGAAGAAATTGTTAAATCTAATAATGCATTTAATTCATCTATTGTAGTTTGTTATTGTTAAATAGTACAATTATAAATACTAATTATTTAGTGTTTTTCAAATTGGTATATTTATTTTTTAAAATTGTATGTAAGCATTTTTTGCTGTTTGTGATTTTAATCAAACATTTAATTGTAGACATTCAGAATCAGTTATTAAATTTTCTTCGATTGTAAACTCTTTTTCTACGTTTTCGATACGCCTAAATATTGGCATTAAAAAATAATAAGATATTTAAGCATTGAAATAAAGTGTTTTTTATGCGCTTTAGTGTAATTTCAACAAAGTTGAAAAGTGCTTATGACTTCGGTTTGTCTGACCGTCTGTCTGCGCTCTAACTCGCATAAATATACTCGGATTGCCCTGAAATTTTTGGATGTTATTGACGTTTACCATAGTACGATCCCTATTTGTAATGAAGTTTCTAGTATGATTAGTTCATTTACAGGGACAGTCAAAAGTATTTCGTTACATTACGGCCTATGGGAAAAAATCGTTTCAAATGATTTTTAATGATTTTACACGCTTTCAAACTGAATAAAATTGATATGCATTTATTAAGCGCACTAAAATATGCATTCTGTAGAATATGAGATCCAAAGAATAGTTATTGTTGATTTACAGGGCTAAAAAAGGAACTCCGATACATATTAATATAGGGGTGGAGGAAATTGTTTGCGACGTATTTAATTATGTTAATCTATTTCATATATGATGAAATTGATATACCTCGCTAAGTTTTACATACTATAAATTTTTTCATATATAATACAAGAGTATATAGCATTTACAGGGACACACAAAATATTTCGGACACTATGTTGTATCCGATGTACTGTTCATTAGCGATGATTGCTAGAAATGCATTTTTAATTATGATATGCGCTTTTATGATTCTACTATATTTATGCATAGTATATGGTGCATATAAATGCAATAATTCATATACAGGGCAACACAAAAGTATTCGTAAGGGTTACTGGGTATGGGCGCAAATTGTTTAAAGGTGGTTTTTAAATGAGTTTTTACGCTGAACTGCATTTAATTTACTAAGACATGTTCGTAGAATATAGATAAAAGGATATATAGTGTCACGCAAAGAATTGGATACATTGCCGCCTATAAATTATAATTTCTGGAAATGTGATTTCAGCAGTTTTAAGAGTGTTTTAGTTTAAATTAAATTTTAACTATATAGTGGCGTGTAATAAAGGTTCTGAATAAACTACAGGGTTGTACAAAAGTATTCAACTATGTTTCCATATATTAGTATAAATAGCTGAATGATAATTTCAACGTATTATGCGTTTTCTTGTTACACTAAATTTTCCTATTATATATTATATATATCAATCTACAGATCAAATACAGGAATATTCAAAAGAATTGGAAAACATATTTGGGAATGGATGGTAACTGCTGAAATCAGTTTTACAAATGTTTTATGTATTTTCAAAATGTTTACTTAGTTATCTTATTTACGTTATTTCCTTAAATTACGATGTCCTGTTAAAGCATTCAGGAAGTGTTGGAAAGTGTTTTATAATTTATACTTAACGCATGATTTTTATTACTTGTTTTTTCTATTTCCCAGATCAGTCTTTTCCTATAAAACATACCAAATCTATTTAGCTTATATTCACAAAATACACTATACACGGGAATAAAAAATTTAAATAAATATGGCTTATCATGTAGTAATATAAATAAGAGATGTATTAATATCCGTTAGATTCCATGTTCGTATATAATAAAGCAATAGCAAATCACAACACATAAAAAAACTTACACATTGTTAATATCAAGCTTGAATTTAAGATCAAACTTAGAACTTAATAATAAAAAAAAAAGATGTCAGTTGATACGCATTGTTTTTATGTAGAAAAATTAAAAATATTTTGTAAAAATAGGACTCCAAACTAGCGATAATTTGCTAAAAAGTACAGTAAAAAGATAAGATTTTATATTTCAAACAAAACTTTATTTTAAAATTCATCACAATGTTTATGACAAGAATCATCACAGTATTAATATTTGGAAAATTTTCTAGCGAGAAATATCCGCCTTGCATACAATATTTCAAATGAAAATCAAATTTCGAATTAATTGCTTAAAAGGCGCAAAGGCCAACATAGTGAAAAAGATTCCATGCCGGTACTGGAGCTCGGGCCATCAGTATAGTGCAATGGCATTCTAACGACTAAACCACATGGAACGATACGCAGCCTGGAAAATTTCTCCCTATTACATGTTGGCAAGGCTACAAACGCAGAACAAGATGGAATATTTATCGTGAGCCACCGATATGGGGCAAACACAAAACTTAATTAAATCCAGCATAGGTTGAAACATAGCAGCCAACCTTTACGCTTTTCTTGCTACCACTAAAATTTAGAAGAGATTTTCGGCTTGTTTAATTGTGTGATTTCGACCATTATATATGGCAATATTCACAAGAAAATTTTAGTGGTAGGAAGAAAGCGTAAAGGTTGGCAGCTATGTTGAAACTATATTAATACTTGGAAAATTTTTCAGAGAGAAACATTCGTCTTGCATACGCTTTTTCAAATTAAAATCAAATTTCAAATTAAAATTGACTTTTAAGCAATTAATTTGAAATTTGTTTAATTTGAAATTTGATTTTCATTTGAAATATTGTATGCAAGGCAAATGTTTCTCTCTGGAAAATTTTCCAAGTATTAATATAGTTTCAATCGATGTTGAATTTAATTAAGTTTCGTGTTTGCCCCATGTTGGTGGCTCACGATAAATATTCCATCTTGTGCTGTGTTTGTCGCCTTTCCAACATGTAATATTAAGAAATTGTCCAAACTGGGTATCGTTCCATGTGATTTAGCATTTAGTCGGTAGAATGTTAGTGCGCTATACTGATGGCCCGGGTTCGAGTCTCGGCATGGAATTTTTTTCACTATGTTGTCCTTTGCACCTTTTAAGCAATTAATTTGAAATTTGAATTTAATTTGAAATCATCACAGTATTTATGACAAGTTCGTCACAAATGACACATATTTCACAAATTTGTCACACTGTGACTTCACAGAGTGGTCACAATGTGACGTCACAAACGACCTCTGAAACGGCCACAACGATTTCGCATTCTAGTCACTATGACGTCACATCGACGGTCACAAAATCACAGTGTGACTTCACAACGACGTCGCCGTGACGTCACCATGCCTTACGGGCATGATACTGAAATCCGAAGGACCGATCTCAGCGACATCTGCGGGATATTTTCAAATTTCAATGTAAACATTGTAATTATTGTAACGTCTAGACTGGCAATCGTCTTGAAGTTTCAGACAATATCCCGATGATGTCGCTGAGATCACTCTTTGGATTTCATAATCGTTAGATTTTTAAGGGATTCGATATTTTAGCACTTTTTTAAGTATTACTGGTATAGCCAATTTCCGCACTATTTATTCTAGACGCTGTAAGTTGCCTGAAGAGTTCGCCACAAGTTATCTAAAGAAAACTACGAACTAAGCTATTGTGATTGTTTCCTCTAAAACAGCTGATTTGTTAAGGCTGGATCTTCAGTTAACATATTTGCAAAAATTTTTCGTCTGATAAATTTGATTTTATTGGACTTTTGTGGAAAGAAACTCTATTATTAACCCCTTGAGGGGCGGTAGTATTTTTATGAAACTACTTAATTTTAATTCCCAAATCAAACATTGACACCAGAATTTTAGTAAAAGAATTTTCAATTAGTCGATTTTTTCGACCTAAAAATACTGGTATTCTAGCTGAAAGCGTACCAACCCTGTATTCATTTTCACTAATGAAAATTTTGCCCGGCGGTAGTCAGGCAGAGTTGCCAGTGGGCTACCTCTTTACTTTCTTCTATCTTTACAAGAAGAAAGTATTGGATTCATGAAATTTTTCGATTTCCGGTTTTCGACGGATTTACACGTTTTAGGGGTCAGAGAACCCGAAAAACATGTTTTTACAAAATGTCTGTCTGTGAGTCTGTCTGTGAGACACAAATTTTGTGGGCGCTCTATCTCAATAACTAATGCACGGAATTTAATAAAAATTGATATTCAGTTAGTCCCTGATACAAATTAGTGCTTAATGATTAGTTTTTGGTGCAAATCGCTCAATAGGTGGCGCTGCTATGTTGCATTTTTTACGATTTCCGCAATGGCTCTATCTCACGAACTAATGCACGGATTTTCATGAAACTTCAGATTCAGTTATTCCTTGATATGACCTGATGCTGAATACGTGTTGGTGTAAATCGGTCAACAGGTGGCGCCGCTATGCTTCATTTTTTACGATTTCCGCAATGGCTCTATCCCAAAAACTAATGCACGGATTTTCATGAAACTTCAGATTATGTTAGTCCTTGATATAAGTTGATGCTGATTACGTGTTGGTGTAAATCAATCAACAGGTGGCGCTGCTGTTCTACATTTTGCGCGATTCCCGCAATAGCTCTGTCTCAAAAACTAATGCACGAATTTCCATCTCTTCAGATTTAGTTAGATGTTAACACAAGTTGTTGCTGATTAGGTTTTTGTGTTAATCGCCCAATATGTGGCGCTGCTATGCTGAAATTTTCATGGTTTTCGCAATAATTCTATCTCAAAAACTAATGCACGGATTTTCCGCAAACTTCAGGTTCAGTTAGACTTTGTCATAAGCGGTTATTTGTTGGTTTTGGTGTAACATAGGTTTTGGTATAAAGTACCCAATAGGTGATGCTGCTAGGCTGAATTTTGCTGGATTTACACGATTTCAGAGATAGCCATATCTCAAAAAAAAAAAAAAAAAAAAAAAAAAAAAAAAAAAAAAAAAACCAGCCTTTAACACTTTCACACTGGCGCGGTGGGTCACACTCGACTGTCTCAGAGTTGTCAAGTCTCAGGGCTTTTTACACTCCACTATTATTTTAGAGAAAATGTTGTTCCTTTAAATCGCCCAATTGTTCTAATTAAATAAAAAAATATTTTCTGTATTAAAATACTGGTATCCAAATAGCAGGAGACTTGGCAGCTCCGAGACAGTCGAGTGTGACCCACCGCGCCGGCGTGAACGTGTTAAATAATGTAAACATATTTTGCATATAATACAGGGTTCGTACGCTTTCAGCCCTTTTTACCAGAATTTTTGTAAAGTAATATTTGCCTTATTTAATGAGAAAAAAATTATATCTTCAGACATAGCGGCCAGTACCTTACGAAATTTCTGGTACTGAAACACCTAAAATCCCCTAAATCGCTTGATGCGTACGAATTGCCACGGAACCAATGCACGGAATTTCATATCTTTAGAATCCACATGATGGACATAGATTGCTGTTTAATTTTGGCTGTGTGATAGCGAATTTTCAAGTATTAACATGTATAAAATAGAAGAAAGTTTTGGGATTGCTACATAGACTAGTTTTAATTCCGGTTTCTTGATTTGCACCACTATTTTGAAATGATAAAATTCCGCTTGTTTAATGACATATTAATTAAGTTGAAAACAAAGGAAACTTTACCATTTCAAAAAAGTGGTGCTGATTATGAAATCGGAATTAAAAAAAGGTAGCCCACTGGCAATACTGTAGTCAGGCCCTGCCATTCCACCATATTGAGACTACATAAATAAGCCTCCTGTCAATGCCAGTGAATTTGATTACCGACAGCCAAACTTCCACCAGTAAATTTCAATAAAAAATTAAACCTTATTCAAATGCCTTATTCGTGCAGAATTTCTGACATAAATAAGGCAGAAACTTCTAGTTGTTTTTGCTGAAGACTGTTCGCCCTATGTTAATCAGGGCCTGATCCGATGCAAGCAAACAACAGCCGCCATCTTTTGATTATAGTAGGAGAGCTGTTGAACATTTTTGAGTAGGTATTTGAGGCACCCTGATAATTTGTGCAGCACTTCTTTTGTAATGCCTGAATACAAAATCGAATGTCTGGCTGAAGGATTGTGGCTCAAAACCTGTTGCAGACATGTGTCAAGTGCCATTTTTTGACACTACCCAAAAAAAGTATTTGAGGCACGCTGAGATTAAAACAGAATAATATTTATACTAAGAAAAAAATATTTTGAAAATGACAGACACTTTAGTCGGCCCAAAAACTGTGCCAGACACGTGTCAAGTGCCATTTTTTGACTACCCAAAAAAGGTATTTGTGGCACGCTGAGATTGAGGCACAATAATATTTATGCTTAGAAAAAAAATATTTTGAAAATGACAGACATTTTAGTCGGCACAAAAACTGTGCCAGACACGTATCAAGTACCATTTTTTGTCTGGGACAGGTTTTGGGCCACGATCCTTTAGCCAGACATTCGATTTTGTATTCAGGCATTACAAAAGAAGTGTTGCACAAATGTTCAGGGTGCCTCAAATACCTTCCCTAAAATGTTTAACAGCTCTTGGACTATTATATCCTCAGTTTCTTGCTCTTAACCAGTAGATATTACATTGCTTGTCTCCTCCCTTTTATGTGTAGCTACATTATTACAGAATTCGTACGCATCAAGCGATTCAGGGGATTTTAGGTGTGTCAGTACCAGAAATTTCGTAAAGTACTGGTCGCTATGTCTGAAGATATAATTTTTTTCTTATTAAATAGGGCTAATATTACTTTACAAAAATTCTGGTAAAGTGTACGAACCCTGTATTATATGCAAAATATGTTTACATTATTTAAAGGCTGTTTATTTTTTTTATAATAAATTGAGAAGAAAATTTCAATTGTGTTACTTGCGTCTCATTTTCATCTTTATTTCATTTTAAAAGCTTTACTTAAATTGATTTTTATTTTTCCTCTGAGGCTCGAATTACATTTTCAGTAGAAAATTAAATTGTTAACTTCATCATTGAAAAACGAGTTCATCCGCATCTATTCACCTTTATACTTAATTCGGAAAATACCTTTCGTAAAATATAGCTTTTTTTTTTGTTTTCACGCATTAGATAAAAGCTAAAATGAATTCGAAACACGAATAAGTTTATTTTGAAGCTACTTCTTTTAAAGCAAATGTGTTTTTACAATATTACTAAAAGCAACAAATTAAAATCTTGCATTTCTTAAAAACTAGTTTAATAAATACGTAAGCTGGAATTAATATAACTGAATTAGGATTTTAAAAAATGAATAGTAACAATTGTGTGTATAAACTAATGTAAAACATCTATCACAAATAACATCTTATAATGATGCAGTAGAACCTCTTTTATCCGAAACACTTTTAACCGAAATTCTCGGTTAACCGAAATCCATCTTTAAAGCTTTTTTTTTTTTAGTATCACATTCCTTGTGTGCAAAATCCATTTTCAAAGCTTTTTTTTAAACTATCATATTCCTTGCGTGGAAGCGGTCCATTCCGAACTACGAGTGCATGTAAATATTTTCGATCCGTTTTCGTAGAGCTCCCTTGAATTTAACTTGAGCTCCCGAAAGCTGCGGAGTGGAACTAACAAAACGAACAAATTAACAACTCTGAAGCTTTTAAATGTTTTGCAAAAGGTTTGGCATGGCTGGATCAGCAGAAATACTGTAATACTCGTGAACTAATAATATTTAAAAACTTCGTGATAGAGTTTCAAAGCAAAGGCAGTCGAAACTGCGACAAACAAAGCATTGTTTCAAACCCTTGTGAAATATGTAAAAGGTACTTAATTTTAAAATTAAAATTCAGGTAATTTATTCTTGTTTCTATTTTGCTATTGCTTTATATTTATTAAGCATTTGGTACCATAATAAAAAATAGCGTATATATTTCTCCTTAATTTTAAAATTGAAGCAATCTCGATTATCCGAAAATTTCGATTTTCCGAAAGAGGATTGGTCCCAATTACTACGGATAATCGAGGTTCTACTGTATATTAATTTCAAATACTAAAAGGTGTTAATTAAAACTTTAAAACTGGTAAAAGTACGTTTATTTCGACTGTTGACATGTTTCGACTCACCCCGAGTCATTTTCAAAAACAAATACATAGAGCTATTCTGAATTTGCACGATCTGTGACACGCCGTCATTCCGTTTTCCGCGTATTCTTTCATATTATACACGTTACATTTTTATTTTATATGGATGTTTATTTTATTTTATTTTCATACTCATTGAGTAGCTCGAGCCATATTTTTGGTAAGTGAAATGATACTGCATCGTTACATACGGAGTTTTTGCGCGTTACAATCTCTATAGTTTCTCCTATAATGAATTGGATAGGAAAATTATTTTACTTTTATTGAAATTTACTTGGATGGTTTCTTCTTGATAAAACCTTGCTTGGGCTGTGGTTTTTCTATTATATTTAATATCAGCTATATGCTCCTTTTTTCTATACTTAAATTTCCTGCTAGTCTGCTCTAATAAGTGGTCTTTCATACACCCCTGAAAAATTCTCAAAACTAATTGGATCAATTTTAACGCAAATGATATTCTTCAATTTCGGAAGTAATTTTGCTACTACGCAGATATTGAAACTTTTAAGGAAATATTTTAATTTTCCAAAAAAGCTTATGTATTGAATTTATATTTTATTAGCATTTGTTATACCATAGCCTTTTAGCATTTGAATTAATATATAATGTAAAACATATTTCATTTTAAGTAACCTTTCTTTAAATTTCCTTTCTTTGATACATAATTTAAAAAAAAAGGCTATAAAAATTTAAAAATGTTGAAGAAAATGTCAGTTGTTTTACTTGCATCTCACTTTCTTCTTTACTTTCTTTTAAATCTTTATTTAAAATAATCCTGATTTCATCTCTGGGTCTCGGAACCGGTTCCGAAAGTGAAAGTACCTATATTAACCCTCCGTCTACCAGACGGGTCCATTGGACCCGACAGGTACATACAAAATATTCATTCAAACCAGAAATTTCTTTAAAATAAACTAAGTATATAAACCAGACAAAAATAAGGTAAATAAATAAGTTAAATAGTTTTAAATAAAAATTCTGGTGTACAACGTTTTATTAAAACTTGAATAAAATTCCCGGTAGATCTAGGGTTAAAAAAATTCTACAACCAAAATCGAAAAAGTACAAAATGGGCCTATTAGAGATAGAGCTCAGCTTTCTTTAATACCTCTAATAGCTGTCTCTAATTTAATTTGTCCTATGCAAAAAAAGAAAAAAAATCGTTTAAAAATATTTAAATTTAAACGAGAAATTCGAAAACAACTCGCCCATAGGTTTAACAGCGCGAATAATAACAGGCGAACGGATGTTTTCAAGTGAGTGAAATTAAGCCCTTAACCCTTTATCTACTGACGGTATTTATAAGTACCATTAACCCCTTGGGGACGAGCGGCACGTATACGTGCCGCATGAAGCGCTCAGAATCCCTGTTTTTCCTCACCAGTAAAATTTTACTGTAAAATTAGCCTTATTTAATCAGCTCATTTTCTCGATTCAAGAAGACACAAATTTCCGTTTTTAAAAAACGGTGACAAATGATTAAAAATTTCGTAAAAGGCTCCCGTCCTGAAGGGGTTAAAATAACTTGTTATAAAATTCATTTAATACATCGATTAGTTGTAATGCAGTTTAGAATGAGTTATCGATACATTAATTTATCTTGTTCTAAAAGTATTATTGGTTACACAAAACAAAAATATTATTAAAAGAAATTATACTTCTTTTGCCTTTGCATCTTTTCAGCTTTTTTGGCGTTGGTGGAGGAATTTGAAAATTTGAAAATCGTGTGGATTTCTGTATAAACATTACGACGCAAAACAAAATATTCTATATTTTCGGAACGAAGGAATCAAATGTAACCAAAAACTATACAGCTGAATCCGGCTGGGGTACCTCATCAACATGCCTACTTAATCACAAGCTAGTCGGATGCTTTCTGCGACAGTTTTCGCGGAACAGACAGACAAACTAACAGACGGAAACTAAAAACTTTTCGTGCCTCCACAGTAAGCCTTTACTGACGTTCGGCAATATCAAAAGAAAGACAAAAATATAAGGAAGCAATATAATTAAGTAAATGCATGCAGAGCTTTATAAAGATAAAACACTTATCTTATTAGAAATTAATGTTTTAATAGTATCCATAAAATAGTAAAACACTTGGGTACAACTTGTGGCACACATTGTTCCTAGGAAGGAATTCTATAATGGAGAGGAAATGAAAAGTAGATAATTAGTTCAGTTGAACTAGGTGTTCCGTTTGTGACGAAAGAATAGTCAGGAAATTTAGTTCGATAACTTTTATAGAACATCAAGTAGTTGTTGGTTGGGGAAGATTCCCTGCTGTTCGTCTAGTTCAGCCATACTCAACCTGCGGCCAGCGGGTCGCATGTGGCCCGGCAACCTTTTATGTGCGGCCCGAGACACATAATCATTGCTTCACATTTATAAAATTAGTTGAGATGCGCGCAAAAGTATTTCAGACATTCACCGTTGTTTTATATATTTTCATGGGAAGAAAAAATCTGTCATGCTATTTATAATTAATTTGAAACTTTGATAAAAGATCTTAAATGCCGTTTTTTTATTAAAATAATCTTTTTACATGTAGTCCCACGTGTGCTTCAATGCTGTATACATTTATTGCAGTTCAACATTAACATAGCTGCAAACCTTTCACTAATCTTCCGTGATGTCTGGATTAATTTGACCCAGGTTAACCACGTTTCGAACCAGAAAATTTATTTCATGAATCTTTATTTATTTAAGTCCAGGTTTCGGCGTTGAACATACTTAATTTCATTTCATAAAAAACATTTCTGGTTCGAAACATATTAAACCAGTGTCAAATTGACGAAAGTATTACGGAAGATTAGTCTGAGGTTGGCATCTATGAACATTAATCAAATTTTATTCCAAATTAATTAAATGTGCCTTATTTCTATAATTAAAAGAAAATAAAGTTTTGCATTGAGAAAAGGCTTATTAATTAAAGAAAATCTCCTGATTTTTGTCTTTAGAACTTGGAAACTGTGCCTTTTTATAATAATCGTTTTATATTTCCTTTTTATATAACTAATACTGCTTTATTAGGGTTAAACGTTTGTCGTGAAAAAAATCTGCCACAGGAAATTTCTACTGTACTATTTCCAATGAACAAACTTTTTGCAACATTTACAAAGCACAAAGTTTATTGTTTGGAAATAGTGGTAAAATATTTTGGTAACATTTCTTCCGAAACAAACGTTTAACCATCGACAAAACTCCATATATATTAAGCGTCCTATCTTAAATGAGAAAGGTAACCGCAAGATTAAAGAGCAGGTCACATCAATCAAGGGCACGCGCCACGTAGAGGGTGGGGTTGAACTACAGGAAGATGCCTAGTTGTTTTCTTCACACCACCAAAACTGTAAAGTTTTTCCCCCTTGATTAATAGCTGAAATGTCTCTGATTAGATAAGGCGAAGAAAACTTCGTGGTGTCAAGTGTATCTGGATCCCACCCCCTTCTCGCTACGCCATTATTTTGCAATAAATCTGGTAAATAAGATTCATATTCCATGAGCGACTAAAGATTTAGAAAATATGCGCAGATGGTAGATATTCTGACATATATGACGTCACGCTAAAAGCACGCGTAAGTGGATTATCAACCCCGTCCACAAGATGAGGCAGCTGTATTAATTTACGCCCGATTCCAGTATTAAGTTTGTACGCTTAATATATATGCAGTTTTGCCATCGATAATATTAACTTTTTTATATTGATCTGTTATACTACTTTTTCTGTTTAAATATTTTAATTACCCTTTATTAAGTGGGTTGCGGCCCGCCTAATGTTGCAAATGCATGTTTGCGGCTCGCGGGAAAAAAAAAAGTTGAGTATGGCTGATCTAGTTGTAAGGTCGGCAACAACGCACTCGTGCATCGTAAAGGTTCTCGTAAAGAGCCCATTCTATACTGAGATTATGCTGCAATAGTACATAAATATTATAGCTGTTGTGGTATATGCCGGTCCATATACAAAGACTCATCTACACTTTTATAACTTTTTTGTCTTCTATATAACTGGAGACAAATTTCGTAAATTTGACCCCAAGTCGAGATAGTTGGCTTTAAGGCTGTTGGTCACTTGCAGAAAATATCACGTTCGGCTGAGAGAGTAGTTTGTTCCTACCCCCCTTACAAGCTGTCAGGAAGCATTTATCCTTAATTGCCGTGAAGTCCAACTGTCCAACATCTTATCAGCTGTCTGTTGACAAAAATTTATGACCCAGTGGGGGTAGGGACATTTCTAACAGCCCATATTCTAGCAGTCATTTTCGTTAGATAGAAGGGGCACATTACTTCAATTTACAGAATGCTTTGGCAGTTTTTAAAATAGTCGAGATCACTTTGAACAATTTTACTCTTATTATTATTATTATTATTATTATTATTACAGCGACGCAACCGTCGCTGTTTCATGTAAGTTAAAGTAGAATAATTACGACTTTTATAAATGCATAAATTTTAGCAAATGTTTCATGAAAATGAAATATGACAATAAAAAGTGATTCAGTATAGTTTTTCTGGCTAAAATGATTTACATGTTTCACCTGTACTTATTTATATCGTGTTTATTATATTATCATCTTTGCCTTCAAATTTAACCATTGTAAATTTTAAACAATTAAATAATAAACATATTGTTTATGACTCGTTTTGCAAATTTAATTACGTAATATTCAAAGTTTCTGAATTTCTTCTTTTGTTTATGTAAAGCAACATTAATTTACTACTGAAAAGTCAAAACACAATCTATTATAATTAATTACTACCATATGTATTTAAATAAAAGACTGTTTATAGATAAAAATATTATTATAGGTCATTATGTAAAGAAAATATGGACAGAGAGTGGCGATTTTATTCTATTAGTTACACACAGTGATATGGGATAGGTAAATACACAGGTATTACCTGGAGTATGCACCTGGGGTATTTATCCGAGCCTTGGGTAAATACCCAAAAATTGGGTATTTTCATAGTTCACTGTAAAAAAATATAATCCTGTAAAATATTTTTAATGACAGGGGAATATGTCGCACATTGGAACATCCCATCAAAATATATTTATTTTACCTGTTTTAATTTCATATTTGTACTCATCAATAGCAGTATTGTAAAGAATACTTTCAACCATAAATCCTGTGCTCAAATCAAAACTTATTCATTGTGTTGTGTTTAACAATCAAAAGTATTTTTTTTTTTTAGCTTAGATATTTTGATAATAATGATAAGAATTAGAGAGGAGAAATTGTTGTAGTGTAAGGCACTCATTTATTGCTAATTTTATTCGAAATATGCCTTTTTATCAGGGCTGGAAATGGAAAAATATACGAACCGAAACACTATTTTCAAAATTATTGTCGACTAATTTTTTTTTTTTTTTTTTTTTTTTTTTTTTTTTTGCAAGTACAGTAAAGTTCCGATTATCCGAGTCCTGCTAACCGAATTTCCGCTTTTGCCGAGTTATTTCCTTCTGATGGACTGATAGCTTCCATTATTATGAAACAGCCATTATAAATGAAGTGTTAGGTGAAGATGAAAGAGCAGCCGTAAAAAGTTAGAACTCTGATTTTCTGGTCAGAATGGGGGAAAAAATGGCCATTTTTTTTAATTTTTTTTTTTATAAATATATTGTAATAACTACTAACCATATCTTCATTGTAAAGAAATTGATGACAATGCAGGTAAAATCGAATTTTAAAAGTTTTAGATATAGGAAACCAAAATTACAGCTCCTCGAAGTAGTTTTGAGTTATGTTTAAAAAACTGACCACTTTCAATCTGGTTTGCAACCGTTACAGATTGATTTAACATGAGGAATTCCAAACTTGAAACCTGTCCAACTCCAAAACTACTTTGCTGAATTACTTCTCTTTTGATTTCTAATGTAAATATTACCGAAAAAAAAAATATGTTGACAAAATTATGTGTTCGAATTGAAAATTTCAGAGTTTAGTCCAATTTCACTACTAAGACGACACCAAAACTTATCTTTAAGGTATAATTTCCAGATAATGGCTATTTTTCTTTATTTCAGGGACAATTTGATGATTAAAATGTATAAGGTGTTTATCTCACTCACTCATTCTCTCCCTCTTTTTTTTTTTTTTTTTTTTTTCCGACTGTACATTTTAGAGGCAAGAACTTTGAAATGGATGAATAAAGTAATTCTTCAGTTATTTCTCTATTCAATCAAATGATATAATATTAAATATACTAGATACAACATACATGCAGCAATACATGCGATATATATATGATTCACAAAGACAAAATATCAAAGTATTATTAATACATGTATACAAATGAGGGGGAAAGTATTATCAAATGAATATTAGTATTTCGCATGTTAAGTACACCCCTGCCCTCCCCCTCAACCTTGCTCCCACCAAAAATATTCATAACAATATTAACTGAAAGGGAAATAAAAATAATAATAGGTTTGTGCTGCATATTTAAATTTTCAAATAATATTCATTTTTTAAATTATGTGATTGTAAATTCAGATTAAAAAGATGCAGAATGCTTGTCAAAAAATTATTATTATTATTATTATTTTATGTTTTTCCCCGAAGCTTATTGTTACACCTTTCCTTAAGAATATAAAAATTTTGTTATAGAACAAAAAACTATAATTTCTGTATTAATTCTGCATTGACATAGTTACATCCGAATGTAAATATTACCCGATCTGTCTTTTTTCTTACAGATCATTTACACTGGCCTCCAAAAGTTAAGGTACAGGGACTGGATGCTTTCGGTTGCACACGTTTTGTCGAATATCTACAAAAATTATTGGCGAATTGTTCTTGAACTTCTGGGATGAAAAGAACATGTTTGATTTTATATTTCCCGGTGAATATTTAGTCGGGGGTACAATTAGAGGGCTAATAATAAATTTAATAATAAAATAATATTTGCGATCCCCTATGTAACAGGAAAGGTTCGAAATGGTTTGTCACTGTGGTAAATGACTATTTGGGTCCTGTTCAACGTTTGTATGCATTTGTGTAAGCATAGCACTCATTTTCGTGAAGATGTTAACGTTTTTGTGAAAAATTCAAAAGGTTTTTGTTTATAGCATTCAGAGTTTTCAACCAAATTTAGCACCACTTTCCAAAAACCTGACAAAGAGTAGTAGAAACATTATACTGCAATTAAAACATGAATATATTGAATATTTGATGAGATATGTGCATTTTTATGAGATAATTTTTAACTGCGCATGCGCGGAAGATTTCAAAATTTTTATTTCATAATTTGGTAGTCAGTATTTTGGGGACACTTCAAAAAAAAAGTTCAATCAAATATTGTGAAAACTTAGAAAGATATAGCGAGCTGATTGAAAAGTTGTGGAAAATCCCTTATAATAAAGCTATTTCTAGGAAGCAACTCACTATATCGACCCTATCTTTGTGAATTTTCGCGATATTTGACTGGACTTTTTATATAAGTTGACTTAAATAGCTTACTACCAAATTATGAAATAAAAATTTTGAAATCTTCCGCGCATGCGCAGTTAAAAATTATCTCGTAAAAATGCCCATATCTCCTCAAATATTCAATATATTCATGTTTTAATTGCAGTATAATGTTTCTACTACTCTTTGTCAGGTTTTTGGAAAGTTGCGTTAAATTTAGTTGAAAACTCTGTATGCTATAAACAAAAACCCTTTGAATTTTTCACAAAAACGTTAACATCTTCACGAATATGAGTGTTATGCTTACACAAATGCATACAAACATTGAACAGGATCCAATTAGCCATTTACCACAGTGACAAACCATTTCCAGCCTTTCCTGTTACATAGGTGATGGCAAATATTATTTTATTATTAAATTTATTATTAGCCCCCTAATTGTACCCCCCGACTAAATCTTCACCAATAAATATAAAATCAAACATGTTCTTTTCATCCCAGAAGTTCAAGAACAATTCCCCAATATTTTTTGTAGATATTCGACAAAACGTGTGCAATCGAAAGCATCCAGTCCCTGTACCTTAACTTTTGGAGGCCAGTGTAAATAAAGCACATTTTTTATGTAGATTAAAACTTAGGATTAAAAGTTATTTAAAAAGCATTAATTACTCAAGATATACCATAGTAGAGTTTTCTCATCCATTAGGAAGATTCATAGATATCTTTCACATATTTTATCAAATTCTTTTCTTTTCTTTTTTTAATTTTGATGATCTTTCAATAAAATTTACACTATTAACAAATATCCAAAATTGCTAAGCTCAATACATATAATTAATTTTCAGTTCATTCTGGCATTGTCATCTATTCAATTTAAAGATACAATATTCAATATAGATCAATATACATGCTGCATAATATATAACTGCAAAAATTTTGCGCAAATTACAAAATTTCAGGAAAAATACATGGGTGATTAAAAAAAAAGGTATCATCTCAGAATTTCATGGCCTTATTTACACATAACAAACATTTTTATAATTTTCTCGCAGAATTTTTTCCCGAAAGATTGCATGAAAAGCAAAACTGATTTATTTGTAATGGTGTACAACAATACATAACGGAATCCATTTATTTATCTTTTTTTATTTATTCATTCTCTATTTTTTTTAGAATTTCATTTATTGTTAAAACTATGCTTTGGAATAAAATTTGTCAAGAATATCATAATTGAAATATACTTGGATACATTGAATGATTGCATAATGTTTATTTATACCTACTTTCTAATAAAATAAAGCTCACTTTTTATTACCATACAATTTTTGATCATTGAAATTTTTTCTGTAAAACATGAAAGAAAAACAAAATCTTGATTTAAAAATAATAATAATAAATATCACTGAAAAATGCAGTATTATGTACAAATAAATCCTAGATTATGTATATTACAAATTAAATATTAAATTCAGCATATATCTATCTATATATAATGCTCTTCAAACAATTAAAATACCAGGAATAATGTACTATATATTATAATACTATATTATAATAATTAGATATTACGAGTTTAGTTTAAACTAAATAATTTATAGTAATATTACCACATAAAAGCTGCAAAAGTATTATTCAAAATACTTCACAAATTCATAAACAAATTTTACAACAAAGAATTGTTTGTAAAGGGCTGTACATATATAACGTTATCAAATTTAGGGGAATTGTGGACCTCTTGCCCCCTTTACAATATCATACGTTATCATTCCTCGACCCCCCCCCTCCCCCCAATCGTTATCAATGTCTAAGAATTCTTTATATTTTTACAATTTTTTCTTCCTTTTTCTTTTCATACGTTTGCAGCGATATTATACATTTATTATTCACATATTTTTCTGATTTTAATGAAGAAAAGTCAATAAAGTACTATTAAACATGAAATAGCTTTATACCAAAAAACATTTTAAGGAAATATTACATAAAAGTGTTTAATAATAGCTTTTTATTACATAATACATTTTCCTACACTTGCTCCCTGTATGGGAAAAGAGTAAGCAGAAGTAAGTTCTTATCAACAAAACAACTGGCCAGTATTCTTCCCCATTTTTTTACGAGTAAAAAAACAAGTATAATTTCGAACCTGGTTACTCTAACAACGCATTATATGCTCATATGGCAGAAGAGTAGGAATGCCAAACGTTGGTATATTCCATATTTTAGAATAAAATTATTTTATAATTATTTAATTTGTTTTAGTAACAACTTAGTACTTTCATAAAGATGGATAGCGGACTAAGCAAAACTATTTTGATGAAAAAAAAAAAAAAACTTGGATAAAAAATGATAAAGATTATCAAAAGACAACACCTCCTACAGGTACCTTACGATATCTCCAGCGGCAGTAACAACGCGACACGGCGACATAGTCGCGGGCAAAAATAATCTTTTGCGGACAATTATTGTGTGCACTAATGAAATCAATTTAAAAAAGTGTCCGCAACTTTTGGACAATTTTTTCCCGCGAATGAAACGTCAATTTTGGCAAAATATCGCATAAAAATTTTGAATTTTGGCAAAAGATGGCGCAAAAATCGTGAATTTTGGCGTTAGATCGCGTAAAAAGCGCGAATTTCGCCAAAAGATCGCGTAGAAAGTGCGAATTTCGTCAAACGATCGTATAAAAAGCGTAAATTTCCCCCAAAAATCACGTAAAAAGAATGAATTTTGGCAAAAAATCGTGTAAAAAGCGTGAATTTCGGGAAAAGATAGCGCAAATTTCGGCAAAAGATCGTGTTAATGGCGTGAATTTTGGCAATTAAAATTAAACACATATAGCTAATAAAACAACTTTTTATATTCTCTTATATATACTATGAACAGGAAAATTGGACGCAATCAAGAAAAATATGGAAAAATAATTTTGCATAGTATTGACATAAAAATGTTAAATTCATCATGTATGCTCAATATAAAATATCAATATTTTGAAATATTTCTTTCAATTTTAGCAGTAGTTTAAGTTACTAATATTTTATGTTGTGCATACAAATCAAGTTCAATATTGTTCAAATTCAATGTGTAAAATAAACATACATCTAAAATAATGGACAAACTGAAGAATTGTGATCATGTGGTTTAAACTACTGGTGTATTATGTATATGAAAAATTAATGTGTTATGAAAGATATTTTCATGAAACACTTATAAATACACACACGCGCGCATTACAAACACACACACATATATATATATATACAATTTTTGAATGGAATTAATTTAATATAACATTTGGGGCCGCCTGTTTTCTCAGTTTCGAATTCTGTTTTCTCAATTTCGAGTCCCTTCAAAATTTTCTGAGGGAAACAGAAGCTAAACGTGCCTGTTCGGTAATCAAGGCCTGCTAAATTGACTTTGAAAACTTCCATATCTTTTTCCTATTTCTACCCCCTTTAACTATTTCCCCGACCCAACTTTTATTACCCCGGAGTCCGAGCAAACGCGGCGGGGTGTCCCTCCCCATGGAGTGATGGATTGTGTCGAGGGGGTAGGCAATGGACTGATCAGAATATACATATATGCATTTTGTTTTAATTATAGCGCCCTCCCTAATTAATTGAAATGAAATATCTTTATATCAATGGATAAATTAGAAACTGTACATTTTTTCGTGTTTTTTTTAATTTCCAAACGACCTAATAGAACTGCCAGAATTTACAGTTTAATGAGAGGTAGAAAATTTTTTGGTCATGCTCCGAGTATTTCACGTAAAATCAAATATTTAAAATTATTTTTAATATAAAATGAAAACTAGGATGAATAGTGGCAAGTTTTAAGAATTGCATACAGAAAACAAAATTCAAAAATCTTAATTTTTTCATGAGATATCCTTAGAAAAGTGAGAAAAAATATTCCCATAGGTTTACATGGAGAACGAAAAACGGGATTGTAAGTGATCAGCACCTTTAATATTTATTTTTTTTTTGCCTCAGTTTGAATTTAGCCCTAATTTGACCATATTCAAATACTATTGAGTTCACACAACACTATTTTGCAACAAGCGAAGGTATTTTGTTTGAATTTTCCGGAAGCCACTTTTACTTAAGGGGGTCCGGGACACATTTTAAAATAATTTTTATTTATTGAGTTAAAATTCTGAGTTTTCTTGTGATGGTTAACCTTATCATTTATAAACAAAATCACATGATAAAACTTCTTCATATTTTTTTTTTTTTAAATTTTAAATTTATTGAAAAAGTGGGGTAAATTAAAATCGTTATAACTTGGAGTATTATTTATAGAATTTCAATTTTGCTTCATTTAAATAAATAGAAATAAATAAGTTTTAATTTTGATTCAGCATTTTTAAAAATATTAATTTATAAAAAAATTTAAAATATTTAACGAAAAAAATTTTAAAAAAAGTGGTGCAACTTTTATTTAAAAAATCATATTTTCAAAAGTAACTATTTTTTTTCAAATATGCTGAATCAAAATAAAAGTAAAACAATTGAAAAAGATATGTTCCAAGTTTGAACCCGCTATCTTTAACGGTTCTCGAGTTATAAGAATTTAAATACGAGAAATGGTGAAAAAACCTATCATGAAGAAAAACGCATTTTTACAAGAAGTCGTTTCCATGACAGCTATTGCTTGAAAGCTAGATTTTGAAAACAAACCAAAACGAAAAAATATATATTTTTTGTTCTAATTCAGAGAGAAACATGATTTAAATGTTATTTTAAGCAGGAAAAAAACAGAGACATTTTTAACGAAATAAAATGTTTTTGCAAAATTTGAAGATTTTTGTGTCCCGGACCCCCTTAAAGTAATAAAAAAATAATTTCTTTTTTTCAAAGAAATAAACTATTTCTGCTTCATGTTACTTTAACACTTTCCGACACAGACAATTTTTATTGTTAAATGATGAAATGATTGACTGACACCGGAATTTAGAAACGACTTTTTTAGATATTAAAAACATGTTACTTTCAATGTTCATTGTAAAAGCAAAATTTTAGTAAAATATTCTTGGTGCCGTTCGTCAGTTTGGAATTAAAATTAGGTATCCCGAACTGGGCACACTGTACCGGAAAGGGTTACGGTTCTGAAAAAACTATTTTCTCCCGCTCAACAACAGGAACTTTTCTGCCACATTTACGCCCATTGCCCATTTTTAAACGTAAAAGCATGGCAGGCATCAGTTTTACTTTATTTCCGTTTTGTCGCTTGCATAAAGGGCATAGCCGGATAAGCATTGGAAGCATGCCTTTCAATCAAATTTCCTGATTTTTTCTCCCAGATGTGGCTATATATCTAACAATATATTTCCCCTGTTATCACCCTATAAACATTGATATTTAATGAGATAAAAATGTTTTTTCGATTAAAAAAAAAAAACGGATTTTCTCAAAAACTGCTGCACGGAATTTCATGTCATTAACTGAGGATATATATATACCAAATATGCATAATTGGTAATTTTTGTATAATTTTCTGTTTATAAAAACTGTGTGAAATAGCGAAATAAAAATTCAAAAATAAAATAAAATCATATCTTATGGTTATCCGAAAATTACCATTTTCTTGTAGAAAATTCCCCATATGTGCCCGTATAGTCTATATAAATGCTGAAAGTTTGCGTTGGGTACTACATATAAATATTTACAAAAATGTATATTAAAATTATTGAAATACAGTTTAAGGCGTTATTTGGGGTGGAGCTACTCAACGTCGACATCCGAAGAATTTTTGGAACAAAGTTAGCAGGCAATATGTCAACTGATGTATTTTAGATTCCATTAAGCATATAAGTCATGGTTTTCAACTTCATGTTCATTTTGATATCGACAGCGTTGAGAATGCTGCTCATGTGGTTCATTAAAATTTAAAATACAGCAATTCTGTAACTGTTTATTCCAAAAATTCTTCGGGTGTTGAAGTTGAGTAGCTCCGCCCCAAATAACGCCTTAAAATGAATTTCAATAATTTTAATATACATTTTTGTAAATATTTATATATAGTACCCAACGCAAACTTTCGGCATTTATATAGAATATACGGGCACATATGTGGAATTTTTTACAAGAAAATGGTAATTTTCGGATAACCATAAGATATGATTTTTATTTTTTTTTTAATTTTTATTTTGCTATTTCGCACAGTTTTTATAAACAGAAAATTATACAAAAATTACCAGTTATGCATCTTTGGTATCTATGTATCTTCAATTAATGGCATGAAAATCCGTGCAGCAGTTTTTGAGAAAATCTGTTTTATAAAAAATCGAAAAAACATTTTATCTCATTAAATATCAATATTTATAGATTGATAATAGAGGAAATATACTGTCAGATATGTAGTCACATCTGGGAAAAAAATTAGGAAATTTGATTGAAAGGCATGTTTCCAATGCTTATCAGGCTATGCCCTTTGTTCCAAAAAGCATAATTTGACAGAATTTTCTGAAAGATCTTTTAAAAATCCTTTATCAAAATTTAAAAAGTCTTTAAAAAATGGAAAAACTGCCTAATGTAGCCAGTTTGGATTTGAGAACAGCTTCAAATGTCTCATTTGTTTGGTTCATCCAAAAATAGTTTTTTTTTTAAATATTGGCACAGTTATTTAACGATACAAAAGAAAATAAGTTCAACATTCCCGCCAATAAAATTTGAACGAGCAAAGAAAACACTCTTCTAAATAGGAGAATATTATGGTACATAAATACACAAAAGGGGAGAAATTTAACATTCCCGCCGTTAAAATTTGACAGTAAAATGTGAAAGTAAAAAGATCTAAATTTTCACCATAACTCCGCCGTTGCTACAAAATTACATATACATATGTCTTTACAAGTTCGATTACAAGTCGAGTTCAATACCAACTATGGAAAGAAAATCATCCCAACGCAGGGATGGCGGTGCTGTCATGTGAAACTATCCAGTGTCAGTGTGAAATCATGCATTTTTCATATTTTGTTGTATTGTGCATGATACGTACTAATTAAAATCGTCAGCTTGCTTAGAAACTTTGAAGGGAACCACTTTTGGTGCTGCTCGCACCTAGCATCGGGACCTAGTGCATTTTGTAGCCATATACATAAAAATTAAGAGAACCGATAAAATTTCTCTATTAAAATAATATTTTTTGTATTTTTTTATACTTTTAATTTTTTATTATAGGATTTTTATTTGCTTATTTCACGTCAAAAGTGAGTTAAGTCGCCGAATATGGCGCTACAAAATTTTCGCCCGTTATATCCCAAGAGTATATGTACGATGTGTATTAGAATTAAACTAGATTGCGATTTGTTTGACAATTGATAGCATAAGAAACAAGAATTGGTTTTTTTTTTTTTATGCAGACGATAAATTCATAAATAGTAAAGATATCTCTGTTAAAAGCTTTCATAATCATCAAAACTATTTATTTATTTATTTTTATTTTTATTTTTTTTTTTGAAATACGAAATAAGCAAACGATTTTCATTTGAAGTCCAATGGAATAAAGTTTCGAATGTTTAAAATAAAATGTTGTTGTATTAAATGTTATGCATTGCTGCCAACATTTACGCTTTTATTCTACCACTAAAATTTAATAGAGGTTCTCGTCTTGTTTAATCGTCATATTTCGAAGATTAAAGGAGACAACATTTACTATAAAATTTTAGTGGTAAGAAGAAAGCGTAAAAGTTGGCAGCTATGGTTATGTCTTTTGGTAAAAGAAATCATACAGAAAGACTGTTTCAAAGTATCCAATATGCATTTTTTTTCTAAAATTTACAATGTCAAACTGCCCAATAGGCCATATTCAATCATTTGCCGCAAATGTTTGGATATTTTTTTATTTTTCTAAGCATCCGTACTACGTCAAACTGTCCAGTATGAAAATAGTCCTTTTATCAGGAAGACAAAAACTGTTTTATTTATGGATTGAAATTTAACGCAATTGACATATGGGTAAAACCAATTTTCTTTGTGCTTTTCAAGGTTTTTTATGTCATGTTTTATTACCTAGATTTTAATAAATAATAATAACGCTGTTTAAATATATATTTAAGCTGCATAAAATTGGCATCCGCACAGAAAAAAATCCATTTTACAGTTAAAATATAACCTTGCAAAGTCATATCTAGAGTAAAAAATGTAACATCTGTTACAGGACAGTATTTGCTTAATTTATGATACAAATATTTCAACAAAAAATTTATATATTACTTTAGCAAAAATGTCCTTGTTCAAAATAATTGTTTTAGAAAGATGAATAATAAATAATAAAATTTAATTATCATTACATGTGTAGTTTTATCTCGTTTAGAAAAACAAAACTAAGTTAAAGTTCATAATTACCATTTATTTTAGTTTTAAAGAAAATATTTTTAAAATTGTATTTTAAGTACATAACTTATTCTTTGTTTTAATTACATTTGGTTTATTATCAGTTTACAATTATTAAAAAGAAATAGAAAATTTCTTCAAGTAACAGAGGTTACATCCAGTAACAGAGGCTAAATCCAGTAACAGGAGTTACAAAAATTTACAAGATGTAAACAAACTTACTTTTTAGCAACTAACAAAGGCACACTGAATAAATCAAACATAATTTTATTTTCCAAAGAAATTTACACGAATTTTTAACGCTGCAATTATTTTTCAAATACGTCAACAATGTGGGGAAACTTGTAAAATAATCTGCCCCCTTTCTGTACTACAGTTGGCATGGGCAAACGTTTTTGGATCTGTTCGAACTGTATGTATGCAATATCATTGTCATCTAATTTAAAAATAGATAACGCATCATCAGTCATCACAAGCTTTCGAAAACATAACTTGCACTTCACCATCTTCTAAATCATCTTGTGTAACGGCTATGTAGGAATATTTCATATTTCTCTTTTCTTTCAGTTATAAATTCTACTAGTATGTATGTTCCTTTAATTATTTTATCTAGTGTTATTTCTTTAATTTAATTTTCTTCAGCAGTAGATTCAAGAACTTGAAAACTTGTTTTCTTAGAAGACATTTTTAGTTCTGGAAAATACCACAAATAAATAATACATGCTACTGCAAAAATAAATATAAATAAGTAATAAGAATGGCAATAAGTACTACAAAAAATGTATATTCTGGGATAAAATGCAACCTCTGTTATTTGTATGTAACATCTGTTGCCAAAAGTTGTAACAGAGGTTACTTGTAACAGAGGTTACATTTAAGCAAAAACAATTTTTTTTTCTTAAATAATAATATTCTAAAAAATAACTATGTTATTTATATAAACTTATTTTACTTAGTGTTTTGTGATTTAAAGAGAAATTTTATTTTTAAAACAATATTTAAACCTAAAATTGGAGTAACAGAAGTTACAAAGAGAAAACACACTCACCTCAGAACTTCATAATACTGCTCTATACTCTAAACATGTGGCAGACAAAGTGAAAATGGCACTTGACTTCTATTCTAGAAAGTTCTTTGAGCAATACAGATTAGTATCGCCCTTTGTTGGACAAAATTTTTATTATTTATTCTGCTAAATGTAAATAAAGTAACAGAGGTTTCATTTTCATGGACAAATGTTAAATTAAACTTATGGAGTTACAAAATACATATCTTAATTCATTAGTACAAATTTATTAAACTACTATGTCTGTTATTTAATAAAAACCGATAAATATTGTGTTGTTCATAATATTTCGAACTGTAATGTGTTTAAAGTTGTCTCTCTAGTCATTTGGACAGCTAATTTTCATGGCTAAGAATAGATTAAGTGCATAAATTGTGCAATAAATACAATAAAATTGACTAGAGCATATTTCATACCAGTTAAGAGTAGTTTTTTCTAAAAGATGGCATAAAAAAATTGGAATTTCTATGTATATTAGATGGAAAAAAATATTAAAGTTTTGGACATGAAAAACACATGTATTTTTTGGTTTCACCCATATGTTTTTGACGTTTACTATAGCACAGGGGTGGCCAACTGTGGCACGCCGGACACCACTAAAATTTTACAGTTATCATTACCTTATTTTATCATCGAATCTCTGCGATTCAAGAAATCGGCTATTTCTTTAAAAAATTAGAGGTGTGTGATGTGCCACAGTTGGCCATCCTTGCTATAGCACATGTTTTTTATTGTTAATGGAATGTGAGAATTATTAGTTCATTTACATGGACACTCGAAAGAATCCCGTTACATTACACTCAATAGGGAAAAAGTGCGGTGTCTTTAACCCTTCGGGACGGGAGCCTTTTACGAAATTTTTAATCTTTTGTCACCGTTTTTTAAAAACAGAAATTTGTGTCTTCTCAAATGCGCTGATTAAATAAGGCAAATTTTACAGTAAAATTTTACTGGTGAGGAAAAACAAGGATTCAGAGAGCTTCATGCGGCACGTATACGTGTCGCTCGTCCTCAAGGGGTTAATGGTGTTACGATATTTCAGACATAATGAAATTAATATGGATTTATCAAGTGCATTAAAACATGTTTTATGCAGAATACAGTGTGCAAGCCATTTATCATTATTTACAGTTTCATACAAAAAAATTTTGTTGTATAATGGTTTATAGTAAAAAAAAAAAAAAAAAAAAAAAAAAAAGTGTTTGAAGCATATTTTAATAATGTTAAAATATTACAAACAAAGTGAAATTGATATCCGTAATTGATTTACATTACAAGTTGCTTACTGTAGAATATGACATGTATGATAGTAATCTTTAATTTACAGGGACACTCAAAATAATTCGGTTACACTGCCGTCTATTAGCGATAGTTGTTTTAAAGTGCGTTTTCAATTATATTATGAGTTCTTAACTATTTGAATATTAGGTGGTGCGTATAAATTCTATAAATCATATACAGAGTTACACAAACGAATTTGTAAGCATTACTTTGTATGGGCGTGAATTTCTCAAAGGGGATTTTTAATTGAGTTATGTAATGTCGGTCTTTCATTTCTTTTTACTATACTAAAATATGTTAGTAGACATTCCTAATATGCAGGGCTACGCAAAGAACAGAAAACATTGCCGGCTATGACTGGCAATTTCTGGAACTGTGCCTGTAACATTTTTTTGCCTAAATTAAATTTTACCATATTACGTAACATGTATAAAAATCTGTAGATAATATGCTGGGCTATAAAAGAAGTTCGAATATATTTCCGTTTATTAGCGGAAACTTCTAAAGGTTGAAAGTATAAATTGTGTTACGCGCTTTCTAATTAAACTAAATAATCACATACTATCTGTATTATACGCAAATCTATATATAGATCATTTACAGGGCTTCACAAACTGATTCGAGTACTTTTTCATTCTATGGACAGTAATTGTTTTTTTAGTGAATTCTTTTGTGCAGCCCTGTATACGAGGTATAGACTTTTCATACAATATACAAAAAAATAGTTAAACTTAAAAGCGCATACCGAAACTCAAAAACGCACTTTCAGCAATTATTGCTCAAAGTAACCCATTTCTACTGTAACCCATTTCTTTTCAGTGTCCCTGTAAATGAACGACAAACGCTATGAATGTATGCCGTATTCTATCGTATCTTCTTGTAATGAAATTCAGGAATTTATATCAGTTTTAATACATTTGAAATAGCGTAATGTCATTAAAATACTCTCCAAACGATTTTTCCTAATATACCATAATGTAATAGAAATCTTTTGAGAGCCCCTGTAAATTAACTATTAATATTACACACTTCATATGCAATACCGAACATGCCATTGTAAGCATCATTAATATTTTTTAATTGCATGAAAATCTGACTATATTTACATGAGTTAGAGAGTAAACAGTCAAACCGAATTCATAAACGTTTTTCAACCTTGTTGGAGAGTGTTAACCCCTTGGGGACGAGCGACACGTATACGTGCCGCATGAAGTGCTCAGATTCCTCGTTTTTCCTCACCAGTAAAAATGTACTGCGAAATTTGCCTTATTTAATCAGCTGAACAGTGCTGAACAGTGAAGCAGCGGTTAAGGGGTTGCCTAGTTGATGTCAACTTTACACCCAGTCTGAATAAATGTGATGTCTTACGTAATAAAGAGCCATTGGGGAAGTAAGAAATGTGTAGTTGATTGCAACTACTTATAAAAAGAAAAAACTAAAGATATAACTAGCATAGATGCTTTAAAAGTTAAGAGAAAAAAGATTAAGAACTTGGATTTACATAATGAAATTATATTAAGATATAGGTTTAGCTGCAGTACAAACTGCTGTAATAAGGAGAAAAATAAGTTGGAATAGAAGTTAGCACTAGTTCAGAGAATTACTCACACCAAGCAAGGGCAGGGTCGGCGGTTAAGGAAGGCAGCAAGGCTGCTTACAAAAACAAAAAGGCACCAATCAGGGCAACATATCTTTTTTTTTTTTCTATATAATAAGGTTTATATAGAGGTATATATATATATATATATATATATATTTTATTATTAGAAAATAACATAAAAAGGAGAAGCGATTTTACTTAGCAATCTGATGCGGTGAACACAAAGCTCACGGGGATTCCATTATTGTGGAATATTTCGGGCGTTTGCGATGATGGGGCTCGAAGGCGTCATAGTCAGGGAGCCCTGCTACAATATCATTTGGAAGGTCATATACGGTAGAATAGAAAGTATTTGCAAGGTCTTTAATTCTTTTCCTAAGGGTGATGGTGTTGAGGTCCCTACGGACAGTGGTATTACGCAAATATCTGGAGGCGCCACGGACGATGCGAAGGTTTTTATTATGGAGTCTGCTTAGGTTGTCCATAGAGGATTTGCAGGTAAAGCCCCAAATAGGGCTTGCGTAGGTAATGATGGGGAGGATACAGGTATTGTAAAGGATGAGCTTGTTGTGGACGGAAAGTGTTTTACTATTGAGAAGTGGTTTAAGGGCAAGAGAAGCTCCGGCGACTTTCCCCCTGACGGAGAGAATATGTTTGCTCCAAGTGAGCCTGCGATCAAGGATGACACCCAGGTATTTGGCCTCATCGGACCATGGAATTGTAGTGTTATTGATTGTTAGTCTAGAAGGGAAGATAAATTTACGGGAGAAATAGACAGCTTTAGTTTTATTTTCGTTGATTAGAACGCGCCATAGGTCGCACCAGTCAAGGAAGTCATCAAGATGAGTCTGCAGGTACCTGTATAGACTATCTGGGTGGTGTGCAGAGGCGTAGATACATGTATCGTCCGCATACAGGGCTAAATATGTAAGTAATGAGCGTGGGATGTAATTGAAAAATATGTTAAATAACATTGGGCCCAACACGCTCCCTTGAAGGATGCCCGCTAGGATAGAGAGAATTATGGATAAAATGTTATTGATGCGGACTCTGAAAGTTCGACCGCAAAGGTAAGAGTATATTAAATGTATGTGTCTAGCACGGAATTTTAGCTTAATTAATTTGTATATAAGGCCTTCGTGCCAGACTTTGTCAAAAGCCTTTGCGATATCAAGGAAAATGGCAGCAGCTGGGATCTTCGCGATGAGCTTTTCGCTGAGAAACTCAACAACGCGAAGGAGCTGGTGTTGGGTTGAATGTTTAGGGCGAAAGCCAAACTGTTCAGGCATAAGGATGTTGTTTTGCTGAATAAAGTCCTGCAACTGGGTCCTAATGACACGTTCGATGACTTTGCTTAACCCTAGATCTACCGGGAATTTTATTCAAGTTTTAATAAAACGTTCTACACCAGAATTTTTATTTAAAACTATTTAACTTATTTATTTACCTTATTTTTGTCTGGTTTATATACTTAGTTTATTTTAAAGAAATTTCTGGTTTGAATGAATATTTTGTATGTACCTGTCGGGTCCAATGGCCCCGTCTGGTAGACGGAGGGTTAAAGAAGGAAGCAGAGAAATAGGTCTGTAGTTAGTAGGATTAGAGAGATCAGTTCCAGGTTTGGGTATGGGTGATATGATAGAGAGTTTCCAAGGTTTCGGGAAGTAGTTAAATTTAAGGATAGCATTAGTAAGGTGGGTAATATATATAATACAGTTGGGTGGGAGGTTTTTAAGAGCAGTGTTAGAAATTTTGTCGTAACCTGGGGTCTTGCGTTTTTTCAGTTTTTTAATAATATTATGTATTACAATAGGCTGAATAGTAGGGGGGGTCATCAGGGGGGACGGCTAGGAAATTGCGAACAGTTTCACTAACTTCGTCGAGATGCTCCTGGCTAGCGAGGTTTGGGTTCGGAGAAAATTGTAAAGCGTAGGAATTGGCAAGTAGGTCTGCTTTTTCCTGATCAGTATATGCATAGTTAATATTATTATCCGAAAGAGGTGGAATGGGGGAATATTTTTTGTTGAGTTTACGTTTGATAAGCCAAAGAGAATTATCCTCGCTAGCAAGATTTTTGAGGAAATTATTCCAACTTTTTTGCTTTTCTTTAAAAAGGCAATTTTTGATTCTATTGTTAGCTCTATTAATAAGGGGTTTAAGGGAGGGGTCTCTAGAATGTTGGTATTGACACCGGAGTTGGTTACGGTGTTTAATCAGGTTGTAAATATAACGGGGAGGAATGAATGAGTTGTTGTTTTTGAAGGTATTGAAGGTAGCATGGTTTTGGGCTTCAATAATTTTAGAATTTATAAAATCCACAGCATCATCAATATCAGTTATGGAGTTAATTTCGGGAAAAGTAATGATTTGATTATCAAGATGGTTGGTAAATTTTTTCCAGTCTATGGCCACGGAAGGAGGCGGAGAAATAGGGTTTATTATATCAATTTTAAAGCAGACAGGGTAATGGTCAGAGGAAAGATCTTGAATGACTGTAGAGGTGATAGGATAGGGAAGATTTTTAGAGATAGCAAGATCAATTATGGAATCATGGGTATTAGGCGCCGTGCTTATGTGTGTAGGAGTATTAGGTGCGTGTAAGCTTAATTTAAGGTGTTGAACAATATTATGAAGGGAGGTACCCCGAGGAGAATTGCCGTGGCAGTTCCAACGCCTACTCCTGGCATTATAGTCGCCAACAAAGAAGCAGTGTTGGTGATGGGAAAAGAGTTGAGTTAAACTATTAACAGGAAAGTTACCTGTAGGTGGTGCGTAAATTGAAGCTAAGTGAATATTGATGTGGGGAAGTTGAATGACAATACTAGTGTATTCAATGTCAGTAAAAGTGGGACTGCTATAAAGATAGTGGGGGATATGGTGCTTTATGTAAATTGCAGTGCCACCTCTCGGGGTGCCGTCTGAGCGGGGTGTGTGAAATAGCCTATACCCAGGAATGTTAATATTAAAGGTAGGGCTGAAAGTTTCCTGTAAGAAAATAACATCAATTTGAGGGTGATCAGAAATGAAAAGTTTAAGTTCGTTTAATTTGTGATGTAAAGAGTTGCAGTTCCAAGAGAGGAAGATTAAAGAGGAAAAGGAAGGGGAGGAATTACTCATTATTGGGTGAGTTAAATTCCGTGGCCAAGCTGTCAAAAGCATTGATAATAATAAATATTCTTTGCATAGGGTCATTGCAATTTTTTGAAAGTCTGGCTATGTTTTGAAAACATTGAATGAATTTATTAAATTTAAAGATTTCTTTCATCTCCTGAAAAGTTTTAAGGATATCTTTTAGATCAGTTAAATAATTAGAGCTGTTAGAGGGTTCAGGTGCTGCAGTTTCGGGGTCTTTTGGCTCTTTTTCGTTTAATTTAGTAGTTTCAGGTTTGGGAACTGGAGTTGCAACCGTATCTGGGGCTTTCTTAGCAACATGTGGGGCTGAGGCCGGTTTAACATAATTGTAGCTAGCCATTGTTTGGGTCAACATGTCAGGAAAAGATTGGGTTGGTTTATCTTTTGGGGAAGATTTTGAATTTTGGTTATTTTTGTGAAATTGGGGGGTTTTTGGACAACCACGATAAGTAGCCGGGTGGGGGCCAGAACAATTGCTACATTTGGGAGTTATCTTACCGATCTTGTCACAATCCGGGGTTAGGTGCCCTCCTGAGCATTTGGCACAGCTTGCAGGGAGGTTGCAAATTTCTAAGGAGTGGCCAAACTTTTGGCAACGGTAACATTGTTTGACAATGCCCGTGCCTTTAAATCGTTCGATGGTAACTTTTATGTAACAAATTTCGGTAATTTGGTAGATTTCTTCAAATTTTGCTCTTGGCAGGATGTTTACTACATACAGGGGCATTGGTTTGCCAGTTTTCCTGCTCTTCATCATAGAAGCTCTACTAGCTGAAAAATTGTGTAATTTAAGTTCGTCTATGATGATTTGCGGGTCCGTATAGCAAGGGATTCCGCGTATTACCACTTTCCGAGGGCGCTGTTCCGCACGGCTCAGGGTGGTGTAAGCTATTGCATTAGTATCAAGGTATGCTTGGGTTTTGCGGAAGTCTTGGTCATTTTTGCAGTGGACTTTTAAAAGTTCACCGTCCATTTTGATAAGGGGGTTGGTCTCATTTAATTCTTTTATTTTGGCAGCAAGTTCGTGCCATTTACCCTTTATTTCTATGTAAAATGGGTGGATTTTTATTTTAGGGGTGGTGGGTGAAGCAGAGCCACCGACTGAGCCTTCTTCAGATGAATTTGGGATATCCATATCAGTATTTTCATTGTTTTCTTTAGTCTTATCTGCTAACATGGCAAATTTATTAGCTAAGGGGACGCTACTGGGTTCTTCACGGTTTCTTTTCCGGGTAGTATTTTTGGCAGGGAGGAAGCCCTCATTTGGGTTCACCGCTATTGCCTTTAGGTTAGTTAAAGTTTCAAAAAGGTCTAAGTTATATTTAAAGATAAAAGCTTTAAATTCTGGTAAATTACAAAGTCTTTGGGGGTTAAATGGCTCAGTAAATAAAACCATCACAGAAGATAAAGTGTTACTCACATTCTTTTGTAGATCTTCGCGGCTGGAGTAGCCTGTCTCATTCACCATTAATTTGATGTGGGTGTCAACGTCTATAAGGAAATGCTTGACAATTTCGATTTGTTTCTCATCCGAGACTGGTGGGTATTCGCTCCATGCAGTAGCGAGATCAGCTGGTTCTTCACCTTTAACAATGCGCAGAGATTCGCATTAAAGTCAAATGGATCCGTATTATCCATGGTAGATCGACGTAGAACTCTCAAAAAAGCACTACTAGGAGTTAACAACAGTCCACAATAAAGTCCTATTCAGATACGAACCGGTGCTACATCGTGAATCCGCTGTCACAAGAACACATAGTCTGTGTGATGGGGATCTGATGATGGGGTTGATTTAATCAGCGCATTTTCTCGATTCAATAAGACACAAATTTCTGTTTTTAAAAAACGGTGACAAAAGATTAAAAATTTTGTAAAAGGCTCCCGTCCCGAAGGGGTTAAACAGTATATAATAGGTTGAAAATTCACATTCAGTAATTTCTACCAATAGACGTGCATAACTGAATTCTTTTGTATAATTTTGTATATTACCTACAAATTTTTATTCATACCACATAATAAGCTAACATTTAATGCAAGCTAAAAGACGCTTAAGATTACTAAAATGATGCTTCCAGAAATTATCATTCATAATTGCCCATGTTTCTAGTTTTTTGCGCGACCTGTATATGATTTTACTTATATTCCACAAACATCTCATATACTAACTATAGTTCAGCTTTGAAATGCATTACACAAGCACCTCCCCCTGAATACTAGGCTTAAGCACCGACACAAAAATGGCGGCTGCCGAAAGTGAATTTTTTTCAGCGTGTGTACGGTCCCTTAAATATTCGTACCAATAAATTTTTAAAGATTTTTTTCTATATTTTTCTAAGATTAACCAAGTCAGGGAAATCTTTTATAAAATACTGGTATCCACATTTAAGGGACCGTGCCTATGTTAAAAAAAAATCCGCCTTCGGCAGCCGCCATTTTTGTGTCAGCGCTCAGGCCTAGTATTCAGGGGGCGGTGACACAAGTAAAAACTACGTCAGAATCATACTTAGTAATACTAATGAATTATTTTAGGTAGTTTAGTATACAATCTATAGAATGTATACATACCACGTAGTATGCACATAGTTTTAAAACGCATACCATAATACAAAACGCATTTCCAGCAATTACCGCTAATAGACTGCGCTTTAACCGAAATATTTTGTGTGTCCCTGTAAATGAACGATAACTGTTGTACACGCCATATTCTGACCTAGGCATGTTGCTGTGCACCTCAATAATGTTATTCCAGAGGGAAACCTGGAAATTATTTCAGAGTTTCCCTCTGGAATAATTTCCATGTATTAATATAGTTTCCATCGATGCTGGATTTAATTATATTCCGTGTTTGCCCCAGTTTGGTGGCTCACGGTAAATATTCCATCTTGTGCTGCGTTTGTAGCCTTGCCAACATATAATAGTGAGAAATTTTCCTTGCTGGGTATCGTTCCAAGTGGTTTAGTCGGTAGAACGTCAGTGCGCTATACTGATGGCCCGGGTTCGAGTCCTGGCTTGGAATCTTTTTCACAATGTTGGCATTTGCGCCTATTAAGCAATTACTTTGAAATTTGATTTTCATTTGAAATAAAATACTGGTATTCAAATTTAAAAGTTTTGTTCGTCTTACATAGTAACTTTTTTTGCCAACCGGCTTTAATGAGTTAATTTACTGTATATTCGTTATTAAAATCATTAAAGAAAATTCTTAAGAATTTTATATTGAATATGTAAATTCCAAAATGTATACAAATTAAAATATTGAATACGACACATTTGTTATTATGAAACGGCGAATGTGGAAAAAGCACAAAATTTTTACTTGTCAAAATATCCAATATGGCATATTCGCTACTATTGAATGGCGAATCTGGGAAAAGTACAAAATTTTTACAACTGAAACTATCCAATGTGGCATATTGGATAGTTTAAAGCTGAAAAAGTTCAACGAAGCTGAAAATGTACAAATAAGCATACTATATCAAACTATCCAATGTGATTTTTTGGCGAGTACAGTTATTCAAATGATTTATCTTAGTAGTATGCTTAAACAGGATATAAAACAGCACCCGAAAAACATAATAATTGTTTACTGCTGCTTGGCGTTAATTTTGAATCTACAATTGAAAGAGTCTTTTTGCCCTCTTGAAAGATGGCTATTTTCACATTGGATAGTTTGACATGGTACCAACAATATGTCCTTGGAAAGGATTTTTCGAAGCTGGTTAACTTGAAAACAACAAACAGTTCGAATGCCGTTCGCAAATATGGCACGACAGAATTATAAACTGTTGAATGTTATTATGAATTACGAGAATGTTTGATCCTGAATCCTTTTATTCTGTTCAGGGCAGAATACTGTCACTGAGCCTGGAAATTCCGGCCCATACAGACATCTGTATAAAATTTAAAATAACGTGTAATTTAAATAAAAACTCACACCATAAATTTTATAGAATATATATATTTAAATAAATTATTCATATTTCGTAGACCCATCGTTTACGTAAACTGTTTATCTCAAAGAAATTGTTTGTTGAAACAACCAATTGTTTCGTTAAACCTATCATTATGGTGTAATCCCAAGGTTGTAACTGTCATAGCCGCTCATTCCAGGAGCAGTATCGGACACAAGCCTCTAGCACCTGCATTTAGCTACGATTTAAAAAAAAAAACGGATAGCTCTGCATGCATGCGTACTACGATTTGCTAAGAGAAAAATGAGTGTAATATGGTCGTTTTGGTTGTAATCACATAGATAAAAGCTTCCCAACCTTTTTTCTTTCAAGCCCTTTCTTAGGCTTTTCTTTCGGAGAAAGTTCTCATAAACACGCACTCCCCTTCCATTCAGCTAGATAGTTCAAACATGCTTTTTTTTTTTTTCCTTAGTAATCTTCTTATCACAACCATATACGATACAAGTTACATAGACATTTCTAACATTTTATTTTTTTTAATCTTGCGTTTTAAAGTTAATATTTCTTTTCATAATATTAGCCAAACATTAAGAAAAATGAATGTAGCATTAAAAAAAATTTAATAAAAAGAATAAAAATTAACATTAAAAAGAACAAAATCACTCAAATAATAAGTAAACACTTCATATTAAATGCTCATTAAAATGAAGGAAGCTTTTCCATTAATATATGTTAGTGATATAACTCCGCCCATTCGAAAACGAAAATAACAGCCAGCTTTTCAACATGTTTTAAGAAAAAAACATTACGAAAATCTGACGTAATCTAGGCGTTCTGCAATTATTATTAAAAACAGAAGAATAAAAAAAAAAGTTGCGGAGTGAAAATATTGCATAAAGATTAATTGAAATGTTCGGGAAGATGGGGGTGGAGGGGGGGAGTATATATGTACTAATGCAATATGCTGAGCAGTGGGCGAAGCTACTCACATTGCATTATCAATGAATTATTAGATATAGTGGTTCTTTTCCCTCATTTTGAGTGTAACGTATTGGATTTACACATGAGACTAACTTTGTAATCTAAAACTATCAATTTACTTTATATGTTTTTAGTTAAGCCATTTTTGTGATTTCCGCCATTACCGTTATTATTATCACGTACCCCCAACAGGTCCGCCACGTACCTTCAGGGCAGGGGTGTAAAAATCTAATCGCCAGCGGGCAGTGTCTCACCACTAAATTTTATTCGTTATTTTTCGTTTAAATTTTTTGTAAGAATGCTAATAAAATTTAAATGAACTAAACCAATAAAATTTAGTGCTGAAAGACATCCGCTGGCGCCTAGATTTTTACACCCCTGCTTCAGGGGTACGCGTACCCCGGGTTTGGAATCGCTGACTTAGGTGACATAGTGTAATGGTTAGAGTATCCATCTAGTAAAACCAAGTTCGTGAGTTGCGTCCTCATTGTTTTAGAATTTTTTTTAAGGATTTGGTTTCTATCTTTATTGATTTATTATATGTTACTCTGATTATTTTTTATATCGATTCTTGTTAATGAAACTAATTTTTAATATTTAATTTCATTTATTTATATATTTATTTACTATCAGTTAATAAAATATTATCATTTTCTAAATTAATTCTTCTTAGTGAAACTTAGATATAATATATCACCTAAGGTCTATATTTTAATAATTAAAATGAAACATATATTTTAATGCTATAGTAGCGCTCAAAAGTATTTTGACAACCTTATATTCTCTGTTATTTTATTTAATATAAAAATGTAAAAGAAAATATAGTCCCTATAATTGAGAACACTATGATTGCAGTTATTCAAATGTATCAAGTTTCAAGTTGTTTGTTTACATTCGGCGCCACCGAAGAAATATGACTCCACCTTAGCTCAAAAGTATTTTGACAATTAGTTTGCATTTAATTGTTGAAGGTGTCAGTGGCGCTATAGCTTCGATTAGTGTTTATATTGACTTATTGTGATTAATTTTAAGGATGAGGAATACCGAAATGTAAAAAAATATTGAAGTGATTCTAGAAAAGCCGGTGTAAATGCACTTAAGAAAGGTAGACTGCAAGCAGACTTTTAACGTGTCTCGGCAACTTGTTATTACATGGAATAAAGTTTTTAATAAACAGAAATACATAGAAAATAAGCCTCAAAGTGGCCATCCAAAAAAAACAACTTGCAATGTTGACTGTATTATAAAAATGATATCTACAAGTGATTGTCGTAAGTCCGCTGTAATAATAAAAAATGAAGTGAAAGAAAAATACAGCATAAACATACACGTTTCATCAGTCAAACGACGCCTAAACCTCTATGGTTTACATGGCAGAAGTCTAGCAAAAACACGTATCTAATTTAATAAGAAAAAGAAGGCTAGAGTTGCATTTGTAAAACCGCAAAATCCTTACAGGGGCAAAGCAATTCCATTGCTGAAGTGTTGGAATTAATGATTGACACCAGAATTTTGGTTTTAAAAAAATTCGGTCTATTATGTGTGAGAAATATAAGCTTTTTCTTATTTACAAATAAATTTGTTTTCGAATTCCGGTGTCAATCATTAATTTTCTCACTTTAGCAATGGAATTGCTTTGCCCCTGAAAGGGTTATGCCGTTTTACAATTGCAACTCTAGACTTCCTATTCTTAGTAGATAACAAACGTGTTTTTGCTGGTCTTCTGCCATGTAAACCATAGAGGTTTAGGCGTCGTTTGATTTATGAAACGTGTATGTCTATGCCGTAATTTTCTTTCAATTCATTTTTTATTATCACAGCGGACTTACGACAATCACTTTTAGATATCATTTTTATAATACAGTCAACATTGCAAGCTGTTTTTTTCAGATGGCCACTTTGAGGCTTATTTTCGATGTTTTTCTGTTTATTAAAAACTTTATTCTATGTAATAAAAAATGCCGAGACACGTTAAAAGAACGAGCTAGTTCTGCTTGCAGTCTACCTTTCTTAAGTGCATTTACAGCGGCTTTTCTAGAATCACTTCAATATTTTTTACATTTCGGCATTTCTTATCCTTAAAAATAATCAGAATAAGTCAAGATAAACACTAATCGAAGCTTTAGCGCCGCTGACACCTTCAACAATTAAATGCAAACTAATTGTCAAAATACTTTTCAGCTAAGAGGGAGTCATATTTCTTCGGTGGCGCCGAATGTAAATAAACAAGTTGAAACTTGATACATTTGAATAACTGCAGTCATAGTGTTCTCAATTATAGGGAATATATTTTCTTTTACATTTTTATATTAAATAAAATAAGAGAGAATATAAGGTTGTCAAAATACTTTTGAGCGCTACTGTATAACAACATCGGTTAAAATGACATAAAATATTTTTATGTTGTAACTTTAAATATATGTTTTATATATTAATAATTAATTTAATTATATACAGTAAACTCTGTCTAAGGCGGAATCGATCGGGACTGAGAAAAAATTCCGTGGTAGACAATATTCCGGCTTATGCAAAAAAGCTCCCCCCCCCCCCCAAAAAAAGAAGAAAAAAATAAATAAATAAATAAATAAATATCCCTCGAAGATGATCACCTTTCATTGATTTTCCTGACTCAAAAATCGGTTGAAAACTGAAATTCGGAAAGATCTTTTGTCTTTATAGATAAATGAGAAACGCTATTCAATTTCTTAGTACTGCTGTAATACATGCGAATTGGATGTTTACACACACACACACACACACAAAATAAATAAATAAATAAACTTCGAGAATGAGACAGAACGCTGTAACTTTGAATTTGAGTACAACTTTAAAGTATAATATATTGTACTTTCTGAAATATGTATTTTGATGAATGCTCATTCTACCAGAAATATTAACTTTAACTTTTAAATTTTGCAATTTTGTATATGAAAAAATGACATAAGCATAAATTCCTTAAAATTTAAGCAGTTTCTGTTCTTTTCGATTAACTTTTACAAAGTGTTACGGAATTTAACTAACATGCTCGACATTGAGTATTTGACTTAACAGTTTTAAAGTTTAATAAACAAAATGCCTTTAATTTTTTAATTATCATTTTTTCCGGCTTGTGCAAAATTTTGGTTTCGGTGGGCTCATAAAATCCTTTCCGTTTCCGCGTTAGACAGATTCCGCTTTATGCAGCATGAAATAATGTAATTTTCTATGGGTTCGCCGGGACTTGAAAAATTTTCCGCGGTAGACAGATTTCCGGCTTTTACAGAGTCCGCCTTAGACAGAATTTACTGTATTATAGGCTTTCAAAATATATGTTTCTTTTTAATTATTAAAATATGACACTTAGGTGATATTAAATATTAAAACTTAGTTTCATTGGGAAAAATCGATCTAATAAATGATAATATTTTATGAACTCATAGGAAATTAATGAGAATAAATAAAATTAAATATTAAGACTTGGTTTCATTAACAAGAATCGATTTTTAAAAAAATTCAAGATAACTAATAACAAATCAATAAAGATAACTATATAATTAAGTTAAATTAAATATTAAAACTTAGTTTCATTTACAAGAATAGATTTAAGAAAAATTCAGAGTAACTGATGATTAATCAATAAAGATAAATATATAAATAAAACAGATTAAATATTAAAATTTAGTTTTAATAACAAGACCCGATTTTTAAAAAATTCAGGGTAACTGATAAAAAATCAATAAAGATAGAAACAAAATTCATAAAAAGTCTAAAAACGACGAGGGAACAACCCGCAAGCTTAGGCTTACAAGACGTGTACTCTAATCATTACAACATATCGTCGATACCATGTCAAACTATCCAATATGAAAACAGTTCTGCCAGTGGGCTACTTTTTTAAAATTCAGATTTCTTGATTGGCACCACTTTTTGAAATAGTAAAATTCGTTTTATTTAATGACCATTAATAAAGGCGAAAACAAGAGGAATTTCACTATTTCAGAAAAGTTATGCCACTCAAGAAATCTGAATTTTAAAAAAGTAGCCCACTGGCAACACCGTTTTCATATCGGATAGTTTGACTTGATACCGACGATATCGTCTACAAAATTACAACGAAACGACTGTATTACACCCATTTCTCTCACAGTAGCTCACAATCACATGACATTTGATCGATCTGTAGACAGTAAAGCCGTAAAGTAGATGCTTGAGCAGTAAAAACTTGCCTTTGATTGGTTGGCGTAAGGCTTTTATCTGAAACCAGTGAAAACGCTCTTAGGTTAAGGTTCTGGATCACTAGGGTTTTTTAGGTCGTTAGAACGACCAGTGAAAACGCACCTTTAGGGTGTTTACCCGCTTAGCTCTTGCCACTTCAAAAAACTCTTTTCAAGCTGATTTACATAATGAAAAATAAACTGATATGGAAATAAATTATTGTAAAAAAGAGTAGCAGTAAATTTAAAAATCTGTGAACTCAAAAATACTCTACTGCTGCAAATCCTAAAATCTATTAACTTGCTCAAAAATAATGTTGATGAAAACCCTTTTACTTAAATTTGAAAACCAGTGTGGCATTGATTGAGTATCAAAATTAAAAAAATTCCTATTATCAAAAAGTTTAACTAATATATTATTATCTTTAATTAATAGATTTAAATCCAAAAAATTAACATGCAAACTATCAACAGAAGCCTTATTTAATTTTAAACATGGAGAATATATATCGTTAATCGATACCAAGAGTTTGTCATCGAATATTTTAAAATCATCGATATATCTTAAAACTGCAAAACTCTTATTACTGTTTAAAACATAGTTAAATTCATAATAAAACAGAAACAGATTAGCAGCAGAACTCGAAAAATTCGTACCCATCCCAGTGCCACATACCTGGTAAAAAAGCGAGCTATTGAATGTAATAAAATTATTGAGAAAACAGAAATTACATAAACTCAAGAAAAAAAATCTCTTTTAATTCCAAGCTCCTCCTCAATGCAAAACAAATCAAATATATTTTTCAATGTATCATAAAGTAAATCTATAGGTATATTAGTAAAAAGATTTTCAAAATCAAAGGTATACAAATTAGTAGGCGTTATGGGCGTTTTTTAAATTTTATTTAAAACCTCATTACTATTGTCAATACACCAAAAATAACTAGTATTTCTATACTTAAACTTCCAAAAAACCATAAATACGCTTCAAAAACTCCTGTAACTTAACATTTAAACTTTTACCAATGTCTCTTGAATTACAGCCTATGAATTTGAATTTAACAGGTATTTTGTGAAATTTAGGAGTCAAAAACAAAAATGGAAAAGTATGATAATTATTAATAGCAAAATTATATGAATACATCTTTCTAGCCTTTTTGGTGTAAGCATTAAATCCTGCTTTTTGGTGTAAGCATTAAATAAAAATTTGCATTTTAGGGCCCTGCTTTGTGACTTTATTAATTTTAGATTAAAGAATTTTTCAGATTCTAAGACTGACAGGGTTTTCTTTACTATGAATTTTCAGCAAAAGTCTTTCGATAATTTTAAAATTAAAGATTTTTTCAAATATTATGACACTTTTTTCCCTCTTAGAGATATTGATATAGTTGTTGCTTATAAATATAATATTCCTCTTAGTAAAAAATTGTTCAATTATAGATCTCTTGCTTTTTCTGATGAAATTCCTAACACGTGTAAATGTGATACAGATTTCTTAGATTTTATTGATGATTTCTATAAACATGTTATTACTGGAAACTTAACCCTAGAACTACCGAAAATTTTACTCAAGTTTTATAAAAACATTTTACACCAGAATTTTTACTTAAAACTATTTAATTTGTTTATTTAACTTATTATTGTCTGATTTATAAATTTAGTTTGTTTTGAAGAAATTTCTGGTTTGAATAAATATTTTGAATGTACATGTCGGGTCCATTGGACCCTTCTGGTAGACAGAGGGTTAAATATTATACAGAACAAAAATTAGCATTTTATGATGGGATTGGGTACTAAGTTTAGATTAAATAAAACAATTAGTAAGAAAACAGCTATTCAGATTTTTGAAAGGGATTTGAAAAAATTCATTATGCAATTATGTTACAAATTTAACACCCCATTTGAAGCTTTTTCTGAATTGGAGTAGCATATATTGAAGGAGTTTGATTTTTTTGTTAATAGTGATTTGAACAGTAAGGAATATGTTTATCATAGTCTCAGCAAAAAAGATATAAATTATATTCAATTTTTACATAAGAATTTTGTAATTATACCTGTGGACAAAGCGACTTCAAATTATGCAATTATATGAAAGCTTTTTTATATTGACAAAGTTAAAAATGAGTTAAATAATAGTAAATTTTATAAGTAATGTGAATTGTGTCACACTGTTGTTGTCAACAATTTTAATGCTTACACCAAAAAGGCTAGAAAGATGTATTCATATAATTTTGCTATTAATAATTATCATACTTTTCCATTTTTGTTTTTGACTCCTAAATTTTACAAACACCTATTAAATTCAGATTCATATGATGTAATTCAAGAGGCATTGGTAAAAGTTTAAATGTTCAGTTACAGGAGTTTTTGAAGCGTATTTATGTTTTTTTGAAGTTCTAGTATATAAATACTAGTTATTTTTGGTGTATTGACAATAGTAATGAAGTTTTAAATAAAATTAAAAAAAAAAACGCCCATAACGCCCACTAATTTGTATACCTTTGATTTTGAAAATCTTTTTTTCTAATATACCTATAGATTTACTTTACGATACATTGAAAAATATAGTATTTGATTTGTTTTGCATTGAGGAGGAGCTTGGAATTAAAGAGATTTTTTTTTTCCTTTGTTTATGTAATTTCTGTTTTCTTAATAATTTTATTACACTCAATAGCTCGGTTTTTTACCAGGTTATGCATTGGGATGGGTACGAATTTTCGAGTTCTGCTGCTAATCTGTTTCTGTTTTATTATGAATTTAACTATGTTTTAAACAGTAATAAGAGTTTTGCAGTTTTTAGGTATATCGATGATTTAATAATATTCGATGACAAACTTTTAGTAAGGCTTCTGTTGATAGTTTGCATGTTAATTTTTTGGATTTAGATCTATTAATTAAAGATAATAATATTTTAGTTAAACTTTTTGATAAACGGAATTTTTTTTTATTTTGTTATTCAATCAATGCCACACTGGTTTTCAAATTTAAGTAAAAGGGTTTTCATCAACATTATTTTGGGGCAAGTTAATAGATTTTATAGGATTTGCAGCAGTAGAGAATTTTTGAGTTCACAGATTTTTAAATTTACTGCTAATCTTTTTTACAATAATTGATTTCCATATCAGTTTATTTTTCATTATGTAAATCAGCTTGAAAAGAGTTTTTTGAAGTGGCAATAGCTAAGCGGCTAAACACCGTAATGGATGCCGATGAAACTGCTTGAATATATCAAATGTGTGGATAAAAGTCGTTTTAAGAACGTCTACATGTTGATGAATGTCAAGTTGGAACTGGGGTAATATGGAATGAGGTCTATGATTAAGAAGATGACTGAAAGACAAGTCTGGATAGACGCTGGTCTAACTTGGATTATCGCCTTGTTTGCAACTCCTGCTGTTAGAGAGATGTGGAGCGTAGTGGATATTTTAAAGGTAGCAAGTTTTTCAAGTCTTCACGGGGTCAAGGTGGGGATATGGCCTTCTCGCATGTTCAATGTTTTTAATTGCTTACTGATTTAGTTATATAAGAATTTTTATTTGTTTATGTTTTATAAGTTAAAATTAGTTCTATTGATTTTGAATTGGTTGGTTGGTTATGTTTTTAAAGCAGTTTTGTTTCGTTAAGTTTTTGATAGTTTAAGTTTATTTGATGGTTTTTATACACTTTTGGAGTATGGGAGTTGGCCATATCTTGCGAAACCTGTGAGGATTCAGTTTCTATTTATTGGTACCTGTTTTTACTCCTCCCAGTTTCAGACGAGCAAGGAGTTGTTTGTTTATTGTTTTTCAGTTATAAATATTCATTGATTTTTATTGTTGTTTTGCACCCTCTATTTCATGGATTTCATAAATCATTTACTTTTGATAGAGCTATATTTACTTAGTGCATATAAGAAGCTGCGTTGCACCTGATGCACTGAGTTGTTTGTTTTACACCTTTTTTAAAAGAATTATATATACATATCTCCACAGTGGGGTAGCTGGGAAGTAAAATTTCAACCCCTTACGCTTCTAGATGTTATAAGGAAGGGGAAAAAAGAACAATACTGTAATAAGAGCATTTCTTCTAAAATTTAACGATATGGTTTTAGAATGACGTCCTAAGTAAAACACAGCTGAGTATTTGCGTTCTGAGAGAAATAAGTGGGTGTCGCAATGACCGTTTAACCCTTTTCGGCGCAGACAAATTCTATTTGCAAAATGAGAAAATATTGACTGACACCGGAAATTGCAAACGATTTCTTTTAGAAAATAAAAACTCCTTAAATTAAGACTTCACAGTAAAATCAAAATTTTGTTAAATATTCTTGGTGCCATTTGCAAGATTGGAATTAAAATTAGGTGTGTGCAGACTGGACACACTGCGCCGGAAAGGGTTAATCCAGAGATGGCAAACTATGGTACGCTGCGCACCACTAAAAATTTACAGTAATCATTGCCTTATCTAATCATCGAATCTGTGCGATTCAAAAAGTCGGCTTTTTCTCTAAAAAATTAGTGGTATCCTGCGTGCCACATTTGGCCACCCCTGTTTTTATCATTGTTTAATAAAAATGCCTTATTCGTATATTTCTAGTCATAGCAAGCGTAATTTTGGGAATTTTTCATGCGGTTTGTTTTAAAATGCGCAGTAGATATTGCTCTTTTATATATGTTTCCCGAAAAATTGTCTTGTTTCAAAGATTTAAAAGTAAGAGCCTAAGAGTACGTCTTTAATTGAAGAATTTAGTTACAAACCATTTAAAAAAAAAAATATTTAAAAAGTTTAAGTTTCATACCAGAACTATTTCTAAGATATTTATGATTATCATTATACTCAAATTTTGGATAATAACATTCTACCTCCTGTCTCGAAATAAGGCTGTCAGCTACATTGCTAGCTAGAAGGCCTAAGCATAGCATAAAGAAATTTATTGTATTGTGTTGTGCTTTATATCTTTAGAATGAGATCCTAAGTAAAGCACGGGAGGTGTTGAGTTCGAACCCAATCGCGCCCGTCAACCTAATCGTTCGGAGTTTTCGTGGTTTTCTTCGAACCTTGGATTTCCAAGCGTTAATACGGGTTAGGTTCCCTTAAAAGACCCCCACGAAGGGCACTCCTCCCCTTTGGACCTATATCCCTATGTTGATAATTGGCCGTCATAAACACAACGAACCTAAGTAAAGCACAGCTGAGTATTTACTTTCTGAGAGAAATTAGTGGATGTCGCAATGATCTTTTAAACATTGTTTAATAAAAATGCCTTATTTATATATTTTTAGTCATAACAAGCGTAATTTTGAGAATTTTTCATGCAGTTTGTTTTAAAAGGCACAGTAGATATCGCTCTTTTATATATACATTTGTTTCCCGAAAAATTGCCTTCTGTCTAAGATTTAAAAGTAAGAGTCTAAGAGTACGTCTTTAATTGAAGAATTTAATTACAAACCGTCTAAAAAAGATAGCAAAAGTTTAAGTTTTACACCAGAGCTATTTCTAAGATATTTACATTTAAGATTTTACTCAAAATTTGCGTTTAAACGTTTTCTTTTTCTAAGGCTCCCATTGCATTGTAACACCATATATCTTTAGCCTGGATGTAAAGTTGCCAAGCAACTAAGGAATCCATACACCAGCTGACATTGTTCCATTGTTCTGTTTTAAACATCCTCCCAACCTTTCTTGTAATAAGGCTGTCAGCTACATTGTTAGCTAGAAGGCCTAAACATAAGGAAAATTTGTTTGTGTTCTGTTTTTTAGAATGAGATTTTAAGTAAAACACAACTGAATATTTGCGTTCTGAGGGAGATTAGTGGATGTCGCAATGACCTTTTAATCCTTGTTTTAAAAAAATGCCTTAATTATATATTTTTAGTCATAACAAACGTAATTTTGGGAATTTTTCATGCGGTTTGTTTTCAAATGTGCTGTAGATATTGTCCTTTTATATATATGTTTCCCGAAAAATTTCCTTCTATCAAAGATTTAAAAGTAAGAGTCTAAGAGTACGTCTTTAATTGAAGAATTAGTTACAAACCATTTAAAAAAGATAGTTAAAAGTTTAAGTTTCACACCACAATTATTTCTAAGATATTTATTATTAATTTTTGACTGATAAATTACTGTATTAACATACTTCCCACCTATCTTGTAGTAAGGCTGTCAGCTACATTGCTAGCTAGAAGGCCTAAGCATAAGGAATATTTGTTTGTGTTGTGTTTTTTAGTGTGAGATTTTATATTTTAAGAAGTAAAACACAACTGAGTATTTGCGTTCTGAGTGGATGTCGCAATGACCTTTTAATCATTGTTTAATAAAAATAGCAACCATGCAGCTTGAATGGACCATGGAACTACTATTAATAAAGAGGAACTGACATATCCGTAAAATAGTCAAGCCTCAACTGTAACCGCTATCACAGGGGTTGTTTACCGTCTGTGGAAACTTCCACCAGTAAGTTTATATAGAAAATTTCTGCTTATTTAAAAGCCTTATTATTGCAAAAATTTGTCATAAATAATGGTAAGAACATATTTCCATTTTTACTGGTAGAAGTTTACTTTAGTGGTAGTCACACCCTGCGTTTCCGCCATATTGTGTCAACCAGGGAAACAAACTGACAGTTTTACATAGGACATTGACACCAGTAAGAACAAATAGAAATTTTGGCCACATTTATGAGAAAAAAAATTCCATGAATAAGACGCTTAAATAAGAATAAATTTTCTATTCAATTATACTGGTGGGATGTTTACCCCGGCAGTAATCAGAAACTGAAGATACGATTTTAAAAAAAGCAGCCGCAATCTTATGACAACCTCCTCAGTTACTTCACTTGCAACTGGTAGACAGTACACAGGGGCGTAAACCACCCTGGTCGCGTAGGGGAGTGTAGACTCATAAATTTCCGACTCCAAGAAGAAAAATTTCCGAGTACTATTGCCAACAAAATGCCGACTAATTAATATTTATATATATATATATATACACTCATGTCCAAAAGTTTAGCATATATGATAAAAATGAAGAAAAGATATCGTAAATATCTTACGAAATTATTAAACTTTATGGATGATAGATGAAAGTCTCAAGATAATTATGACTGAGTGTATCGAGATAGTCAAATAGGTTTTAAAGCGCTGATGTTGATTCCTTTTAAATTATTAATGTATGTCTCTAAAAATTAGTGGTGAAGTACTATGATTAATATGTGTAGGAAATTGAAGTGTAGAACTCCAAATTTCTATGTTTGATAGCGATATATCTTGTTTCTAAATGTACAAAATTTGATGAAACTGGATGATTGAAGAGCTGGGGATTCGATGCCCGTTTTTTTACCAATAAAGGGCTTAATGCATTTTATTTTTTCTGTGTATGGCATATTTATTCACATAGACTCCACTCCGGATAGAAATTCAAATTCTGAATTAAGCATAAGGAATCCTGTTACCAGTGTACGATGTACGTCTACAAGATAAAAGAAGTCAAAATTTAAAAGATTGAAAATTTTCGAATGAACAAAACTTATATCCATTTCTTAGTATTTCAATAAAAGTTAATCAAATTTTGTACGTTTAGTAACAAGATATATCGCTATGTAACAAAGCAGTTTTTGATTCCTTTCCTCATTTTCCTATACATATTAATCATAGACTTTCTCCCCTAATTTTTAGATAAATTTATTAATAATTCGAAAAGAATCGACATCAGCGCTTTAAAATTATTTGACTATCTCAATACGATACGGGAAGTCATAATTGTCTTGTGAATTTCATCGATAAAATTTAATAATTTCGTAAGTAATCGGTTAAAATTGTTTCTTTCTGAGTAAAATTGAAATCTATTTGCTTGCGGAATATTTTAAAGACAAAAATGTGCCCAAAATACGGGATTTCTCAATTCTTTCTAACGACATACTTTAAAGTAGGGTAAAAATTTGTTCTCGCCCCTGTTTTTTCCAAACAAACAAAATTCAGTAGTAATAATATTAAAAAAAAAATCGAATACAATTAAGAAAGGAAAAAGAAAACGAAAGTATTATTTCTGATAGAAGTTACTCGTATAGATTGTAAAATATCCAGATTACTTCGAGATAAAAATTTGAAGTATTTGGGTGTTCTCAATTTCATCCGGTATCATATAAATTTCTTGAAGCACATTTTTAAATCAATCTAAAATTACGTAAAAAAGTAAAAAAAAAAATTAACATCTTTTTTAATAAAATAAAAAGAAAACACAAAATTAGTAGAAAAAATAAAACCATAATTTTTTTTGATTAAAGGTAAAATTCGTGTAGAGTGGAAAATATTCAGATTTTGATAGGGTAAAGTACTAAATATTTGCAATTCAGTTTTGAATTTTCATCGGATATCACCTACATTCCGTGATACACGTTTCTAACTAAATTTAAAGTTAGATTAAAAAAGAAAAAAAAAAAAAAAAAATAGAAGTTTCTTCACTTTAATCAGTATGTCTTAAAATTTCCAGACTAAACTAAAAACTATTCGACTATAAATAAATACAGCTGGATCTCGATGTCTCGAAGTCAAAGGGAACAGAAAAAAGTTCGGAATATCAAAGTTTTCGATCAAAATATCAAGGTTACAAATAATATTAACATTGCTGGAATAGGTATATAAATATTTTGTTTCTTCATATCGAGGTTTTCGTGTTCACAATATTTGACAAGTCAAAGTTTTTCTGAATAGTTTTACTCACAAAAATAAAATCCGTAATATTTCCGACTAAGTATAAATTTATATAGGTTTTCTGCGTTCTAGATTGTTTTTTTTTCTAATTTTCTAATTAAAAACTACAAGGGAAAAAAATCCGACTAAGAATAAAATTTTATAGGTTTTCTTCGCTCTAACATGTTTTTCTTATTTACTAATTAAAAACTACAAAAAATTTCTCCAGTTCATAAGTTTTTATACGTTAATGCCATTTTTTTTTCGACTAAACTTACTTTTTTCCGATCGAACGGGATTTTTTCCGACTGACTTTTTCATTTTTCCAATTTATAAGCTTTTATAGGTTAATACTATTTTTTCCGACTAAACGTACTTTTTCCGATCGAACGGGACATTTTCCGATTGATTTTTTTTGTAGGGGGGGGGGTTGCACCCCCCATACCCCCCCAGGATTTACGCCCCTGACAGTACACTATATGTTTCCTCCTCTTTATTCATAACTCCATTGAATGGACAAGGTCCACCAGGGTTGCAAAGGTTTCTTTGGCGGTTGTTTTCAAACGGCGTTCCGTGTTCGTTGTTCGTTAAAGAAAAGTTAGCGTCGTTTGTGAAATAAAGTATTTAACGAGTTTTTTCGTTTGATACATTAAAACATTAAATGCAATTTACCAACATTAAATGCGCAATGTCGTTAGTAAGTAGTATAGATGTTAAAGAAAGTAAATCGTGTGTGTTTTAAAACTGCGGTTAAAACTAGTGCTCGCGATTATACGTATAAAACGTATACGTAGAGAATCGCTTTTACCAATCCAAAATCAGAATCGGTATAATACGCTTTATACGTATAATCGCGAGCACTAGTTAAAACTTGTAATATCCATTGCTAGTTTTCTTCACAGATAAGTTTTATGAACGCTTTTCACTGTTTCCTAAAAATCTTAATTTTTCAGATATCTATGTAGTTTTTTACAATTGGAATACAAAGAAGAAAAAATTATTAATGCCTGTTTTTAATTGTAGTGACTTTAATATAGCCCTGCCTAAATTTTAGCTCACTCAGTCATAGAATTCTTTGTTATTTATTTATTTACTTTAAAAAAAAAAGAATTTTATTTGTATTATACATAAGTATAATTAGTAGTCAGATGAGTCTAAGTAAAAATAATAAGATTATCATCTTCACTTTCGAAATTTTTCATTTGATTTCTGATACCAAAACAAACAAGGAGGAGAGGGATGGGAAGAAAAGTTTACAGTTTCAGTGAATGTCTTACAAGTATTTTAAAATAATTTAATATGAAAGCATGAAGTTTATATAAATAACCATGGATATTATTTTAAATATTTATTTTAGCATAAAAAATTATGATTTTTATTTATATTTTTCATTTAGACTATTATTTATATTTAAATAAAAAGGAAATCTGATTGTGAATGGATCTATACATACTAAATTATAAACTATAAAGCAAGCATTATATGAGTTTTCCATTCTCTAAAAAATTGATGTAGTTTTAGTTTATGTGTTATTTGTAAAATATTATGCAAATAATACACATAATAGTCTACAATTTTATGATAATTAATTTTACAAACAAATATAATGTAAAAAAAATAAAATTACATTGTTAAAAATAAATATTAAACATTATTACTAAAAATATTTCAAAAATAATTATAAACATATTTATATGACTGATAAAACTAAAGTTTGAAGAGGCGTATATTTAATTTCATTTAGTCACCGGTCAAATTTATTTAAATAAATTGTAAAGGAAGACTTGCTGAAAGCGGCATTTCTCCAGCATGTTTTTTTCTCTGTACGATATCTGCGTCACATTTTAGCAGAAACGAATTTACCGGAGTGTCTGTTCTTCTCTTGATTTGATAAGTTCTTTGACAATACCATCGGTTGGTTTAAACAACCGATTTCTTTGAAATGAATGACAATTAACATCTTTAGCTTTAGTAAGAAGCATGAATAATCTATTTAATTATATATTTTGTAAACTGTATGGTGTGAGTTTTTATTTAAATTGAATGTTATTTTAAATTTTGTATAGATGTTTGCACAGGTCGGAATTTCCAGGCCCAGTGATAGTATTCTGACCTGAACGGAATAAAATGATTCGGTAGCAAACGTTCTCGTAATTCATAACGACATTCAATAGTTTGCAATTCTGCAGTACGATCAGTATTTGCGAACGACGACGTTCAAACTGCTGCTTTCGAAGTTAACCAGTTTCGAAATATTCTTTCCAAGGACATGTGTGATTTGTTCTCAGAGTAAAGATAGTACATATATGAGAAGTATGTGGGTTTGTTTATTTTCGTGAGATTTAAACGTTTTATTATAATCACTGATAACGTAATTTAATAATAATATAAAAACATAACAACGTAATAATAATGTAATAACAATATAATAAATTATGGTATATTATTATTCCTTTGTTTACTACACAATAGTACTATAATGATCTTTCAACAGTTCTTTAAATTAAAATGGAAACTTATGGTAACATATATATAAATAGCATGTACATAAACATCTGTCACTTTGTTTTGGAATGGGAAGGCTGACAATCATCTAAAATTAGAATATTTCTATCCCTGTTACTAGCCCGTACGTACAGCGAAGCAAGATGTATGCCAAAAAAACGAGTATTGGAGTTCGTGGTAAAAAACGTGGCTTTTCTCGATGGTTTCTATATAGAATGCGCGCGCATGTCAAGCCGACAAAATTTCGTCCTCCGCGCCCGCTCCTTTACGCCCTTTCCACCCTGTATGTTGAACCAGTCGCGAAACTTTAAAGATAGCGTCCAGATTAGAGTCATGCATTAAGTCGGGTTAATCGCTTTTAACCGAACCTGACTCGGGTTGGCAACCTGACTCGGAATTAACTCGGAACCCTGACTTGGAACCTGACCCGAACCTCGGGTTGGCGCTATATTTTCCAGTTGGGGGTCGGGATGATTTCAACTGTTTTTGTTGCGGTTCGGATTCGGGTCGGGTTGGCTTTATTGTTTCAGGTTTGGGGCTGGCTATTTGACTCTTGTGGGTCGGGTTCTGGTTGACCCGATTCTTCAAAAGAATGTCCAAAATATTTTTTCACGTTAAAAGACTATATAAACCACAGATCAAAGGTTCACAAAAGCAAAATGCGTGCCTGTCTGTTTGAATTCGTTTCTGGAAGTTAATATAAACACACTTTTTCAACTACTACGAACTATGGTACAATAAAACGAAGGCTTCTGCACAACTCAAACATTTTTGCTGACAATTCTAATGTTCTAATCTTGATACTTCTAACGTTGTTATGAGAAAAAATTACTGTGTGATAGACAGGACGACAGGAAAGATCATTAGCGTTTTGCTGCTTATTATATTTTTAAAGTGCGATAAAAATATAATACACTTTGTTATTTCGAAGACAAAGGATGAGTACTTCTAGCGATCCCGTTGAAAATGTATAAAGTGAATAATTTAATTTAATTTTGATGATACAGGATGAGGTTATATTAGATGGGAAAAATTTCAAAATAATAACGGTTGATAATGATGATAACAGGGATGAGATTTCCGCGTTTTGGCACACCAGTATATTCTTAGTGAAAATGTTGTTCTCTTAACCCTAGAACTACCGGAAATTTTACTCAAGTTTTATAAAAACATTCTACACCAGAATTTTTACTTAAAACTATTTAATTTGTTTATTTAACTTATTATTGTCTGATTTATACATTTAGTTTGTTTTGAAGAAATTTTCTGGTTTGAATAGATATTTTGAATATACATGTCGGGTCCATTGGACCCTTCTGGTAGACAGAGGGTTAAATAGCAAAAATGTTCCGATTAAATGAAATATCATTTTCTCTAACAAAATAGTGGTGTGAAAAAAAGGGGAAATCTCATCCCTGGATAAACTAAAGGCAGAAAGTCAATTATGTAAAAGAAGGTGTACCGTTATAAGTGGTACTTTTGAAGCCGGAACTAATTTTAAAGCATCTTTAACCCTTTATCTACTGACGGTACCATTAAAATAACTTGTTAGAAAATTCATTTAATCCATCTATTAGCTGTAATACAGTTTAGGATGAGTTATAGATACATTAGTTTATCTTGTTCTAAAAGCATTATTGGTTACACAAAACAAAAATATTTTTAAAAGGATGATTTCTTTTGCCTTTGCATCTTTTCAGCTTTCTTGGTGTTGGGGGGGCGGGGGGGGGATTTTTCAATTCGGAAATATTTCTATATTTTTATTGTAAGAACATTATATTTGTACATTTTCTAATTCTACAAAATACTAAGAAAATTTTCTTAAATAAAAGCTTTTGAGTAGGGTTATAAATATTGCACAAAATCCCTATAGATTCAAATTTAATGAATCCTTCCAAATCCTCCAATCCTTCTAAAATACTTCTAAAATTTATTAAATGATTATACAAATCTTCTAATGAAGTTTAAACAATTCACGAAAAATGCTTTAGAAGATAAAATTTTCATGAATTCATAATTCAGTGCATAAATGGTTAAAGATTAGATTTTCTGTTTTATACCGTTACATATCGATTGAAACATTGCTTTTTCTACTTTCATTGTTTTCGTTAGATCAAAGTTTGGTATAATTAATCAGACCAGTGGTATTCATTTAATTCAGGGTGAATTTTATCTTCTTAATAGTTCTATTTATTGATATAGAATGTAGATTGTTATTAATCGTGTTTCATATTACATTAAAACATGATTTACTTTTCTTTCATTTCGGATTCGGTCGAGTGTACAGGACTCTAATCCGAACCTATGTTTGACTCTATTCAACGATACGGAGGTGTCCGCTATTCAGAGGTCTATATTTGAATATTAAAGGATATAGATTTGTTCATTCTTCTATGTGAAACATAAAAATTGTATTAGAGATACAATTCTAGATTATTTTTCATAATGGAATTAAAACAGGATTTGCTTTCCTTTCATTGCGGGTTGAAATACTTCGGGCTCGGGTCGGGTTGCGGGTCGCCAAAAATTATTCTTGCGGGTTGGGGAATTTTTTTTTGTCGGATTCAGTGTTGCCAGTGGGCTACTATTTTTGAATTCGGATTTCTTGATTAGCTCCACTTTTTTGAAATTGTAAAATTCGCCTTATTTAATGACAGATTAATTAAGGATAAAACAGGGGGAATTTTGCCAATTCAAAAAAGTGGTGCCAATCAATAAGTCTGAATTTTTTTAAAAAAAGTAGCCCACTGGCAACACTGGTCGGATTGACTTAAAATGGAATTTTCGGGCTTGGCTCAGGTAGCAGGACTCTAGTGCAGATGCAGTGTTGCCAGATGGCGATAGTTAAGCATTTTCGGAGTCGGGCATCTCATCTATCATTCCTTCTTTGGTAGGACTTCGGCAGATATCTTTATCCGGGATGCTGACATTTTCACGGTTGATATTAAGCTCGACTTGTAATCGAACCTGTAAAGATATATTTTAACCTGGAAAACCTTAACTGTAGTAAAAATGTAGATTTTTTTAGTTTCAAATTATACTAATTTTTTAGTGGCGGGAATTTTAAATTTCTCCACTTTTGTATATATTTATGTATCATAATATTCTCCAAATTAGAAGAGTGTTTCCTTTGGCGGAATTTTATTGGCGGGAATGTTGAACTTATCTTCTTTTGTATCGTTAGATAACTATGTCACAATTTAAAAAAAAACTGTCTTTGGATGAACCAAACGAATGATAATTTTGAAGGTGTTCTCAAATCCAAACTGACTACTTTAGGCAGTTTATCCAATTTTTTTTTTTTTTTTTTTGATAAAGGCTTTTTAAAATATCTTTCAGAAAATTCTGTCAAATTAGGCTTTTTGAACCAGATTTCTGCAAGCGACAGAACGAAAATAAAATAAAACTGATGCCTTTCATGCTTTTACGTTTAAAAATGGGCGTAAATGTGTCAAAAAATTTCCTGTTGTTGAGCGGGGAAAATAGTTTTTTCAAAACTGATTTAAAGTAACATAAAGATAAAAACAGTTTATTTCTTTAAGAAAAATAAGTTTCCTTTACTTTATTTCTTTAAGTAAAAGTGGCTTCCGGAAAATTCGAACAGCGCTCCGTGCATAACATAGTGATAATATTCTAAGCAAAACGTTTCGAAGACTGTTTTATGGTTTAGTGGCATGACGATCAACTTCAGATTAGACGATCTGAGTTCGATTCCTCAGAGATGAATGAATGTCAAGGTTGCTTCTTTTGAAGAGAAAAATTGAAAATTTATATTTTTCAATATTTGTACCACTATTAACATTTTTTTAATGTGAATTTTCCAAATACAGTAGTACCCGGAGTTACGTCCCCTCGACTTACGTCACCCCGCATTTACGTCCTATGCCCTGGAAAAAAAAATTCCTTAGTGAAGACGGACTTTAAACTCTTCTGAAGATTTTGGTTCTATGAATAGAAACTTTCTCACGATAGTCACGTGATAGTAACAATAAAATAAGAAAAGTCGCTATAAAAGGCTTAGAAAACGCATTCTGCAGTTACAAACAGCTTCTAACAGAAAAAAAAATAAGAAAAATTTGTTGGTTCAAACTTTATTGCGAGATTTTTTTTACATCCTCAAAGACTTGAACCGGGTGGTTAGAAGGACAATAAATTTTAAGTTAACAACTTATTGATTTATTCCAAATTCTTGTATTGCAAAGGCATTTTTTCCTAATGTTAAATGTATGAAATATAATCCTTAAATACTACAGAATATATGCATTAGATTTTGGACAACTTTTATTACTTATCCTTTTTGGTTATTTAAATGTACCTCGGCTCGTTTTCGACTTACGTCGGTTGCCTGGGAACGAATTGCTGACGTAAGTCGAGGTATTACTGTATTTGATAGGGTTCCTATAATATTATAGGAGCCTTAGTATTTGATATAGTGATCGTAGTTTTAACAGATTTAATGCTTTTAGTATCTTCATCTGGTGGTGTAAAGGTTAGCAAATAATAAAGAATATTTTAAATTTAATAATAATTAAATATTTTTTCATAATTTTAAATTTATATTTAATAATTTTAATTTTTTATCATCATTTCAAAAGAACTTTAAATTTTGAATAAATAATAAATGTTAATATTTTTTTTTTCATAATTTGAAATTTTATAATGATTTAGCAAATTTTTTTTTTTTTTTTTTTTTTTTTTTTTTTTTTTTTTTTATCATTTAAAGGCACTTTAAATTCTGAATGTAATAAATTTTCATATTTTTCTAGTAATTTTATGTTTAATAATTTAAATTTAATGTTTTTTGCATAATGTTTAACCCTTACCCGGGCAAAGCATCTCTGTGTGTGAAATGTTGAAAATATTGACTGCCACCAGAATCTACAAACAAATTGATTTGAAAATAAAAAGAGGGTTTTTATCACGTGCATTATAAAAGCAAAATATTTCATGAAAAATTCTGGTGCGAAACTATCAATTTTGAATAAAAATAAAGTGGGAAGCATATTCCCACTACCCGTGTAAGGGTTAACTAAATAATAATAATTTTTTTTTTTTAATAAATTTTGAATTTTATAATGATTTAATAATTTCAGTTTTTTAATTATAATTTAATAATTTTGTCATCCTTTTAAAATTATTTTAGAGATTAATAACTAATTTGAATCAAAATTAAAATACTAATATCCTAAAAACTGACTAGGTGGTACCTGTCAAAATTTGATGGTACCAAAAAAAGGTTTTATAACTCTTTATAGCTTAAAAAAAAAGAAAAAAGAAAGAAAGAAAGAAAACCCCTCCTTTTACATCCAGGCTGGGAGTGGGCTTTGGTGAAAATCGTGTGAGAATACATTTAAATAAAGGAATCTCAATAAATAGTAAATAAATCCGAAGTAAACAGCAAATTAAAAATTATTTAAGAGCGTTCTCACCCTCCCCCCCCCCCCCCAATTCAACACATTTTGAAGCATACATTCATGACATTTGCAATACTTAAACCCTTGGGGACGAGCGACCGCTATGCGTGCGCTCAATTTGCACAGAATCCTTCATTATTCTCGCCAGTTATTTGTTATTGTAAAGATTAACTTATTTAACCTTCCGTCTACCAGACGGGTCCATTGGACCCGACATGTACATTCAAAATATTTATTCAAACCAGAAATTTCTTCAAAACAAACTAAATGTATAAATCAGACAATAATAAGTTAAATAAACAAATTAAATAGTTTTAAGTAAAAATTCTGGTGTAGAATGTTTTTATAAAACTTGAGTAAAATTTCCGGTAGTTCTAGGGTTAATAAGAGCATTTTTGCGATTCAACTACAGAATTTTTTTTTTGTTTTGAAATGCGCAGTGCGCTGATCCCGCAGGATCAGAGGATCAAATTGAAAAAGTGTGACTATCGCTTTGGTGTGATCGCTAGACGCTTGTGCCAAAATCTATCTGCCTTCTATCTATCATACATTCTTTGGCAGAAATCGTTGGGCTGGGATGGATGATGTCATTTTCCCGATTGTTATTAAGCTCGACTTGTAGTCGAACATGTAAAGGTATATTATAAACTGAAAAAGCTGGAAGCATACAGTAAAATTTTACTGGCGGGAATGTTACATTTCTCCACTTTTGTACATTTATGTACCATAATATTCTCCAATTTAGGAGAGTGGTTTTTTTTTTGCCCGTTGAAATTTTATTGGGAATGTTGAACTTATCCTTTTATGTATTGTTAAACAACTACAGTGCTCAGCAAAAATTTAGACAATGATTGATTATGCTTCTGTGCTGAGAAGTATGTAACGAATTGCTGTAATTCAACTGTCATATACTACTGGGGACTTATCTTTCATACACAAACAATAAATTTTAATTTGTACACTTTACATAATATATAATGAGAAAAAAACAAATTTAACATTGTTGCAAAACTATAGACAATCTGTTAACAGAAAAATATCCATAAATTAAAATCGAACTACACCTACATTGTCTGCTATTAACCCCTTGGGGACGAGCGACACGTATACGTGCCGCATGAAGCGCTCAGAATCCTTGTTTTTCCTCACCGGTAAAATTTTACTGTAAAATTTGCCTTATTTAATCAGCGCATTTTCTCGATTCAAGAAATCACAAATTTCTGTTTTTAAAAAACGGTGACAAAAGATTAAAAATTTCGTAAAAGGCTCCCGTCCCGAAGGGGTTAATGCAAAAATGTGACTTTCCATCGAAGAAACTAAATCCTGCATCATTTGGAGGTCTATTTCGTATCAAACACGTTCAACATCTGATCGAAGTTCATTTACAGAGGAGTATTGTTAAAAAATTGCATAAACCGTATGAGATATGATGCCCAAAAGTTTTCGATTGGGTTCAGATCAGGACTACACGCGGGCCAGTCAAATATAGTAATATTTTGTGAGTTAAACCAATTTTTTTATTTGTATGCAACATGAATAGACGCATTATCTTGCTCAAATACATGCTTTTATGGACGTAAAAGTTCAGCAAATGGCTGTAAATTGTTTTCCAGTAGTCTTACGCAGCTTGGCGCCCATTGAGAAACTCCAGAGATACTTGAGAATTAAAACAAAGTGATTCCCAAATCATCACCCCTTTCGAGGACAAAGGACACCTAATTTTAATTCCAAAAGTGACAAGAATATTTAATTAAAATTTTCCTTTTATAATATACGTTAAAATAAGCAATTTCATATTTTCTAATAACTTCGTTTATAAATTCTGGTATCAGTCCATTATTTCATCAGTTTATAAAAAGAATTACTTCGCGACAGGAAAGGGGTCAATTTGTTGTGAAGTTTCAAGGCTGGTTGTTTTATCATTTTCATGTAAACTAATGTACATCTTTCTTTAATGCATCTACGAAATTATCCGTTGACATAGAAAGCTCTGACTCACTTTTAATGCGATCAGCAGTCATCATTTGTCTAGATGCCAGTTTATGGATCCTTCTATAATCTCGTTTTCTGGTCACACAAGTACTTCCAGATCTATGTTTTGCTTTGAAAGAGTCACCCTTAGACAGTACTTAATAGACAGACTTCTTTGGCCGATTCAAAGTAGCTGAAATTTCTGCAACAGTCTTCCCTTTCGATTTCAGCTTCCATGCTTTAATTAACTCATCTGACTGAAAATTTCTTGCTCTCGTCATCTTCACTAACCGATGCTATAGCGAGGTGCACTTAAATACTTCATGCATGTGACGTCATAAGTTTGAAATATGCGTTTTTCCGTGAACAATTGCCAAAAAATCACAAAAGTGTCTAAACTTTTGCAAAATGCAAATTTCACTTTTTTCAGTTAAATTAAATTATATCCTACATTAAAATCGTTATTTCTGTCCTAAAACGTTTAAAATATATTTAAAAATAAGTACAGTCATTTGTATAACCCAAGTGTTCGTATTTTTTATTTAAAGGTTAAAAATCACCAGTGTCTAAACTTTTGCTGAGGACTGTATGCCACAATTAAAAAAACTATTTTTGGATGAACCAAACAAATGAGAAATTTGAAGCTGTTCTCAAATTTAAACTGGCTACATTAGGCAGTTTTTCCATTCTTTTTGATAAAGACTATTTAAAGACTTTTTTGATATAGGCTTTTTAAAAGACCTTTCAGAAAATTCTGTCATATTAGGCTGTTTGAATCAGATTTCTGCAAGCGACAGAACGGAAATAAAGTAAAACTGATGCCATTCATGCGTTTATGTTTAAAAATGGGCGTAAACGTGGCAAAAAATTTCCTGTTGTTGAGCGAGGGAAAATAGTTTTTTCAGAACCGCTTTAAAGTAACATGAAACAGAAACAGTTTATTTCTTTGAGAAAAATAAGTTTTTTTTTTTTTTTTTTTTAATTTCTTTAAATAAAATGGGCTTTCGGAAAATTCTAACAAAATACTTCCCCTTGTTGAAAAATAGTATTGTGAAAACTCAGTAGCATTTGGATGTGGCTAAAATTAGGACTAAATTCAAACTGAGGCAAAAAACTAAATATTAATGCTAACTATCTCAACTTGGGGCCAGGTTCACGAAATTTGGCTCCAGTTATATTCAAGACAAGAAGTTATAAAAGTGTAGAGGAGTCATTGTATAAGGGGCGGCATATACAATAACTGCTATAATATTCATGTACTTTTTGCAGCATAAGCTCAGTATAGAATGGGTTCTTTAAGAACACCTTTTCGACGCATGCGCGTGTTGTTGCCTACTTTACAACTTGACGATCAGCGGAGAAGCTTCCCAAACCAATACCCCTACTTGATATTCTATAAAAGCCATCGAGCTAAATTTCCTTACTCTTCTTTCGTCACCAACGGAAGACCTTAGTCCAACTGAACTGATTTTCAACTTTTCATTTCCTCCCCATTATAGCATCCCTTCCTAGGAACAGAGCGTGAATATCTACAAGTTATACTATTTTACTGATACTATTAAAACATTAATTTTTAATAACATAAGTGTTTAATCTTGATAAATCTCTGTATACATTTACTTAATTATATTACTTTCTTGTAATATTTTTGTCTGCTTTTGATAATTGCCGAAACGTCAGTAAAGGCTCACTGTGGAAACACGAAAAGTTTTTGGTTTCCGTCGAATTGTCTGTCTGTTACGCGATAACTGACGCAGAAAGCATCCGAATAGCTTATGATTAAGTTGGTATGTTGATGAGGTAATCCCACCCGGATTCAGCTGTATAGTTTTTGGTTATATTTGATTCAATCGTTCGGATCATATATAGTCCAGGCAATAGGGAATTTTACCTAGCAAAATTAATGGTAGCACTGGAAATCGGCTTTCTAGATGTTTTTTGGGTCGCTGAATCCGAATTTCCCCCGGCAACCTCCCCAAATTTTGGTAAAAAGCTCCCCCAAAAAGGTTTTTATTAAAAAAGTCATTTTTTTATTGTTTTAGAGAAAAAGTATTGAGAAATTCAGAAAGTAGAGAAAATTTCCAACAAATTACATACATGACATTATGACTTAGGATGAAGAGGAAGGGGGATCTGCCTCAGAACATGCGCGCGGTGCTGCGTAAACTAAGTTGCGCAATTCCACTTAACCACTCACACGTTTACATTCGCCCTCCCATCTCCCCTCCGAACTTTCTCTATAAGGTTTACTTTAAGATATTTGGGTAGCTGAATCCGAATTTTCAACTTCCCGCAAAATTCCCCCCCCCCCCGAAACCCCACCCCAAATAGTTGTTTTTAACTTAAATTTCTTATTATTTTAGGGGAAAAGCATTATGAAATTCAGAAACTAGACAAAATTTGCAACAAAAAGGATATATGACATTATGAATTAGGATGAACGGGGAGGGTGAGGACTGCCTCAGAACATGCACTGCGGCGCTACGTGCACTAAATTATGAAGTCCAGGCAATAGGGGATTTTATCTGGCAAAATTAATACTAGTTCTGGATTTCGACTCACTTTATGTTTTTTGGGTCGCTAAATCCGCATTTGTAACTTCCCACCAAAATTTCACCCGGAAACCCCCCCAAAAATTGATTATTTGAAAAAATTTGGTTTTTGAGAAAAGCGCGCGGGGAATGGTCCGAGGCTGCCCCCTCTCTCCCCGTTTATCCTACGTCATAAGGTCATATTTCCTATTTGTTGCAAATTTTGTCTAGTTTCGGAATTTCGTAATGCTTTCCCCTATAACAATAAGAAATTTAAGTTAAAAACAACTATTTGGGGGGGGGGGGGGAAATTTTGGGGGTAAGTTAAAAATTCGGATTCAGCGACCCAAAAAACTTAAAGTAAACCTTATAGAGAAAGTTCGGAGGGAAGATGGGAGGGCTAATGTAAACGTGTGAGTGGTTAAGTGGAATTGCGCAACTTAGTCCACGCAGTACTGCGGCGCAATTTCCGAGGCAGATCCCCTCTTCCCCTTCATCCTAATTCATAATGTCATATATCTAATTTGTTGCAAATTTTGCCTACTTTCTGAATTTCTAGCTACTTTTCCCCTAAAACAATAAAAACTGGAATTTTTTAATAAAAACCTTTTTTGGGGGCTTTTTACGAAAATTTGGAGGGTTGCCGGGGAAAATTTTTGTGGGAAGTTACAAATTCGGATTCAGCGACCCAAAAAACATCTAGAAAGCCGATTTCCAGTACTACCATTAATTTTGCTAGGTAGAGTCCTTATACGGTCTCTATTGCCTGGACTAATAGAATATTTCGTTTTGCGCCGCAATGCTTTTATGACAATCCACACGATTTTCAAATTTTCATTTGCTGAGAGAAAAGGGCGCATTTGATTAATGGATTTAAATGGAATATTATGGATGCTGGAATTTTCTAATAAAGGTCTTAAGTTATTCCTATTAGTTTGAAATTTTGTCGATACATTTGTCAGATTTTTTTTATTACTTTTGGTGGAATTTTATACATATGTTCTAATAATATTAAATATTTTGTTTTATAAATTTACTTATTTGACATGATGCATATTTCTTTCCGTCTTAGCGGGACGATTCGTATGTTACTTTTTCCGTTGGGACGATGAATTTTTTTACGTTTAAGACAGTATTGAACTTATAATACTAAATGTATAAAAGGTATTGGTGATTAAAAAGTATGTGTTTCCTGTTTTTTATTAAGTATTGTAAATATTGTAATGTTATGTTGTTGATGTATTGTAATCCATGATAAATGTTATTTCAATTTCTTTCCAACCAACTAACCCTACTTCCGCAGGTAGCCGACTTCTCGACTCATCAAGCAAGTTAGCTGATTCAGACTCGAATTTTCAAAATGATTCGAGATGCCCATCTTTAGGGATTTCATCCTTTTTAACTACAGATTTTATTTTAGAACTAGCAATAACTTTTCAAAACTTGTGGTTTGGTAGGTGGTTTGGGTAGTGTTGCCAGATAATCAAAAGTCAATTTCCCCAAAATTTCTGAAATTTTCCCCAAATCAGTTTTTTTCCGCAAATGTCCCCAACTCAGTTTTTACTCAAAAAAGGAATTTTGAAATTTTCAATTTATCACGATAAAAAATATTTAAGTAATTTTAGCTCAAAAATTTTCCCCAAATCAAGCCTTTTTTTTTTTTTTTTGAAAAAATTCTCCATTTACAAAAAACAAACTTTTAAACTGGGCAGAATGATATTCTGTAGCTACATTAAGAGAATGAGAGATATATTTTGCAGTGACAAGTTATTTTACGTTTGTTTTTAAATGTTTCTTTAAAAATGTTGGACTTCTGTTACATTAGCTCCATAGCTTTAGAGAATCTCTTATCAGTTGCGATTTGAATGAATCCGAGATGGTACGCTGTTTTAATTTTTTTGTCATCCCTATACTGAAGTACAAAATCATAATGCAAAGTATTTCCGCTGTATCAATCGATGTGCTTTTATATATCATAAGAGAAAAATATCTGTTTTCCACATATTTAAATTACATTTTTTTTTTTTTTTTAAGTACGGCGAAGGAATTTTTCGTTAAAGTCCTGCAGATTTAGTCACAAGCAGGTTTAAGCTGGTGAAGACTTTAGAGTCTGATGCATCTGTAATATGTGTAAACTGTAATGTATAGTAAACAATGAACACGACCACATCCAACAGAATAATCTATATCTATACTCCTATTATAAAGAGGAAAAAACTGTTTATTTGTCGGAGGTAAGCTCTGGAACTACCGAACCGATTCCAAAAGTAATGGTATCAAAATGATGGTGTTAGTCCAACTTAGAACATAGGCTATATCTTATGTCGGAACCACTACCCCAAAGGGGGTGTAGGAGCAAAAAACGTTCTAAAAATGCGATTTTAGCGTTACTGAAGGGCCTAGAAATATGAAATTTTGAATATTAGTTAATTATAAGATATAAATGATGTCTAAGAACAGTTCTTAAACAATTCGAAATTTAAAAGGGGTGAAAATGCACAAAAAGCGTTCTAAAAAACGTTCTAAATGGTAGTTTCTACACAATCTCAGGAAATACCAAACCGATTTAAAAAATATTGGTGTCAAAATGATGGTGACAACGCTTGCTCCAACATATGCTATGTTTTATGTCGGTGCCACTACCCGGAAGGGGGTGCAGGAGCAAAAAACGTTCTAAAATGCGATTTTTGCGTTACCGAAGGGCCTAGAAATATGAAATTTGAAATATTAGCTACTTATTAGATATAAAGGATTTCTAAAAACAGTTCTTAAACAATTCGAAATTTAAAAGGGGTGAAAATGCGCGAAAAGCGTTCTAAAAAACGTTCTAATGGTTTTTTATACACAATATCAGGAAATACCAAACCGATCTAAAAAATAATGGCGTCAAAATGATGGTGACAACCCTTGCTCCAACATAGGCGATGTGTTATGTCGGTGGCACTACCCCAAAGGGGGTGCAGGAGAAAAACGTTCTAAATTGCGGCTTTTGCGTTACGGAAGGGCCTAGAATCGTGAAATTTGGAATGGTAGTTAGTTATAAGATATCAATGATCTCTAAGGACATTTCCTAAAAAAATCGAAATTTAAAAAGGGGTCAAAATGCGCAAAAAGTGTTGTAAAAAACTTTCTAAATTGCGATTTCTATGCAATCTCAGACAGTACTGAACCGATTTCAAATATAATGGTGTAAAAATGATGGTGACAGATCTTGCTCCAAGATAGGCTATATTTTATATGTGTTTGCACTACCCCAGAGGAGATGCAGGAGCAAAATGCGCGAAAAGCGCTCAAAAAACGTTCTAAATGGCGATTTGTTGGCAATATCTCAGGAAGAATGAATCTGATTTCAAACGTAATGGTAGGAAATTGATGGTGACAGCCCCTGCTCTAACATAGACGCTATTTTATGTCGGTATCACTATCACCAAGACGTTGCAGGAGCAAAAAAGCGTTCTGAATTTCGATTTTTATGATCGGTAGGGGCTAGCAACTTAAAATTAGGCAAGGTACATATTTATTAGATATAAATGATCTTTAAGCACAGTTAAAAAAAATTGGAAATTTAAAAAGGTGTGAAAATGCGCGAAAAGCGTCCTAGAAACATTCTAATTTGCGATTTCTACTCAATCTAAGGAGATACCAAAGCTATTTCAAAAGTAATGGTTGCAAATCAATGGCGACAGTCCCTGTTATAACGTAGGTTATATTTTATATTGCTGTCACTACTATTTGAGGGTTGCAAAAGCAAAACATGTTCTAATTTGCGTTTTTTGCACAACTGAGGGGTCTAACACTTTGAAGTATGGCATAGTATTTACTTACAAGATGCAACTTCTTTCTAAGAACAGTCAAAAGAAAATTCCAAATTTCAAAAAATGAAGTGAGTGAAAAGCGTTATAAATTACAATTTTTAAGCAAACTTATAAATTACCAAACCGATTAAAAAAATAATCATGACAAATTTTGGTGATCGAACCTGCTCAAACATAAGCTATATTTTATGTCTGTTCCACTACCTCCAGAGGGTTGCAGGAGCTAAAAACTTTCTAATTGCGAATTCTGTGATACTGAAAAGGCTAGAAACTTTAAATATGACATGGTAGTTACTTATAAAATATAAATGCCCTCGAAGGAACGTCGAAAATAAATTCGAATTAAAAAGGGGGAAGCGAAGGGGAGGTGCGAAAAGCATTCTAAAAAAGTTCTAAATTACGATTCTATGCAATTTCAGGGAATATAAACCGATTATAAAAGTAATAGTTGCGAATCAATGGTAACAGTCTCTGATCCTACACAGGCTATATTTTATGCCGGTGATTCTACCACCTGGAGACCACAGGAACAACAAACGTTCTAAAAAAGGGCTTTAAAAGCTTTTTAAATTACGTTTCTGTGGAATATTAGGAAATAACAAACCGATTTCAAAATTAATGTTGGCAAATTAATGGGGACAGTTCCTGTTTCAACATAGCCCTTTATGTTGAGAGAGGTGGTAGGACTTGGAATTTGACATGCTGGTTAATTTTAAGATGTAAGAAGATGGTTTCTAAAAAATTCAAAACTTCAAATGAATACTGAAATGAGCGTATTAATTGAGCATAAAAGTTTCAAAATATTTTCTAAATTATCATCTATTTATTTTTATTTCATTTTATTAATTTAAGTCTCATTTCTGCCTAATGCAGTGTAATAAGGATGTTTAATGAAACTGTGTTTTAAATAGTAATTTTTGAATTATTCCTAAAAGTAATAAGTACCTTTTAATAAAATAAAATATTACCATTTAATAAAATAAAAATTTAGTTAGTAACTTTTAATAAAAATTAAACATTTAAATATCACTTGGCATATTTCAAATATTACGCGAGCAAAGCCGCGGGGTTTGCTAGTGATTGATATTTCCGATTTCTGGACTGTATTTTCGTTTTTGAAATCAAAATTTAGTTCGAGACAGATCCAGTTTTTCTACATAATTAAAAGAAATCTTTACGGAAAATAGTAAAAAAAAAATCCCCAAGTTTTTCCCCAAAATTTCCCCACGAACTACTTGTCCCCAAAAAATTCCTATAAAGATTCAAAATCCCCCAAAATGGGGACAAAATCCCCAATCTGACAACACAGTGTTTGACTAGAGTCTAAACCGCGCCCTTCACAACGGCTCATATCACAAATGCACCCGCGAAATTCCTTATGCTACTGAGAAAGTCCCTATTTAAAGGGAAAATATGGTTTTCTTTTTTATCTGCGGAAACAAGTTAAATTGAGATGCTTTTTTTTTTTTTTTTTTTGCTTGTGTGTGTGTATTGTTATTGGCGTGGGAAGCAAATGATTTAAATAGATTTGATAGTAATGAGATTAAATTTTTATTTATTGATTCTGAATAAAATAAATAGATGAATGTAGAGGAATATTTCTGGACATAAATGTTGTCCTTTAGATGTTATCAATACGATTTTTGTTAATTTTGTTATTTTTTTACTTGTCAAATCTCTGGTTGTTTCAGTATTTAAAGGAAAGAATAAATAATATACGAATATTAGTTTTTAAAATTACTTTCTTAGGTAAAGGTAAGCAGTCAGATCTTAAATATCTGGCATTAGAGATCAGAGAATAAGCGACTAACGAGTTGAGTAAAAGTTTTAGTAACTTATCGACCGAAATATTCGTTACGTTTTCGTCCCAAAATCTGAGTTTCGCCAAATATTCGTTTTCGGGGAAAATGCTGCTGAAAATTCGGCCGAAATTATCTGCATTTCAAAAATTTCTTTTGTTTCTTCGGAAATTTTCTACATTACTCATTGATTTGAGCTGTATCGGCCTAAATGAGACTCTCTTCATTTGTTGCTAAGAACCTCACTGTTTATAATTATCAGTCATCAGGGACTCCAGATGTGAGTGCAAAGTATAACGCAAGAAATGCATATATGACTAAACTTTGAACATGCTTTCCACGTGCTCATTAAAAGCTACAAACTTAACAGAAATTATTTATTTATTCTTTTTATTGAACAGCAAATATTACAGATTATTTTCTTTAAATAAAGAATTTAAAAGAAAAAACTATCGGGTTTTCTTTTGTGTCATGTTATCGATTTGCATATATTTCATTTAATTTGGCTACTATGACGCAAACAAAACATTTACATAAATTTTACTTATGATTTTTGGATAGCTTGACACAAAAGATAACTCGATTGAAATAAAACATTTCAATGTATGATATGGACTCAGTGAATATTGATATATTTAACAGTGTACTGGAAAATTTAAAAATATCGTTTGGATGTGAAAATATATTTAAAAAGACAAACCAAAAATAATTTTTATCGAATTTTAAAACAAATCTTTTAAAGTCCTATAAATTCGCCGCTCAAATTTTCATATCATCTCATTTAAAACCCATATTTTGAATTTATCAGAGACCCGAATGGAAAAGCATTAGTGAATAAATTGTATATACTATATCAATTGATGTTGAAAATACTGTTTGCACTTTTGAATATAAATAGAAAAAAGAAAATGATGATATAGTTTTCTTTTAATTAATAGCATAGCGTTACCCAAATTTTTATATAATTATTTTTAATACCTATATTTAAAATTTTTAGAGCCATAAAGTAAAGTGCTGTGTCACAAACGTTTAACCCGTTGAGGGTTTTTGTACTGATTTTAATTACAAATAAAAATTTTAAATGAAAAATCCATGTTTCCCATTTTTGGGTTCTTCTATCTTTACAAGAGGAAAATAGTTGGATTCGGGAAAATTTTCGACTTCCAGTTTTCGATGGATTTATGGGTTATAGAAAATCCTGAACACGATTTAATGGTTTTTAGAAAATGTCTGTCTGTCACTCTGTCTGTGAGTCTGTCTGTATGTGGCAAAAATTTTGTGGGCGCTCTATCTCAATAACTAATAAACGAAATTTCAGAAACTTATCGATTCAGTTAGACATTGATATAAACTGGTGCTAATTAGTGTTTGGTGTATATCGCCCAACAGGTGGCGTTGCTATGCTGATTTTTTCACGATTTCAGCAATAACTCTGTCAAGAATTGGTGTACGGAATTTAATAAAACTTTAGATTCAGTTAGACGTTGATATAAACTAGCTTGATTAGTTTTTGATGTATATCGCCCAACAGGCGGCGCTTCTGTGCTGCTTTCTGTACGATTTCTGAATAATTAATAGCTATATCTCAAGAACTAATGCACGGATTTTCATCACATTTCATATTCAGTTAGACGTTGATGTAAGCTGTTACTGATTAGCTTTTGGTGTAAATCGCACAACAGGTGGCGCTGCTATGCTGAATTTTTCACAATTTTTGCAAAAGCTATATCTCAAAAACTAATGCATGGAATTTTATCAAACTTAGTATTCTGTTACATTTTCACGTAAATAGATCCTTTCTAGACTTGGGTGTATATTGAACAACAGGTGTTGATTTTGATACTTTGTGTTAGAATTTTGGTTGCGGACATCTAAGAGGTCAGATTCCGAAAATTCAATGATTTGTTTGAAACAATGCGATACTTATATATTCTTATTAAATACATCCAATTCAATGAACCTATATACCTTTACATTCCTCATGATGGACGTAGATTGCCATTTAATTTTAGCACTGTGATAGCGAATTTTGAATTATTAACATGTATGAGATAGAATAAAGTTTTGGAATTGGCACATCAGTCTAGTTATATTCTTACAAAAATAAAGTGGTCATCTAACTAGGAAATGAAGCAGTTTTTAAAAAAGAATATTTATCCATACTTTTATTTTTAGGATATTGTATCTCGCATCAATACTTAAAAGGCAGATTTTTTTAAATGTATTCTAGTATTTACTTTCATAAAATAATAGCGAGTTTTTTTCTTTTTCTATAAGATAGAAATTTTATAAAATGTTACCTCTTTCATTATGTTTAAGTTGTCTGTAATATTGTTTTAATTTCTCTTTATTGAACATCAATAAATATAAAATCCCGTCTCCAGTAAAAATCAATCCAAAAGAAAAAATAAACTGATTTTATTCAGATTTAAAAAAATAATAATAATACAAATAAATGATGATATCAAGCAATTTAAATACGGTTTTAAATAAAGCTCATTTAACTTGTACATGAATGATATTTGTTAGCTGTTTTATTATTATTTTTTTTTAATTTCTAAAAACTATGAAGACAGGATACAGTGTTGCCAGATTGGGGACATTTTTGTCCCCAGATTGTTGATTGCCACCGCTTTTTTGAAATAGAAATATTCGCCCTATTTAAAAATAGCTTAAAAATTCTGAAAAAAAAAGCGAATTATACTATTTTTAAAAAGTGGTTACAGTCAAATAATCTAAATTAACCTTTAACTGATGTCACAGAAATTGTCACATAACTAGTGTGAAGCGGTCTGTGATACCGCTCCATCGAAAGATGAATAAAAGGCACGACTAACTCATAGGATGGTGTGTTTGTCTAAACGTTTTGTACTGGACTGTTATAATTAAAATTCACCTATTCAAAAGTCTCTGGTGATAGTACTAAAGTTCCAAACGGAACAAAATATCGGTAGTTCTTGTAGTTAAACTGGAAATTGCAAGTTAAACTATAAAAATTGAAAAAAGCCGCTGTCTGAGAGACCGGTAACATCAGTTAAATGTTAAAAAAGTCCCCAATCTGGCAACACTGACAGGATATGCGACGCTCCGCTTTTAAGCTGAAAGTAAACAAAGCATCCTATGAGCCAGAGCAAAGCGATATAGGTAAGCGTCTTATCTTAAATGGGAGAGGTAACCGCAAGATTAAAGGCGAGGTCACATCAATCAAGGTCGCACGCCACGTAGCGGACGGAGTGAACTACAGAAAGATGCCTAACTGTTTTCTTCTTTATGGATAATCTATTAATTGCACATCTATGAAACAACTGCGCAAGCGCCAACATCGTGTTTTCATCTGTTTGTAGCATTTATATTCTGACAGTAATAGAATGTTCTATTAATTTTTATTCGTGTTTTTTGACTTATTTATTATAGTTAATTATTTAAATAAAAGCAGTTCTTTTTTAGAACTAATATTATTTGTTAAAATGGCAAAATGTTGGCAATCGAATAACTCTAGTTTTCGAAATTGTAAGAAAATTCTTTTTCTTATAGAATTCATATGTCCTTTTCTTAAGAGCAAAACAAGTTAGTAACGTATTTTAACTTTAATTTATTAAAATATATATATATTATTTGATATATATTATAAAATGTTGTGGATTTAAATACGCTCGATTTTAATTATTTTCTTTTAATGAAATGAAAAATGACGCATAAAAATTAGTAAGTAGTTAATGTGTAAAGATTGAATTTTGTAGTCTTATTTTTTGCTCAATTCTTGATGTGCTAAAGTTATAAAAATGATACACACGGTTCTATTCCAGATGAAAATAGAATGTTTATCAAGGTTTAGAATATGTATAGAATTTAATAATAGATAAAATATTCACTTTTCTTCGTTTATCAAGCGCAGACGATACATCGAAAACGTATTCCAATATTCTTTTGATAGTATTGTATTCATGTTATTTAAATTACAAATAGTTCATTTATTTAATTTAAAATTCATTTTATTTTATATTCAGAATCACTTTAATTTAAAATGCATGCATTAAATGTTGTACTATTAAACAAGCAAGTATTTGTTTAAACATTTTGCGAGTCCAGACAATAACTGCAAAAATTTTCCTAAAATCGCCAGATTAGATTTTTTTTTTTTTTTTTAAGCAGACAAAGCCATTTAGACAATCCCAGTTAAAAATTCTATTACGAATTTCAGATTGTTACTTACTCACAGAAGATGAATCTTGTTTGCCAGATATATTGCAAAATATTTTTCTTACAGCTTGTTTTGATAAAAATATGTGTATTATAAAAAAAATCGCAATGTCATTTTAGTTTAAGGGCTAAAGGCAGTAATGCTTTCGTAGCATTAGTGCTTTTCTCCCGAAATTAAAATGATATTGCGATTTTTTTTTAAATGTGCATAATTTTATCAAAACAAACTGTAATAAAAATATTTTGCAATAAAATTGGGAAACAAGATTCATCTTCCATAAGTGAGTAAAGAATCAGAAAATATGCGCAAGAGATGCGCAGATAGTACATATTCTGCCATATATGACGTCATACTGAAAACCCGCGTATTTGCATTATTCACTCCATCCACCAGATGGCGCAGCTGTGTCAATATACTCCAGATTCCAGTATTGACATTGTACGCTTGCTTATATCGCTTTGAGCCAGAGCGCCGTGCTAGGGAATTTCATGGGTGCATTTGTGATATGAGCCGTTGTGAGGGGCGCGATTTAAGCGCTAGTCTGTGTTTGGGTCTGTTTCGGGTACCAACAACATAGGTTATGCAAATATATGCATATTTCAATAGTTTTTTCTGGTGTAAAAAATTCAATATTTTGAAAACGTTTCGCGTAGAATTTGGATAATCAGCAAAATTAATCTCATCGAATCAGGTATAAAACTGATTTATTGATCAATAATTTATTTTCTCATGAAAAATGTCTAAAGAATTTTTCCAATTTCATTCATGCTTTCTACTTTATTATTTTTTTAAATGCGAGGATAAGCATATGCTTTTTCATTCTTAATCATGAAATATTTGCTTTCTCCACCTTTTCCTTTTCAGTAGAATTGCAGAAATAACCGAACAGTTTTCTTTTTATTAATGTCATACGATGAACAATAGTTTTTAGCTGTCTGGTGTCTAGTTATAGTTTTGGTTTGATTGACTTCAGATTTGGCTTGATTCGTGATAAATTTGGATTGACCAATAATATAACTACTTTACTCTGTAAAGAACTTGATAATTAAGTAGCATTACGTGCATAATGTTTGGCTTATAAATTGAAGTTAGAAAAACATTCTGTATAAATTTCCTTCAAATTAGTTTTGTACGTGAAATGTCATACACCAATCAGACACGGAGGTAACGGGAGAGAGTAGTATGAACGTGTTGTCAACTTAACACTTCTTTTTTATTCCATATGAAATGACTTAACTTGGCTACACTCAATACGAATAAGGGCATTTAAACACACTGAGGACGTGCGTAAATAAACGGCTTTATGAGTGGCTCCGCCCGTGGGCGGTGCTTTTTTCATTTTATACCTTGTGTTATTTCTAAAAAATAATACGCAATGTCGTATTTATAAGATTATACTATGAATACCCGATGTCTTAATTTTGTAGAAAAAAACCTTTAGCTTGCGTCCAATAAAATTTTTCTAACCTTCTATAATCTCCATTATGAGTACTGTTATACAATAGAAAACCTTGCAACGATATTATTACAATTGTACCAGACTTATTTACAAAACGAGTTAATTACCCACCAAGTTACGTTCCATTAAATAATGTCAAATGGCTGTTGACACAACTATAAGAGTTTTCACCAACAAAACTGCACAGTAAATAGAACTAAGAATGATAAATAAAGTGTATAAATTTATGTACTGTGCATACAAATACAGTATAACCTCTTTTATCCGAAACTCTCGGTTAACCGAAATCCATTTTTAAACCTTTTTTTTTTTTTTTTACTCTTAGATTCCTTGTGTGCAAAATTTATTTTGAAAGCTTTTTTTTGTTGTTGTTAAACTATCACATACCTTGTGTGAAAGCGGTACTTTCCGAATTCAGAGTACATATAAATATTTTCGATCCCCTTTCTTAGCGTTCCTTTGAATTTAACTTGAGCTCCTGTAAGCTGCGGAGTGGAACGAAGAAAACGAACAAATTAGCAATTCGGAAGCTTTTGAATGTTTTGCAAAAGGTTTGGCATGGCTGGAGCAGCAGAAAGACTGTGATAGTGGTGAACTAATAATATTTCAAAATTCCGTGATGATAGAGTTTCAAAGCAAAGGCAATCGAAACTGCGATAAACAAAACGTTTTTTCAAACCATTCTGATCTATAAAAAAGGTACTAAAGTTAAAATTAAAATTCAGGTAATTTCTTCTTATTTCTATTTTGCTATTGCTTTATTTTTTATTAAGCACTTATTACCATAATAAGATATATTGCATATATTCCTCCTTAATCTTAAAATTGAGGCATTCTCGATTATCTGAAAATTTCGATTTTCCGAAAGAGGGTCGGTCCCAATTACTTCGGATAATCGAGGTTCTAGTGTACTTGGAATTAGTGGATTTAGACAGGTGTCCCGCGTAAATCGGGGCACCAAATGCTCTGGACACCAGTATTTTAAAGTAGTTTTCCTCGCCTTACCTAATGGCAGAATTATCTGTGATTAAAGATGGCGAAATAAACTGAAAGAAATTAGTGGTGTCCAAAGTATTTGGAGCCCCTATTTAAGCGGAATACCTAGCAACACTACTTGGAATAGAAGCAGCACCATTATTACATATATATATTTATATTATACTAGCAAACCCCGCGGCTTTGCTTGCGTAATAGTTGAAATATGCCAAGTGATATTTGCATGACTATTTTTTATTATAAGAACACTTTTTGGAATAATTCAAAAATTATAAATTAAGACACAGTTTGACTAAACTTCATTATAAAAGTGCAATAGACAGAAATGAGATTTTAATTAATAAAAATAACTAAAACTAATTCCAAATAAATTATAATTTAGAAAGTATTTTGATACTTTTATACTCATTTCATACGCTCATTTCAGTATTAATTTGAAGTTTTGAATTTTTTAGAAACCATCTTAACACATTTACATCTTAAAATTAACCCTCATGTCAAATTCCAAGCTTCTTGTCTAACAGTCTACCCACCTCTCTGGTGTTAGTGGCACCAACATAAAAGGGCCGAAACAGAGTTGAAATAGAATGTCTCGAAAAATGTTGAAACAGAGACTGTCGCCATTAATTTGCCAACATTAACCTAGAAATCGGTTGGTATTTCCTAATATTCTATTGAAAACGGAATTTAGATGTTTTTAAAGGCTTTCTTGTTGTTCCTGCTAACCAGGTGGTGTAGTAGAAATCCGCACTTTAAAATATTTGGAGATCGTAAATTATTACCAGGTTCAGTTTCTTTGCATTCGCTGGAGTCTATAAATAGCTGTAGGCTGTGACCAGTGTAGAAATAATGCTTTTAAATTGTTTTTTACGAAATCTGTTTATTTGGAGTAACTATATAAAATTAAATCATTTTCATACAGAAATGGATAGGGATGGTGCCTGATAGAATTTCTAAAGACGATTTTTTTACATGACTGAGTTCATGAAGTGCAAGGGAGCAAATTGCCAATAATTCTGTAATATACACATTGGCATCAAACAATTGGCGAAAAGAGCACATGAAAAATGAATGATATCATATGAGAAAAATTATCTGTTACGCTTTGGACAATTAGGAGAACTTTGAATTGTGTGGCAGGGCTACCAGCATGGTAGTCCTAAAAAATAAGCCAAAAAGAATTCGAACGCCAATTCGTACGTTAAGAGCAAAGTTTTGAGAACATAGCGTTAAAGACAATACAGACCGCATTTACTGGAAATGTTTATGATTTAACAAGGAAGCCATACTCAAAAATTAAGCGGAGATCAAAGAGTTATTTCTACTGGCGAAAGCAAAGTCGATCTTTATTCTTTTTTTTTTTATCTAGTCAGCGTGAATAATCATCTAAGTGAATTTTATCAATGCGAGAGCCGATTTAGTGATAAAGGCATCTGTTAAATATCTTTTCTTTCTTTTCTTTTGGAGGAAAGTTACAATGGGAACTGAAATAAAGGTTAGGATAAAATGAATAAGTAATTAAAGATTAGTTTTAACTGAGATTTAGAGAAAGGAATAATTTAAGAAAAATATATGTGATTCCACATCACATATATCTCCCCTTCAACCAACGAAAAGAATGTACATAAAGGGCGTGAAATCAATTTTCATAAAGTCGGTGAACAGAGTAACCCGGAGGCGAACTCTAGGAGTCACAAATAGGCTACCGCAGCTTCTTAAGCCTACATTGGAAGGAGAGGCTGTAACAAGCGGGAGAGATTACGGCGAAAAAAAATCTTGATCCGAAGAATCAGCTGAAACAGTCATAAATGACACTCGCCACTGGGATCTAACTCTATAATTATTAAAATAATGAAATCCATAGAAAAAGTCCGGCAGCATAAATTCACAGGAAACACGGGCACTTCATACAGCAGTCAGGTAAATGGGAAGTTACTTAACAGACCACGATCCCCATAAATAATAGGTAGTCATCTATCGAGGCAATAGACATTCCAAAAATACCGGTAGAAAAGACGTCTAGAAATTCACATCCGTAATAGGCAAACCAGTAAACATCAGGTAGGCTAATAAAAACAGACAGGCAGGCTAATAAACAGGCAGGCAGTCTAATAAAGAGGCAGGCGGTCTAATAAACAGGCAGGCACCATCCCATAAAGTTCCAGAAAAATTTTGCGGATGCCCTGTACAGGCACCAATATTTGTAGTAGAGATCCGCACTTTAAAATATTTGGAGATCGTAAATTATTACCAGGTTCAGTTTCTTTGCATTCGCTGGAGTCTATAAATAACTGTAGGCTGTGATCAGTGTAGAAATAATGCTTTTAAATTGTTTTTTACGAAATCTGTTTATTTGGAGTAACTATATAAAATTAAAGCATTTTCAAATATTTGTAGTAGAGATCCGCACTTTAAAATATTTGGAGATCGTAAATTATTACCAGGTTCAGTTTCTTTGCATTCGCTGGAGTCTATAAATAGCTGTAGGCTTTGATCAGTGTAGAAATAATGCTTTTAAATTGTTTTTTACGAAATCTGTTTATTTGGAGTAACTATATAAAATTAAAGCATTTTCATACAGAAATGGATAGGGATGGTGCCTGATAGAATTTCTAAAGACGATTTTTTTACATGACTGAGTTCATGAAGTGCAAGAGAGCAAATTGCCAATAATTCTGTAATATACACATTGGCATCAAACAATTGGCGAAAAGAGCACATGAAAAATGAATGATATCATATGAGAAAAATTATCTGTTACGCTTTGGACAATTAGGAGAATTTTGAATTGTGTGGCAGGGCTACCAGCATAGTAGTCCTATAGTAGCATAGTAGTAGAACGCCAATTCGTACGTTAAGAGCAAAGTTTTGAGAACATAGCGTTAAAGACAATACAGACCGCATTTACTGGAAATGTTTATGATTTAACAAGGAAGCCATACTCAAAAATTAAGCGGAGATCAAAGAGTTATTTCTACTGGCCGAAAGCAAAGTCGATCTTTATTTTTTTTTTATCTAGTCAGCGTGAATAATCATCTAAATGAATTTTATCAATGCGAGAGCCGATTTAGTGATAAAGGCATCTGTTAAATATCTTTTCTTTCTTTTCTTTTGGAGGAAAGTTACAATGGGAACTGAAATAAAGGTTAGGATAAAATGAATAAGTAATTAAAGATTAGTTTTAACTGAGATTTAGAGAAAGGAATAATTTAAGAAAAATATATGTGATTCCACATCACAGGTGGTAGTGACACCGGCATAAAATATAGCCGGTATAGGATCAGGGATTATCATTCTTGATTCGCAACCAATAACTTCTGTAATCGGTTTATTATTTCCTGAGATTCCATAAAAATCGTAATTTAGAATTCTTTTAGAATACTTTTCGCTCCTTCCGTTCGCTTCACCCCTTTTAAATTTCGAATTTATTTTCGACTCTTCTTAGAGGACATTTATATTTTATAAATAACTACCGTGCTATATTTAAAGTTTCTAGCCTCTTCAGTACCGCAGAAATAGCAATTTAGAAAGTTTTTTGCTCCTGCAACCCCCTAGGGGTTGTGTCAACGACATAAAATATAGCTTATGTTTGAACAGGTTCTATCATCATCAATTTGCAGCCATTATGTTTGAAATCGGTTTCGTATTTAATACGATTGCATAAAAATTGTAATTTAGAACGCTTATAGAATGCTTTTCACTCACTTCATCCTTTTAAATTTGGAATTTTCTTTCGACAATTCTTAGAAAGCATTTGCATCTTTGAAGTAATTACCATTCCAAATTTAAAATGTTAGACCCCCCCCCCCTCTTTAACACAAAAATGCAATTTAGAACATTTTTTGCTTCTGTAACCCCAGGTGGAAGTGACAACAACGTAGAATATAGGCTATGTTGGAGCGGGGATTGTCACCATCAATTTGAAACCATTACTTCTGAAATCGGTTTATATTTCCTGAGATTGCGTAGAAATAGCTATTTAGAACGCTTTTAGAACACTTTTCGTTTATTTTCACCCAATTTAAATTTCAAATTTTTAAGGAACTCTTCTCAGAGAGCATTTACATCTCATAAGCAATTACCAAGCCAAATTTCAAGTTGCTAGCCCCTTCAGTATCACAAAAATCACAATTTAGAACGTTTTTTAAAATGCAACCGCAAGGTGGTAGTGCCGCCGACATGAAGTAGATCCTACATTGGAGGAAGGGCTGTCATCATCAATATCCAACCATTACTTTTGAAATCAGTTCGGTACTTTCTGAGATTGCGTAGAAATCGCCATTTAGAGCGTTTTTTAGAACTCTTTTCGAGCATTTTCACTCCTTTTAAATTTTGAATTTTTTAAGAAATATTCTTAGAGATCATTTATATCTTATGAGTAACTACCATTCCAAATTTCATGTTTATAGTCCCATCAGTAACACAAAAATCGAATTTTCGAACGTTTTTTGCTCCTGCGCCCCCTTTGGGGATAATGGCACCGACATAAAATGTAGCCTATGTTCGAGCAAGGGTTATCACTATCATTTTGACACCATTATTTTTTAAATTGGTTTGGTACTTCTTGAGATTGAGTAAAAATCGCCATTTAGAACGTTTTTCAGAACGCTTTTTGCGCATTTTCACCCCTTTGAAATTTCGAATTTTTTTAGAAAGGTTCTTAGAGATCATTTATATATTATCATAACTACCATTCCAAATTTCACGTTTCTAGGCCTTTCAGTAACACAAAAATCTCAATTTCGAACGTTTTTTTGCTCCTGCACCCCCTTTAGGGGTAGTGGCACAGACATAAAATGTAGCCTATGTTGGAGCAAGGGTTATCACCGTCATTTTGACACCATTATTTTTGAAATCGGTTTCGTACTTCTTGAGATTGCGTAAAAATCGCCATTTAGAACGTTTTTTTAGAACACCTTTTTGTGCATTTTCACCCCTTTTAAATTTTGAATTTTTTAAGAAATGTTCTTAGAGTTCGTTTATGTCTAATAAGTAACTACCATGCCCAATTCCATGTATCTGGGCCCTTCAGTAACACCAAAAATCACAATTTCGAATGTTGTTTTGCTCCTGCACCCCCTTTAGAGTTAGTGGCTCCGACATAAAATATAGCCTATGTTGGAGCAAGGGTTGTCACCATCATTTTGACACCATTATTTTTTTATCAGTTAGGTATTTCCTGAAATTGCGTAAAAATCACCATTTAGAATGCTATTTTTAGAACGTTTTTTGCTTCTGCACCCCCTTTTGGCCAGTGGCACGGACATAAGATATAGCCTATGTTCTAAATTGGACTAACACCATCATTTTGATACCATTACTTTTGGAATCGGTTCGGTAGTTCCGGAGCTTAACTCCTACAAATAAACAATTTTTACCTCTTTATAATATTAAGTATAGATATAGATTTTATATATTCATTTCTAATATAAACATCGCCACACAAATTCTTTTGTAAAAAGAAAAAAAAAAATTGCAAAATACATGAGTGGGGATTGTGTGTTTAGATTACAGTTTAAAAATCGAACAGAACCGCTGCCATGGGAATACTCAAGGTCAGAGGACACGAGTTGTGACGTCATCACTAATCGACCAACATCTCCCTAGTGTTGGATTTCACACCGGAAAATTTTGAATAGCAATTTTCTTTTCTTTTATTTGTGGAATATCTATCATCTTGTAAAATAACATAACTATTTAAACTTACTGGTGAGAATTTGGAATCCCCCAATAAAAAATCAGCCAGATGCGGCAACACTGTAGCATTCAGCATTTGGCTGAATTTTTATTTAGGGATTCTGAACTCTCACCAGTTAGTTTAAATAGTTAATATTGTTTTATAAGATGATAAATATTCCAGAAATGAAATAAAATGACATTGTTATTCAAAAATTTTCGGTGTGAATTCCAACACTAGTGAGAAGTCGGTCGATTAGTGATGGCGTCACAACTCGTGTCCTCTGGCCTTGAGTATTTCGATGGCAGCGACAGAACTCGTCCTCAATGTAATAAAACTGACTAGCTGTCGCCGGTTACACAGCAAGTCTTCGCCTGTCGACAAAAGTTCTGAGGAACCCGCAAATCCGGCGGGCTGGGAGGGCTTTTAACAACTTTATATACTAAATTATTAATTCATGAAAATTTGATCTTCTAAAGCATCTTTCGTTAATTTTTTAAGCTACATTAGGTTGGTTGGTTGATTTTTGACGGCCAATTATCTGTTCGAGGGATACAGGCCCGGGGGGGGGGTGCCCTTCGTGGGGGGTCTTTCTAAGGGAACCTAAACCCGTATTTACGCTTGGAAATCCAAAAACTACATTAGGAGATTGACATAATCATTTAATAAATTTTAGAAATATTTTAGAAGGATTGAAGGATTTAGAGCGATTACTGTAATTTCCGGTGTATAGCCCGCGGATCAAACAATGGTCTTTCGACCCAGAATTTTTTTAAATATAAAATGTAACTTTCTAGATTACGGTAAATATTGGTCTTCAAATAGTAAATAAAATTTCTGGGTTCAAACTGAATTGTTTGATCTGCGGGCTATACACCAGAAATTACGATAGTTAAATTTGAATTTATAGGGATTTTGTGCGATATTTACAACCCAACTAAAATCTTTTGTTTTAAATATTTTTCTTAGTGTTTTGTAGAAATAGGAAACGCAGAAATATAATGTTCTTACAATAGAAACATAGAAATATTTCCGAATTAAAAAATCCCCCCACCCTCCACCACCACCAACAACAACAAAGCTGAAAAGATGCAAAGGCAAAAGTAATCATCCTTTTAAAAATACTTTTTTTTTTTGTGTAACCAGTAAAGCTTTTGGAACAAGATAAAGTAATGTATCGATAACTCATTCTAAACTGTATTACAACTAATCGACGTATTAAATGAATTTTATAACGAGTTATTTTAATGGTATTTATAAGTACCGTCAGTAGATAAATGGTTAAGGGGATTCCTCACTCACTTGAAAACATCCGTTTGTTAAACCTATGGGCAGGTTGTTTTCGAATTTCTCGTTAAAATTTAAATATTTTTAAACGATTTTTTTTTCTTTTTTTGCATAGGACAAACTAAATTAGAGACAGCTATTAGAGCTATTAGAGACAGCTGAGCTCGATCTCTAATAGGCCCATTTTGTACGTTTTCGATTTTGGTTGTAGATTTTTTTAATAAAGGTACTTTCACTATCTGAACCGGTTCCGAGACTTAGGGATGAAATCAGGATTCGTTTAAATAAAGATTTAAAAGAAAGTAAAGAAGAAAGTGAGATGCGAGTAAAACAACTGCAATTTTCTTCTACATTTTTTAATTTTTTATAGCCTTTTTTTAAAAGTATGCATCAAAGAAAGGAAATTTAAAGAAAGCTTACTTAAAATGAAATATGTTTTACATTATATATTAATTTCAAATGCTAAAAGGCTATGCTATAACAAACGCTAATAAAATATAAATTCAATACATAAGCTTTTTTGAGAAATTAAAATATAGCCTTAAGAGTTTCAATATCTGCGTAGTAGCAAAACCACCTCCGAAATTGAAGAATATCATTTGCGTTAAAATTGACCCGATTAGTTTTGCGAATTTTTCAAGGGTGTATGAAAGACCACTTATTAGAGCAGACGGATCAAATAATTACTATATTGGTATGACTAGCAGGAAATTTAAGTATAGAAAAAGGAGTATATAGCTGATATTAAATATAATAGAAAAATCACAGCCCAAGCAAGATTTTATCAAGAAGAAACCATCCAAGTAAATTTCAATAAAAGTAAAATAATTTTCCTATCCAATCTATACTATCCATCCATTACAGGAGAAAGCATAGAGATTGTAAGGCGCAAAAACTCAGTATGTAACGATGCAGTATCATTTCACTTACCAAAAATATGGCTCGAGCTACTCAATGAGTATGAAAATAAAATAAAATAAACATCTATATAAAAAACGCACCGTGTATAATATGAAAGAATACGTGGAAAACGGAATGATGGCGTGTCATAGATGGTGCAAATTTGGAATAGCTCTATTTATTTGTTTTTGAAAATGGCTTGGGGTGAATCGAAACATGTCAACAGTCGAAATAAACGTACTTTTACTGGTTTTAAAGTTTTAATTTACACCTTTTAGCATTTGAAATTAATATATTATTATAAGGTGTTATTTGCTATAGATGTTTTACATTAGTTTATAAACACAATTGTTATTATTCATTTTTTAAAATCCTAATTCAGTTATATTAATTCCAGCTTACGTATTTATCAAAGTAGTTTTTAAGAAATGCAAGATTCTAATTCATTGTTTTGAGTAACATTGTAAAAACACCTTTGCTTTAGAAGAAGTAGCTTCAAAATAAGCTTATTGGTGTTTCGAATTCCTTTTAGCTTTTAACTAATGCGTCAAAATAAAAAAGCTATATTTTACGAAAGGTATTTTCCGAATTAAATATAAAGGGGAAAAGTTGCGGATGAACTCGTTTTTCAATAATGAAGTTAACAATTTAATTTTCTACTGAAAATGTAATTCGAGCCTCAGAGGAAAAATAAAAATCAATTTAAGTAAAGCTTTTAAAATGAAATAAAGATGAAAATGAGACGCAATTAACACAGTTGAAATTTTCTTCTCAATTTATCATTAAAAAATAAATAAATAAGCCTTTAAATAATGCAACCATTTTTTGTGTATTATACAGGGTTCGTACGCTTTAAAGACTTTCAAGCACTTTTTTCCAGAATTTTTGTAAAGTAATATTTGCCTTATTTAATGAGAAAAAAAAAATTATATCTTCAGATATAGTGACCAGTACTATATGAACTTTCTGGTACTGAAACATCTAAAATACCCTGAATCGCTTGATGTGTACGAGCCCTGTAATCATGTATTTACACATAAAAAGGAGGAGACAAGTAATGTAATATCTACCGGTTACTAGCGAAGTAACTGAGGATGTAATCAAAAGATGGCGGCTGTTGTTTGCTTGCTTCGGATCAGGGCCTGATTAACACCAAGCAAACGTGTACCACCAAAAACAAATAGAAGTTTCTGCCTTATTTATGACAGTAATTCTGCTTGAATAAGGCATAATTTTCTATTCAAATTTAATGGTGGAAATTTACCCCGGTGATAATCAAATTCACTGACATTGCACCGCCCCCTGAATACTAGGCCTGAGCGCTGACACAAATATGGTGGCTGCCGAAGCGGATTTTTTAACCCCTTAACTGTTTTTTTTCTTTTCTTTTTTTTACACAATAAATTAAAAATAAGGACCCGGCACCACTTTTTTTTAAAACTAAAATATTTGCTTTGTACAATCGAAAAAGGTATTCCATTTAAAAAACCAAAGATTACGGTTCAAATTAAGTGGTATTCAAAAGCTTTTAGCATCGAAGATAGCAAACTCTTTTTGCCCGAGTGGCACTCGGGCATAGTTATTGATAGTTCCATGGTTGCTATATGAAGAACTCGTTTCACATGTTTTATTTTTTCTGATTTTTAAGTAAAATTGTTTAACTGCACCTTGACAACCTTTTAAAAGTACAAGGTTTATTTTGTTTTTAATACATATGTACCGTAGTAATCTAAAATAAGTTTAAGGTATGTAATTTAATAGTCTCTTTTCACAGAAGTCCAATAAAATATAATCTATCATACAAACTGAATATTTCAACTGAGCGAAAAAATGCCCAGACCTGGAATCAAACCAGATCCTTGGCTTACAGGACCAATGCTCTACCGTTTAAGCCAGCCATACTCAACTTGCGGCCGCGGGCCGCATGTGGCCCGGCGACGTGTTATGTGCGATCCGAGACACATAAATCATTAATCCATATTTATAGAATTAATTGAGATGCGCATAAAAGGAGTATATAAGATCTTCAGTGTTGTTTTATATGTTTTCATGGGAAGATAAAATCTGTCCTGTTATTTATAATTAACTTAAAGTTATGTTAAAAGCCGTTTCTTTAGTCAAGAGTTCTTTTTTCATGTAGTCCTATTTGTCCTACAGTGATGAGTAACATTTCTTAATCTTTAATGATAAAAAAAATCATTCCAAATTATGTTTGCACTATATATTTCTGAAATTTTTTTTTTTTCATTGAGCAAAAGATGGATTTATTAGAGAACATCTTCTTGGAAATTCTACATTGTTATAATATTACGTTTCATACTTATTAGATAGCTAATACTACTTTTTACTTTCTTCTATCTTTACAAGAAGAAAGTATTGGATTCGTGAAAACTTTCGACTCCCGGTTTTCGATGGATTTATACGTTTTAGAATGCCCAGAACACAATTTGATGGTTTTTAGAAAATGTCTGTCTGTGAGTCTGTCTGTCACTCCGTCACTCTGTCACTCTGTCACTCTGTCACTCTGTCTGTGAGTCTGTATGTGACAAAAATTTTGTGGGCGCTCTATCTCAAGAACTAATGCACAGAATTTCACAAAACTTATTATTTAGTTATACCTTGATATAAACTAGACTTGATTAGTTTTTGGTGAAAATCGCCCAACAGGTGGCGCTGCTATGCGGCATTTTTCACGATTTCTGCAATAGCTATATCTCAAGAACTACTGCACGGATTTTCATAAAACTTCAGATTCAGTTAGTCCAGGATATAGTTTGGTGCTGATTACTTTTTTGTGAAAATCGCCCAACAGGTGGCGCTGCTATGCTGCATTATTCATGATTATCGCAATAGCTCTAACTCAAGAAAACATGCACGAATTTTCATCAAACTTCAGATTTCGTTAGTCCTTGATATAAATTAGTGCTGTTTAATTTTTGGTGTAAATCGCCCAACAGGTGGCGCTGCTGTGCTGCATTTTCACGATTTTCGCAAGAGCTGTATCTCAAGAACTATTGCACATATTTTCATCAAACTTCAGATTTAGTTAGTCCTTGACATGAATTGACGTGTAAATTAGTGCTGTTTAATTTTTGGTGTAAATCGCCCAACAGGTGGCGCTGCTATGCTGTATTTTTTGCGATTTTCGCAAGAGCTGTATCTCAAGAACTATTGCACGTATTTTCATCAAACTTCAGATTTAGTTAGTCCTTGACATGAATTGACGTGTAAATTAGTGCTGTTTAATTTTTGGTGTAAATCGCTCAACAGGTGGCGCTGCTATGCTGTATTTTTTGCGATTTCCGCAATAGCTTTATCTCAAGAACTAACGCTTAGATTTTCAACAAACTTCAGATTCAGGTATACCTTGATATCATTTAGTGCTGTTTATTTTTAGTGTAAATCGCTCAACAGGTGGCGCTGCTATGCTACATTTTTCAGAATTCCCGCTGTAGCTCTATCTCAAGAACTAATGCACGAATTTTCATCAAACTTCAAATTCAGATATACTTTGATATGAATTGGTGCTAAATTCATGTAATTTCTTGTACTATTTAAATGATTTAATTGACGTGATTTATATAGAAGAAAGTTTTGTGATGGCCACAACATACTAGTTAGGATTGAACTTGTGTTGCAAAAATTGGCACAGAAAACATTTTGCAATACTATTGTCAACCAGCAAACTTCAGGCATATTTCTATAGCCTATGCAATATAAATCTACTATGAAGTTTGTTATTTGGAAAGAGAGGTGTTAATTTTTTGCTAATATTTCACCCGCGAGAAATGTTCAAACCTAATGATAATACTAACTTTGGTATATTGCATTGTTATACTACTTATGTTATCATGGAAGACGATAGTAAAGACGATAGTATTCCGAGTGACGCAGCCTTAAGCCTAAAATCGTATCGTAGAATTCGTAGATGGCGGAACTCATATATACAGCTAACTCGACATCAAAGAAAACGCGAAAAGCCGCCTGTTAATAACTCAGCAAATATAGGTCTTATTGTTCTGATTTTTTTAAAACAGTCTTATATATGCAGTCTAATCCTATTCTGAAATTTTTACAATTCTAAGAGCAGTATATTTTGAGATCTGAAAACCCATTTTGAAAGCAATTTCGATGGTGTAAGTTTGTCTTTTTTTTTTTTCTCTGAAACGGTCTAGATTTTTTTTAAAACATTAATATACAAAAGGAATCCGTTTTTGATGAAGTGGATAAGACTAACCTAGTATCTAGGAAAACTCTTAATTTTTATGTAATCCGCATAAAAAATTGGACTTCTTAGGATCGCGGATTACATGTTATTCTATGGGCTAGCAGACACAACGTTGCAATCCGGTTTTGTGCGGATAAGGTCACAGTTTAAAATCTGAATATTGGCAATAAATCTTTTTTTAAACTACAAAAACAGTTTATTATGTGCTTTAAAATACTTAGATTGATTTTTTTATATGGACCAGTATTTTATAATTATATGTATTTTATTTCATTGTTATTCATAGTAAGGAAACAATTTTTAAGGAGAAAATATTTCCCATTTTTTCGAAAATTCTGGTATCGAAATTCGATATTTATCGAAAATGCTCGTATCGAAATGAAAATTCATCGCGTCCGCAATAAGACTTCGCCATGTATCACTACGCCGCAAAGTTGACTGAAGAAATAAGAAATTAAATATCAAAGATCTTGAAAAGAAGAAAGTGAGCACAATTTCTAATTATCCAGACAGCATCTAATGTAATTATTTGTAACCGATCCTTTCTAATTAATATAATGTTCTGAATTGTTGTTATTTTCATCAATACTTATTATAACTGTTGTTCTTACAAAATAACACTCATGTGTGGCATAGGTATTACTTGTTACATGTGAGTGTAATACAGATAATTACCAATTTAATTTTGGGTTTTCTTTTAAAGAAATTAAACAAAACCTTTCATTTTTAAAGAACGCACAATTTAAATAAAAGGTATGACGAAATCAAAATTCAGATTTCCAATCACGTTTATAAAATGATTCATTTGCGAATCGTTTCTAATAACATTATAAACGAAAATTGACTTAAAATGACCTCTTTTTCGAAATATGGGTATCTTTTGCTGATTTTTTTTCTTTTATATATATGTATATCTCTTTTCAGCTTCAAAAATTAAAGCATCCTAGTATTTTATTTTTGTAAAATTAAACCTAATGGGGAAAAAAAAAATTCTTATTACCGTTTATCTCTGTAACAAAAGAAAAACAGGAGAAAATAAAAAACAAAATAAAACCTGAAGCATTTTTTTTAGGCTAATTGATTACAGCCATGGTTGCAAGACATTCAGTCTCAGGTCTGATTTCAGTCTTGGACATATTTTTGACTGATATTAAATTGTACTTTATATACTTAAATTATCACGATTAACTCAAAACGAACCATTTTATCCTGACTGGTTGTGTTTGTGTTGAGCTCCTAAAAGTAAAAATTTTCATCATGGTACTTTTCCTTATTTAGTAATTAAAGTTTGTAGATAAATAAGATAAAACAGCTTTTTTGCAAAAGTAAGATACTTGTTTTTATTTAATTTTAAAGCTAATATGCTTAAAAGAAAGCTTTAAATAATTTACTTTTTAAAAATATAAAAGTAGTATTAGTAGTATAAAAGTAGTATATAAACTCCCGGTATTTGTGGTAATCAAGTATTATTGTAAATAAGAACAATTCAGAACATGTTACTTTTTAGAAAAGATCGGTTTCACAAAATTACATTAGCAGCTGCATTGTAGCTGTCATGATAATTAGACTTTGTATAAACTAATAAAGTAATAACCCAGTAGCTATTTCGTAATATTAATCTGACTCGCATCTTAATTTAAATATTAAGTTTTTATTCTGCTTTCATTAAACTATTCACTATTCTTTAACATTCTGCATATTCAAACTACAAAAACTCTTTTTTTCAATTCCACCTGTACACTGGAGGGTTGCCGTGCCACTTACACAGTGTTGATTTCAGGGGGTGGTCTGGGGGGGGGGGGACATTCCCCCCGGAGCAATGAGATTCCCTCCACGGAAAATTTAAGATTTTGTGTTTTCAATGGTAAAAAACCGCAATCCCCCCCCCCCCCACACACACACACACACCGGAACTGTACAAAGCCACCCCGGAGAAAAGTGTCCGAATTCAACACTGCACTTACTGTTAAGCTCTGGTATCTTGGCAGACGGCCTTGGAAGAATCTATTTCTGACCGGGAGTTTCAGGGTCAAAGGTTGCCACGTACAAGTGCGTAATTGGCGAGCGGTCAGTTCGCCAATTCCCGGAAATAAGGGTTTGCATATGCAGTACTAGTTTCGTACAGGTTTACTCTTATCTGTTATCTCTGAGTTTAGTATTTCAGGTCGAAGCGCATGCTTGCATTTGAAGCTGATCTCGAGTAATTAACATAGAAGATGAATATTGAAAAACAGACAATATAGTAGAGCAAAAGATAGAAAATATCAGTTTTGTTGTAGGAGATGAAAATGACTCTGATACTTCAACCGAAACTGGCGAATCCGACATAAATTATGACACTGATTCTACCATGTGAGTATATATGTACAGTATAAGTGACACTGAAATGTGTAAGAAAAGTTTTTATACAAGTTTTAGAAAGATAAATCTCTTTGTGAACTAAAAAAATAGTCTTTTCTGGAATAAAAAAGCCCTTTCGGGGGCTAAGCTCTATTCAGGGCGAAAATTAAAAGAAAGAAGAACCACAAAACACATTTATTTATTTTAGATTAGAGTCCTGCGCGGGTCGGGTTCTACCTGACCCGAACCTGCAGATTCCATTTTAAGTCAATCCGCAAAAATAATTTTTCGGCAACCCGCAACCCGACCCGAACCAGCAAAAATAATTTCAGGCAACCCGACCCGAACCCCAATGCCCCACCAGTGGCCGAGAGGTTCTGCTCTCGAAGCTGGTAGACGGGAAGTGCTGGGTTCTATTCCAATCGCGCCCGTCGGCCCAACTATATCCCACGTGCAGATAGTTGGCCGACATAAATACAACCAACCAACCAACCGAACCCGCAATACTTCAACCCGCAACCTGACCCGAACCCGCAATGTAAGCAAATCATGTTTTAATACTATTATGTAAAATAATCTACAATTGTATCTTTAAGGACAGTTTTTCAACGGACCGGGCTGATAAACAAAATAAACGGGCCGGAACGGAAAAAAAAAATTGAATGGCGTTGCCAGGCCGTGGCGATAACTATAAATAAGTGGGTCTACCAGCCCAATATAAATATTTAGACGAAGCCGATAAAATTATATACGGACCGTGCCAAGCTAGGACCGAACTTTTAAGTTTTACACGGGACTGAACGGAACGGGGCGGGACGTTCCCGGGCATGGAAATTCCGGCCCGTGTAGCCGGAATTTCCATGCCCGGCTACACGGTATTAGAAATGGTATTAGAAAATTAGATGGTCAACTCTAATTTTCTAATACCATTTTTATGTTTTACATAGAAGAATGAACAAACTATATTCTTTAATATTCAACTTCTAAATGGTATAAAACTAAAACTCTAATCTTTAAATATGCTTTAAAATTAGTTGCAGTTTCAAAAGTTCCACTTATAACGATACACCTTGTTTTACAGAATTGACCATCTGCCTTTAGTTCATCAGCCGTTATCAGTTTGAAAATTTTCCCGTCTAACATAGTGCATCGCGTATCACCACAATTAAATTATTAACTTGATATATTAGGTAGGAAGGACCATTTAGCGTTTTGCTGCATATTGTATTTTTAAAATACGGTAAAAATATAATGCGGTTAGCTATTTCGAAGACTCGTGAAAGGATGAGATGACTAAAGATAAAACAGACAGGCACACATTTTACTTTTTTGAAACTTTGATCTGGGGTTTTAACTTAACTGCTGTTAAACTTTGATCTAGGCTTTTAACGGGAAAAATACTTTCAAAATTCTTTTAAAAAAGCGGGTCAACCCGAACCCCACCCGCAAGAGTAAAAGAGCCAACCCGAAACCGACCCGAACCCGAAAGAGTAAAAGTCAACCCGACCCGAACCCGACCCTCACCAAAAAAATTTAAAGTCAACCCGACCTGATACGACCCGCAACGGGAAAATATAGCGCCAACCCGACACGACCCGAACCGCGGGTCGGGTCGGCTTCGGGTAAAAGCGTGTAACCCGACCGATGCAGGACTCTATTTTAGATCTTCTCCCTTCTCTTTTATTTATTCTGAAAATTTCGTCATAATATTGCATTAAGATATTTCTTATCTATGAGCATCAATTCTTTCACTTCCTTTGAAATCGTCATTAAGAGACTTCATTAAGAATATGGCTATTGGCTATGTGCTTTTACAGTTCATTCCGATCACTAGTATCATCATTTTTATTATCAGAATCATCGCTTAAGTTTTCAAATACCATAATTATTAATAAAAGTATTGCTATTAGGAACGACCACAGCTAAACGATACATTTATATTTTTTTTACAAAATGCATTTCTGATTATGATTGTCAACATGTAGGCTAACGCGCCAATTATGGATGCCATTCTCCCTTGTACGTTACAACCTTTTACCGATTATCCAGAATAGAATCGTCCGAGTCTCCCCACTTGAAATGCCAAGATATCGGAGTGCCACAGTACAGACAGATGCGTTTATCGCCCGTTGGGTGATAGCATTTGAAAGATCACCACATTAACATAAAAAGTAGCAAAAAAACAAAATTAATCAGTTGATTATAAAAAACCCGCAACATTCTCGGTAGTGGGAGGAACATCACAAGGAAAAAAACCCTTGCGAGTTTTGACAGTATGTCGGGGGGGGGGGGGGGATCCAAAACTTCATGCAATGTTCACATGAAAAATGTCGCTGATATGTTACTTTTACGTATAAGAACGTGGAATTCTGCTTTTTCAGCACATTGAATTTTATCATCCCTGGGATCGGTGCAAATCTGCATTAAAATTTTTTGACATTTTTAGGAGGGTGGGAGGTGGCAGTATCAAATGCAACAAAAATGTGAGTACAAACAGTACCAAATTGAGTTAATTTCTCTCCCTTTCTCTTTCGACCTTTTCTTTCCTGTTACCTACCACACATTTAGCCCATGTATAGAACTGAACAGCATGAAAACATAGCCACCCCCACACAACTATCGCCTGCTCTGCCTGAAGGATTGTAGGAAAACCGCGAATTTCGTCAGACGATATGTTATTTTCGTCAAATTATCTCACAAAACGCAATTTTCGTCTAAGTATTGTGGGAAAACACAATTTTCATCAAAAGAATGGGAATTTCGTCAAAGGATCAAGGAAAAAACACTAATTTTGTCAACAAATTGCAAAAAAATCAGTAATTTTGTCAAAGGATCGTGGGAAAAATGCGAATTTCGTGAACAGGCCATGAAAAAACACTAATTTCGCAAAGTATTGCAGAAAAAAAATCAGAATTTTGTAAAAGGGTGTCAACGAATTGCAAAAAAGTCACTGATTTCGTTAAAAGATTGCGAATTTCATCAAAAGGCCGTGAAAACATACGAATTTTGTCAAACGATCATGAGAAAACGCATATTTCATGAATGGATCGCGGAATAAATGCACATTTCGTCACAGGATCATAAAAAATGTGATTTTCGTTAAATAATCGCAGAAAAATCATGAATTTTAACCGAGGATCGCAGAAAAAAATGCGAATTTCATCAAAAGGCTGCAAAAACACAAATTTCATCATAGGATACTGTAAAAAATGTAAATTTTGTCAAAGAATCACAAGAAAAATGTGAAATTTGTCAAAAGTGTGAAAAAAAAATAATTTTGTCAACAAATTGTAAAAAAAAATCACAAATTTCATGAACAGATTGCAGAAAAAATGTGAATTTCATGAACAGGCCATGAAAAAACACTAATTTCATCAAACTATTGCAGAAAAAATGAGAATTTTGTAAAAGGGTGTTAACAAATTGCAAACACATCACTAATTTCGTCAAAGGATTGCAGAAAAATGCAAATTTCATCAAAAGGCTGCAAAAAAACACGAATTTCGTCAAACGTTCGCGAGAAAATGCATATTTCGTGAGTGGATTGCTGAAAAAATGCACATTTCGTCAAAGGATTGTGGAAAATGTGAATTTCGACAAATAATCGCAGAAAAAATGTGAATTTCATCAAAAGGCTGCAAAAACGCAAATTTCATCATAGGATCCTGGAAAAAAAACACAAATTTTGTCAAAGAATTGCAAGAAAAGTGTGTAATTTGTCAAGTGTACGAAAAAACACTTGTTTTGTCAACGAATTGCAAAGAAATCACTAATTTCATCAAAGGATTACAGAAAAAATGCAAATTTTGTGATCAGGCCATGAAAAAACACTATCATCAAAGTATTGTAGAAAAAATGAGAATTTCGTCAAAGGATCTCGGAAAAAATGCGAATTTCATCAAAATGCCACAAAAAAACACAAATTTCATCAAACGATCATGCAAAAATGCATATTTTGTGAATGGATTGCGAAAAAAATGCACATTTCGCAAAAGGATCGTGGAAAAAATGCAAATTTTGTGAACAGGCCGTGTAAAAACACTAATTTCATCAAGGTATTGCAGAAAAAATGAGAATTTCATAAAAGGGTGTCAACGAATTGCAAAAATATCACTAATTTCATCAAAGGATCAAGGAAAAAATGTAAATTTCATCAAAATGCCGCGAAAAAACACGAAATAAAATTGTCCAATTAAATAATATATAATAATGGCTGGGTTGTTTTGTGAGTTGGAGCAGTAAAGCAATGGATGGTACCTTTTAATGGTGTTAACACATCTTAGTCTTAAGGTAAGTGATGTAATCATTTTACAGAAGTATATTTATACGTTAAAAAATATATGTATATTCAAGCCTCTATATTAATTGCATTTTTAAAACTATTGAAAAAGACATACTATAGCCTTCAAAGTTTAAAATAATGTTGTAGGTTAAATTAAAAAAAAAATTATATGATTTAAATCAAAATAAACTGATTTTTTTCATACCCTGTTTGAAAGTTCATTTTCTATAACCATGTTAGCCAATCAGTGTGTTCAGAATATAGCAGTCTAATGGTTATTTACAAGATAAACAACATATTTCCTTCTAATGACTGTAGAAATGCCTTAAAATTTTCTTTATAGATTCAATCATCTAATAGTATTTTATTACAGTCAAAATCTGCATTATCTCACTTAGAAAAACGTTTGTTTACATTAGAAGAAACAGCACCAAAAACTGGTGATTTATAAAAAGTTTTATTATTTAATTGTTTGTTTACATCTGAAATGTATTGCAGATTATAGGCTTTTGCGAATTATAGAGTCGTCTAATACATGATTGATTAGTTTGTATATTATGTCTCCCTCACCCAACTTTGATTTGACACTGGCCACTTTCTTAGGTATCTTTGTTTTTGTACCTTCGGTACAGCTGAATTAACTCCTTTATTTAAAGTCAAAATGTATTTTAAGTCTTTGAAAGAAAACAAACGAGCTAGATATGTTTATTTTATGTAAAAACTAAACTGTTGATATTGTCTTGCGAACCTAACAAAGTATATTGACTTGACTGTTAAGGGAAAAGGGGGGGTGGAGATCTGAGAGCTAAAATGCCTTTCCCTTCAAAATCAGTCACTTTTTTTAAAGAGATTATTGGTCTTAGATTCCTACCCTGTAACAAAAGCTTGTTTGCATTACTCATTGACTTTTAACTAACCAAAGATTATGTATCCTTACACTGCAAGAATAACCAGTTTATAAAAAGAATTCTTTATTTTGATCTTAAAGTTTGCTTGGCCATTAAAATAATATGTAATAATCGCAGGGTTGTTTTGTGAGTTGGAGCAGAAAGGCAATGATTGGTACCTTTAATGCTTTTAACACATCTTAGGCTTAAGGTAAGTGATGCAATCACCTCACAGAAGTATAAATACTTCTACATTAAAAATATATGGTACTAATTAGTTATCCTGTCGACCAATTTCACCGAACTATATAAATCGCCAAACCACTCGTCAAATTATACAAATTGACATAATTTTTATTTTAAATATCGAAAGAACAAATAAATTAGTATAACATTAATAAAAATACAAATAAAACATCGAAATAAAAATCACTTGATGTAGTAAAACGTGTAACTTGCTTAAAGTCAAATAATGTAACATTTACGATCAACCATTATTGGCAGTTGATCTTATAGTTTGGCGATAGATTTTTGATAGGCAGGATAACTAAGTAATACCAAATATATATATATATATTCAAGTTTCTATATTAGTTGCATTTTTAAAACTATTGAAAAGGACATGCTATAGCCTTCAAAGCTTAAAATAATGTTGTAGGTTAATTTAAATTAAAAAAATTATATGATTTAAATCAAAATAAACTGATTTTTTTCATACTCAGCTTCAAAGTTAGTTTTCTACGATCTTTGCCAATGAATGTTTTCAGAATATAGCAGTCTAATGGTTATTTACAAGATAAATCAAACATTTATCTTTTAGTGACTGCAGAAATGCCTTAGAATCCTCTTTATAAATTCAATCATCTAATTTTTATTACAGTCAAAATCTGCATTATCTTGCTTAGAAAAATACTTAACTGTTTGTTTATATTTAGAAGAAACAGCACCAACAAGTGGTGATTTATACAAAATTTTATTATTTGTTTGCTTATATCCGAAATGTATTGCAGATTATAGGCTTTTTCGAATTATAGAGTCATGTTATTGACTTTTAACAAGCCAAAGATTGTGGATCCTTATGCTGCAATAATAACCAGTTTATAAAACGAATTCTTTATTTTGATCTCAAAGTTTGTTCCCAGAGTCAGTTTATACCCTGCTGAACTCTCATCATCACTGAATGGGTCAGAGCTTTTAAAACTTTATGAAAATAGTTATGACATTTGAAATAAAGATCTGGCATACCAGAACAGGCGAGACATTTGGCGACTTTGAATTTGACAAGGTGATCAATCGTTACTTCTGGTAATCTCACTTTTTGTATTTTTGGCTATCCCTATTTGGAAATCTAGTTTTATTGACATCATTGATGATGAAATCTGACATTTGAGGGTGCAACTCATCTGTGTGTGTTCTAAAATGGAATAGCTCAAATAAATATACAGTAGAAGATCTTTATAGCGCAAACCTAAAAACGCAAGGTTGTGCGTTATATAGAATTTTGCATTATATGGATCACATCATTAAATTCACCTTGTAAACATAGCCAAATATGTCTGAAACACATCAAAATACATTAGAATATCTTTATACTGCATTCCTTGTTACCAAGAGTTATCCAAATTATAAATTTTTGCATAATATAGGTCAGACATTGTTAAATTTACTTTATAAACATGATCCAAATATAACTGACACAACCATCCCTTATATTAGACATTTTCAGAAATGTTTATTGTAATAATAGTATTTTTTCACTAAAAAAGTCTTAAATTAGAAAATAAAGTTGAACTAATGTATCAAATTTAGTCCTAGAGTAGCAATATGTTACAATGTAAAAGTGCAGGTGCTTTTTAACTGCAAAAATCATTGTTTACATCTGAGAAGTTGTGCGTTATATGGAGAATTGCGTTATAAAGATCTTCTACTGTATTAATATAAACATACAAATAACCAAAAAAAGTAGAATCCCTGATAGTAGGTAAAAATAAATTTTTTTGACCTTGTAGGAAAGTGGTTGCTGACAGACAATTTCTTAATAGCCAATTTTTATCATTTAGTGTCCCTATGCCCAGTGGCAAGTGCTAATTTTGCCCTTTAATGCATGCATTTAGTGATCGAGACAAGATATTTGTGAGTTTTGTGCATTTTTCATATTGCTGTATCCAATGATTTTTTGTTTATTTTCATGAACATGCAGTGTTCATTACATGCATTATTAATCATTCCAATAAGTTGCTATATCCAGTGATGTTATTGTGGTTTTAATAAATGCAAAGTGTTCATACATACATAAATTAGAATTTGAATTGTTGAATATTTACTCTATTGTAAGTAGATATTTTTAAAGATTAAAATGACATGACTTTTTCTCAAAGTTATTGAAAAATCAGAATTTCAATCGTTAAATGATTACTCTGATTTAGAAAAGTTGTTTAAAAGATATAACATTTTTCAATTAATTTATGTTGAAATTGTTTTTTTTTTTTACTTTATTTTGATTGTTGCATTAAAATGAGCTTTCCTGTGTTTTCTAATATGCCGTTATTTATAAATATTGTATTTACATGATTCATAAATAATGATATAGTAGAAAATGATAGTCTGGCAGCAATAAAAAATGTAAACCAATCGCAACAGTTTTCAGGTTGCCATATTTTAGTTTGAGTTGGGTTGCATGGGAATGTTTATGCGTGCCAAAAAAATCACTGGGTATTTCTCTTGTTCTGGGATTCTGCTGAAGATCTTTATAATGCAATTATCTACATAATTTATTTCTGAGATGTAAACAATAGATTTGGCAGTTACAAATCTCCTGTATTTCAGATTCATATTGTTGAAATATCTGTTATTTCCCAAAACACTAAATTTTACATAGTTGGATGTTTAAAATCTTATTTTAGAATTCTGTTATGAAAACATTGTTGCAGTGAAAGCCCTTTATAATGCAATTCTCTGTATAACAGACAGCTTCTTTAATGTAAACAATGAATTTTACATTTAAGAAGAGCCTGCAATCTATTTTGTAGAAATATTGCTACCCTCTAGAGGGCTAAATTCAAAACATTATTTCCTCTATCTCCATAATTCTGATTTTTTTAATAAAAAAATTGCTATCATTAAATTAAAAAATTTTGAAATAAGTAATATAATGATTTTGTCCAGAGGTACTTTTGATCATGTTTATTAAGCATCATTTTGTTTACATTTTAAAACTTCATCAAAATAGTTGTAACTTTTCTAATAAATATGTTACATATAACATATGGTAGTAATAATCAGTATATCTGATGAAAATACAAGTATTTTTTTTTTTTTTTTTAAATGAACTATTTAAAGATTTTTTTTATCGCTATTACTGCATTTGATTAATAGTAGTTCAAGAGCCATAATTTTATATTCTAAAATCATTAAAAGCACTCTGCAAGCAGTCCTTGTTCAATCACAAAAGCCTGCCACTAAAAAATTTTAATGCAGAAGATGTAATGTATTTTGAGATGTAAACAATGAATTTTGCAGTTAAGAAGCACATGTGCTTCACAAATATTGCTATTTCTTGGAACACTAAATTTGATTCATTATCGTCTTTATAAACATTAATTTGGAATAACAAACAAATTTAGAATTATAAACATTGTTATTATATTAAAATTTTTTGTAAATGGTTTTAAACCAGGTTTTTTTAAATATAATTTCCTATTGCATACAGATGCATATCTGTTGATAAAATAAACATTTTTAGATATTATATAAACTTTCGAAAATATTTAAATGAAATAAATACAGTCAATTATATAGAAAATTGAAATCATTTCTAATTTAAACATTATTAGTAACAGCTATGTCTTATGTTCAAAGTAAACTGCTCTACACAGTGAAACATTGATACCTTTTAAAATCGTATGAAGAATCCTTTGATTAATAATATAATAATCAATCAATAAACATTTGATGCAGTTTCATGAATATAATATATTATTCTGTGGTTATTATTATTAGTATTTTTTTAATATCCAAATACTTCTGGTTATTTTGTTTTCTGAGTGATGACTCCAAGTGTCCAAATCAACATTTTTGGCCGTTAGATTCAGCAACTAACAGAAAAGATTAATTGGTATTATTGAAATGCTATAACTAGTACTCAATTTTTGCAAGCTGTGTTGTTCAATCTGATATCTTAAGTTACTCTTATAAATTCTTTAAGGATAATCTTTCCCAATCCAGAAAATTTTCTTTTACAACTTAACCAAAATCTTAAAGATCATCGTATTTTGTTATTAACTGCTGTAAATAATCTGCATTTTTTAAATGAAAATATTTTATGCTAAATATTGAATATTATTTATCTATTTTATCTTTTCTAATTTCACATGTTTTAAGAAAAATCTTTAGGGTATGAGATATGTTCATCAGCACATGTTAATTTTCATTCTACATGCATAGAAACATAACCTTGGCTCATTATCTCTCATGTTGACTGCTGAGATGAAGTGTTAAAAGTGGAAATTATTTCTATCAATAATTTAAAACAACTAAATTACAAAAAAGGGAAAATATTATATTAGATTTTTCTAAAAAAACCAATTGGTTTAAACCGTGCCAACCCTGTCAAAAACCTTAAAGATTTAGTATCTGTGACTGCTCTGAAGAGGGCATTATTATAACTTTATAATTTTTTCATTCTGTAGCACAAATTACTCAGCTTAGAATTTACCAATCAAAACATTGCCATCTTGATTTTTTTCCACTGTCTTTGTTTGATTCAGAAGTGGTTAAGATTTTTTTATATTGTAAATCCTAAAGTTTATAATAGCAAAAAAGCATCTTTAACTCCTTGGGGATGAGCGACTGGTATACTTTCCACTTAAGGTGTTCAGAATCCTTCATTATTCTCACCACTTATTTTTAATTGTAAAGTTTACCTTTCTTTAATTGGAGCATTTCTGTGATTCAATTACAGAAAATTTTCTGATTTTAGAAACCTGTATTAAAAGGTTAAAAATTAAGCAAAGGACTCTTGTCACGAAGGGGTTAAACATCTTGAATTAAAGTGAACTTTAATAACCTTTGGCTTTAATTGCCAGTACTCTCAATTGAGCTATCTGTACGACAACCCAGCCAACACAATATTCGCTCAGAACAACTATTATCATGACATCAATTGATTGTGTGAAAAATAATTAAAAGTGTACATGATTATATATTTTATTTTATTACTAAGCAACAGACTTTGCAGATCCATTTTTCTAAAAAGCTTTAAAAATTGAAATCTCTAGGCTGGAGTGGGAGAGTGGTAATTTTGAGTAATAAGAGGATAATTTATATAGAAGAATTTTCTGTATAAAAATAAAGATTTGAATTTTTTTTAAGGCTGGAGAGTAGGGGGGGGGGGAGAAGAGGAGAATTGTGCATTAGGGAAGTCAGTGCTTATTTATTTATTTATGTTAGTGAGCAACAAATGTTGCAGATTTTTTTCTTTTCAAACTAAGGTTTGAAAGATTAATTATTTAGGTAATCTGGAGAGGTGGGTGCAAAGGGAGAAGTGGAAACTTTGGAGCTCAGGGGATTATTTTATATGATTTATTATTATTGTTAATAAAGAATTTTAAATCGGGATGGTCAAAGATTATTTTATATAAAATTAAAGAATTTATAATGTTTAATTTTTTTTTGCACTAGGAATGGGAAAAGGGGGAAGCAGAAATTTGTAGTTTTGGATTTAATATAAATGTATGTAATTACTTTTATAAGTGAGTGATGATTGCTATATATACATATAAAGGTTTAAAGAGTAATATTTCTTGTTACTTAACAAAGTAAATTTTTTAGATAGTAAAATTTAACATTGCTTTTCATATTTCTGAAACAAACCAACAGAAATACCCTTTAAACATGCATGTTGTACATTACTTCCATATCTTACCAAAGAGTTCTTATAAAAATATCATAGCATGGTGCTCTTTAAAATTGAAGTATGGTCATCCTTTTTTGCGGGGCGAAAGGGGGAGGATTGAAGGTGAATGGAAATCCTATGTATTCTTTGTATTGGTCTTTATTATTATTATTTTTTTCAATAACCTTAAAAAAGTAATGATATCAATACAAAAACCCTTAACGGGTTAAAAGTTTGTGACGCAGCACTTTATCTTATGCTCTAAGAATTTAAAATATGGAACTTAAAAATAATGATATCAAATTTTGAGTGACGCTATGCTATCAATTATAATCTCTCTCTATATTATTTATTTCATCTTTTTATTTTTTTTTATAATCGCATGTGCAAAAATTATGTTCAATTTAAAAAAATGTATAAAAGTTTATTCATTGATGCTTTATCATTTACATCTCTCATAAATTCAAAGTATGAGTTTTAAAAGATATGATATCAAAATTTTAGTGACGCTTTGATGTGGCTTTAAACGATTTGTTTTGAAATTAAATTAAATTTTTTTTGGTTTGGCTAAGATATATTCACACATCTAAACAATAGTTTTAATTTTCCAATATGCTTTAAATATGCCACTTTCACTGAATTTATATAATGCATTTAAATGTATTTATTTGAATAAATTGATTTATCCTTTGTCCAATGCTATTAAAAATTTAAAATAAGATTTACGTGAATAATTTTTTTGCGTCATTGTACCCATTTGAATACATTTCACTTAGTTTGGATACAATGACGCAAAAAAATTATTCACGTAAATCTTATTTTAAATTTTTAATAGCATTGGACAAAGGATAAATCAATTTATTCAAATAAATACATTTAAATGCATTATATAAATTCAGTGAAAGTGGCATATTTAAAGCATATTGGAAAATTAAAACTATTGTTTAGATGTGTGAATATATCTTAGCCAAACCAAAAAAAAATTTAATTTAATTTCAAAACAAATCGTTTAAAGCCACATCAAAGCGTCACTAAAATTTTGATATCATATCTTTTAAAACTCATACTTTGAATTTATGAGAGATGTAAATGATAAAGCATCAATGAATAAACTTTTATACATTTTTTTAAATTGAACATAATTTTTGCACATGCGATTATAAAAAAAAATAAAAAGATGAAATAAATAATATAGAGAGAGATTATAATTGATAGCATAGCGTCACTCAAAATTTGATATCATTATTTTTAAGTTCCATATTTTAAATTCTTAGAGCATAAGATAAAGTGCTGCGTCACAAACTTTTAACCCGTTAAGGGTTTTTGTATTGATTTTAATTACAGTCATTCAGGGTAGCTTTGATCCACGGGGTGTGAATTTGCGCCACGTCCTAATTTTCAATATGTTCGGCGACTTAAAAAGGCTGTAAAAACTCCAGTTTTACACTCTGTTGGTAAGATTATAAACTGGGCTTTCTATTCTTTATTTTAGAACATAAATTGGCAACATTATACACAATTAATCGCATCATCCAACTATTATTGTGAAGTACTGTTTTCAAGTTAATTTTGAATGCTGTTTTGAAGTTGTTGTAATTGTAATCCAATTAAAATTTTATAGTAAGTAACAATATACGTATTTATCAGACATATTATTATATCAATGTTATAAATGTGTTATTATTTTGCGATTATGTATTTACTAATAGTCAGTAAATGTAAAATTAGAAGGCACTACCATTTTACCTTATTTTCAGTATAACTTTGAGCCGGCTCAAAGTTAGGAATAGGTTTATTGTTTACTGATATATACGGTATTATTTTGTGTTCATAAAAACTATGTGAAACAATGATTAAAAAATACAAAAATAAAAATCATATCTGATGGTTATATGAAAATATCCTTTTCTTGTCAAAAATTCACCATATGTGGACGTATATTATATATGAATGCCGAAAGTGTGTATTGGATATAACATGTGCAAACATTTCAAAAATATGTGTAAAATACACAAAATTAATTTAAAGGCGTAATTTGGGGCTGAGCTACTGAAATTTGACATCCCACATATTTGGCCAGGGGTGCCACTTTGGTCTCAAATTTTAATCCGATAATTTAAATTCAGACCGGAAATTTCCAAAGAAGAATTTTTAGTTACTGTAATCATTAAATATCTCTTATTAAAAAAGCATAAAATACTGTTCTTTATTTCTGTATGGACACTAAATTTCTGTATAAGAATGGAGGCCAAACTGGCAACTCTGCATTCGATAATTTTTATTCTTATTTGATTAATACGAGTACTAGTATGTACTGCTCTAAGTATGGCTATATTATTGAGTTAAAACATTGAAAATTGTTTTTCACTGCATTTTTATGTTTTATGCGAACAATAAAAAGTTCTTTTTTGCTAAATATTCATGGTTTTCTTCTTCCACTCTTCTTACGCATAATATTCGTTTTAATATCATAAATCATACAAATCTTGTAATGTTGGGAAATGTAAATTAGGTGTCTTTAAATATCTGAAATAAAAAATCTTTTTCGCTTCAAAGTTGTCTAACGATAATACTTTTTTTATAATGTCTTATTTTATATGATATTTATAATATGGTGCAAACCTACCTTACAATGCTGGATGACTTTGAACCAGGATAAAAATACATTTTTTATTGTTTATATGATTATTATTCCTTAATTTCGGATAGTCATACAATAATTTAGGATCATTTCTTCTCTTTTGTGCCACTAGTTGCAACAATATTCTTAACCCCTTCGGGACGGGAGCCTTTTACGAAATTTTTAATCTTTTGTCACCGTTTTTTAAAAACAGAAATTGGCTTTTTCATGAATCGAGAAAATGCGCTGATTAAATAAGGCAAATTTTACAGTAAAATTTTACTGTTGAGAAAAAACAAGGATTTTGAGCGCTTCATGTGGCACGTATACGTGTCGCTCGTCCCCAACGGGTTAAAACTAGTAAATCTGCAGATCAAGAGCCTCAACGTCATCTCTGCAACTTATTGTTTTTAGCAAACTTTGCGTAATATTAATCTTTCTACAAAAACAAAATTTAAACTTTTTAAATTACACAAACACTTATAAAAGGAAAAAAAAAATATTTCGATGGTTTCAGACATTAGAAGCGTTAAATTAAACACGTTGTTATGTAATGATATTCTGAAATTCTCACGAGCTACTTATTCAAGTAATTTTTATATAATAAAGCAAATTTCTTCAGGGGGGCGCACCCTGAACCCCCCGTTGTGTAATTTATTTTGCATTTGTAATTTTCTATTGATTGAGTTAATGATTATCCTATATCTTAGATTCCTTTTTACACTGCGATTTATAAGGATAAGCAACAATTTGGTCAAGCATTTTACGTTATCCTAATATCCATACAGCAGTATTTACTTGCCTGCTAACCACAAACACCTGTATCTAATGGATAAAGAACTTTTGGAAATGTAAACTGAGACATCCCATTTAGAAATCTAATACCTTTATAATTTTTGTTTCCAAAAAATAATTTTGATTACCATTCTGCAATATTTATATCTAAGATCTAATCTAAATATCTAAAAATGTACTCGATAGCATTAACTTACTAAAATCACCCTAAAGTAGGGGGACTTCTAAACCTAACGGTTAATAATTCATCATCGTGTCCACTTCCAATTGACTAAATAGATAAACGTGATTTAGCGCCGTTAAGTATTTTTTGTGATAGCCTTTTAATAGTATCCACATTTAATTTAAAATCGTGATGTTAGAAACACCGTTGAAATTTGACGCACACCTGTGTTCAGGTCAAATTACGAAAGGTTAACTAACCTTTTATTTCCCTTAACCGGGCATTTTGTTTTATTTTTCGTAATAGGGATTATTTTAATAATTTAATTTATTTTACATTCTACAAGCTGTTACACGGGACGTTGTTCACGTAGCATTAAAATAGAGATAAATGCATTAAATAAAACATTTCACTCCCCACCAGACATGGCAAGTCTCAGGCTTTTTGCACAACACTATTATCTTACAGAAAATGTTGTTCTTTTAAATCGCGCAAATGTTTCAATTAAATAAAGTAACATTTTTTGTATTAAAATACTGGTATCCAGAACGCCGGAGGCTTGGCAGCTCTGCTCCTCTTAATAGAAACATATATAGTTAACCAAAACTTTATCACATTTTATAGGAGACAATACGGAATTTCTTATTTGTATGGCCTTACATATACCTCAGTCATAAAAATGTAAAATTTTGTGCCAATTAATATACACAGCAATGCGTTATAAGTAAGCGAACAAACTTAATGCTGAAATCAGGCGTAAATTAACACAGTTGTGGACGGAGTGATAATTCACATACGCGGGCTTTTAGTGTGGCGCGTATTTTCTAAATCTTTCGTCACTCATGGAGATGGATTTTGTTTGCAACATTTATTTCAATTTAATGGCGTAGCGAGAGGGCCATCCAGATGCACTTGACATCACGAAGTTTTCTTCGCCTTACCAAAGGCACTTCAGTTATTAATCAAGGTGACAAAAACTTTACAATTTTAGTGGTGTGAGTAAGAAAACAGTTAGGTATCTACCTGTAGTTCACACTCCATCTGCTACGTGGCGCATGACCTTGATTGATGTGACCTCGGTTTTAATCTTGCGGTTATTTCTCCCATTTAAAATAGGACGCTTACTTATAACGCTTTGATACACAGTTGCGAAAATGAAATCCCAACCAATGAGAAAAGGAACGTCAAGTAAAATCGTGTAAATCGAGGAATCTTTCTTCATAGTGTTGGGAAAGTACCACTACAAAAATTATTTTAGGTGGTTTTTGGTGTGAAATGTTTATATGTATTCATTCCTGTCCTATTTATCTTTTTTATTATTTGTAATTTGCTTATTCCATTTTCCTTTTGCACGTGAAAATCTTACAAATTAAAATTAACTCTTTGGGAGAAATTGTTATTCCTTTTTTTTTTTTTGGCAACAATAAAGTTTATAAAGTTTAATAGAATAATGTCAGTTTATTCTGTATGAAAATAACGAACTTTTTCATTCATAATCGAAATAGTTGAATACATAAATAAAAATATTATTCTATATAGTATATAAATATTATTTTCATTTCTGCGTTTAAATCAATCTATATGCAAATATCTATACAAAGGCATTCATTAATTCATTCCTTTTAACTTTGATTTGACTTAAAAACCCATACATACTTTCACATTATGATATTTTTAGATGAGATATAGTTGCTACGCAACGATTAAGAGAAAAAAAAATGAAATATAAGTAAATTCATAAAATAAAATGTTTTATATTATTCGAACACATGTATAAAATTCCATCATAAGTTATACACCTAATTTAAAAGCTCTGACAAATGTTTTGACAAAATTGCAAACTAAAAGGAATAATTTAATACTCTTATTTAAAAATTTCCGCAACCAAAATTTACCATTTAAATCTATTATTCATATGAGCGATTTCTTTCAACAAATGAAAATTTGAAAATCGTCTGACTTCCCATAGAAAAGCATTATGTCACAAAATAAAATGTTCTATATATTCCGAACGAATGAACCAAATTTAACCCAAAACTATAGAGCTAAATCCGGGGAGCTCACCAATATACATCCTTAATTTCAAGCTAATCGGAGTCTTTTTACGGCAGTTATCGCGGGACAGACAGACTAACTAACAAACAAACAAACAAACAGATGGAAACCAAAAAATTTCGGGTCTCCACAGTAAGCCTTCACTGACGTTTCGGCAATAAGAGTGGGACATCTGAAAATAGAGAAAATGCGGATCAAAGTTACCCTGAATGAATGTACTGTTTTTTTAACCCTTTTATATGTGTGTTGCGACCCGCCTAAAGTTGGAAACTTACATATGCGGCCCGCCTAAAGTCGAAAACTTATGTTTGCGGCCCACGAAAAAAAAAAAAAAAAAGGGGTTGAGTATGGCTGGTTTAAGCTAACTGGGCTGACAATCGGCGAGCATATTTCGCTCAGATTCCCAGCTTGGGCATTTTTTCGCTCAGTTGGAAATATTCAATTTGTATGATAACTTTACCAATCAGTTTGATTGTGCTAAAGTAATAGTTTATAATCTATCAGACATAAAAATTTGCTCACAAGTTAACTAAAGGCCCAGCATTAAGAAATAAGTTGTTTTACAGGAAGCAATACAATAGTTTTGTTCGTAGTTTTTTTTTTTTTTTTTTAATGTTTTTTCTAAAAAGAAAACTTCGGACTTTCTGGGCCCGTCAGCAAAGAAAGTAGTCTTAACTTATAAGACAAAAATTAACAATCAAAATACTTTATTTAAAATCAATAGTAAATGACTTTGTCAGTCGAGCAAGGCAGCTAATTTAAAGTTCATCAAATTATAAGCTCAAACACTAAAATAATGGGAGATGAAATGCTAACCACAAGCAACTTTCTAGATACTAGCACAAGTGTAAAATAAAATGATTACGAGTATTATATTACGGAAAGCTAATAGAAGTTCACTTCAGCTTGCTACTAAAATGTCACTAGTACCGCTGAAATACCACTGTACACATTATCACTTGAAAATACAGCAATGTTACTAAATGAAGGAAACCTCGTGGATTACAATATCTTTTTATTTGAAGTATTAAACTTACTACCTTACCACCTAGGCAAACTTTCGGTTTAAGAACCTTATTTCAAACTCAGTCAAAATGGAAAAAGGCAGTTTTAACCCTTTCAGGGGCAAGGTACTTCCATTCGGAAAATTCTGAAATGAGTGAATGATACCAGAATTAAGAAACATATTTCTTTGAAAAGGAGAAAATGCTTTTGTTCACCAACATAACAAAAGGAAAATTTTCATTCGAATATGCTGGTACCAATGTGGGATTTAGTAATTAAAATTAGGTGGTCCAAAAATGAACCACCGCCCTTGAAGGGGTTAACCCTTTCGGGGGCAACGTACTTTCAGTACTAAAATGTTGAAATAAATGACTGGCACTTACTAACAAATTTATTTGAAATAAGAAAAAGGCTATATTTCACATACATATTAAATGGAAAAGATTTTAGCAACATTCTGGTGCCATTGTGGCGTTTGGGAATTAAAATTAAGTGGTTTTATAAACATACCACTGCCCCTGAAAGGGTTAAAGCTGTTTTAGCATTTATCCAAGGATCCCAGCAAAGCATTTTATGAATAACAGTATTTTTGAAGAAGATTTTTCGTAGTAGGCTTTTACAATATTCGGAACAAAAATTACCTTATGGGTAGGTTTCTGAAATTTTTTTAGGAACAATCTAGAAAGAAGATTTTTCTTAGAAAAAAGTGGTATTCAAAAACAAACCGACTGAGAAGCCCGTATATCGTATCTAGATTTATCTAATTTTACTCTCTGCAGATCTTGAGATGTAGAAATTATATATATATAAATAAATTAATTACTTTTGACTTTTCGATATAAATTTTATGAATTAATTACTATTCACTTTAGTACTCACTAAAATTTCTCTCAAAGCCAAAATCTGTTTACCCTTTTACATCCTGTGGATGTTTGTTTATCTAACTTTGTCATACTTCATTAATAGATTTATTGGTAAATTTGATAAAATTTTTATATTAATAAAACTAGCCTACAGTGAAAATGCTTCTTACGCAAAAATAGTTGTTTCTATATAATTTGGGCATAGGAAAGACGAATGTGACATTTAACCCTTTAGTGCGCAGCTTTGCATATATGAAAACAACACTCTTTTGAATTTCATAGATTTTTTTTTATTCGTATATACCTAATTCACACCAGAAAATTAAAATAGCAATATTTGCTTTAATTAAAAAAACAGACATTTCGTGTTTAAATAAAGCGAAATTAACCATTGAAACTTTCTGGTGTAGAGTCAGATTCTCTGAATTACGCAATTCCTAGAACGTATTCTATTTTGGGAAATAAAGGGTTAAATCTTAAGTTTTATAAAATAAATAATTATATAAAATAAGGTATTTGGAGACTTACTTATCAAAGTATTTACAAATTTTCATTATTTTAGCGTAAAACAGCCACACGATAGTAGTTTTTACTTATATTGCAGATGTGCAACAGAAAAAAAGATTGACATATTATATGGAAAATATATTTCTGATTTTTTTTCATTATTTTTCCTGCGTAATAAACCTTTCAGAGAATCATATATAATTTTTTCGAAACAAAATAAGAAATCGCGAATTTAAGGGTTAAGATGCTGAGTTGGCTAATTGTTATTAAGTATGTTGAAATTTCAATAAAAAACTATGAATTTTTACATATTTTTATAAGGTAATATACATTACTAGGAGGCTCTACTCCCTGCGAACTACGCTCCCTAACCCCCGTTCAGACTCTGCAGCCTCTAAAAATATGCTAATGTAGCCTGTTTTAACACCTTGAAGGGTGGTGATGCCGTCACGGCATCACATAATTTTAATCCCTAATTTCCCCATTGGCACCGGAATTTTATAATGAAAATTTCACCTTTCTTAAATATGCGAAAATATGCTTTTACTTGATTGCAAATAAATTCTCTTGTAAATACTGGTGTCAATAAATTATTTCAACATTTTAGAAAAACAAGTACCTTGCCCCTGAAAGGGTTAAAAATATTACCCCGTTACAGAAGATTGAATGATATTGTCAAGAACATCGAAGATTTTCTATAATCGAGTTGACGTTTGACAGGGTCATTTTTTGGTTAACCCTTTGAGCTCTGATGCAGTGTTACCATTGAGCTACTTTTATAAAATTTAGATTTCTTGAATCCCACCACTTATTTGAAACGGTAAAATTCCCTTTGTTTGCGCCTTAATATTTCTGATTGTTTATAAATAAGCCGCATTTTTACAATTTCAAAGAAGTGGTGCCAATCAAGAATCTGAATTATAAAAAAGTAGCCCATCTGGGAACACTGCTTTGATGGGTAAATTTCTTCCCACTTACATTTAATCTCCAAATGTCACACTGTAACCGGAATATTCAACAAAATTTATTTGAAAATAGATTAATTAATAGATTAATTTTCGTGTATATTATAAGTCGAAACTTTTGTTTTCAAAATACTGGTGCCAATGTCACATTTGGGCATTTTGAAGAAATTCACCCCCAGAGCTCAAAGGGTTAACGTGGCACTGTTGCGATAGCTGACAGTTATTTTGGGGATTGATAAGTAAGACCAATTACACATTTGAAAAACAGCTGTATAAAATAGTTACGTAAAAAATGTTGCTACCTGACTTTTATAATGGCGTTAAGGACAATATTTTTCCTTTGCCTTCGATGTTGCCTTCGAAAATTCGTCTGCTTGGACACATCATTCAGAACCGCGGCTTTGAAAATCAACAATGCCTTTATAAAATTTGCGCTCGCATTTTATGCTTATAATGAGTTATAGATATTTTCAGGAGCAGGTATAGCTTATGCATGAATTATTTTCTCTATTTTAATGCATCTTCATGACATATTCTCGTTATTCTTAAAATGTAAATTGTTCATTTTAATTAATAAATGTATACAAATTTGTTAATATGTAGCATTTATTGAATAGTAATTCGTACAAAAAAAATCTAAATTATTTTACGCACGCGTTTAGCTGTATTTATGCTGCATCAAATGATGAAACTCATTAGCCGCGCTACATTTACGCTATGTGATTCCCACGGCGACGTCACATTAATATTGCCCATAAGAAAATCGTTGTAATATATGACGTAATTTTCACTATGAAATGAATTTCGCTTATAATAATTTAATTATTTTAAGGTTTTCTTTCTTTTTTAATATCCACATGTAAATACGTTTTTATTAATTTTCTTCTTTTCTTACTTTTTAGGTGTGATCATTTAATTTTTATTAGCCCACGGTATGCTATTTCTCTCCCCCAGCTTATTTTGTGTCATCTCCAAAAAATAACGTTACGTTGTATAAAACAAAGCAGATGTATTACTGTACGATTAAATACTCTATAGCAATTTTTTAAACTTCTAAGCATTGTACATTTTTAATTTTTATACCGTCTTATTTGGAAAAAAAAGTACTTTTAAGAGGTCTCAGGACTCTTAAAATTGGAAAAAATGAAAAAAAATACCATTTTTAAAATTTAATATTTTAAAATGTATTTGATTTTAAGACACAATTTTAATTGGAATAAAATATATAACTATGTTCTTTCATTTTATGTATTTAAAAAATAATAAGATGCAGAATTAGCATTTACAGGGGGCTCCAAACTGCTAGACATTTGATGAGCCAAAAATCGGAATAACAGCTTACGCGCACGATTACAAAATAAGTGTTGCAACTAGAATAAAAATTTTGGTGCTTACTTATACTTCAGATTGTAATAATTACCCTGAACCTAAATAAATTTGTATTTAAAGCTTTTTTTATATTTTTAATACAAAGTTGCATTTAGCTAATGCAAAATTAAGAAAATTTCAACAGTATAATCACCTAACAAAATATTGTTTTGAACAATAAAACGGAAATTTTAGGTTCCGTTTATACAGACTAACATGAAACATATGTTTTGAAAATTTCATGAAAAAATATTCATAAGTTTTTGAGATATCGTGCGCGTTATGCCTAAAAACGTCATTTGGAGAAAAATGGCTTCTAACTTTCCGAAACGACGCTTCAGCTATTGAACGTGTATAAATGTAAAAGCCATAACTTCAGTTCTAGTAGGAATTTCAAGGAAACAACTATATAAAAATGTTCAGAAAAGATAGGAGTTTAACATCTAAAAAAATTAAAATTTCGAAAATTTTAAAGCTTTAAGAGTCCTGAGACCCCTTAAAAGCAATTTTTTTGAAAACTGTACCTTCATTTATTTTTGAAATATAAATTTTTTTTGTAGTTTTTAGGGCCATTTGCTTAATATTGGCAACAGAAGTATTCCATTTCTGTTGAAAATAAAGGAAAAATAGTTCTAAAATAGAAATTATATATTTTTGTTGCCATTTTCTCATAACAACCGAAAGAAAATGTAATTACGTGCTATTTTGAGAAAATATAAACGAATGATTTCTGTTTAAACATGGAGCTATTGTAAACTCTATTTAACTTTAAGTATCTATATTAACCCTCTGTCTACCAGAAGGGTCCAATGGACCCGACATGTACATTCAAAATATTTATTCAAACCAGAAATTTCTTCAAAACAAACTAAATGTATAAATCAGACAATAATAAGTTAAATAAACAAATTAAATAGTTTTAAGTAAAAATTCTGGTGTAGAATGTTTTTATAAAACTTGAGTAAAATTTCCGGTAGTTCTAGGGTTAATGTTACAAACAAATGAAGGCCAATGAATCACTAGATAGCCCTTTTTTTGTCTAGTTTCTTTAATGATGGCATCTTTTTGCTGCATTTGTGTATTATTTTGCGATAGTGACGTCCTGTGCATGCTTTACTGTAGATGTTTAACCCCTTAACGCTCGAATTAAATTACGGTTGAATAATTCAAATTGCTTATTGGCACCACTTTTATGAAAAAAAATATTCACCCTATTTAATGACAGTAAAATATAGCCAATTTCACTATTTTATAAAACTGGTGGGAATCAAACAATTTGAGTAAAAGACGCAGCCCGAGAATATGACGGGAGCGAGAATTAAGGGGTTAAGAGTGTATCGTAAATGTGAAATTCTTACGCGGATGCGAATGACATCATTTTACATAAAATAAAAGCGTGTGCTTTAAGTCTTAAAATGGAAATATGTTTTGCACTTTATATATACATTTTTTTTTCATCGGGGGCGACACTAAATTCTGAAAAAGCAGAATTCCTGTATTTTAAAATTCTCTTCCTCTTTTTAACCCCTTAACCTACGATTTACTTTTAACAGCTCCACGTTTTGGCAAATCCATGGCTACCACTGAAATTTAATAGAGATTTTCGGCTTGTTTAATCATGGAATTTCGACGATTAAATTAAACTATTTTTACTGTGAAATTTTAGTGGTAAGAAGAGTTTGCATTTGGCTCGATCATCGTACGCAGGATATGCCCATCATTGTAGGTTAAGGGGTTAATAGTCACGTGTAAATACAATTTTCTGTGTCTACGTCTACTGTGATGTCATGGATCCAAACGGTCTCATAAAATTTCTAAATTTAAAATAAAAAAAAATGATAATATTGAAATATTAATTTGTTTTAAATGTTAATGTTAATTCTATAATAACAGCAGCAATTTTTCTTTATTAGTGTAGATGAGAGATAGGAATAGATAAATGATGTCCCTTTCTCATTAAAATTAAAAAGAAACCAAGGAGGAAATTTTTACCTCTTTGCATTCAGTTGATCAATTATTATTTCGTATATTCGTTTCATATATCCGAATTAGTCGTTTCATAAATTCGTTTCATTAGAATTTTATATATGTATGGTAGATTAGTCGTTTCATAAAATCGTTTCGTAAATTCGTTTCCTTTGGATTTTTTATATATAGTGTAGATATAATTATAACTTAATTATAATTTACCGTTACATTTAGTGGATTAAAAGTAATGGTATGACTGTATCTTATATTCATACAGAATCGATTTTTATTATGTAAGTCCGTATGCCGATAGTACTATATCTCACAAAATTAAAGCTAATAACAAAATACAAAGGTCATATTCGATTTTATCGACCCAGTTAGTAAAGATTGACTATCGTAGACTACAGAAAAGGAAAAACTGATTTACAGATATCATAATAACACCGTACAGGTTTTTACTATAGAATAGTTCCATGAGTTTTTGTAGTGTAAGTCGTAAGTCACATTGCTGATTATTGCTATGCTTGTTGGCCACCGTTATTTTCGAAAAGTTTGCTTCGCCCTTTTTCAATTAATGAGCTATCTCCCATAAAATAAGTCACATTTTTCCGTTCTAAAATACTGATAGTCAAAAATCATAGCATGTGACTTACACAAGTGCTCATGGAAATACCCTATATCAGTTTATATAACAGTAGTATTGTATCTTAAAAACCAGAGCAAATAAAATATTTCGAGGTCATATTCAGTTTTCTCGATCTCAAATTAGTAAAGATGGACTTTTTATATTATAAAGGATAAACGTGTAGGTGCGTAATATTGACGTCATTTTGACGATGGCAACAGTAGAAGATTCAATTTCACTTTTACTGTAATTTTTACTTTCTTCTATCTTTGCAAGAAGAAAGTATTGGATTCATGAAAATTTTCAAATTCAGGTTTTCGATGGATTTACACGTTTTAGGGGTCAGAGATCCCGAAAAGCACGTTTTCACAAAATGTCTGTCTGTGAGTCTGTGTGTAGTTGACACAAATTTTGGGGGCGCGCTATCTCTGGAATTAATGAACGTAAATTTAATAAAACTTTAGATTCAGTTAGTCCCTGAAATAAATTGGAGCTGATTGTTCCCTACAGGTGGCGCTGCTATGCTGCATTTTTCACGATTTCCGCAATAGATATATCTCAGGAACTGATGCATGGATTTTTATAAAACTTCAGATTCAGTTAGACCTTGATATAATTTCTTGCTGATTACTTTTTGGTGTAAATCGCCCAACAAGTGGCACTGCTATGCTGCATTATTTATGATTATCGCAATAGCTCTATCTCGAGAACTAATGCATGAATTTTCTTCAAACTTCAGATTCAGATAGTTCCTTATATAAATTGGTCTTGATTAGTATTTGATGTAAATCGCCCAACAGGTGACACTGCTATACGGAACTTTTAAGATTTCCGCAATAGCTCTATCTCAAAAACTAATCCACGGATTTTCATCAAACTTCGGATTCAGTTAGAATTTGTAGCTGATTAGATTTTGGCGTAAATCGCCTAACCGGTGACGCTGCTATGCTGCATTTTGCAAGAAGTATTAACATGTGTGAGATGGAAGAAAGTTTTGAGATTGCTACATCCGACTTGTTTAACCCCTTGAGGGGCACCGGTATATATTATATACCACCTACGATTAATGAAGTTTTACACCAGAAAATTTTTATTAGATTTTTCTTTTCTAACTTTGGTGGAAAAAAGGGCCGTAAAATTGCTTTTACTTATTTTGAAATAGAATTTTTGAAAGATCCCGGTGGGAATTTAGCATTTCACAAACGTTGCTTGCCCCTCAATGGGTTAAACTTCTAAACATCGCATATTTTTAATTTTTACCCTATTGAATGAAGAAAAAATGAACTTACTAATGCAATTTTTTTTCAAAACTATATTGTAATTTATTTGAAAACTCTATCGCAATTTACTCATTTTTTATGGTTTTAAAAATAATTTTCAAGCATGATTTTTTTAAAAAAAAAGCTATCTCTATAGCCTGCAGATGATTATGAAACACATATCCATTTGCACTTAAGTTAATGGCTAATTCCATGAAAACTTGTCATGTCTGTCACACAGCTGAAAACCGCTATGCTTATTGGTCACCGTTATTTTCGAAAAGTTTGCTTCGCGTTGTTCAATTGATGAGATATCTCCGATAAAATAAGTCACATTTTTCCGTTCTAAAATACTGGTAGCCAAGAATCGTAGTATGTGACAGAAATGACAAGTTTTCATGGAATTAGCCTAATACAGTAAAGCATCCATTATCCGCGGTGCGGTTTATCCGCGAAGCGATTTTTTTTTTTTTTTTTTTTTTTTATTCAAGCCAACAGCAAGTAAAATACAATAAACCCTACTAATAAATATAAACAGAAAAAATCATGTATTCGAAAGTAATAGAAGAATATTTCTGGATTCGGTCGCCATGTTTGAAATATCAGATATAAAATCTTGATGTCTTTTCTTGATTTTATTAACCAAACGTAAACACAGCAATTAAAATATTTAACAATTAAATAACACTATTATGATAAATTCCAGGATAGCATATCAAGAATAACTTCATTTTCGAGATAAAAATTATTTCATACTAAAAGAAAAATAATAGTTTACAATTTAGAATAAAGAAAAGGTGTTTTTAAAGCAAGAACCAAAAACAAGTGACTGATTTTTTTTTTTTTTTTTTTTAATTTTGTAACTCAGCTCTTTTTGTTCAGTATGCCACTGTTTCTTGTTTTAGTGATTTAGACGTAAAGAAAAGGTTTCTGATGTACTGCGCATATGTATTTTAAGCGCTTTATTATGTTTTTTGTACACTAAAGCATAGTTTTTATGTTGAATTGCCTTTCTTTTTTTTTTCGTGTTTGAACCCCATTTTCAGTCTTTTTCGGGTTATCCGCGGTGCGCTTGCCACCCAATTCCGCGGATAATCGGGGCTGTACTGTATTAAATAGTTTTCGGCTGATATCTCATCACGAATTTAAAACTGCATAAATGAAATAATATAATATAAACAGAAATTTAACAAACATATAATCGAACTACGAGGATAAACAACTGAAATGATTAGAATTAAAATGGACTGCTGTAAGCAGTGTTGCCGGGTGACCCGCGTAAATCGGGGCTCCAAATGCTCTTGGCACCACCAATTTCTTACAATTTATTTCACTATCTCTTTAATTCCAGATATTTCAACCAAGGCCGTAGCCAGAAAAATATTTCGGAGGGGGATTTGGGGCCACGAATTTTTTTTATTGTCTTATTTAACATTTATTTATTACTAATTGAGTAGAGGCTACTACTAAGAACTTCATTAAATTTTATTGTGAATTCGAATAATTAAAGATAGTGTAATCACACAAAAAAGGCCTTTATCATTGCAAATAAAATTATAACCACATTTAGATACTTCTTTGGTGCCATATTGACGTTAGTGTCAACCAAACTAATGTTTGAAATTTTTTGCATTTTTTCAAAGTTTTAATGCCAAAGATGTCTTCCAAGTAGCATACGTCGGAAGAGTTAAGTTTGTGGATATCACCAGGGCCTGATTACCAACGGGGTACACTTACACCAATAAATTTTAAAAGAAATGTTCGCCTTATCTAAACGCCGTTTTCATGTAAAATTTCTGCAATGAATGAGGCAAAATTTTCTGTTTCTATTTACTGGTGAGAATGTGCCCCGTTGGTAATCAGGCCCTGGATATCACAAGTAACTTTCACTGTATTTTTCAAGAATTTGGGCTAAATAAAATTTGTATCAGGCTGTTGTAGTCATTTTATTTTGACAGTGTTAACATTCTGTTTTTGCAGAGTCCCATAAAAAATTCGAATAAACTTTAAAGATTTCTTAGAAATTGCATTTATTCCCTCGATATACTCACAGAATTAAGCAATAAAGACATGATAACGTAGAATATTGATTTTTGAACCTTGACAGCGTAGTTGACTTTCGAATTTTGATTGCCTTGACCGGTAGTTAATGGCATATAAATAGTTATCCTGACAAAAATTTCGGAAGGGGATCAAACACCTGTAATCCTCCCATTGCTACGGCCTTGATTTCAGCCATTAGACAAGCCGAAGAAAATTACTTTAAAATACTGGCGTCCAGAGCATTTGCAGCCTGTAAGTCACGAAATCTTTGGCGACTTCTTCGGCTATTAACTCATACGACAGTATCGCTTTTAATACATTTCAAAACTCTATTTGAATGCAAAATTGATACTTTTCAATTTTTATTGAAATCCCTCCTTTTATTTAACACATCTAACTCACGACAGAAAGAAAAATTGCGGGATGAAAACGTGTGCATTTTTTAGCTGAAGTTTTGGAAGTTTTTATTTATTTATTTATTAGAGCTAGTGCGAACTCTTTTTCAAAATCAGGGAATGTTGCTTCTCAAATAAATCATTTAAATTTGTCTATCGCAGAAAAAGTAGACTTGATAAGAAAGGTAGAAAGGTGTCGGGTTTTCCCTCTAAGTCCACACAACTTTGAAGAATGTTCCTTTACGTTTTATATGCTGCCACCACCGATATGATTACGTGATATCGGTCACGCTATGAGGGGATTTTTGAAAAGAATATCAAATCTTTCAATTAAACTTAACTAACAATTTATTTACGCATTATTTACGGATAACAAGACAATATTTACAATTGAGAACTCGGATACAGGTGATCTAGTTCAACATTAAATTAAATACAGTAAATACTTTCTGTGACTGTTAAACTACTCTAACTTCCTCTCACCCTACGCTAGTTAAATTAGAATTATCCAAGATCACTATTAATCTCACAACACATTAGCTCTATACTCCAACAGCCTCACACTGCCTAATCACGCTCTATCCAACAGCTCTCCTCTGAAACAACTCACCACCCAGTTCCAGCTCCAAACATTAACTGACCTCTATCCCAGGTATCACCGCCAAGAGACCCCCCTGTCGGTATCCCTATCTGCCAGCAAGGACTCGTCCCCACCAATGTCACATTCCGTGATATCCATTATCTCCCTAGATAGTGAGTGACAACCCTTTTGTCTGACTTATCTTCAGGTATGCACTTTGAATGGCTAGAGAAACACCAATTCAATGGATAAACTGCCTTCCTTCAACTAATACTATCTAACTCACTAGCTCGGATTAAATTCCAGATAAGAAAAGAATGTTACTTTAAACTTCCCAGTACACAGACAATACATAAGCAAGAGAATAATATATAACAATACAGTACAAAATCTAAAGTCCGGAATCCTCGGGACTTTACCAAGTCCGAACTTCGGATTTTTCCGAACTTTGGGTAATCAAAAATATTGCTTTTCCAATAAAAAGGAAAAGAAAATTAACTATATAAAAAGGCAAAGTATGACATTCATATATTAAAAGTTGCATATAACAACTATTATTACTAAATTAAACTATCATTTTCATTAAATAAATCATAACCAAATAAAAAGTAAAACACAAACATTCATTTAAGGCTGTTCTCAAATTCAAAAGGGCAACTTTATGACATAAATTTTAATTTATTTTTGTTCGCAGATGCATGAAATTAGCAGGTGTTGTTGTTCAGAAACTATGTAATCAAACTGCGTTTTCCGTTTTTTTTTTTTTTTTTTTTTTTTTTTTTTGCAAACGCAATAGATCTTTCAGAAACTAGTGTCAAAGTGGGCGTTATGAGCCGAATTCCCGCGTGAAAGAAGAATAACTGCACAAGGAAGGGAGAAAAACGTCTTTGTCACGTGAACAAAATCGCCTATAACTCAATAGGTAATTTATTTATATAAAAAAATGGAAAACACAGTTCGAATCCAATTCGCTTCCATAGTCAGGCCTTCCAATTTTATGACCTTCCGTAAAACAATGAATTTGTAAATGTGTCAAAACGTTTTGTGCTTGTTGAGCAGAGCAGTTGAGAACAACCTTAAGGGAACAATTTAAGAAGAAATTGTAACTTTCTGAATTATTGAACATTTTAGCTAATGTAGGCTGCTTTATTAACTTAGGTATATCATTAAGAAGTTTTTCTTTTATTCTGTACACAGAATAGAGTTAAGATTAAGTAAAAAAGCTTCTTTGCTCTAGACCTTTTTTTTTTTTTTCTTTCAACAGTTTTGTTTTTCACTTCTTTCTTGGATACTGCCACTGGAAAATCCGAACTTTACACTTTGTAGTGTAGTTCTAAATAGTATATGTTCATCAGAACCTGACAAAAGGCTTTGAGAAAACGTTGTGAGTTGAGTATGGAATCGGATCGTCGGCAGTTTATGACATTAAAAAAAACAGAAGTTAAAAATACTGCAATTCTATACAAAAAGTGACATCCCCTGATGACTGAAAAATGTTCACTGTTTATTAGATTTTTTTTTTTTTTTTTTTTTTGGTATAGAGAAAATTTTAATTAAAATACGAGTAAAAGTTCTTGTAAGTTTTTTTAAATTTAGTTTTTTTATTACACAATTATCACTTGGTTATGAATTAAAATTTTTACTAAAGGCACTATTAAGAATACCGGAAGTACTTTTGATATTCAAAAATTTGATTTTGAATTTTCAAAAATCCGGCTTAGTCTCGGTCCCGATTATGCAGGATTTTTGAGGTTATTTAATATATAAAAATGAAAATTTGTCTGTCGGTCTGTAATGCTATACAAATCAACAGTTTGGAAGCCAGAATTGTGAAATGTTACGTAAATGTGTGTTAAAACACGGCCGAGGCAACTAAAGTAATCCGGAATAGAAATAACTTACAGTTAATTTTTTATTAATAAAAAAACACCCATTTAACAGCAATTTCCTATCAAATTTAACCATTTTTCGTTATAGCAATTAAAAATCCACAATAAAATTCTTACCACAAAAATTACCTTTCTATTAAAAAAAACAGAAGTTAAAAATAGTGCAATTCTATACAAAAAGTGACATCCCCTGATGACTGAAAAATGTTCACTGTTTATTAGATTTTTTTTTTTTTTTTTTTTTTTTTTTTTTGTATAGAGAAAATTTTAATTAAAATACGAGTAAAAGTTCTTGTAAGTTTTTTTAAATTTAGTTTTTTTATTACCGTAATTTCGGGTGTATAGCCCGCAGATCAAACAATTCAGTTTGGACCCAGAAATTTTATTCAGTATTTGAAGACCAATATTTACTGTGATCTAAAAAGTTACATTTTATTTTTAAAAATTTCTGGGTCGAAACACGATTGTTTGATCCGCGGGCTATACACCGGAAATTACGGTACACAATTATCACTTGGTTATGAATTAAAATTTTTACTAAAGGCACTATTAAGAATACCGGAAGTACTTTTGATATTCAAAAATTTGATTTTGAATTTTCAAAAATCCGGCTTAGTCTCGGTCCCGATTATGCAGGATTTTTGAGGTTATTTAATATATAAAAATGAAAATTTGTCTGTCGGTCTGTAATGCTATGCAAATCAACAGTTTGGAAGCCAGAATTGTGAAATGTTACGTAAATGTGTGTTAAAACACGGCCGAGGCAACCAAAGTAATCCGGAATAGAAATAACTTACAGTTAATTTTTTATTAATAAAAAAACACCCATTTAACAGTAATTTCCTATCATATTTAACCATTTTTCGTTATAGCAGTTCGTTATAGCAATTAAAAATCCACAATAAAATTCTTACCACAAAAATTACCTTTCTATTAAAAAAAACAGAAGTTAAAAATAGTGCAATTCTATACAAAAAGTGACATCCCCTGATGACTGAAAAATGTTCACTGTTTATTAGATTTTTTTTTTTTTTTTTTTTTTGGTATAGAGAAAATTTTAATTAAAATACGAGTAAAAGTTCTTGTAAGTTTTTTTAAATTTAGTTTTTTTATTACACAATTATCACTTGGTTATGAATTAAAATTTTTACTAAAGGCACTATTAAGAATACCGGAAGTACTTTTGATATTCAAAAATTTGATTTTGAATTTTCAAAAATCCGGCTTAGTCTCGGTCCCGATTATGCAGGATTTTTGAGGTTATTTAATATATAAAAATGAAAATTTGTCTGTCGGTCTGTAATGCTATACAAATCAACAGTTTGGAAGCCAGAATTGTGAAATGTTACGTAAATGTGTGTTAAAACACGGCCGAGGCAACTAAAGTAATCCGGAATAGAAATAACTTACAGTTAATTTTTTATTAATAAAAAAACACCCATTTAACAGTAATTTCCTATCATATTTAACCATTTTTCGTTATAGCAGTTCGTTATAGCAATTAAAAATCCACAATAAAATTCTTACCACAAAAATTACCTTTCTATTGCAAGAAGCATTGCATATTACGTACCCCACGCTGACTAAACAGCTGTAGCGGGTATTACGATAATTCTTTTACCTTACATGCAAATAATTAGATATATACATATTACGTACGCCACGCTGCAATAATAAGAAGTTGTAGCGGGTATTGCGATGATATTTTTACCTCACATGCAAATAATTAGAGATTATTTAATTGCGCTTAATTATTACACATTTTTATAAATAAAGAAACACATTTTATCACAAACATCAACAAAACTTTTTATTCTATTTATTACCTTATTCCAAAGATATCGTTTTATCGTCTGCTGCCATAGTAACATAAATTAAATTTCATTAAAAAAAGGCATAGTAGTAGAAAAATATTTTACTAAATTGAATAGTTATTTTTAATTTTGGTTTTAGAATTAAATTCATGAACTCCCGTGCATAGAACGGGTTAAACAGCTAGTACTGAATAAAAAATGGTTTTCCTTTATATTCTGTAACCCAGGAGGTCCGGGTGGGATCCTATAGTTCTCATTAACGAAGCAAGCAAAATTTTTTTGTTGTTGTTGGTTAGTGTTATTATTTGATTGTAATCGTTATTTAATTAATAACATTTTGATTTTCAACTTTACGCACGTGCACCTTTGTTTGTGCTATTAAAAAAAGTTTTGAGTTTTACTTTACACATATGTAATATCGTTATGTTTTTAAAAAATAATGAAGTAAGGAAATCCCGACAATAATTTATGCATAGCCCGTAGAAGATCAAACTTGCAATATAGTAATCCAGTGTCAGGACCAGCGCAACGTGGTGCGGAGCTCTTGCTCTTTCAATTATTATTATTTCCTTTAAATAATTTTAAAAAAGAGATGAGGAAAATTCTGTGATCGGAACTCTCACCATATTTGGCTCATTTTAACAAGAATTCTCTGATACAAAATGAAATATTGTATATTGTAAAGTACTTCCGTTCTTTACCAAATCCTACTGCGAGTGATAAACTAAAAGAGTTAGAGCTTAACAGCTGAAATTTTGTCTGCACATTAGAAAATGTAATAGCACAATGGCGTTCATATCTATTTAGCACTGAGGAGGACAATCAGTTAAAGGTCCATTTTGCTTTAACTTTAACGCTTTCAGGGGCAAGGTACTTGCATTCGCAAAATGTTGGAATAATTGACTGACACTAGTATTTACAAGAAAATACATTTGTAAACAAGTAAAAATATATTTTCGCGTACTTAATAAAAATGAAATTTTCATTAAAAAATTCGGGTGCCAATGTGGCAAATAGGGATTTAAATTATGTGATGCCGTGGCGGCATCACCGCCCTTCAAGGGGTTAAATCACAAGGTCAAATTCACCATTTCGTTCGATTCAATGTTCGCTTGGAAAAATGGACCAGCGCACCAGGTATAGCCTGCTAGTACAGGGGCGCGCCGACCCAGTGTGCAAAGTGTGCACCGCACACAGGCGCCAGATTAGTAAAGGCGCCAAATATTTTAGTCGAAGCTGAAAAATTTCAAAAACTTTTATCCAATTTAAATTTATTAAAGCGGCATTTAAATCGAAAGTGCGTCATTTCTGAGTTCATTTTTACTTATGAAATATATGAAATTTGCAGATGCTCGTCTGTGCTGTGGCGTAGCTTTAGGGGTGTCGGGAGGGGAGAGTCTCAAACCGAAAGGCGCAATGGTGTCGAAATGTAACGGTCGAAAGGCGCCTTGTTGTCGAGGTCTTAAGGCGCCACGGAAGGTTTAAGGGCGCCGTCAAGCGCCTAAAATTAAAAAAACAAAAGCTAGAAACATAAAAAATTCGGAAGGGCGACCGCGAATGTCCCTTTTGACATCCCTGCTCTAGATCAGGTCAGTCCAGCTTTTCAGAAAGCAGGGACGCACTACAGCTGGTGGCAAGCATGGAAGGCTCCATTATTCAAATAATTGAAAATCTATAACGCTTCTATCTTACTGTAGTATTGGTAGTGATACACATACTGACGATATAAAAACGGGTAGATATTATATTACAGAATAGTAAAGCAACATAAGCCTCCAGGTTATGCATGGTACCCATGTAAAAGTAAATTGCCGCAAAAAGCACAAATGAATCATAGCAATCGGCTACATAACAAAATACTACAAAAACAATAAATAAATAAAACAGGATGTAGCTCAAAATGCAATGAATGTAAAAAAAAAAAAAAAAAAAAAAAAAAAAAATGAAAAACTCCATTCAATTCCAAACAAATTTAATAGTCACGCCTATCATTGTATGCAACGCATAAAAATGAGCCCATGAACATGTAAGAAAGATTCATGTCATTTACAGTCGGGAAACATATTTTTGAGAACAACCTCAAAATGAATTATGTTTTATTGAAATTTTAATTGTATATTTTATAGATTTGGTTCGAAAAAAGAATAATCGGTAAAAAGCGAGTTTCACTCGCGTACAGATAGTTCATAGAATACATTTATCAATTACTAACTGCAATCTTACAAAATATAGTCGTTAAACGAATAATAAGACTTTGCAAAAACTTGGAATTATTTTATTAAATATTCTTCAATAATTGCCTTCAATAATTGAATGCAATTAAAATGAAAAACGCTGACTATTTATCATTGTGATCCGTCTTACCTAAAACAAAGACCTTGTACAAAGTTTAATCTTGCCATTGTGCCAAGTGCGCTTTGAAAGGAGGTCGCAAAGTTGCATGGGCACTTTGGTCCGTGCCACGGTTTTTTAGATAGGTCTTTATTAATATATCGCCTAATTATCGACAATCCTTTTGGAAAATCATTATCTACAGTTCTCGGATGATTTTGCGTCGATAGGTACATGAACTCCTCTCAACTCCCCCGCTGAGCGCCCGCCAGATAAAGTTTATGTATAACTGAAAACTGCGATTTTCTGAAAAACTATATGACCTAGGTAATTGCTATAGTTTTCCTGCAAGATTTAAATAAATTCCAACTACTACTAATTTTTCCATAATTTTATTTTCAGTAGATTCGGAAATAGGACGGGGGGGGGGGGGACATAATTTTGTCATATATTTTCGACGAATTTCTGAAAATATAATAGTATCTAAGAGTAAAACAAATATATTTTTAGTTCTGTTTTAAGAGCTTTTTCGAACGATACCCATCCCCCCTTTGATAATTTTTAAATGAACCTTAAATTTGTATAATTTTATATCTTTAATTCGATTTTTTCTGAAATACGTACCCGCTCACTGTGTGAAAATGATCACTGTGAGAAGCTGCTAATTGTTCAGATTTGTTATGTAATTTTTTTTCATGATTTTTGGAAAATTGTATGTGGTAATAATGAACAAATTAAAACTTTAAAATGACCTCTACTTACTGATGAAAAAATGAGTTAAGAGGAGAGGAGTGAGTGCTTAGTAAAGTACAGGCCAAAAGCTTTAAAACGATATGTCACATGAAAAAAATCATGTTAACCCCCCCCCCCCACGGGGAATGCTCCCTAATAATCTGGGGTCAAACATAGACCTCACCAATCCAATGGGCCCGTGAAAAATTTTACCTTCGGTCAAGCCTTAAAATAAGCTGCCCAAATCTTGCTGCAGCTTAATTAGGAGCTCAGTTTGAAAATTGACCCCCAGGGAGGAGGTATCTGAGTGAGAAGGGTAGAAAGGTTCATAATATGGAAAAGTGGTTCGAGGGTTTTCCGATGATATATCACATGAGAGTTTAGCAGGCGTTCTGCGTTCGCACTGCAAAATCTTGCAAAAATACAAATCTCGAATCTTTTAGTTCCACATTCCTACACCAGGAGGAACTCTATTCTTAACAAAACTGTTTCTGAACGAAATTCTGTTAAACAACCTACACATAGTCAGTATATATTAGTCATTAGCCATATATTAGTATATATAAGTCAAGGGGATGGCGGACTTACGCAAGAATTTAAGTTATTTGCTAAAATTACTATTCGAAAATAGTGGTAAGTACACTTTTGAAATTTTTATATATTTGAAGTAATATTTACCGCAGAGCTCCGTCAAAAATCCTCATCTAAAACGGTAGAAAATGGTACGGTTTTAAATATTTGTTCCTACCCCCTTAAAAAAATTATCGCCTCCCCCCACCCACCCCCCGAAATTTGATGCCCCTTACTTTTTAAAATCTTTATTTTGTGTTATAAACTATCTGGAAGTTCCAAATCGATCGGTTAGTCAGTTTTTTTTTTAAATTTTAACAAATTCGCGTTTCAACAAAGCATTTCTTTTCCTTTTTAAAAATCGAACATAATTTTTTATATCCTCTGACTCTATTTCAGCAAGGATTTGTATTACATGATTTTGTATTTCAGGTGATGTGTACGTTGCGTTAATTGGCATAGCTTTGACGCAAGCATCATGTCCTTTTTGACTGTGTATTTAAAGAGGTTTTTAAATAAACTAATTTCCAATTTTTAAATAAATTAATTTTCAAAGAGGTTTTTAAATAACTAGTTTCTTAAAGGAGGATTTTTTTTTGTGTCTGGCTGTGCAATTTTCGAGTTCTATACAATAAATATCCCATAAGGCTAGTTCATTTAGAACAAAAAATTGTAAGATTTCAGCTATCGATTGAATATATTATCGGTTTTTTCAAGAGTATCATTAAACCAAAGATGATACACTTAAATTCATCTCTTTACGTTCTTCTCTTTCCGTCCATTAGCTGACCTTGGACTATTTCTCAGGGGGGGGGGGGGGTGGCTGAGTCTACCCTGGCACCCACCTTTTAGGGATATATGTTATTTGCATAACTGACAGCATTCCTTATTTTTAATTCGAACAACAATATTTTTAACCAGAAATTTAATTTAATAAATGAAATTAAAAAGAACCCTGTAGAAACTAGACACATTTCATTAAATAAATTTTCTGGTTCAGAACTCGTTTATTTGATGTGGAACCCCCCCCCCCCCCCGGAAGGTTGACTTGGCAGCTATGCATTTGTACTCCTTGAAAAAAAATTATGAAGTTTTTTTTTCAGGGGTGGGGTGGAATTAGGAATATGGGGCGCCAATTGAAGTTCCGCACACAGGCGCCGGATACTGCTGGCGCGCCCCTGTGCTAGTACGAAATACAATAAGACAACTGGAAATTCACTAAGCGCGGTGAAAGCTATCCTCTCACCATTACTACTGGAATTAATAAAACACCAATTAGAAATTTCTTAAGCATTGGGTGGGCCCAACATATACTGCAATACAGGGATGTAGTTGTAAAAAAGACAGAGGGTATTCGCTCAAAGCAGAGGGTATAGGCTCAAGGCATAGAGTGTACCCTAGATTGTATATACTGTAGTTTTCATGAAAAACAGAGGGTATGCGGTACTCCTTAAAAAAATCCAGAGGTTATACGGCGTATACCCGCGTATACCCCCACTACATCCCTGCTGCAATACTCGACTAACAAAATTTATTTTTAAATTGCATATATCATAACATACATGCATACCATATCATGCATACATCATATTACACAATAATATGAATAAAAAAATGCATTGTTGCCAAATCTGGAAGTTTTTTTATTCAGAGATTCTGAATTTACGTCAAAAAATTTTGAATTGTAATTTTTAATTACTTTATTCGCAGATTACTTTTCTTTATGTAAAACAAGAATAACTATTTAAACTTTCTGGTGGGAATTTGGAATGTCTCAATTATCCGCCAGGTTTGGCAACACTGATAATTTGCATAAAAAAAACAAAAAAAAAAACACTGCTTTCACATTTAATGTGCATAATTATTTTTAATTTTTCTTTTGCAATAATTTAAATATTTATTTTTTGCGTTCGCGGTTACTGTTTTAAGATCATCAAATCTATACATTCCCCGACAATTAATTTTTAATTGGGAAAAAAAGTTTTAGAAGCCGTACGTGTATTTTTATTTTATCAGATTTAAAAATGCAATTGCAGGGTCTTTAAAAAATATATTTAGCAAAAATTATATATCTATATATATATATTGATTTGATTATGTGTCCACCTTGCGCGCGTGTATGCGTGTGTGTGTGTGTGGGGGGGGGGGGGGTGCATGAAATAAACTAGAACCTCGAGAACAGAGTATGACGAAATATTTCCACAGAGATGGCACCACTTCCTTGCATATTTCTAAGGTCTCGTGAAACCGCTCAGCTCTGAGAGAAAATTATGAACTACAGGCATCCCCCGACTTACGTAATACTCGACTTACGTAAATTCGCACTTACGTAAGAACGTAAATTCGCACTTTCGCAAGAAATTTCGAAAATTACATTTATGAACATACTAGTGCGTTTGATACGCATTTGCATACTTTTGATAATTATTTTATAAATAAAATATGCAGATAAAAACCACAACAGTAGTATAGGTTTATATTTTAGACATAGTTATATTTTTTTGGGATATACAATCAAATCTATAACAAAACAAACACAAATCTGATTAAAATGAGCCAAAAAAAAAAAAAAAAAAAAAAAAACTCCATTTAACCGTTACAATTTTGTTAGCTGAATTCAAACCATAACGAAACCTAATTTTAAGGTTTTGGTGAAGAGGAACGAGTGTATTTTTTCTTCCAGCTTCAGAGCTGTTCGTTTGATGCATGATGCAGATTCAAAATTGATTAATGATTAATTCATCAATGTTAAATTTATAAATCCCATATTCCACAAGATGTACTTTTTATGAAAAGTGTTCTTTCAGTTTGTTTTTATATTTTTTCATACTTTTATAATTTATATCCAAGTAAATACTGCTGCATGCTACTTTATTACTTTCTTCTATCTTTACAAGAAGAAAGTATTGGATTCGTGAAAATTTTCGACTTCCGGTTTTCGACGGATTTATACGTTTTAGAATGCCCAGAACACGATTTGATGGTTTTTAGAAAATGTCTGTCTGTCACTCTGTCACTCTGTGAGTCTGTATGTGACAAAAATTTTGTGGGCGCTCTATCTCAAGAACTAATGCACGGAATTTCACAAAACTTCATATTCAGTTAGACCTTGATATAAACTGGACCTGATTAGTTTTTGGTGAAAATCGACCAACAGGTGGCGCTGCTATGCGGCATTTTTCACGATTTCTGCAATGGCTATATCTCAAGAACTACTGCACAGATTTTCATAAAACTTCAGATTTAGTTAGTCCAGGCACTACCCCCTACATACTACATGCCTCTCGCATTTGACTCAAAAATGGAAGTCAGCAAGGTTGATAGATGGCGCTACTGTTTGGGGTATGTTATTGCTGTATTTACATAGATCGCCTGCCTTTGAAAGCTATTATTTTTTTTATTTTTTGCAGTAATTTGTGATTTTTTTAAACAGAATGTTTACTTTTAATGAAGTTAATATATTCTCTATAAATTGCCATATTGCTGTGTGCCTTACTGCTGTTCATCCAGCAAAATAAAGGAAAATATTTCTTTTCACCATTCCTGTAGAAGACAGTCAACGAGTCTTTTTAACTTTTTTTCATCGTATTTTTAAAAATACAAATAGATATTTTTACTAGTATTATTTGCATGTTTCTAATAACATTCTGTTGTATAATAATAAATTAAATTAATGTACAGTTGCTATTAATAAGATGTATTTTTATTAATTTACAATGTCTTAAAAGGAAAAGAGTACCTTAATCTGAAAGAATCTGAAATAATAATGTTATTATTAATAATAAAAATGATAGATCAAAGTATTTTTTTTTATCAAATAATTATGCTAAGCCTTTTCTGTATGAAAATGAAAATACAATAACATTCAAAATTATTTAAATTTCTTCCAGCAAAATTATAATGATAATAATAATAAATGATACACGATGAAATCGAATACGAATTAGTAATGTGATCAAAATAAATATGTATTCATAGCATTGTGTTTTGAAACAATATAAATATTATGTAATTGAAATATATCAATAATTTCATTCCTGAAAGTACTTGATTATTACTTGTAATAATTAATAATACAAATATAAAAGAAATGAAACTAAATTAAATGTTAAAAAACAAAACAAAAAAAACTGCAGAATTGACGTTTTGAGGCCTTGACGCCATGAGGCCTTGAGGCCATAATATTTTTTTTTCAAAAAAAATTTTGCCCATATTTTTCCCATTCTGACCAGAAAATCAGAGTTCTAACTTTTTACGACTGCTCTTTCATCTTCACCTAACACTTCATTTATAATGGCTGTTTTATAATAATGGAAGCCATCAGTCCATCAGAATAAAATAACTCGGTGAAAGCGGAAACTCGGTTAGGCAGGACTCTGATAATCGGGACTCTACCGTATATTTCATTTTAAAAATGATCTTTAGAATATTTTTGCTGGTGTTCAGAGGGACCTCCCCCTTGGATCCGCCGCTGTAGATTACGTAGTTCAGTATTACATATTTTAAATTTTGAAATAAGTCATCTATTATAAAATTTTGGAAGAGGGAGGGGGGTGGTGCCAAAATCAATGTTTGCCCCGGGGGCAAAAAAGGCTAGTTTCGGCCCTGGTGTGTGTGTGGGGGGGCAGGGGGGGTAGTCAAAAAATGAAAAAAAAAGTGCCTTGGAGCATCATTGAACAGAATCATACTTCCAACTATTTAAATTTCCTGAAAGTACTTGATGATTACTTATAATAATTAATAATTCAAATATAAAAGAAATGAAACTGTGAGTTAAATGTTTTTTAAACACTTAAAAAAAAGACTTGCTAGTTTCATTATTATGATAAAGGTAATTAATATTTATAGTATTATTATCACAATATCAATGATTTAATTATTTTAGATAGAAAATATTAAATAGGGAAGTTCAGAAAAATATTGCAATCTATTTATTGAGGTAACTGTATGGTACTAGTACTGGAGTGTCAAGTAATTATGTTATTATTAGAATTAAATTTTAATTCACAATGGGAAGTACAACTATGAAGTTAGTTAAACATTGTTGATAGATTAATATAATGTAAAAAAACAGGAATATAATAATTATAATTATTAATTAAAAATTATTTTTATGTTTAAATTATAATTAAAAATTATTAGTATGTAGGGGGTAGTGGTCCAGGATATAGTTTGGTGCTGATTACTTTTTTGTGAAAATTGCCCAACAGGCGGCGCTGCAATGCTGCATTATTCATGATTATTGTAATCGCTCTAACTCAGGAAAAAATGCACGAATTTTCATCAAACTTCAGATTCAGTTAGTCCCTGATATAAATTAGTGCTGTTTAATTTTTGGTGTAAATCGCCCAATAGGTGGCGCTGCTGTGCTGTATTTTTGACGATTTCCGCAAGAGCTGTATCTCAAGAACTAATGCTAGAAATTTCATCAAACTTCAGATTTAGTTAGTCCTTGACATGAACTGACGTTTTCTGCATTATGGTGTAAATCTCTCAACAGGTGGCACTGCTATGCTGCATTTTTTGCGATTTCCGCAATAACTTTATCTCAAGAACTAATGCTTGGATTTTCAACAAACTTCAGATTCAAGTATACCTTGATATCAATTAGTGATGTTTATGTTTTGGTGTAAATTGCTCAACAGGTGGCGCTGCTATGCTACATTTTTCAGAATTTCCGCTATAGCTCTATCTCAAGAACTAATGCACGAATTTTCATCAAACTTCAAATTCAGTTATACTTTGATATGAATTGGTACTAAATCGATGTTATTTCTTGTACTATTTAAATGATTTAATTGACATATTTATATAGAAGAAAGTTTTGTGATAGCCACAACATACTAGTTTATAAAATAATACTGTGTGAATAATGTATATATTACATATATAATAAATATTGCAGTTTCTGACGAAATTTTACCCAAGGAATTTACAAATTCGACTTACGTAAAATTCGACTTACGCAAAAGTTTACCGAACGCATTACTTACGTAAGTCGGGGGATGCTTGTAGTTGTATTCAAGTATACACTTTTATGTATATATAATGCATTCTTATAGGCTTTCATGTGTGCGCGGGGAAGGAAATTCAAGGAAGGGTCAAGATTTTGGAATAGTCCGCTTTCGAAAGCATCACCCTTCCAAACTTTAAATGGGAATATATACATAAAAAAGGTTGAAATAAGATGTTTTTGCTAGAAAACTGAGTCAAAGACATGAAAGGTAAAATTAAAAATCCAAAAATAAGCTTCTACCAAGTAAAAAAAAAAAAAAAAAAAAAAAATGAATAAAACAGATTGTTATATTTTTCGTTTTTATATTCGACTGCCCCCCCCCCGCCCCCTTTGAGATGTTTTTAAAATATATTGACGCAAAAATAATAACTGAAATAAAAAGATCTTTCATTAGTGGTGGGGGGTGGGGGTCAGGCTGGCAATGCAAGGTGTTGAATTGAGGTACCAATTTTATTTTAATGTTTTATAAATCCCAAATCATATATCTAAATTAAAACTGAACATTGTACAAAATTGTACAAAATTGCACACACCAGTAACTATCAATATCAAATATCTCTGTGTGGAATATATAGATAAAGTGAAAATAAATATTGTTAATGAGAAGAATAACCATGTTTGTCCATCAAAAGAGGCCTGTTTGATAATTGCAGTGAAATTAAGTAGTATTATATAACATTGCATCGATATAATTAAAAAACGTTGCCAAATCAAGTGAATTTTTTATTTAAAAATTCCAAATTATTACCAGAAATTTTAAGCGGTTGTGTTTGATTATAAAATATTAAACATTCCGTGCATAGAAGGGAAAAAAATATATTACATATATAAAATTGCCATTACGAAATTGGGAATCCCTGAATAAAAATTTGCCAGATTTGGCAAAACTGATAATGAAGAACTTAAAAATTGGAATACAATTTTTTAGAAGAAAGTATCATGTTTGCTATTAAAAGAGTTCACTTTCATACTCTTATCAATTATCATCTCTATAATAATAGCCTAAGTCATGTGACTGTCATCAATAGTTCCGGGCTGACCGCTTCGCTTTTTATATGCCAGGTCACCATTTTTTACATTTTTTATTTTTCGCATGGTAAATTAAAACAATGCTTTGATATTGAAATTAAAAGTCATGGTTTTTGGTATTATTTATTATTTTTCTTTTCTTTTTCTTAAAAAAGGGAAAGAAAAAGTGAAAGTCATGAATTTCAAATTAAAATTATTTTAAATAAAATGAGTGAAATTATTATATTTTAGATGAATTTAATGAAATATGAAAAAATGCGATTGGAAAGACAATGTTTGACGATTTATCACTTGCGTCTAGCTAGCATAAAAAGGTACTACTTAGTTATACCGTCGACCCATTTCGCCAAATTATATAAATCGCCAAACCACTCGCCAAATTATACAAATTGACATAATTTTTATTTTAAATAGCGAAAGAACAAATAAATTAGTATAACATTAATAAAAATACAAATAAAACGTCGAAATAAAAATAACTTGATGACGTAATCACGTGTAACTTGCTTAAAAACAAGCAAATATGACATTTACGGTCAACCATTATTAATATTTAATCTTATAGTTTGGCGATATATTTTTGGTCGTCGGGATAACCAAGTAGTAACCATAAAAATACAGAGTTCTTGATTTCTCTACTAGAAACTTCTGATTTGGCGAAGTATTGAGAAAGTAAAGTAAATTTTGGATATAAGTAACATGGTACAATGTTTAGCACACACCTAACAGAGACCAAACTGGTCGCCAAGGGCGGCTAGTAATGTAATAGTCCTATATCATAACGTAATGTTAAAGTAGAAAATTGACATAAAAACTTTGCAGGCCGTTGTACCCAATTAGGATAATCGAATTGAAAAATTGTTTCAAAATTAAATTTCTTTCCAGTAAACTTGAAAAAAAATTAACAGTTATGATTGAAAGATGGCTTCATTTTTGAAATAGAATTATTCAGACTAATAAAGGTACTAACTAATAAACCCAGGATAAAAAAAAAAGAGCTTTATACAATTTTTCAGAATGCACAGTTAACTTTTTTTCAAATAAAATAAAGCGATCGATTTGGACGTCTACAATTCAATTGGATTTGCAGTGAGCCAAAAAAAGAAAAAAAAAAAAGAAAAATCCGAACTATGGCTGTATTTTCAACTCTAATTAAATCAAAAGTAAACGGAAACTATGGTTTTCATAGTCGCCAACCTCCGATTTTTTTTAATACCAGTAAATTCTTTCAGAAATGTTCTTTGATTTAATTGCAGAAATTGTATCATTGTATGAAACCGGTATTTCTGCATGAAGATATTGGTATTAAAAAATCAGGAGGCTTGGCAACTATACGTTTTAATTCTTATAAAGTATTTTACAATTGTATGTGATTAATTTTGTCTCAAGGAATCCGTATATTACATATTGCATGAATTTTCATTTTTAAAATAGTAACACCAGCTTTTGACTCTTTATTTGAGTTTGGATCAAAGCAGCCGGGAAAAGTGTATAATTTATGCAGTTTTTCCTAAATTTTCTTAGAATTATCAGGAGTCAAAGTTTGGGGATGCTAATGTTAAATTTACCTATTAAGTTTTAATTTATATCGCCCCCTCCCCCCCCCCCCCAAAAAAAAAAAAATCACCAGATTGAAATGTTTCCTTTTTTAGCGAGATACATACAACGAATTGACATAAATATAATATAGAATATTTTTTTTTTCATTTAATTTTAAATTTGTAATAATGAAAATTTTTAATAAATTCATATTAAAAAATTTGTAAATTATGATTTACATTAATTTTTACATAGAATCGATGTCGTCGAAAACATGGCTATGTGTTTTTAGCTCATTCCTAACATTAGTTTTTGAGTTTACTTTTCAACGATCTTACATTTAATCGCAGAATTTATAATATGTTTCTGCGTCTAAATAAGGCAAAAAATTCTTTTTAAAATTGCAGTAGAACCGCATGCACCTTGATTATATCATGGGATTAGTTCAATTTACAATAAAATTTATTAACCTTTTTATCACTAAATACACCAACAACTGGTCATTCGACCTGTACCAAATGAAAATATTTCGATTCGATGCAGAAATTTCTTCAGAAAAATAAATAAAATATAAAACGCAAAGAAATAAGTTTAACCCCTTGCACTCCGTTGTCGACGCTGCGGCGACATTGTAAGATAAGTGAAAAACGCCGCTGTCGCCACTGCGGCGACATGGTACGGCAAGTGAAAATTTCCGTTGCCGCCGCTGCGGCGACTTCGTTTTTGGCACCACTAATAAAGGGAAATAAAATTTGCCTTACTTAATCAGAGCATCTTTAAAATTATGTACTTGAAGGAAACGTCTTTTAAAAAAGTGGTGCCGACCGAATAAAATATTTGTGTAACGACGCGGAGTTGCTGGTAGCCCACAGTCAAAATGATTCGGAGTTGTTGGTAGCCCATACTCAAAATTACGCGGAATGCAAAGGGTTAATAATAAAGTTAAATAATGTTAAATAAAATTTTGCTGTGAAATATTTTTTATAAAACTTGAGTAAAATTCAAGGCATGTTTAGTACTAACACTATACAACAGTGTTGGGCACGCTCACAGAAAAAACGAAATAGTTCAAAATCAAATTCAATTTCTCAAAAATGAGTCAAGTTCACGTCCAAATTCAAAAATTTTCAAACGAACTCGTTCAACTCAAACTCATCTATGAAAGTGAGCAAAGTTCACTAAAAACTCGTTTTTTTTTTTTTTTTTTTTTTTTAGGTAGCTTTCATTACAAAAAGCTACCTATTGCAGCCGTTCGGAGGAAAGCGATTTCAAAAAATTTTGGTATATTTTCATCGATCATGACCCCCAGACCCCGAAACCACCCTCCGTTCAAAAGTTGATATATATATATATATATATATATATATATATATATATATCCATATATATATATATATATCTGACCTTTGTCATACTGTAACTCTCGAATTTATGAACCGATTTGGATATAATTCGGTATGTACATAGTACATACTAATGTCTCGACCGAGTTCGTTGGCCAGCTTCATCCGCCATTTTGTTTCAAAATGGTGGCCATTTAAAATTTTCTTAAAAATTTTAAATTTAAAATGTGGTACCAAAGAATTGAAAATGGAAAAATATTTTTTTCTTATGTATTTGACCTTTATACAAAGATTCCGGAGCAGTTTTTGTTTCGTCTATATCTTAAAAAATGGCTGAGTTATAGCATTTTGAATTTCTAGCGTGACTGACATTTTGAAACGTCCTGAATTTTGTCACGCGATAAAAGGCTTATTTATGAACCGATTTGGATGTAACTTCGTTTGTACTTAGTACATACCAATGTCTCGACCGAGTTCGTTGGCCAGCTTCATTCGCCATCTTGTTTAAAAATGGCAGCCATTTAAATTTTTAAGAAAAATTTAAATTCGAAATGTGGTACCAAAAAATTGCAAATTGAAAAAATATTTTTTTCTTATGTATTTGACCTTGATACAAAGATTCGGGAGTAGTTTTTGTTTCGTCTATATCTCAAAAAATGGCTGAGTTATAGCATTTTGAATTTCTAGCGTGACTGACATTTTGAAACGTCCTGAATTTTGTCACGCGATAAAAGGCTTATTTATGAACCGATTTGGATGTAACTTCGTTTGTACTTAGTACATACCAATGTCTCGACCGAGTTCGTTGGCCAGCTTCATTCGCCATCTTGTTTAAAAATGGCAGCCATTTAAATTTTTAAGAAAAATTTAAATTTGAAATGTGGTACCAAAAAATTGCAAATTGAAAAAATATTTTTTTCTTATGTATTTGACCTTGATACAAAGATTCGGGAGTAGTTTTTGTTTCGTCTATATCTCAAAAAATGGCTGAGTTATAGCATTTTGAATTTCTAGAGTGGCTGACATTTTGAAACGTCCTGATATTTGTCACGTGATAACAGGCGTATTTATGAACCGATTTGAATGTACTTTGGTGTGTACATAGTACATACAAATATCTCGACCGAGTTCGTTGGCCAGCTTCATTCGTCATCTTGTTTCAAAATGGCGGCCATTTAAAAAATTTTAAAAATTTAAAATTTAAAATGAGGTATCAAAATATTGGAAAATGAAAAAGATTTTTTTTGTATGTGTTTGACCTTAATACAAAGATCCCGGAACAGTTTTTGTTTCGTCTATATCTAAAAAAAATGGCTGAGTTATAGCGTTTTGAATTTCTATTGTGGCTGACATTTTAAAACGACCTGATTTTTGTCACGCGATAACAAGCGTATTTATGAACCGATTTGGATGTTACTTGGTCTGTACATAGTACATACCAATGTCTCGACCGAGTTCGTTGGCCAGCTTCATTCGCCACCTTGTTTCAAAAGGGTTGCCATTTAAAAAGAATTAAATTTAAAATTTAAAATGAGGCATTAAAAAATTGGAAAATGAAAAAGATTTTTTCATGTGTTTGACCTTGATACAAAGATTCCGGAGCAGGTTTTGTTTCTGAAAATTTGTTCTTTTGTTTATATCTTAAAAAATGGTTGAATTATAGCACTTTGAATTTCTAGTATGGCTAACATTTTGAAACGATCTTGTATTTGTCACGCGATAACACACGTATTCGCCTATTTCCATGTGAGAAAGCATGTGGATAGAATACATCAACATCTCAGCCAAATATAAGTTACTTTAAATAAAAGCAGCTTGGATAAAGCTGACTAATTTCGTGAAATTCTGATTCATAATGATTTAGTATTGATAAAAATTAGTATTGAATTTCCTATATTCGGTTTCCACTAAATTGAGCTTCGTGTGCTTGAATAATATAAGTTGGCTTTTTTAAAATAAGGTATTTGAAAGCTACCTCTTCCTCCCGGCACTGGCCGGAAGGACTTTTTTTTTATGTACTAGGGGACTTTGCCCCCTCTGAGACCGCAGACTAGAGGTCTTCATGGGCCGAAATTTCTAGCCCGAGCCCGGCCCGACTCATAGAAAAAAAGTTCGGCCCGGCGCGATACAAGAATTAGAAGTTCGGTCCGAACCTGGCCCGTAGAAAAAAAAACATTGGCTTGGCCCGGTCCGGTCCAATAAAAAAGTTAAAATCTCGGCACGAGTAAATGTCTACAAAACATTGATTTTTACGTCTATTTGGTTAAGAATATCTCGTATGAGGAGTAGAGGCCTGTACGGGCGCGGGCCTCGTCTGAGGCCCGTACTCGGCCCCGCCCGATATAAAAATTTAGACGAAATGGATAAAATATGAGCTATTTTCAATGAACATGACTTTCGCGAGAATAAGTATAAATGTACATGACAAGCCGATGCTACTTTGAATAGATCAATACAGAAATGTAACATGTCCAGCGTAGACAGCGGCATCGGACTGGGACTGTTACTAGGTGTCTGGCTTGGGCTTCATTGATTTTTTCCGCAGACTCGTAGCGGGCCGAAATCAGTCTTGCATTTTTTTCACATTGTCGAGCCAGACCGGAACTGGACTTAACTGCTCTTAGGATGTGTATGGCAGGCAATATGTTTTATAAAAATATTAATAGCGATAATGAACTTCTGTTAACTTAATCTTTGGAAATAAACCTTATGGTGGTTCTCAAATTCACTGCTCAACAACATGAAACTTTGAGACATGTTCTGACTAATTTTTAACTGTAAATTCATAAAATTGACAAGCCTGACTATTGAAGGGATTTGGAATCGAATAGCATTTTCCATTTTAGATAAATAAATTACTTGTCGAGTTATAAGAGTTTGTTGTCACATGATTGCAGGTTTTTCTCCTTTCCTGTGCTGTCGCTTCCGGAAACTGGATTCAAAACGCTAATTTTGACAGTGTTTTCTCAAAGATATATCACCTTTATAAAAAAAAATGGATAACGCCATTCGATTACATAGTTTCTGAATAAGAACTCCTGTCAATTTTATGCGTTTCCGAAAAGAAATGAATTCAGAAATGTGTCAGAAAGTAGCTCCTTTGGATTTGAGAAAATCCTTAATCCTTAATAAATCCTGAGAAATATTTTCACAAATCTACTTTTTATTATACAGCTTCAAAAGTTATGATGTTTTTAACCCTCTTTTTTTCTTTTATTCTAGAGTACAGTAATCTTTTAATGAATCCTTATTTGAATGTTGAAACGTCTAACAAAACTAAGTAATCATTAAATTTGCTAATGTGTATTTTCTGTCATGCGCAAACATCGTAATTTAAAAATATACTGTAAAATTATCCTATAAATATGTCTGCTGTATTCTTTAAAGGAATCTTAATTATATGTCGGTCCAGATCGGGCCGGGCCTTTTTCACTGATTTATGTACAGGCCGGGCCGTGAACTGCGAAAATATAAGCGGGCCGGGCTCGGACCGAACTTTTAATTTTTACACCGGGCCGGGCCAAGATAGCTTTCGTTCTCACCAGGCCTGAAAATTCCGGCCCGTGCAGAATCCGGTCCGTGCCCCTCTAACGAGGAGTTCTGGCTGGAAATATTTATCTTAACTTTTTTTTCATGTTTATAATCTTCATTTTTATAGAAGTGCCGCAGGGTGCGATATTTATTTTTTTAATGAATCTCTATTTCTTGTATGTAAATGTTTTAGTTATCATTAATATTGTTAATCCATATTCCATGCATGTTAAAAATCTGAAAAATGCTATTCAGTAAATCTTCTAAGATGGAATTGCATAGAAAAAGGAAAAAAAAATGCGTTATAGACAAGATCCCTTCTTAGCAAGTGTAAATGTATTACATATTTTTTTCTTGCGTATTAGTATATTATTTTTGTATGGATCAACACGTTTTTCAGTTTAAAACAGAGTTCCGTCCTAGGCAGGTTCTTTTTCACACGTTTTACTAAATTTTAATTTAGCTAAATTTTAATAAGAGTAGAAATATTACTCTTTAAAAAGAATAAATTTAAATGTTTAAGTGTAGAATACTGTAAAAATGCATGCATTTTTTGCAAACATTTTTGGGCCAGGCCTAATTTTATAGACCTTTGAATAGACCAGGCCACGCTGAGACAATGATTTTCATACGGGCTGGGTCAAAACTAGGACTGAAAATTTTGGGACGTGAAGACTAGGAATGAAACCAGTTCCGTCTCTGTACAGAAAAATAAACTAGGCCCGGCCCAGCTCGATCCTTCAGAAAAAAATATGGCCTGGTACCGGCGCAACCCGAAAAGAGTGTAGACCAGGCCCGGCCAGAGTGCCGTGAATGGAAATTGGCCCGAGCCCGGCCCGCAGGCCGACGCTTGCAGAATCCTACCGCAGATTCTAAAAGCAGGCTAATTTCATCGGCTTTAAAAAGATTTCAAAAGATTAAATTATAATAATAAAAAAAAAAAAAACAGTGCCGATCTCCCTGTCAATGGGTTTCCATTCATTTCCTTTTGATCGAGAGAATTTTGAGTCAGTCCAAATCAGCTGCTATGCAGAGATACAATGGCTGTCTTCGTCTTTGATTAAATAAGATCAGTTTTAATCGTTGGAAAAAAAAAGCTAATATAAAATGAATTTAGTAAATAATCTTCTTTTCGCGCTATTTTTTTAAAAACGCCATGAGAAAGTTATTTTAAATAAAACATTTTAAATGTATCGTTTTAAATCTGACGCGATTTTCACCAAAGTTTTCTTTCTCTTTTTAATATTCACTTGAAAATACTTTTGTTGCTAGAAAGGAAATATTTTTATTTGCGCTGCAGCAATAGTTTAAATGATCATCTAGAAATGTGAAATGTCTCGAGTAAATATATTTTAAAATTGAAACTGCTTGACATTATTATTATTTGGCCACTTTAAATATGACGTAATTTCCTTCATTTACGACTTGTAATACATATTAATGAATTTATTATTTTACAATTTTCTTTCTCTTTTAAAATTCACGAGTAAATATAATTTTTATGACGTAATCTTCAATATTTTCCTGTTTTTAATACGTAATCAGTTAATCCTAATTAAAAAACATTTTTTTTTCTGTTTATAAAAGTCACGTGTAAATAGGTTTTTAATTTGAAGGAAATATTATTCTTAGTTTATAACAGTTAGTATGTAACAGTTTAAAATAATATTCTTTTCTAAAGTATGTGAAAAATATCTCAATTAATGCTGAAAATTTGAATTTAAAATGGAAGTAAATTCTCAAAAAATTAGTCAAATTAAAATAAAAATTCAGTCTGCACACCAGGAACTTCGAATGTATGTCCTAAAAAAATGATTAAATTCCTATATAGTGTTCCCGCTTGGCCATTTTTGAAGGGCGCAATGACCTACCCTTTTTAAAATCGGCAAATTGCGTTCTTCCCCAGTCAAATGTGCCCAGCGATCGGTCATGAAAATTTTCCTCGTTCCACGAATTTTGAGAACATTGTCACCACTGCTTCAGAAACATCCTGTTTCTTCTCAACAATTTGTCATAGCATCTAATAATGTACACATTCCCCGCCCCTCTTCCATCTGATGGTGGGTGGTAACTCTGGGTGGCCGATAGAAATTTGACCAAAATACAGAGGAAATAAGAAACTCTGTGGGAAGTTAGGTAACTGGACAATTCGTTGTCCTGTAGCCATTGTATCCTGTTCCTTCATTGTGATACTATCTCTCAGATCCAATTCGGGTTGCTTTAAAAAAAGAAGGCAAAGTCTTTTTTTATTTTTGTTAGTTTTCTTCCCACGGCTATTGCTAAGGGCCAAATTATGCATAGGTCGTACAAGCACGAAAAATAAAAGCATAAAGTACATGTGTGAAGCGACAAATCCAATCTTTTGACTGCTTCGAATCACATTTGAAGAAAGGCCGCACAAGCATTGAAAGTACTAATAATAGTATGGTTATATTAGATGTAAATTTCCAACTGGGCGAAAAATGTCCGGACCAGGATTCGGTCTTGTGTGAATAGTATGGTCAGTCCGGTCTACTTCTTATACGGGTCCCATACAAGGAACATTTTCGGGGTCCTGCATTTTTAAATTAAAAAAAAAAAAAAGTCTTAAGGGTGTTTGTTCTCAAATCCAAAAGGGCAACTTTATGACAAAATTTTTAATTTATTTTTGTTCAGAAATGCATGAAACTAGCAGTTGTTGTTGTTCAGGACCTGTGTAATCGAGCCGTTTTTTTTTCTTTTCGATTTTTTGCAAACGAAATAGATCTTGCAGAAAATAGTGTCAAAGTGGGCGTTTAGAACCTAATTTCCGCGCAAAAGGAGAAAAAACACTCAAGAAAGGTTGAAAAACGTGACTGTCACGAGATCAAAATCGCTTATAACTCAATAGGTAATTTATGGATCAAAATTTGGAAAACATAGCTCTATTCCAAATCGCTTCCATGGTCAGGCTGTCCAATTTTATATCTTTCCGTTAAAAAATGAATTTGTAAATGTGTCAAAATGTTTTGCGCTTGTTGAGCAGAGCAGTTGATAACAGCCTCAACTCTCGTCGGGAGGAGGAGGAGGTGGGGTGGGAGGGTTAAAAGCGTCAGTGGCTAAGTACTAGCCCAAATACAAACCTTTTTCAGAAGTCCCTTTTTAAAAAAGCATTTTAGTCTTATTGGGGTCCCCTGTAAACGCGAATCTTGAGTACGTTGCGACTATCGCACCTTTCGCATGGTTAGTCTAGCATATACTTTCGAAAAACTATGCAAACATCTGAAACAAACAATAATCTTTGAATTCTCTTTGTTATGTCACTGTATAAGTTAAATTCTAACCATTAAATTAAAAAGCCCGAATAAGAAGTTTTCACTTGATGTCAACTCAAACCCGATAGAAAGAAAAAAATCAGCTAAGCGGAAACCGACCTAAATCCGCAAAAAAAAAAAAAGAAAATGTCAATCTGCAACTCACTGTACTTTTACTGATTCAACTGAATTCGATTCAAAATGAAAGAAAATTAATACTATATTTAAATGCAATTATAGAAAAGTTGCCTACAACTATATTTCTAATATAAATATTGTTTCTTATCAAGTATAATGCATTTCTATGTATTATACTATATATACTATCTATGTCTATTTATTCAAATGTTTCGTTTTATATCGGAAACAATATTCAAGATTTCCTTTTGCAAAATTGGGTTAGCTGAACTTAAACTCCCCTCACCCCCTCGTACTCCTTATCCAAAGAAAAAACAAATCACTGAATCAAAAGAGAAATGCGAGCAACAGCTTTCCTACTTCTTAGCACCCTCGTCCAAACTCCGTTAGTCTTATCATGCCTAATATTTCAGAAAAGCTGCATCTCCCTTTTTAGACTAAAACAGTGTATGGTAGCAATCTAGCAATATATAAATATCAATGGAAAAAAATACTGCTTTCCCAACAGATGCACGCCCCAGCAGTGACTGAGAGGTTCTGCTCTCAAAGCTGGTAGACGGGAGGTGTTTGGTTCAAAACCCCATCGCACCCGTTGGTCTAACCGTTCGGAGTATTCGTCGTTTTCTTAGAACTTTGGAATTACTTGCGTGAATACGGGTAGGATCCCTTAGAAATACCACCATGGAGGGCATCCCCCCCCCCCCCCCTCGGGCCAATATCCCTAGTGTAGATAATCGGACGTCATACACAACACAACACCCAACAGATGCGTATATATGCAAATACGAAACACTATTAAACGCAATCGAAAATAGCAAATACAGCTGTTAGGTTGTTTATATAAGGAATAAGGCATGCCTTATTTTGATAAACAAATTAGCGCCAACGTGGCCCAACTTACACAATTAACTTTGCATTTTGTGGATTTGTCAGCAGTTTTATCGTGAGCAACTTATGTTCTTTATTTTCCATTTATACATTTAAAAAAATAACTTGGTGACGCCTGATTAGAGGTCTGCATGGGTCCAACCCATAGAAAAAAAGCCCGGCCCGGCATAAAAGTTAAAAGTTCGGCCCTAGACCGGACCCGTCAGTACAAAAAATTATTGGCCAGGCTCGGTATAAATATTAAAAGTTCGGCCCTAGACCGACCTTGCACAAAAAAAATAAAATCTCGGTTTGACTAAATTTCTGCAAAACATGGATTTTCACGTCGATATGGTTAAAAATTGACTCGTTCAAGAGTTCTGACCAAAAATACTTAAGCTTTTTTTTTTTTTTTTTTTTCATGTTTATAATCTTCAGTGTCTTAGGCTGCAATATTTATGTTTTTGATGAATCATGAATCTATATTCTATGTATTGGAGACATACTACTAAGACGGAATCGCGTAAAAAAAAAAAAAAAAAAAAAAAAAAAAAATGTGTTATAGACAAGTTCCCTTCTTAGCAGGTGTAAGTCATTTCAAGTTCGCACCATAAAATAACTAATTTTCATTTATTTTATTCACGAAATATTTATATTTATAATAATCAAAAATACCCATTCAAACTTTCTGGGAAGAAGTTGGAATTTCTTAATGATAGCTTTTATAAATGAGGCATCGGCAGCCGTACAGTGTTAATTGTTCTGTACAGATATTTATTTTTACTGCGATATGTTTAAAATTTTGTTTTGTGCGAGGAGTTTTGAGAAAAAAAATTATCAGTCTCTTTTTCGTGTTTATATTGTTCATTTTAAATAAAAGTGTTACAGACTGCGTAGCACAGGGAGCCTCCGTTTCAAAGTACACTGTTTTTACTACATTTCTTTTTATATATCCTATTGTAAACTATATTGATTTTTTAATGAATCGCTATTTGTATTAAATATCTGAATTATTATTAATGCCATTAATCCAGTTACACGGCTTGGAGACTTAAAAATCTAAAAAATTCTATATCGTAAAACCTTCTAAGACGAAATCACATAGGAGAGGAAAAAATCGTTATAGTTAAATTCTTTTTTTTTACCAGGTTTGTCGTCTCTTGCAAATGTATTATTTATTTTCAAACGGATTATTATATCCATTTTGAACCGATTAAGAATTTTTTCTGTTTAAAACAGGATTTCGTCAGCTACAGATTCTTATAACAAGTTTTACACTAATGTATCAACCCCCTCCAGAAATGTATATGTACAATTCTTTAAAGAGATTTTTGCAGGAGTTAGATAGGGACGGGTCAATGATTTTCATACAAGGAGGGTTTTAAACCGGGTCAGAAAATTTCGGTCGGTGCAGACTTCTAGGAAAAACAATAAAGCACAAGCTTAGAAATAAGTCCAGTTCGGCCCGACCCGATCCTCCAGATAAAGCAAGACCCGGGCACGACCCAGATAACCGGATGATCAGGCTCATATATCACCGGTCCCGAGTCCGTGTCGTCTTCTAAATGGCATTGGAATGGGGAAAATGTGTTATTGACGGCTAGAAAAATAATGAAAAAGACTGAGTTTGAGTTGTAAATTTCGTTCAAACTCACGGATTTTTTGAGCTTTCGTTCAGTTCACGTTCGTTTATCAAAAAGTAAGTCAAGTTCAACACAAAGTTCACAGATAGTGAGCTAAGTTCGTGAGTTTTTGTTCAATGAACGCGTTCATACCGAACACTGCTATACAGATCGCAAACAGTGTTGCCGAATTTGGCGGGGTTTTTTATTCAGATATTACAAGTTTACACCAGAAATTTTTAATGTTAATTTTCCTTCATTTTATTCACGAAATATTTATCATCATAATACTAATTTTCCTTTATTTTATTCCCGAAATATCTATCATTATAATAACCAAAAATAACTATTCAAACTTTCTGGAAAGAATTTAGAATTTCTTAACGCGATAGTTTTGTAAATGACGCATAAATGCGCCAAGTGTTAAAAGTCGCCTCTATCTGTTTAGTAAAAAACGAATATAAAATAATATAATAAGTATAAAATTTTGAGCCCACAAATCGCCTGCCAAAATGTTTTTGTGGCTACGACCCCGAGCGTTTGAAAAACGTTAAAAAATGTTTAAAGAATATTTTATCCAGTTTTACATCGGACATTTTACATATAAATTCTAAAAAGTCGGTTTACTAAGACAAAACAATTTACGCGCGACTCACTAAATAGACGGAAAATAGGTTCTGAAAAGAATTTTTACTAGCAAAAATTCTATCATCTTGGTATATATCCGGTGCAATAAGTTCAGTGACCTCTTCTGCTTCACTGGGACTCCGTACATCCGGTAATTGCTTGTCGGAAACAAACCAACTAAATTAATCAAGAGGGGTGTAACTTCCATAACAAGGTAATTCAGGCGGGAATTCAACAGTTTTCACACATGGACAAAACGAGTTCTGTTAATGTTACTTTTTCTCGCATTTAAAGATAATTAGTTTTAAAGAGCTTTAAATTGAAAAAAATAAAGAAAGAAACAGATAAAAATAAGAATATATTGTTACCGGGAAAATTTCCTCTAAAATTATTTTTAGAAATATTTCATTTATTGCGGATCTAAGTTCGCACTCTTATATTTTTCCTTTTTGTTATTTAGCCGTCCGCAACTACGCAGTACATAACTATCAGAGGCGCGCATTTCATGCTACTGGGTACCACTATTTCCAAAAAATAATCTTCACCGTTTTTTAATGCAGAATTGCTGTCATTAAATAAGGCAAAGATTACTGTTCGGATATAATGGTAATTAAATTAGGAATCGTGCGTTTCCTGCGTATATTTTCCACATGTATTATTATAGGTGCAATAGAGTTTTTTAATATGAGTTGCTAGATTTAGAGTCATTCATTAGAATTTAGACAAATGTTATTTGTTTATTTCGTCGACGCAACATTTTGTTTTGTTTTACCCATATTTTGTATGTGGAAGCGTGTTTACTGAAAAAGATAAATCTATTTGAAAAAAATTTCTAAATCAGATATTTTCTTTATTTTTGCGTCAATAAACTGTTCAAAAAGGAAGATTTCATGGAATCTCATAGTATGAACATAGGTTGTATTGTAACCACGTGTATATTCAGCATTCCACTACAGGAATAAAAAACATTTAGCAGAAATTCTTATATCTCTTGAATCTTTAACCCTCAAATGCGTGATTTTTTATTTTGTTTCGAAAAAATTATATATGATTCTCTGAAAGGTTCATTACACAGGACAAATAATGAAAAAAATCAGAGATATATTTTTCATATAATACGTCAATCTTTTCTTCTGTTACACATCTGAAATATAAGTAAAAACTACTGTCGTGTGGCTGTTTTACGCTAAAATAATGCAAATTATTAAATACTTTAATAAGTATGTCTCCAAATACCTTATTTATATAATTATTTATTTTATAAAACTTAACCTTTAACTCTTTACTTCCCATGATAGAATACGTTCTAGATATTACGTAGTTCGGATAATCTGACTTTACACCAGAAAGTTTCAATGGTTAATTTCGCCTTTTTTAAATACGGAATGTCTGTTCTTTTTTTTTTTTTTTTTAATTAAAGCAAATATTGCTATTTTAATTTTCTGGTGTGAATTAGGTATATACGAATAAAAAAATCTATTAAATTCAAAACAGTGTTGTTTGCATATATGCAAAGCTGCGCACCAAAGGGTTAATTACAACATAAAAACAAAGTTAATGAAAGAAATTTTTCTCTAATCAAACCCAGAAAATATATTTAATAAAATGTTTCTAAATGTCCTTTTATTTGTGGTTGGCTAACATTTGTCCAAATTCATAATTCCGTGTGTCAGAGAGTAGTTGGAATATCAGAAACCAACTTTGAGAGAATAACTATAGACTAGGGGTTCACAACATGGGGCGTTTGTTACTTACCCATTAGCTGTCAGTTACTCAGGAAAATTAATGTTGTAGACTCACAATAAAAGTATTACATAAAAAAAATTAAAAAATATATTTTTTTATTGAATTTTTAAAAAGTTCCAATCAAAAGGTTAAAGGGCGATTCTCAAAACGTGGGCACTGGACACACGTCATAACTTTAAGCCTTTCAAACATAACTTTAATTATCATTGACTTTATTTATTTATTTATTTTATTTTATTTATTTATTTATATTTTACACTGAGTTTTTAATTCTATTCAGAGACAGAAAATGACATAATTTATTGTAAAAGCTTTGTATAAATATCTTAAAATTTTATTATTTTATGCTAAAGAGGCCAATTTCGGACATTTATAACGTTAACTGCTCCAATGTACCACCAAGAAAAAGGGTTTTAACTTTTTTCCAGGTGGTTCTAATGGTAAACAACGAATGCATAAAGGAAACGGGTGATTTTTTGATAATTTCGTTAAGAGATGGCAGGCTGATTTATTGCTTTTTTGAAGATAGAAGGACTTTTCTATAAAGAATTTTTTTGTATTTTGTTGTGTCCGAAAGTAACGTACGCGACAAAGCGTTTGATTTAATTATTATTATTACTGGATAACAAAAAGTTAATTATACATATATATATGTATACACATACAATTATAGGACACATTTACTACATTCTTAGTCTTAAGAATTTTTTAAATACTAAGCGCAACGTCCAAAATCTGTGACGTACGTGCGAAAAAATGTCCAAAATTTGTAATGTACACAACTGCTAATTAAATGCTTTAATAATTAATTTTCCAGAATAGTTGCTGACTTTTAATGTTTGTGTATAATTTTGTGGACATACTATTAAAAATATTAATATATTATATTTATAGACAAAATGCTATACTATTAAAGAAAAATTGGCCTTAAATTTGAAAATTTGAAAAATTACATATTGTTAACGTTTAATGATCCCACCTTTTGAGAATCTCCCTAAAGTAGAAATTAAATTGGAATAATTATAAGGATAATCTTTAAAAGTATTTCGACACACACACACACCCTTTTTTTTTTTTTTTTTTTCCTCGCTCCCCCTCTCTCTCTCTCTTTCCTGATTAAAAATTTCTATAATTTTTCTGTTTATTAATGTATTTTACAATTTTTGCAATTTTTTTCGATTACAGGCATCCCTTGACTTACGTGTTATGCGACTTACGCAAATTCGCAGTTACGTAATAAATCTCGAAAACTACATTTATGAACACACTACCGCGTTTGATATATGCATTTGCAAATTTCTAATAAAAATTTTTAAAATAAATATGCAGATAAAAACAACAACCATTATATAGTTTTATATATAACTGAGAATTAGATTTTTATTGGGATATACAATCAAAATTTAACAAAACAAACTCAAATCTAATTAAAATAAGAGAAAAAAATCTGAGGTAAAACCGTAACTATTATGTTACGATTATGTTCTTTAAAAATTAGCTGAATTCAAACCAGAACGAAAGCTGATTTTAAAGTTTCGATGAAGAGGAACGAGTATATTTTTTCTACTAGCTTCACCTGTTTATTTGATATAGATCGAAATTTATTTAAATCAATTCATCAATGTTAAATTTATAAATCCCGCTTCTAATAAGAGGTTTTGTATTTGAAAAGTGTTCGTTCAGTTTGTTTTATAATTTTTCATACTTTTATAGTTTATATCCGATTAAATACTGCTGCATTATGCTTTATTTATAAAATAATACTATGTAAATATTATATATATATATATATATATATATATATATATATATATATATTCGTCGTTCTTATCGTTAATATTTATATATATATAATAAATATTGCAGTTTCTTACTAATTTTACCTAACCAATTTACAAATTCGACTCACGTAAAATTCAAGTTACGGAAAAGTTTGGGAACGCATTATTTACGTAAGTAGGGGGTGCCTGTATTTATAACATGAGTCCTGCATTTCTATCTGCTCTGCTATATGTCACACGAAGGAACTTTTGCACGTGGAACTAATTTAAAGTACATGGTTAGCAAGAAATAAGTTGCCCACTTCAGAGGGCTCTAGAATGCGTTCTATTGGTCCAAATGACATCAAATTTGAACTACAGATAATTCAAATGATCGCTTGACGTTTATTAAAAATATATATATACAAAAAAAGATACAAAAATTCGCCAATAGGGAGCGCTGTCATACACGAATAACATTTGGTTAGCTTTATAAATAATAAATAATATTAAAAAAGTGAAACTGGTCGATAAAAATTCAAAATCGGCTGTAAGATATTTCGAGCAGTGGAATACGGCATATCCAATACTCGGGAAAAAACAGGCATACTCACACTACTATGCGGAGACTGATTGATGTCTTCAAGGACCGCGGTAGTCACATTTTCAATGCTAGAACACTTAATTTAATTTCTTTCTCTACCTTGAAGAATGCTAAGTTGCTCAGTTATTTCAAATTTCTTTATCATCTTGCGTAGAGCAAATAGAAGCATTGGACCTCCAATTCTTCGCATAGCTGCCAATCTTCCACTAATCTTCCGTAATGGCTGGTTTAATTTGACCCCGGTTAACCACATTTCGAACCAGAAATTTTTTTTCATGAATGCTTATCTATTTAATTCCAGGTTTCTACCTGGAACATATTTAATTTCATTTCCTAAAAAAATTACTGGTTCGAAACGTATTAAACCAGGGTCAAATTAACGCAAGTATTACGGAAGATTAGTTTGAGGTTGACACCTATGTCTTCGTATCTGCTTCATACGGCGGGAATTCTTTTATAACTACAACGGAGTTCTGCTGCTTCTGCTAGAACGATTTTACCAGTAGCTCTTTTTCTTGCAATGTAGGTATGATGTGCAGACAAGTAACTAATGCCCGTTCAGAATCTGCTTTCTTTTTAACTAAAGAATAATGCTAATAGACATGCGCTGTAATGCAAATGGTGTTTCAAGTTTTGAATATATGCAAATAAACACCATTTATGTTACAGCGCCATTTATTCGTGAATTTTCATAGAAAGTTTTTTATTTAATAAATATCAAGCGCATCATATGAATTATCTGTATTTCAAACTTGATTTCATTTGGGCAAATAGAATAGATTCTAGAGCCCTCTGAAGTGGGAAACTTATTTCTTGCAGTTTCCGCATGGTAGTTTGAGTGTGCCAGTTGTTTCCCGAGTATTGAATATGCCATATTCCACTGTACGAAACATCTTACGGTGGATTTTGCAGTTTTATTGGCCAGTTTCACTTTTTTAATATTATTTATTATTTATAAAGCAAATTAAATGTTCTATGTGTATTACATCGCCCTTATCGGCGAACTTTTGTATTTTTTATTTTTGTAATTTTTTTTTCGAATAAATGTCAAGTGCATCATTTGAGCTATCTGTAGTTTAAATTTGATCTCATTTGGACCAATACAACACATTGTAGCCCTCTGAAGTGGGCTGCTTATTTCTTGCTAGCTCTGAATATCTGAATCTGACTGCTTTGAAAACATTTAACACTAGAATGACGGTGAGGGCCATTTTGGTTCCAGCCATATGGCTATATCTCGGTTCGAACCAGAAATTTCTTTATAAAATAAGTTTTAAAAACATAAAAGTAAAAAGGGCTAATTAAAAAAGTTAAACAGTTTTAAATAAAAATTCTGGTATTAAATATTTTTATAAAACTTGAGTAAAAATTCTCGTCTTTCTAGTGTTAACTTAAAAAATATTTAAAAAATCTGAAAGAGATTCCACGAACTTTATAAAATTTAAAGCCTTAAATAGTATTAGACAAGTTAATGGGTAAATGTCAAACATCTATGACTTTAGTGCAGGTCCCTTCTACACAGTAAATAAATATATTAGTTTAACCGGAAAATTCTGTCGCTTAACGTTCTTTTATGACTACTTTTTTTTTTTTTTTTTTTTTTTTTAAATTCTGATTTCGTCATTAGTCCCACTTTTTTGAAATGGTAAATTTCCCTTGGTTTTAACATTTCACATTAAGGTGAAAACAATGGGAATTTTACCATTTCAAAAAAGTGGTGCCAATGAAGAAATCAGAATTTTAAAAAAGTAGGCGTGAAATAACATTAAACGACAGAATTTTCCGGTAGATCTAATACATTTAAAATTTTAAAATTGGATAATACATAGCAGTCAATTAACGATAATAGAAAATAGAAAACAGAGACACGTGTTTTGATGAGGGAATTGATAAAGATGGGAATCTTGTGCATTGTATTATACATAGAAATAAATTTAGTGTCCAGAGTTTTTCGATCAACAGCTTAACCCTTGAGGAGCGGTGTATATCCCACCTACGATTAATGAAGATTTGCACCAGAAAAATGTTATTAAATTTTACTTTTATAACTTTGATGAAAAAAAAAAAAAAAGAGTTCTAAAATTTCTTTTCCTTATTTTGCCATAAAATTTTTCGAAGATTCCGGTGTGAATTCGACATTACAGAAACAGAATTACTTGGTTATCACTTATACAGGCAGCAAGCCATGTTGCGAAGTCTGGTGGGGTTTTTGTTCAAGAATTTCGGATTCACACTAGGAAAATTTTAATACTAATTTTCGTCTATTTTATTCTCGAAATGGCTATCATTATGATAATCAAGGAGTTTGCATGCAAATTCCTCCAATATGCTCAACATCTGGTCATAATGATTATTCAATTAAACACCGTCGATTGGAAATATAAGGGAGCATTACGACTCTCGTAGGCAGTCCAGAGATCCTTGCATTTGTTCCTGATAATCAAAAATAACTGTTCAAACTTTCTGGGGATAGTTTAGAATTTCTTAAAACGACAGTTTTATAAATGACCGGCCAACCTGTATAGTATAGTGTTAATAAGTTATTAAAATGAAATATAAAACGTGTCACATTTATCAATTTTAATGCTGTCATCATACATAACTCCTGCAAGAATTTTTTAAATATATGTCACCGTTTGGACGTTATTGAATTTTAAAATCCGTCAGTCATTTTTGGGACACTTGGTATATATATATATATATATATATATATGACCATTAAAAAACATAACAAATTACCATGAAACATAAAAAAAAAAATAAAAATAAAATGAGCAGGAAAGAAAAATGGATATTTGTAGAACTTAGACACAATCTTCAGGTCCCAAATGCCTAAAGTTCCACAAATAAAGTGTGTGTTTTCATATTCATATTAGCCATAAAAAAGCTAAAGAATATGAATTTGGGACAACCAATACACAAAAAATAGAGAAATAAATAAGTTATAAATAAAACATGAAAAAAGGATTAAAAAATAAAATACACTATATATGTATACCACACACAAAAATAACTTAAATAAATAGGTTAAAAAACCTTAAATAAAAATTCTGGTTTATTTTTTTTAACTTCAGTGAAATTTCCGGCGCTTCTAGTGTTAAAATTCTTTCTTTTAGCATTTACTTTATACTTTTCGAAAACACAATCATTCTCCAAAATAAACCAATCATGTTTATTATTTTCTTTCTTTCTTCTTTTCGTTCTTCCAATAACACTACACTTTTTTTTTTTATAGGTACCTCACTTTTTATGCAGAACCACCTTCTTAACAATCCGAAACTTAAAACCTGCCACCTAGTCGTCATCATTTTATTTCCATTTGAATCGCTTGTTCCACCTGTAGTTGGGTGGCAAACAGAAGTCACGGCTCAATGCACTCAGGATGTGGGTAAAAACGGGTGGATTGTCAGATGCAGGCAAGAAGCATTGATGAATGGAGCTTCATAGTTGTTCGTTGGGTTGATCGATTTCTTTAGAGATTTTCTCAATGTATTTATAGACGTTCTTCAGTTCATTCGTGTTTATATGATTTTATTTGAGACGAGGATAGTATTCATGTTTGTAATTCTATTGCAAGTAAATGGTAATGAAATATTAATTTATCTTTATTAATTATTAAGTTGTTCATTTAACTACAGCGGTGATTTCACTTTAAGGGTATATTCCGATCCAAACTGCTTATTTTCTGATTCATTTTTGCTCCCAAACGCATCAAACTGGGAAATTCTCTTATTTAGAAACTACATAATGTGCCGTGCTTCTTAATTTTTTGATAAATGCAGAAAATACTTTAAAAAACGCTGTCAAAGTTGGCGTTTTGAACCGAATTTTCCGAAGCGAGCGATCTGGGAATGAAAAAAATGGTCCTACTGAGAAAATAATTGCTTAAAAATCAAATTCTAATTAATTGAGCTGAAAATGAAATCACACGGCATGTTAAACATGTCTTCAGAAATCACCCCAGCAAGTTTCATGTTTTTACTTTTAAAAATGAGTCTGAAAATGTCTCAGAAAATTTCGAGCTGTTGAGGGTGGAAAAATATTTTTTCGAATACACCCTTAAAACTCTTCTTCTATCTCTGTGTGACCAAGACTTTTGGCCTGCCTTCAGCGGTTTTTTTCCTATACTCATCTTTTAATCTTAACCCCTTAATTCTCGCTCCCGTCATATTCTCGGGTTGCGTCTTTTACTCAGATTGCTTGACTCCCACCAGTTTTATAAAATAGTGAAATTGACTATATTTTAGTATGGATTTACCTGTCATTAAATAAAGTGAATATTTCTTTTTCATAAAAGTGGTGCCAATAAGCAATTTGAATTTTTTAACCGCAATTTAATTCGAGCGTGAAGGGGTTAAGAAATTGTTGATGACGGTTTTAGATTTTCTTCTCTCTTTAGCAATAAACCGACAACTAATTTCTTACAACGCAAAAGATTCAACAACACCTTTTTCATATTCAGTCAGTTTACTTGCTTTTGGCATTGCTATAAAACTAACAAAACTCTTAATAGAAAATGTCAGAAAAATCTCTATAAAGAAGGTCTGTTATTGAGCAAATGAATAATAATTACACATAATATTTCTAGTAAATAGTGATGAGATTTAAATAGTGATGAGAAAGTATTGTGTCATTATTAGCTGGGCCTCTGCCATGTAAGACATCATGTCTGTATTTTCTAAAAAAACCCTTGTGAATAAGTGTTTGTATTATAACCAGGGATGTAGTACAGGGTATACGGGGGTATACGCCGTATACCCCCTGGATTTTTTAAAGGAACATCGTATACCCTCTGTTTCTCAAGAAAGCCATAGTATATATACACTAGGGTATACCCCCTGCCTTGAGCATATATCCTCTGCTTAGAACGTATACACTCTGTTTTTTTTTTTACGACTACACCTCTGATTATAAATAAGAACTTTTATTAAAAAACCATGAAAAAGCACCCAGAGACTCTGAAAGAAAGAGACTTGCTTTATAACACTGAGTTGTGCAATTTGTCAAAAAATATAGTTATCATTAAGTACAAGGTGTTTGAAATGTTTAGCGAAATGGAACTATTACGGTACCAAAATTGAATCATCATTTACTTCCAGTTCTGTTGCAAAAAATCAGCTACAGAATGTCATCGAATAAAGTGTACAGCTTTAGGTACTACTGTTACTTACATATCAGGTTGTAACGAAAGTTTCCCGCCACAGCTAATACGGTCTGTTCAAACAGCTCGCGTTGACGTGTTTGCTCATATTTTGTTAAACGATTTTTGGCATTAAAGAAAGAGACTTGCTTTATAACACTGAGTTGTGAAATTTGTAAAAAAAATATAGTTATCATTAAGTACAAGGTGTTTGAAATGCAACTATTATGGTACCAAAATTGAATTATCATTTACTTTCAGTTCTGTTGCAAAAAGGTCAGCTACAGAATGTCATCGAATAAAGTGTACAGTTTTATGTACTACTGTTGTATCATATGACACTGTGAAGGTTTCACTGAATGGTGGTTATATACAGGGTGATTTTTTTAAAAGTCGTGAAAGTAAAATCCTATAACAAAAGAACCACTGATCCAAAGGACCTGAAATTTCACCAGTATGCTCCCAAAGCAATGGGAATTTTTTAGTATAAAAAAAAAAAAAAAAAAAAAAAAAAAAAAAAAAAACCCTTAAAATCGCACTGACAGATGGCGCTGTATATGCAGTAAAGCCGGGAGACGAGCTAGCGCGCGACACACGCACAGTGGCAATAAAAACCTGAAGCACGTACACCTCGTGTTCATTATTCTGACCTCAATCCCTGCGATTTCTGGCTCTGGGGGTACCCAAGAATGCTGTGTATTGTGATGGTTTTTCGAGCTTAACTGACCTGGAAGCACGCATAGTGCACCAGATCCACAGAATCCAGCCGGATATTCTTTGCTTTATTGTGGAACATGCGGTTTCACGTTTCCAACTCGTAGCTGAAAACGGGGGACAGCACATTGAAAATCTCTTGTTTTAGTCGTGCAGTTCCGTAAGAATGCTTTGCTCCATATTTTTATTTCGTTCTGTTTCCGCGAAGGTGTTCGCAGTGTCTTTACCCAATTACTGCATTCTGTATGTTTTTGATATGCGTAATAAAATGTTCTTTTTCTTGAAGTGCCGTCCATTGTTTTCCTCCCACTGACGATATTCTTTGTTTCTGTGAACTTACAGCGCCATCTGTCGGTGCTATTTTAAGTTTTTTTTTTAACCACGCCAAAAAAATTCCCACTGCTTTGGAAGCATACTGGTGAAATTTCAGGTCATTTGGATCAGTGGTTCTTTTGTTATAGGGTTTTACTTTCACGACTTTAAAGTAAATCACCCTGTATAATATGAGAGTACTATATATATATACTATAATTAGTATTATGTAATGGTGATTTGACGGAAAACTTTCGTTACAACCTAATATATACCTATTATAAATGGTTTTACAGTATCTATACTACATTGGTATATACTAGCACGTAGTAGCAGCTCGTGACTGGCTTTTTCTTGGGGAAGGGGGAGGGACACTAAATGCATGACTGCCAAATTTATCCTTTCTTGCCATTATTTTTTACAAGAAGTTTTTGCCTTGTTTAATGGCAGAACATTCTGAAATAAGTTAAAAAAGTTTCCTTTGAAGAAATAGTGACCCAAAAAGAACAAATTTAGGAACTGTGCATTTAGTGCCCTCAAAAAGTCAGCCGCGAGCTACTGCCAGCATTGGCAATACGGTATAGTAACTACTTTTTTTGGTGCAAGTGCGTTAAAATAATTTATAGTGCTTTTAAACTGAATTACGGTACATATATTGGACACACTGCTGCCAGTGCATATATTGTAATTTTACACTGAATTTTTTTAGAGTGTATGTGTGACGCATAATCTTTCTTCAATGTAAAAATTTTCAATAAAATATCATAATTAACGTGTAATACATATTTTTTTCTTATTTTCCTTACAGTTTTAAGTACAAGATAAGTGTCAATGTAGGAAGTAAAATAAATTGAATAAACAGTGGGGAATCGCTTTAGTCATTTAACTATCTTAACCCTTTATTGGGCAAGCCAATTCTGTGGCTGAAATGTTGAAAAGATTAACTGCCACCAGAATATACAAACAAATTGATTTGAAAATTAATTTAAAAAAAAAGGGAGGGGGTTATTTGTCATGTGCAGTATAAAAGCAGAGTATTTTACTAAAAATTCCGGTGCGAATCAATCAATTTTCAATAAAATTAAATAATAATTAAATAACAATTCAATAAAAAATTTCAATAATATTCCAATTACCCGATAAAGGGTTAACAAAGTAAAGCTAAAAATTTAACCATTATCTTAAATTACTAATTTTCCAGAACTAGAGGAGCGATTTAATTTCATCGAATGTTCTAATTCTGTATTTCCCAAAAGAACTTGATTTCCTTATACTATTAAAAATAACTGAAGAGCTATTTATTTCTATATTTATGTTTAGCAAATTAGCTAAATTTTAGCAACTAAATAATGTGTTTAGATTTAGAATATGTTTTCTTTCTAAAGAAATTACATCATACGTAATGTAAAAGTTGACTATAAAATTTTCTAAATTGTGCACTGAATTTTTCTGAAAATTAACAATGATCGCAAATATAATAAATTGCTTGCATTACTTTGTCCGTTTCTTGAAAAACAATAACAATCTTGAATTGTAAAATGTACAGTGCTCCCACTTGGTCAGTTTTTTTAAAACCACTTGTTTCATATAAATATCTCCTTTTTAAAATTTCTCTTGGGATTTTTGCAGAAAAAAATCATGTTTTTAAATTATTTAAAAAATCGGTAAATTGAATTACAGCTTTCGAACAAATTTATTTAGTAGAACATTTTTTATTGTTTAATTCTATGGCGTAAATATCAAAATTATGCGTTATTTAGAAGCGAATATATGGGCATAACTCCACTATTGTAATTCTTTTACGGTTGTAACCATATTCTTGCCATTATCTTTATGACGTTAGCTTTATTTTTTACGTTATAATATAGATTGTAAATATGGATTTTACTCTTTGTAAGAAACTTCTTAAATAATTATTATTAATCTTTTCTAAATTTAAATATATATATAGGTTATATAAAAAATTTTCTTGCAATATTCATTAAAATTATTCTAAATTTCCGGCATATTCATTATTTCCCTATTTCTTAATAATCTTTATTATTTATTCCTAGTTAAATTCCTATAAGATCTTATTCAAAATCTTAATCTAAACTTTTAATCCCTTCATTATTTTTTATCAGCTACCAAAATTATAAAATTCTGAGAGAATCTTCTTTTTATCTTTCGAATGTTTTTAAAAGCCATTTTACAATTTCTTATTTTATTCCACGAATCAACTTCCCCGCATATGTTTGGCTTCGGCCGTATTACATAGAAATACCCCCGTGAGAAGATACGGAACTCATTCAATCTTACACTTCCCTCTAGCTCTCCATTGGTTGAGTAACCGAGTGCATTTTATTCTGTTTTTTGTTCCTGAATCTGATTAATTCGTCATGAAGTTTACATTCCAATCTGTCTTCTTACGCGAATCCTGACAAAACCGCCGTGCATGAGGTCAGAAGGTAGAACTCTGTGTTGTTTGATTGTTTTAAACTCAGGTGTCTTATCGTCAAGTAGAACGTCTAAATTTGTTCATTAAGATCTTTTTCGCATGATGTAGTGATTTGTGCTCTAGCCTGAAGGCTCTACGAAAACTCTCGTAATGTGGGAGTTGTTCGCGTTTTTATGTGTAGCTGAATAAACATTTTAAAGTGATTTTGGCCTCTGTTTTAATGGGGAAACCACCAGATTTCTTAAAATCTTTTGCTTACTACTCATATGACCTGAACATCGAAATAGAATTTGACTTTTTAACTCCTTGGGGATGAGCGACCGGTATTCGTGCCACGTAAGGTGTTCAGAATCGGGGAATATTCTCACCAGTAAATTTTTATTGTAAATTTTGCCTTATTTAATCCGAGCATTTTCCCGATTCAGTTAGGAAAAATTTCTGTTTTAAAAAACCGGTGATTAAAGATTAAAAAATCTCCAAAAGACGCCCGCCCGTCCCAAAGGGATTAATGAATCACTGGAGTTTCGATTGGACGTAGCCAATCTCACTACTACCAACAAAACAATATAGTTGATTAAATTTGTCAACAGCAAAGTACTCAGCTTGTCCACAGCTGCCAATATTCTACAATTATGATGCCTCCAGCAGAAGTGTTTCACTAGAGTGGTATGAATTTTATGCAACCTAACCAAAGCCTGACTAGGATTTAATAATAGTCCAGAAGGTTATAATATATAAATATATATTAAACTTACCTTTTCCCCAAAGAATCTAAAGATATGATAAAATGCAAATGCAACATATTTAGTTGCCATTCGGATAGCAATTAATTAATCAGTGAAGAATAAGATATCAATAAAACATATCTATAATGAGTGAATATTCCAAAGATTGAGATATTAATAAAATAGTTTATAAGAATTGTATGTTATGTCAAATGCAGGGAGTGCATCGCGATTAAATGACTAAAATTTCACTGTTATTCATGGAATATTAATTACCCTGAAAGATTTAAAATATCGTTAAAAATTTCTCATTACTGTTTACGGGTTCTTCGTATTATTTTTGGCGTAAAAACTAGTCAATTTTCATATTTTTGTCATTTTGTTACTTACGGAAGATTCGATGAATTTTCTCTAATAATAAGTGAATAATAAATGAATAAGTAAAAACAACGACGAAATATACCTTCCTTTTTTGCGCTATTTTCATTCACATGCTTACAAACATTATTTTAAGAAATATTTTAAAAATAATACAATGCAAATGCAACATTTAGAATTGCCATTTAGCTATCTATTTATAATAACTGCATATATACAATATAAAACATTGATAAAACATATCTACAATCAGTGGATATTCCAAAGAATGAGATATTAATAAAACATTTTGTAAGAGCTTACGTGATGTCAAATGCAGGTCGTGAATAGTCTCATGTCTATTCCTAGCTTATTGATCTCTTTGCAATATTTAAAATATTGTTATGAATTTCTTTTGTCATTTCGAGTATCACTGTATTACTTTTGGCGTAAGAAATAGTCAAATTTCATATTTTTGTCATTTTATTGCTAACGGAAGATTCGATGAATTTTCTCTAATAATTTATCAATGAATAAGTAAAAACAACGACGAAAAATACCTTACTTTTTTGCGCTATTTTTATTCGCATGCTTACGATCATTATTTTAAGAAATATATTAAAAACAATACAAAGCAAATGCACATTTCGAGATTCAGCTAACTGTTTATACTCAGAGCATACTACAAAATACAAGACATTGATAAAACATATCTACAATCGGTGCATATACCAAAGAAGGAGATATTAACCCCCGGCCGCATTAAATAATGGCGTAAAAATTAAGACTGCTTATTGCTACCACTTTTTTGAAAAAGAAATGTTCACCTTATTTAACCCCTTGAGGGGCACTGGTATTTTAATGAAACCACTTAATTTTAATTCCCAGATGACACATTGGCACCAGAATTTTAGTAAAAAAAATTCCGGTCTGTCATATACGCGAAATATAGTTTTTTCCTATTTAGAAATAAATCAGTTTTCAAATTCCGGTGTCAATCATTAATTTCAACGCTTTATCAATGAATGCCCCTGAAAGGGTTAAGACAAGTAAAATGATGCCATAATAAAGCCAATTACCAAAACTGCTTATATATTAAGCGTACAATGTCAATGCTGAAATCTGGAGTATATTGTCACAGCTGCGCCATCTGGTGGACGGGGTGAAAATGCAAATACGCGTGTTTTCCGAGGCTAACGAAAAAGACAAGCTACCGCGGTGCATCCCATGTATCTTTTTTTACAGACCACTAGGGTGACGTGATGCTCTTTTCGCACACTTTCATTGGTATAATGAAGTATCACGTGGTTCCAGCGGTCTGTAAAAAAAGATACGTGGAATGCACCGCGCTAGCCTGGTTTTCTGGTTAGCCTCGGGGTTTTCAGTATGACAGAATATCTACTATCTGCGCATCACTTGCGCATATTTTCTGAATTTTTACTCACTTATGGAAAATGAGTCTTGTTTACCAGATTTATTTCAAAATATTTTTATTACAGTTTGTTTTGATAAAATTATGTACATTAAAAAAAAATAGTCGCAATATAATTTTAATTTCGGGGGAAAAACACTAATGCTGCGAAAGCATTACTATCTTTTGCCGTTAAACTAAAATGGCATTGCGACTTTTTTTAAATACACATATTTTTATTAATACAAGCTGTAAATAAAATATTTTGCAATAAATCTGGTAAACAAGATTAATCTTCTGTGAGTGAGTAACAATCTGAAATTCGTAATTGAATTTTTAACAAGGATTCTCTAAATGGCTTTGTCTGTTTAAAGAAAAAAAATTCTAATCTGGCGATTTTAGGAAAATTATTGAAGTTATTGCCTAGACGCGCAAAATATTTAAACAAATAAAGGAACAACAGTTTAATAGTACAACATTTAATCCATGCATTTTAAATTAAAGTGATTTCGAAAATTCATATAATTTTTATATGAATTTTAAATTAAATGAATGAAATATTTGTAAATTAAATAAGATGAGTGCAATGCGATTAAGAGAATATTGGAAATTTATCGTTTGCGCTCCATAAACGAACAAAAGGACTTAAAATTGAATATTTTATTTATAATTAAATTCTATACATATTATAAACATTCAAAAACATTGTATTCTCATCGTGACTACAATCGTGTATATCATTTTTTTTTTTATAACTTTAGCACATCAAGAATTGAGTAAAAAATGAGACTAAAAAATTCCATCTTTACACATTAACTACTTACTAATTTTTATGCGTCATTTTTAATTTTATTAACCCCTTGAGGGGCAAGCAAAAATTACTCTAAATATTGAATTCTCACCGGAATAATCGAAAAATTTTATTTTTAAATAAGGAAAAGCAATTTTTTAACATTTTCCTCCAAAGTTAAAAATATAAAATTTAGTAAAAATTTTCTGGTGAGAATCTTGTTTAAATTAGGTGGGATATATTTTATCCCACCGTCCCTCAAGGGGTTAAAAGAAAATAATTAAAATCGAGCGTATTTAAATCAATAACATTTGTTAATATATATTAAATAATATTTCATCTTTTTTTTGTATAAACTAAAGTAAAATACGTAACAAACTTGCTTTGCTCTTTGGAAAAGGATAGATATGAATTCTATAAGAAAAATAATTTTCTTACAATTTCGAAAACTACAGCTATTCGATAGCCAACATTTTGCCGTATTAACAAATAATATTACTCCTAAAAAGAACTGTTTTTATTTAAATAATTCAGTATAATAAATAAATCAAAAAACACGAATAAAAATTAATAGAATATTCTATTACTGTCAGTATATAAATGCTACAAACAAATGAAAACACGACGTTTGCGTTTGCGCAGTTATTTCATAGATGTACAATTAATAGATTATCCATAAAGAAGAAAATAGTTAGCCATCTTTCTGTAGTTCAACCCCGTCCGCTACGTGGCGTGCGACCCTGATTGATGCGATCTCGCCTTTAATCTTGCGGTTACCTTTCCCATTTAAAATAGGGCGCTTACTTTATATCGCTTTGGCCAATTAGACTATTTTATAAAACTGGTGTGAATCAAACAATCTGAATAAAAGTCACAGCCCGTGAATTTGAGGGGAGCGAGGATTAACCCCTTGGAGACGAGCGGCACGTATACGTGCCGCATGAAGCGCTCAGAATCCTAGTTTTTTCTCACCAGTATAATTTTACCGTAAAATTTGCCTTATTCAATCAGCGCATTTTCTCGATTCAAGAAGTTACAAATTTCTGTTTTTAAAAAACGGTGACAAAAGATTAAAAATTTCGCAAAAGGCTCCCGTCCCGAAGGGGTTAAGGGGATAATAAAACATTTTGTAAGAGCAGTACGTGATACCAAACGCAGTGTTTTCAGTGGGCTACTTTTTTTATATTCAGTTTTCCTGATTGGCACCACTTTTTTGAAACATTACAATTCGCCTTATTTAATGACATATTAATTAAGGCGAAAACAAGGGGAATTTTACCATTTCAGAAAAATGGTGCCAATCAAGAAAACTAAATTAAAAAAAAGTAGCCCACTGGCGACACTGGCCAAACGCAAGCCCTGGATGATGTCTCATATCTATTCCTAGCTTACGGGTCTTTTTTTTTTTCAAACAGTGAACAGCAGAGCAGTTCAAAGGGTTTATTTTATTTTATTTTATTTTATTTTATTTATTTATTTATTTATTTATTTTTTAATAGAATTGATCTTCTTGCAATATTTAAAATATCGTTATGAATTTTTCTTTTATCATTTTCGGTATCATCGTATTAATTTTTACTTTTGACGTAAAATATAGTCAAATTTCATATTTTTTTTCATTTTATTGCTAACGGAAGGTTCAATTAATTTTCTCTAATAACGTATAAATGAATAAGTAAAAACAATGACCAAAAATACCTTCCCTTTTGGCGCTATTTTCATTCACATGCTTACAAATATTATTTTAAGATGTATATTATAAATAATACAAAGCAAATGCAATCTTTCGAGTTGCCATTCAGCTAGCTATTTATAATCGGTGCATATTAGAAAATATAAGACATTGATAAAACATATCTACAATCGGGGAATATTCCAAAGAATGAGATATTAAAAAACATGTTGTAAGAGCAATACGTGATGTCAAATGCAGATAATGCATTGTGCGCGGATGGATGAAACCTTATGGTTGCTTCTAGCATATTGATTTCCGTGCAATATTTAAAATATTATTATAATTTTCTCTTTACCATTATCTTTACATTGTTTCCGTATTACATTTTTGACTCAAAAATATTCACATTTCATATTTATGTTATTTTATTACTAACGAGTAATTCGATGAATTTTCTCTAATAATATATAAGTAAATAAATAAAAGTAGCGACGAAAATGCCTTCCCTTTTTTTTCGTTATTTCCATTCCATGCTTAAACCTTTAGTGCGCACCTTTGCATATATGCAAACAACAGTGTTTTGAGTGTAATAGATTTTTTTATTCGTATATAGCTAATTCACACCAGAAAATTAAAATAGCAATATTTGTTTGAATTAAAATACAGACATTCCGTGCTTAAATAAAGCGAAATTCACCATTGAAACATTCTGGTGAAAAGTCAGATTCTCTGAGCTATGTAATTTCCAGAACGTATTTTATTATGGGAATTAATTAAAGGGTTAAAGATTAAGTTTTATAAAATAAATAATTATGTAAAGTAAGGTATTTGGAGACATACTTATTAAAATATTTACTAATTTGCACTATTTTAGCGTAAAATAGCCACACGACAGTAGTTTTTACTTGTATTGCAGATGTGCAACAGAAGAAAAGATTGACGTATTATATGAAAAATGTATCTCTGATTTTTTTTTCATTATTTTTCCTGTGTAATAAACCTTTCAGAGAATTATATATAATTTTTTCTAAACAAAATAAAAAATCGCGCAATTAAGGGTTAAAAAACATTATTTTAAGAAATATTTAAAAATAAATCAAAGCAAATGCAACATTTCGAGTTGCCATTCAGCTATTTATAATCAGTGCTTATTACAAAATATAAGACATTGATAAAAACTATCTACAATCGGTGAATATTCCAAAGGATGATATATTAATAAAACATTTTGTAAGAGCAATACGTGATGTCAAATGCAGGCTGTGAATAAAGTCTCATGTCTATTCCTAGTTTATTGATCTCCTTGCAATATTTAAAATATCGTTATGAATTTCTCTTTATCGCTACGGGTTTCAGCATATTATTTTTGACATAAAATATATTCAAATTTCATATTCAAGTCATTTCAGTACTAACCGATGATTGATGAATTTTTTCTAATAATTTAAAAAAGTTACGACTAAAACATCTATTTTTTGTGCTATTCTCGTATTTATTTTTTCGTATGCTTATTGTCATTATATTTTAAGAATTATATTAGAATGGGTACGATTTTGGTACAAAAGTTCAGTTTTAATTGATTCATAAATTTAAATAAATATATAATATAAATACTTCATATTTTCTGTCTTATCATATTCTTTGTTGTATCTTAATAATTTATTCTCATTTTCTTAAAAAGGGTAACTTATTAACAAAAAAAGACAACTTACAGGGCTACCACGGGCGACAATTTTTATATTCTATTTGCACCACTATTTAAAAAAAATTGTAGTATATTTCTCTTGCAAATGTTGTCAAAGCCAATGTAAGAGATTTTTGTTTTGAAAAAGTGGTGCGAAATAGAAGTAAAAAATAGTTGCCTTTGGCAGACTTCTGACTATTACGGTATCATACACATGGAATTAGTCAATATATCGCACCCTCGCTTCAAAAGTGGCATAATTCAAAAACTTTGTTCTTTAGGAAATGCGAAAAGCTGTTTTCGGGCTATGGAAGGGTCAATGGCTATCTTGCAAACACAACTGTTACCTAGTGGTTAGATTTCCAGTGCACTATCTGATACGTTAAGTGATAGGTAGAGCGCTGCCATCGAAATACTCAAGGCCAGAGGACACGAGTTGTGACGTCATAACTAAACGACCTACTTCTCACTAGTGTTGGAATTCATACCGAAAAATTTTGAATAGAAATTTTATTTTATTTTATTTCTGAACAGGTACTGAACAGGTAATCAGCATTGAGGGGTTTCCTAGCTGATGACAGCTTAACACCCAGACTGGGAAATAGAAATGTCTCTATCATCTTATAAAACAATATTAACTATTTAAACTTACTGGTGAGAATTCAGAATCCCTAAATAAAAATTCAGCCAGATGCTAAGTGCTACAGTGTTGCAGCATCTAGCTGATATTTTATCGGGGGATTCCGAATTCTCACCAGTAAGTTTAAATAGTTATTATTGTTTTATAAGATGATAGATATTCCACAAATAAAATAAAAGAAAATTGCTGTTCAAAATTTTCTGTTGTGAATTCGGTCGATTCGTGATGACGTCACAACTCGTGTTCTCTGGCCTTGAGTATTTCGATGGCAGCGGATAGAGGCGTAAAAACAAAGTAGAAGGGCAGCCATAACTCAAAAAACCCAATTTTTGAGTTGTGCCAGTTATGAAGCAACGGTGCGACATGTTCATTATAGGGGTCGTATCCTGAAATTCCAAAACCAGGAAATTCTTCGGTAGCAGTATTTTCTTATAAAAAATCTCTTCTTAAATAAGGCAAAATTTCGTGCGTTTAGCCTACATTTATTTTTCTAAAAAAGAGAAAAAAAAATACTCATATTTGTCCTGAAAAATTCCCTTAAGAGTATGAGCCCTGTCATTACTTGCTTGATTTCATTGAGAATGTAAATAAAGTTATGAATTTTTCTATTTCATTACAGGTTGCTTCAATTCAGTTTTTGATGAGAGTGACAGCGAAGTTTACGACTTCATTTGATTTTTTATAACCAAATGAACAATAAAAAGTGTATTCTGACAAGAAATTAACGTAATAATTACGGCAGGGGTGTCCAACTGTTACACGCCGCATACCACTATTTTTTTTTTTTTTTTTTTTTTTTTTTTTTTTTTAAGAAATAGCCGACTGAATCGCAAAGATTCGATGACTGTATAAGGCAATTATTAATATAAAATTTAAGCGGTGTCTATCGTGCCACAGTTGGCCACCCCTAAATTACGGTATCATATGCATGAAAAGAATTGGTGAATGAGGCTATATAATCATTGCTTGATGCATTTCATCGAGAATGTAAATTAGTTATGAATTACTCTCTTTCATTACAGGTTATTTCATTTCACTTATTGATATAAATGGCAGCAAAGTTAAAACTGCATTTGATGTTTATGATCAAATGAACATTAAAAAGTGTATGTTGGTAAGAAATGAACTTCATGAGTACGGCGTCATATGCCATAAAAGAACTGGTGAATGAGGCTATATGTTCATCATTTGTTAGATTTCACTGAAAATGAAAGTATAGTTATAAATTTAACTATTTCATTACAGGTTATTTCATGTAAGTGACAGCAAAGTTTAAAATTGCATTTGATATATATGCCGAGATGTTCATTAAAAAGTGTATGTTGATAAGAAATGAGCATGATGGGCGGTTGTTTTATCACATGCCACATGTAAGAAAAGAAATGGTAAATGAGACTATACATATTATATATTAGTAAATGAGACATTACGTGCTTCATTTTATTGTGAACGCAAATATAATTATGAAACTCTATACGGGATATTTTGATTTCAGTTTTATATGTGAGTGGCAGTAAAGGCAATTTTATAAGTGAAAGGCAGTAAAGGTCAAAATTGCATTTGATATTTATAACCAACTGAACATTGTAAAGAGTATTCTAAAATAAAGGTAATTTCATGACTTTTATATACTTTTAAACTGTCAAATTAGCTCCATGTTGCATGTTCCAATCTTAATACATTATTTCCATATTTACACACTTCTTTTTCTTATTGATATACTTGTATATATACATTTACATGCTTGCACAGAACTTACATATTCATATCCATCTTCTATTAACCCATCTCATAGCATACATACATTATTATTTGTAACGACTTTCAGTTTATGCAATAGATATAACGACTCTTTCATATAAGAGTAATAGTGACTAATGAGGCATCTTCCATTACCCCAATCCACAACACCAAAATTTCTAGAACAATGAGCTTTTCCATGATCGTAAAATTTGTGTTTATGACTTAAAATTTTATGTATTAAAAGTGTTTTATGTATTTTTATGTAAAGTTTTTAATGTCTTTAAAAAATAGATTCAAACGAGTAGGGTTGTTTAAATATTCCAGGGGTCGATGCAGGTTTTTAATCTTGGAACCCATTTTGTGAAAAGTAGAAGCTATTTTTGTGAATTTTTTTATATTTTTGTGTAAAATAACATTTTGTAACGAAAGTTGAAATCCAGTTACTCGAATTCGAACCAAAAATTTATGAACAAAAAGATTCTTTAAATCCACTTGCTAAAGTTTTTGTTTTTCGTGACCTAGTTTTATTTTTAAATTACACATTTTAAAACAGTTTTTATGAAAAAGAATGTTACGTAGGGGGCCTATTTTACTAAAAGGAATTTTGTGAAGGGGCCTGTAAGTTCATTTTTGTGAAGGGGCCTATTTTATTAAATTTATTTTTGTGAAGGGACCTATTTTATTAAATTTATTTTTGTGAAGGGGCCTATTTTATTAAATAGATTTTTGTGAAAGGGCCCTAAATAGTCCCCAGATTTTGTCTGGATCGACCCCTGTATTCCTTAAACCAAATGCATCATTTGAAAAAGTGACAAATTGGTCCTAGTCACCAAAAATGTTTTTTATTGTATCAAAAAGGAAAAAGTTCCAATGTATAACTAGTCGCATTGGGCAATTCCAACACTTTCTTCTGTCTCATGCATATTAATACTGCAAAATAAGCTACCACAGTGTCAAAATTTATTGACAAACTGTGTCCATCATGAAGATTCTAACGATATGAAATTCCGTGCATTAGTTCTTGAGGTATTACAATCTCTAAAATCATGTAAATCCTGAAAAATGCATCATATCAACACTACCTGTTAGGTGATTGACAGCAAAACCTAATCAGCAACAACTTATGTCAACGCCTAACTGAATCTGAAATGTTATGAAAATCTGTGCATTAGTTTTTGAGATACAGCTATTGCGGAAATCATAAAAAAATCTACATAGAAGCGCCACCTGTTGGGCGATTTACACCAAAAACTAAGCAGCATCAATTAATATCAGGGACTAACTGAATCTGAAGTTTTGTGAAAGTCCGCGCACTAGTTCTTCAGATGCAGCTATTGCAGAAATCATGAAAAATGCAGCATAACAGCACTACCTGTTGGGCGATTTACACCAAGAAATAATCAGTACCAATTTATATCAGGGACGAACTGAATCTAAAGTTTTATTAAATTTCGTTGATTAGTTCTTGATAGAGTGCCCACAAAATTTGTGTCGTATACAGACTCACCGACAGACGTTTTTTAAAAACATGTTTTTTGAAATCTCTAACCCCTAAAACGTGTAAAACGTCAAAAACCGGAATTCGAAAAATTTCACGAATCCAATACTTTCTTCTTGAAAAGATAGAAGAAAGTAAAAAACTAAAAACCAAATAGCGTAGAGCAAAAAATTATAATTTTATTTATTTCTAGTTTTGCACTTAAATCGTTTACTGCAAACTTTTACATTAAATATTTTCAAGTTTATGCAACATTTATCTATCGTAATATAGAATCGTCGATTTTCTAATTCATTATTCTCATATTTTAAAAAAAATATTCCTTTTCTATTGCGACACATGAAAATTCTCTTTCTAACACTTTCCAACATAGTTGTTAACATTTTTCAACATAGTACTTAACACATTCAAACATAGTTGTTAACACTTTCAGGGGCAAAGCAATTCCATTGCTAAAATGTTGAAATTGATGAATGACACCGGAATTTGAAAACAAATTTATTTGTAAAAAAAAAAAAAAAAAAAAAAAAAAAAAAAAAAGGCTATATTTCGCCTATATAATAAACCGAAATTATTTATACCAAAATTCCGGTGTCATTGTGCATTTGGGAATTAAAATTAAGTGGTTTCATAAAAATACCACCGCCCCTCAAGGGGTTAAAACTTTCCAACATAGTTGAAATGTGTTTATGACTTTTGTTTGTCTGGCCGCACTCTATCTCTCATAAATATACTCGGACTGCCTTAAAAATTTTGTATGTTAGTGAAATTTACTATAGCATGATCGCTTTTGAAAATGAAGCATGTAGCTTTTATAATTCATTTACAGGGGCAGTCAAAAGTATGTTGTTACATTACGGTTAATGGGTAAAAATTGTTTCAAGTGTATTTTAATAATGCTACACCAAGTCAAACGTAATGGAATCGATATTCTTTTATGAAGTGCACTAAAATATGCATTCTGTAAAATAATGGATGCAAAGAATTTATTATTCATTTACATGCCCACTTAAAGAATTCCATCACATAATGGCATAGGGGGTAATTTGTTTCAGCGTATTTTAATTATGGTAAACTATTTAGGATATGATGAAATTGATATACGTTACTGAGGTTTACTAAAACTGAGGTTACTGAGGTTTAATAACACTGAGGTTACTGAGGTTTACTAAAAGTGAAGTTACTGAGGTTTACTAAAACTGAGGTTACTGATGTTTACTTACTGTAGAATATGAAGTGCATAGCATTTACAGAGACACACTAAACATTTCGGATGCAGTACTGTATGCGAAATATTGTATCCGAAATCTTTTATGTGTCCCTGTAAATGCTATGCACTTCATATTCTACAACTAAATTTTTAAATTCAACTAAATTTTTGTATACTAGGTTGTGTGCAAAAATGCTATAGATCGTATACAGGGCTGCAGAAAATAATTCGTAAGGGTTAATGTGTATGAGCAAGAGCATAAATTGCTTAAAGTTGGTTTTTAATTGATTTATGCATTTTCACGCTGTACTATATTTAATAAACTTAGAGTTGCTTCTAGAACATAGATGAAAATATATACAGGACCACGCAAAGAGTTGGATACATGACTGTCTATGGACAGTATATTCTAGAAGTGTGATTTCAGTAGTTGTAAGCGTGGTTTAGTCCGAATTAAATTTTAGCTAAATATGTGGCGGGTATATAACGGCAGTCGGTAAAATTCAGGGCTATATAAAAGTATTCAACCATGTTTCCGTCTATTAACAGAAACTGGCGAAGTTGAATTATCAACCTAACCTATTAAGAGTTTTCTTACTAAACTAAATGTTAGCATACTGTATAGAATACATACAAATCTATAGATCAAAGATTGGGCTGTACAAAAGAGTTAGAGTATTTTTCCAGCTATGGACGATAATTGTTGAAATCTGATTTTCAAATGTGTTATGCGTTTTCTAAAATGTTTTCTTAGGTATCTTATTGTCGGAGCACAGCTCCGGCCTCCCTGCAAAAATTACACTTATTGTTAACACGATAGCGTCCAAAATATTCATCGCATCGGCACAAAAAATTAAATGAACGTTGGTAGTGCCAAAATCTCGGTGCGTATTGAAAATCATAAATATTCGTCAAACCTAACGCCATGAAATATCGGCTCAAAATTTTCCCATAGAGATAACATTGCGGGTTTAAATCTATATATTTGAAAGATAAGGCTTTTTTTTTTTTTTATTCATCTACCTTGAGCTTTTTTCTGAGCCAATTTTAATAATTCTTTTTTTAAATGAAAGCTGTTTCTTTGTAGATTTGCGGCACTAGCTATTTTCTTTTAAAATATTCCCATTTTTATATTTAAATTTAAAATTTAAAAATTTTCTATGATTTTTTTTTCAAAATGGTAGCAATTGGATTACTTCCATTGTTGTAAAGAAAAGAAAATTAATAAAGTACGTTTATCTTTATTGATGCCAATTTCTAATAAAATTCAAAATTAACTTTGTAAAATACGGGAACAGAAAATGACGTCACGCTTTAAAAAAACACTAAATTTTTCCTCAAGAAGTTATTACAATTCAATACTTTTTCACTCCACTGAGTTTGAAATGCTATGTGAAATGCTTCAATGAGGCAAAATGACATGATATTTAAATGAAATCGTCATTTTCTCTGATAAAACGAAACATTTTACTACGAATACCTCTAAAATATATATATTTTTGGAATTTTACTCGCCGATACAGAGGTTAGAACCTCAAATCAAGAGTGGGAATGTTTACATGCAAAGTCGTAGTTAACAAACTTGATTTCAAGTTTGGAAATATATGCATTAATAACTTACTGCGTACTGCGATATTTTTGAAATGGTGAATGTAAATTTGAGAGATGCGTGTGTAAATTTTGAGACGATAAAAATGATGTTAAGTTTAGATTTCACATGAAAAATAATTCTATTATTGGCTTATGGTGAAATCATTTTTGCTGACTTTCAATCGGTCATTTCAAACATAAGAGCCTCAATGGCTAATTTCATCATAATTACTTATCTTGGTTAGGTATACTAATATATTTTAATTTTTTAATACGTTCAACAGTCGAAGTTTATGGAATTAGTATTTTGGTAACTTTAAATTTAAAATAATATTTGTTGAGAGTAAGTATTAACTAATGTATGAGTTCCTTTTTAAACAATTTCTTTCGTCAAAATACGACGGGTTTCATCTCGTTATTAAACAAAACATTATCTCCATTGTTGTAAATTATTCATTTTAACCTCATCCGAATCGTTATGGCTTCGTCAATATTTGTGACCTGAGATATAGATTGACTTTCAGAAGTTTTACTTTCTACGTCGGTAACGACCATTTTTTCTTTTTTTTTTCAGTGCGAACCATTTATTCTCCATAACCTATCAATTCGATGCAATTCATTTTGAATTTTAAATTAAGAGAAATGATAAGAAATCGAATACGGAGAATACGATTTTGGGTCTTAGCGCATGGTAACGGATTTCGTATTAGCCGCATGGCTGCGAGTGATAAATCAAAGAAATCGAGAAAAATATAACAGGGTTTGTACGGATCAGGGTATTTTCCAGGAGAGTTTCCAGTATTTTTTTTTTTTTTATAGAAAAAGAAATCTAGGCTAAACTGGTGAAATTTCGCATACTTATAGGGAGATATTTTCTGTAAGAAAATAGCGGCGCAGAAGAATACCCTGGTCGCAAAATTCCAGGAGTCGTACGAACCCTGATAAAATGTCATGTATGTATTACTTATATGTATGAATTCTTATGTATGTATGTTTATATTGAGACGTATGCATGTTTGTATTGAAAAATTTCCGCAATCGGGTTTGTAGTCAATTTCATAATTTAGCGAGCGTTGTTTGATGCGCAAATTTAACCATTTGGTGGCGGTCCCAATTGCAGAAGGTTACTCATTTTTTTAATTCACTGCAAGTGAATGTGCTGCAACTGAAATGCACATGGGGATTCTCCGTAACCTTCCAAATCGGTGCAATTCATTTTGAATTTTAAATTAAGAGAAATGAAAAGAAATCGAATACGGAAAATACGATTTCGGGTATTGGCCGCATGGTAACGATTTCAATATTAGCCGCATGGCTACGAATGATAATAAAAAAAATCGAGAAAAATATGATGTCATGTATGTATTACTTATATGTATGTATGGTTGTATTAAAGCGTATATATGTTTGTATTGGGAAATTTCCGTAATAGGGTTTGTAGACGATTTCATAATTTAGTGAGCGTTGTTTGATGCGCAATTTAACTATTTGGTAGCGGTCCCAATTTCAGAAGGTTATTAATTTTTTTTTAATTCACCGTAAGTGAATTTGTTGCAATTGAAATGCGGGTGAACATTCTGAAGTGAATGAGATAAGCATTTTTGCCCTAGATGTACACTTGAAAACGGAAATATGTAAATAATAAAATAAGAAAGTCTTGAAAGCGTAAAGAAAAGGTAGCTTACTTATTTCTTGATTTTAAGATTTTAGCTAATTTTACGGGAAAACACTAAGCTAAAATGCGAAGAACCCGATTAGAGAAGAATCATCAGTGCTGAATTTTAGTGGAAATTTCGCCAAATTTGGCAGCTACAGCCAAATTCGCTGCATTTATATAAACATGTTTTTGGTCGCCAAATTTGGCGAGATTTCGTGAAATGTCTCCAAGCTTGGAGAAAATTTTGACGTTAATGTATATGACTATATAGTTTTATGCTTATAATCGGAAAATGGATACACCAATTAAAGATAATTCATGAGAAATCAACTTCACTAAAAGTCATGAATCATTCCGTGATTTTTTTTAACCTGTTGCCTAGATGTAGTGTACATTTTAAGAAATGTACATATTTTTATATGTGTAACATTATACACAGAAGTTTCGAAAATGCCGGTTAAAAGAAAGCAATTGAGATTAAAAGAGTTATTCAGCGTAATTCTATGTGGTAAAGTCAAATAAAAATAACCCAGCTGCCTACGAGTAATTGCGCGAATAAAGATATAACAATAACTCAGATGAACAAAAGTATCAAGTTTGATAGAGGAGTATAGCAGATTACACATGTGTGCGTGTTACATACGCGTTACAAACCTTTCCCTGATACCATATTAAATAATTCTGGGCTATGCCAGACATGCAAGTCTTTGAAGGGGCTTTGAAGTTTTCTGCCTTTAGCTCGATGGATCCAGATCTTAAATCAAAGTGGTCAATGACAAGAATGTTAGCAGACCACAATAATTAAAAGTAAGATGTAGTGAAGATGATCATGTGTTTCGACTTCAGGCTGGACTTTTTTCAGCAGTTGGATGCAGAGTTATGTTGCATACCAATATCTGGACGGAGTGGGGATTGATAAGCGGTGTACTGAGTTCAGTAAAATATACTGTCTAAGACCCAAGATTTCAACCCCCAGGCTTGCCACAGGCTATAATATTTCATTTCGTTGATTATGATGTCACAAATTAGCATTTGAGCATTACCTGAGGCAACTGATGACTGAATTAAACACTAGAAAATGAGGATTCAATGGGTGTTATTTCAAATTTAATTTTGTACTATTAAATAGTAATCATGAAAATTAAACTTTTTTTTTTTTTAAATGTTATGTGTTAAGTTTATACGGCTCCATGCTCCGACATTTCGGCCTGACGGATACTAGTTTAAATTATTTAACGTAGAATTTTTGTTAAAGTATTTCGGAAGTGTTGGAAAGTGTTTCATAATCTATGTTTGAAGTATGTTTTTTCTTTCTTTTTTAGACGTGAAGCTGATGTTTCAAAAAATTGATGCTGCCGTATTACCATAGATAAATGTTGGGGGATCAAAAAATACTTACTTTAAAAATTTGGTCTTTAACCCCTTAACAGTGTGGCCCGAACTGGATTCGGGCAAGAACACTTTGCTTGCTTCGTTATTAAAAGCATCTTGATACCACTAATTTGCAACTGTAAATTTATCTTTATTGATTGTCAGATATTTTTCGATTAAGTAAGGTAAATATTTTAGTATGGAAAAAGTGGTGTCCAGCCCCATTTTTAATTTTTTTGTAAGAAAACAAATGTCACTGTTAAAGGGTTAACTCTTTGCGGTGGCGAGAATCGGTAAATAGCCGCCCAAATTTTTATGTACATGACTCTATTTTTATATTCTATTCGCACCACTATATTTTAATAGTACCTTTTTTACTAAATTTCTCTTGCACATGTACAGTCGGACCTCTATTTAACGAACCTCTATTTTGCGAATGTCTCTATCTTGCGAACTTTTACTTGGAACGAAGAACATTTTGCAAATTTCTTCGTAAAATAACCTCCAAATAGCGAAGTGCATTCTCTATTTAACGAACTTTTTCTTTGGATCTAAATTTTTTTTCTCCGTATTTCTCAAAATATTACTGGACAATTCAAACTTATTTTTTCTTTTAACACATTTTATGATGATCAATGACCGAGACCAGGTTTTACCAGGCAAACTAGCTCACCGAGAACAGTAAAATCGCTGTGATTCTTTGCTTTTCATCCAAGAAGTGCAAACTTTCAATATCCCCTTTTAACCCTCAATGAAGCTGTCCCTTGTCCTTAGAGTCTATCGTTTTCTAGATTGTTGATCATGATCAGTCGTGTTGTTAATTTCGGCTCTTGTAGCCCGAAAATGTTAAAGCGAAAGTGCTTGAGCATCAAAGAAAAAAAAAATACTCTTGATGAGGTGGATAAAGCCGTGAAGAAAAAGAATACTGCTTTAAAATTTCGTATTCCTCCAAGCAGCTTATTAAAAAATCGTGATTTTAATGTAAGATCAATTTTTTAACTGAAAATACAATGTATTTCCGGAAAATGTTTTGTTTCGTTCTTATTTCCCTTGCAGATTTCTTTTTGATGAGTAAAATAAATTAAACAAATAGATATAACTTATAAAAAAAAAGTGTGGTTAATTACTTCTTAAAATTATGTTTGGTGTTTACGGACATGTTTTATGTAGTTTAAAGTTTTCTAAAAGGTGACTCTCTATTTAACGAATTTTCCATATAACGAACTTTTTTTCGGGATTTAGCGACTTCGCTAAATAGAGGTCCGACTGTAGTTAAAATGGAAGAAAAAATGTCTCTAAAAAAGTGATGCTAACCAAACAAATTCGTGTAAAAGATATCGGGTCTTTTTATTCAGAAATTTCGAGTTATCATCAGAAAAATTTTAATAGTAATTTATTATTATTATTCAGGAAACGTCTATCCATTTTAATAACCAAAACTATTGAATTTTCTCGAGAGAATTTGGAATTTATGAATTAAAAAATCGCTAGGTGTGGCATTTCAAATCGGACGTTTCATACTTAGTAACCAAATACAAAGTTAATTTATGTATAAATGTTCCAGACACGCCTCCATGAATTTGGCATTTACTAACTGCCTACACATGATTTCTAATTAGAATCTTATAAAAAGATTGTGTTCATATATGCTGTTTTGATAATACAAGCTAGAAAATTTCGCGATCTAATGATGCAAATGGATTAAAGATTTTTTAAAATGTGTCTAATAATGCTTAACACTAGAAAGCCCGCGAGCAGTCATTTTGACTGCTACCAAATGAATATATCTCGGTTCGAACCAGATATTTTTTTTTATAAAACTAGTTAAAAAGATATAAGACAAAGACTAGTTAAATGGATGAGTTAATAATTTAAAATAAAAATTCTAATGTGCAATATTTTTCTAAAATTTAAGAAAAATTCTCGATTTTTCTAGCGTTAAAATCATAAGTACTCAGATCTTTAAGGTTGTTCTGAAATCCAAAAAAGACTTCTTTCTGACATATTTTTAAATTCATTTTTGTTACGAAACATTTTGGCAGGTGTTCTTATTTAGAAACTTTGGAATCGAAAGACGTTTTTCATCTTTTTTTTATAAACGCGAGAGATGCGTAAGAAAATACTGTCAAAGTTGGCGTTTGAAATCGAATATCCGGATGCCACACCGAGAGGAAGGGGAAAAACCGGTCGTCACCTGACCGCAATCGCTTATAACTCGAAAAGTAATTTATTTATCAAAAAATGGATAATTTCGATTTCAAATCGCTTCAAATGCCAGGGCTTCGAATTTTATGCCTTTACATTTAAAAATGAGCGAGAAAATGGGTCTGAAAGTTTCACGTTCTTAAGCAGGGAATTTGAGAACTACATTAACCTTTTAACGGTCGCATTAAATTACGGTTTAAAAAAATCAAATTGCTTACTGCCGCCACTTTTTTGAAAAAGAAACATTCACCTTATTTAATGACAGGTAAAATGATGCCATAATAAATATAATTATACAATTTTATAAAACTGGCGGGAATCAAACAATCTTAATAAAAGACACAGCCCGTGAATATCACGGGAGCGAGAATTAACCCTTAAATGCATGAATTTTTCATTTAGAATTGTGTTTTTTTATACTTATATTAAGGATTAGACACCAGAAATTTTTTAGAAGAATTTTTAACTTTATTTAGTAGTATATTTATGCGCTGATCCAACAATCACATGATTGTTGGATCCGCGGATTGCTCGCCGAAAATTATGGTAGGTGAAAGTTGCAACAACAGTTGAATAGAATATACTGAAATCATATTTGTAATTCTCACACGCATATTTTCATGATCTACTCAGACTTCCCTTTTGGATTTTTTAGGAACCTCCAAGATTTTGTGAAAAAAAAATAAATTGTGATTTATTAGGTTTTTTTTATTTATTTATTTAAGGGGACAGTTTACCTCAAAATTGATATAAAAATCGATTTTTTTTAAATATTAAATCAAAACCTGTTTAATTATGAATATTTTTACACATACGGCAATTATATCGCGAGATATTGTAAATTTTATTAATGCACCCAGCTAAATTACCCACATAAATTAAAACTTTAAACCCTTGGGGACGAGCGACACGTATACGTGCCGCATGAAGTGCTCAGAATCCTTGCTTTTCCTCACCAGTAAAATTTTACTGTAAAATTTGGCTTATTTAATCAGCGCATTTACTTGATTCAAGAAGACACAAATTTCTGTTTTTAAAAAACGGTGACAAAAGATTAAAAATTTCGTAAAAGGCTCCCGTCCCGAAGGGGTTAAATGGCTTTTTCTTCATGTTCACATTTTCTCCACTTTCATGTTTTAAAAATACTAAGGCTTATTTTATTATTATTATTATTATTATTATTATTATTTTAAATAAAAGTATATATGAAGACGTGCTAGATTTTATACTACGTGTACTACATATATCAGTAAAAAAAATATATTAAATGTAATATTAGATGTATCTAAAAATAACTTCGCAGTCTTGTGCAATACACATTTGAAAATCTTAAAATAAAGTCGGTAAAAATATCAATATGTAAAAAAGTACGAGTTGTAGGGATTTCGTCGGTACCATGTCAAACTATACAATGTGAAAACAGTGGGCTATTTTTTGTAAATTCAAATTTCTTGATTGGCACCACTTTTTTGAAATAGCAAAATTCGCCTTGTTTAATCTTATTTAACGACATAATAATTATTGTGAAAACAAGGAGAATTTTATCATTTCAGATAAATGGTGCAAATCAAGAAATCTGAATTTTAAAAAAGTAGCCCACTGTTTTCGCATTAGATAGTTTAACACGCTACCGACGATTTCATATATTTTTAAAAAACTTTTTTAAAATTTTAATTAAATACAGGTTTTGTACAGCCAGGGACATTTTCCAGGAAACTACCTGTATTTTTTTATTGAAAAAAATAACTAGGTTAAACGTGGGAAATTTTGGCTTCTTTTAGGGACAGATTTTCTATAAGAAAATGCTGGTGCCAAACAATTTAGTAATCTGCAAAATTCCAGAAGGCGTACGAACAAAGCGATATAAGTAAGCGTGCTATCTTAAATGGGAGAGGTAACCGCAAGTTTAAAGGCGAGGTCATGTCAATCAAGGTCATACGCCACCCAGCGGACGGAGTGAACTACAAGAGGATTATTAACTTCTTTCCCCTTTGTGGATGATCTATAAGTTCGATATCTATGAAATAACTATGCGCACGCGCAGCCGTGATTTTATTCGTTTGTCGTCTGCAGTACTTAATTGTTGGAAGTATAGATAAAATTCGATTTATTTTTTTCGCCATTATTTAATTTATTAATTGAAGTTAGTTATTTAAACAAAATTAGTTCTTTTAAGAACTTATATTATTTGGGGAAATGCCACGTTGGCGCTCTAATTATTGCAGCTTTCAAAACTGCAAAAATAACTCTCTATCTGAGAGAACTCATTTTTTTCGCTTCCCAAAAGAGAAAATCAGGTTAGTTTTGTGTTTTATTATAATTTATAAAAAAGTTAAAATATTATTTAAAATGTAAAGTAACGTCAGTGATTTTAATACGTTCCATTTGAATTATGTTTTTGTAATGCAATGAACAAGGACATATAAAAACTAGTTATTGTATGTTAAGATAGAATTTTACAGCAGCGTTTTTAATTCAATTCCTGATAAGATAAAGTTATAAAAATTACATAAACATGTGTATTTCCAATGAGAATTAAACGTTTTATTACGCTTAGAGTTTAAGTATAAATTATTTAATTAATTTTAAGGCATATTTTTTATTTACCGGGCGCAGGCGATAAATTGCCAAATATTCTCTTGATCGAATTGTATTTATAATATTTAAAATAGAAGCATTTCATTCATTCCATTTAAAACTCATTTAATTTTAAATTAGGATCCACTTTAATTTAAAATGCAAGCAGTAATTCTTGTACTATTAAACCAGCAATAATTGATTATTTATAGTTTTAAATATTTTGAGAATTTTAGACAACAGCTTTAAAAAAATTCCTAAAATTGACAAATAACTTTTTTTTTTAAATCTAGAAATATGTCGGTCATTGTGTCATATCGGGGAAAAATAGTTTTCATGGTATACCTGCACTTTGCACAGGTGAATAACATTGCAGAAAGCATACAAAGTATAGAAGAAACTTCAAAAATTGGAATAAAATATAACATATTTATAAATAGTACGTGGTATGCTCAATTAACCATTTATTATCTTACACCTGTTCTTCGCAGGGATAAAATGGATAACTTTCCGTAATCGGGCCGATTGCCATGATTGGCGTCAAATGAGAAAACAGCATACAATTGTAACTGTATAAAAGTTAAATAATGGTTAGAAAATGAAAATAACTTTCTCGAAATAACCCAATTGCGGAACATTCTCCAAATTTGAAAAAGGCTGATGAAACACACAACAATTGCCAATAACTGAAAACTATAGACTAATAATAAGCTCGACGTAGCAGTTGTTGGTCGGTAGCCTCTTTTGTCCGGTTTCAATTTTTGATTTTTTTTTTTTTTTTTTTTTTTTTTTTTTCAATCTGGCTTCCGCAAAAGAGTCGGAATAAGTAGTAGAAAAAAGGGCTGCGGACGGAGATGGGCCAATTGAACGTATTAAAATCACTGACATTTAATAATATATATTAAATAATATTTTAACTTTTTTATAAAAAATTATATGGCTGAAAATCACGTTTAAGATGCTTAAAAATTTTAAATATTTCTCTTTTGCAATTTCCCAACCAGCTGGTATATTTTAGAAATCGTAGTCTGTTACATAACTTACTCAATTGTTGTACTTGTATGTACAGTTGTAACAACCATAAAGAATGTTTAAGGATTTATCAGCTACGTTTAGATAACGTAAAATTAATTTGCTAATTTATAATCAAGTTATAAAAATACTAAAGTGTTGTATTGTTACTAGAAACACATCCATGTACATAATTTTTATTTTTCTAGCATATCTGGGAGGGAAAAATCGATTAAAATTTTTTATCTTTTCATATATATGAACAGGGTTAGATTAAATAAACAGTGTAAAAAAGTTATGTTAGCCGGCCGCAGTTCATAAACCGTCAAATATTTTCCCCATCACCAGCGTTTATGTTGCATTCATTTCATTCAAAATATAAAATCACCATTTTAAAAATATTCTCGTCATTTGAAAACGTAACTTTATTTATAATACATACATACTGGTATATTACATCAATTTAAACACATGCTTTTCGCTCATTATATTTAAAATACATTTTTTTTTCTAATAAATAATAACATAAACCCAAGGTAGGCAAGTTTCTTCCAATGTGGATAAAAACCTGGAAAAACCATGGAATTAAAAGTTACACCTATAACTTTTATTAACAAAAATGGTTTTCTTTTAGCCTGAATAGCTTGCATAAAATTCAGGTCTATTTGAAGATATTTACAATTTAAGAGTTATTGGCGGAAAAGCAGACAAAGCCATTTTAGAGAATACCTGTTAAAATTTTAATCGTGAATTTCAAATATTTACTCTCTTATGGAAGATTAACCTTGTTTACCAGATTTATTTCAAAATATTTTTGTTACAGCTTGTTTTGATAAAAATATATGTGTTTAAATAATAGTTGCAGTGTCAGTTTAGTATCGGGGCAAAAGGCAATACTGTTTACGTAGCATTAGTGCTTTTTCTCCCGAAATTAAAATGACATTGCGATTTTTTTTTAAATACACATATTTTCATCAAAACAAACTGTAACGAAAATATTTTGCAATAAATCTGGTAAACAAGGTTCGTTTTCCATGAGTGAGTAAATATTTGAAATTCATGATTAAAATTTTAACAGGTATTCTCTAAAATAGCTTTGTATGCTTTTCCGCCTATAACTCTTAAATTGTAAATATCTTCAAATAGACCTGCGCGCGAGATGCGCAGATGGTAGATATTCTGTCATATATGACGTCATACAAAAAACCCGCGTATTTGCGTTATTCACTCCATCCACAAGGTTGTGACGTTGTCAAGGCTGTGTCAATTTACGGCAGATTCCAGCATTAACTTTGTACGCTTCCTTATAGCGCTTTGTGTACGAACCTTGTAAATATGCAGGTTTTTTTTTTTTTTTTTTTTTTTTTTTTTTTTTTTTCAGTTGAACATTGAAATGCAGTGAGTTCACCATTTGATTCATATTTTTTAAAATAAACAAAATTGTTTAAAGTTAAATTGTCTCCTTAACCCCTTAACTGTTTCATTTTCCTTGACACCATAAATTAAAAATAGGCGCTAAACACTATTTTTTCCGTACCAAAATATTTGCTTTATGTAATCTAAAAATTTCTGACAATTGATAAAGAGAAATTTTCAGTTAAAAATCAGTGATATCATAAAGCTTTTAGTAGCAAAGCAAGCAAAGTCTTCTTGCCCGAATTCAGTTCGGGCAAAACAGTTAAGTGGTTAACACTAGAATCGCCGGCTTGTTTACGCAAGTTTTTTTAAAAGTGCTTCACACCAGAATTTTTATTTAAAACTATTTAGTTTACTTAATCAATCTAAACTGTTTAACTTCAGATTCATTTTTGCTCTCAAACGCATAAAACTGTTAAATTCTCTTATTTAGAAACTACATAATGTGCCGCGCATAACGATTTATTGATAAATGCAGAAAATAATGTAAAAAATGCTGTCAAAGCTGGCGTTTTGAATCGAATTTTCTGAAGCAGGAGATCTGGGAATGAAAAAAATGATCATACTGAGAAAATAATTGTTTAACTCCTTGAGGGGCGGTGGAATATATTTTATCCCATCTACGATTAATGAAGATTTGCACCAGAAAAAAATTATTAAATTTAACTTTTCTAACTTTGGTGGAAAAAAGTCGTAAGATTGTTTTTTCTTATTTAGAAATATATTTTTTCAAACTTTGCGGTGTGAATTCAACATTTCATAAACACAATTGCTTGCCCCTCAAAGGGTTAAAAATCAAATTCTAAATAATTGACCGAAAAATGAAATCACACGGCCTCTTATACATCTCTTCAAAAATCACCTCAGTAAGTTTCATGTTTTTACTTTTAAAATTGAGTCCGAAAATGTCTCATAAGATTTCGAGCTGTTGAGGATGGAAAAAAAGTTTTTCGGATACAACCTAACATATCTTATGAAGAAATTTCTGGTTCGAATCGACTATTATCAATTTGGTAATGGTCAAAATGACCCCTAATGGCGGTTCTAGTGTTAAATAGTTTCAGAGTTTTCGTTAATAGTTTTACAGTAACACTTTCTTCTCTATTGTATCTTATTCTTTGTAACACATACTGATTACCCTTAATCAGTGAACAATACAAAGCGTAAGACATTAATCAGAAGTGGGCAAAGACTTCAATACTGTCAGCTGCAGACAAAGCATTGATGAATGAAGTTTGACTGTTGTTTGCTATTTGATCGATGTCTTTGAGAAGCATACTTTCTGTTCATTAGGAGTTATTCCCTATTCGATAAACAAGTACTTTTGTGTGTACAGGGTGCCGCAAAAGTAGGTATACAACGATTTTTAAAGCACTTTGTTTTCTTAACTTTATCTTTTCTTTAGACATATTCTAAATAATATAGAAGGAAGGTAAGAGCCTACGCTATTAAAGCTGCTCGTCACCCAGTCTCCAAATTCCTCTTGGTGTCTATGGGCGTTTGATGCATTCTTATATTTAAAATATCTCCTCAGGATATTAAATTTTGTTATTTCTGTTTTCTGTGCGCTTTTCTTAAAAGAAGTGTATTTTCTTCTAAGTTGTCAAAATATTTCTAAATCTAAGTTTAATTTAATATTTTATGTGTTAAAAGCGAGTGAACTCGGAGTAAAATTTTAACACTTCATGTTAAATTGAGCATAGATTAAAAAAATATTTTGAGAACTAAGAAAAAAAAAAAGAGGCATCCTTTAAGAAGAATACACAGAAAAAAGAAGTTTAAAATATTAATTTCCCGATTAGATATTTTAAATATAAGAATGCATCAAATGACCTTAGACTTAACCTTACCAAGGGGAATTTGGAAACTAAGGGACGAGCAACCTTAACGCGAAGACACTGGCAAACTATAAGGGTAAGGGAGAGTTTGAAGGCCCTGTACCTACCAGTCAGAAACTACCAAAGATATTTACTTGAAAATTTTTATATACATAATATACCTAAATAATTCCTAATAAAGTGAAGTCAAATTTATAAACAGATATTCTTTACTTTTCTTTTTCAAAATCTGGAATAAAACCCAGTTTTAAATAACAAAAAACTTTCATTTTTTTCAAACTCTGGAATAAAAACCACTTTTAAAAAACAAAAAAATTTCATTTCTCCAAAGATTTTTTGTTAGTTCTGCACACATGTTGGTAACAAAAGTTCACTTCAGATTGATCAGGGATATTGTCGGTATCCTGTCAAACTATCCGATATGAAAACAGTGTTGACAATGGGCTATTTTTTTAAAATTCAAATTTTTAATTGGCACTACTTTTTTGAAATAGTGAAATTCGCCTTATTTAACCTTATTTAATGACATATTAATGAAGGCGAAAACAAGAATTTTACCATATCAGAAAAGTGGTGCTAATCAAGAAATCTCGGGGGAAAAAAATAGCCCACTGGCAAACTAAGGGTAAGGGAGAGTTTGAAGGCCCTGTACCTACCAGTCAGAAACTACCAAAGATATTTACTTGAAAATTTTTATATACATAATATACCTAAATAATTCCTAATAAAGTGAAGTCAAATTTATAAACAGATATTCTTTACTTTTCGTTTTCAAAATCTGGAATAAAACCCAGTTTTAAATAACAAAAAACTTTCATTTTTTCAAACTCTGGAACCACTTTTAAAAAACAAAAAAATTTCATTTCTCCAAAGATTTTTTGTTAGTTCTGCACACATGACACATGTTGGTAACAAAAGTTCACTTCAGATTGGTCAGGGATATCGTCGGTACCATGTCAAACTATCCGATATGAAAACAGTGTTGACAATGGGCAACTTTTTTTAAATTCAAATTTTTAATTGGCACCACTTTTTTGAAATAGTGAAATTCGCCTTATTTAACCTTATTTAATGACATATTAATGAAGGCGAAAACAAGAATTTTACCATATCAGAAAAGTGGTGCTAATCAAGAAATCTCGGGAGAAAAAAATAGCCCACTGGCAACGCTGTTTTCATATCGGATAGTTTGACATAGTACCGACGATATCCCTGATCAATCTGAAGTGAATTCTTGTTACCAACACGTGTACAGAATTAAAAAAAAATTTCCTGACTGCACAAACACTGTATTTAATTAAAATTTTAAGAAAAGTTTTAACAAATTCGTAAAATCGTCGGTAGCATGTCAAACTATCCAATGTGAAAACAGTGGGCTGCTTTTTTAAATTTTAGATTACTTGATTAGCACCATTTTTCTAAAATGGTAAAATTGTTTTCGCCCTGGTTTTCGCCTTAATTATTATGTCATTAAATAAGGTTAAATCAGGAGAATTTCACTATTTCAAAAAAGTGGTGTCAATCAAGAAATCTGAATTTAAAAAAAAAAAGTAACCCACTGGCAACCCACACTCACTGTTTTCATATTGGACATGGTACCGATAGTTTGACATGGTACCGATGACATGTGTAAAACATTGAGGCAAGATTACAGAAAATAATATATTGTAGTTTCTATAAAAAGGTACATCACAGTTTAAAAAACATCCTATTGGGAAAATTGCATTTAAAATTAATGTATTTAATGTATGATCTAAACAAACTGAATTACTTAAAATTTTTAACTTCTCATTGTCAGAAAAATAAAAGTGATATACTGTTCGAAAATGGGAAAATAAAATATTCAAATCATTAAAAAATAAAAATAAAAACGATTTTTTCCCATATTTGCTTCCAACTGATCTTAAGCCAATGGCAGCATTCTTTTCAAATTTCTCATTTACATTTTAATATTTTAAAATTATTTATTTATTTATTTATTTATTTATTGGATATTTAAGGTCGATGTCTAATCGTGTACTTTCGTATTTTTTCAATTTTGATAGCAGTTTTTTTTCTTCTGGGGACACTTTCTCTTTCGAGACCGGTTCCTAAACGGAAAGTGTTCTCAGAAAAGAAAAACTGCAACCAAAATCGAAAAGGTGCAAAAGTATCCGGTAGACATTGACATCAAATATCGTATCAAAACAAAAAATGATAATAATAAATAAACAAATAAAATTATTAAAATGCAAAAGAGAAATTTCAAAAGAACACTGTCATTGGTTTAACCCTTTCAGGGGCAAGTAATTGCTTTTCTGAAATGCTGAATTCACACCGGAATTTTAGAAAAATTGTATCCTAAAATAAGGTAAAGCAATTTTTCAACTTTTTTTCCGCCAAAGTAATAAAAGTAAAACTTAACCCTCCGTCTACCAGACGGGTCCATTGGACCCGACAGGTACATACAAAATATTCATTCAAACCAGAAATTTCTTTAAAAGAAACTAAGTATATAAACCAGACAAAAATAAGGTAAATAAATAAGTTAAATAGTTTTAAATAAAAATTCTGGTGTAGAACGTTTTATTAAAACTTGAATAAAATTCCCGGTAGATCTAGGGTTAATAAAACGTTTCTGTTGCAAATCATGATTAAAATTAAGTGGAATATATTATATCCCCAGAGGTGCCAAGTTGTCACTAATCCTCCGTAATATGTGGGTTAATTTAACCCTGGTTTAATACATTTCGCACCAGAATTTTTATTCAGAGATGAAACTAAGTATGTTCCATTTGGAAAACTGGAATTAAAAATATAAAGATTCATCAAATAATTTTTCTGGTTTGAAACGTTGTTAAACTGGGTTAAATTAATTCACGCATTACGGAAGATTAGTGCGAACTTGGCACCTCTGTATCCCACCGCCCCTCAAGGGGTTAATATTAGCTTGCGAGTGTCTTCGTGTTACTGCAGTGAGATCTCAAATTACCCTCGCTAATGTCAAAATTACGGGTGTGTGGTGCATTTGTATTTTTAAAATATTCCCTTAGAAAATTATTATTTTAAACTTATTTCTCCTGTGTACACAATGTTCTTAAAGAATGTCCCTATCTCTCTTTTTTTAGTTCTCAAAGTATTTCTAAAATATACAGGGTGAACCAAAAGTCTTGCCCTGATTATAATAATTCTTTACAAATTAACCGCTTGTATAACAATGTGATTTGTTGTACCATTGGATAGGTCAGTTTTAGTAGTTTTTTTTGTGCAATAGATTCGGATCAGTGGGCTGGAAGGGATGGACCAACACCCCGACCTCCGTGCTTTCCAGATATTAATCCTCTGGATTTTTTCTTTGGGGGCTATATCAAGGACAGAGTCTTTGCCACACCAATTGCTCAAGTTGAAGAACTGAAGACTAGGATACAAGCTTCTGTGTGTACTGTAACAGAGCACAAAGAACACGTGGCGGGAACTAGAATACCGCTTAGACATTCTCCAAGCTACCAAGGTGGCACACGTTCAAATTTACTGAGATACGTGGTCGTATAAAAAAAAATGTATAACAGTACTTACAATGCATTCCAAACAAACATATGTCTAATTATAATAGTTTGAGAAAAATAAATACTTATAATCAGGGCAAGACCTTTGGTTCACCTTATAAGCTTAATTTATAATTTTTGTGTTAACCTCTTGAGGGGCAAGCAAAAATGTCTCTAAATATTGAATTATCACCGGAATAATCGAAAAATTTTATTTTTAAATAAGGAAAAGCAATTTTTCAATGATTTTTCCTCCAAAGTTAAAAATATAAAATTTAGTTAAAATTTTCTGGTGGAAATCTTGTTTAAATTAGGTGGGTATATTTTATCTCACCGCCCCTCAAGGTGTTAACTCTTTCAGGGGCAGAAAAAGTCTGCTCGTAAAATGGTGAAATAAGTGACTGATACCAGAATTCAAAAACGATTTAAAAAAGTAAATAAAAACATGCTTTTCCACATTTTCAATATAAAAACAAAATTCTATTAAAATTTTTTTGGTGCCGTTTGCCAATTTTTATATTAACATTAGGTGTTAATGCGACCACCGCTTTTGAAAGGGTTAAACTGTTAGTGAAACTGAGCAAGACTTCAACACTTGAAATATAAAATTAAGTACACATTTTAGAAATATTTTAACAAAAAATTAATTCATTAATAAGAATCAACTGAAGAACTAAATAATTTTAATTTCTGATGAGAGATTTAAAAAATACGAATGCATTCCAACCAAATAAAATTACCATTAGAGACAAAACTTTCAGATTTGACCGATGAAAAGCATTAAAATTAGGAATAAAACTAGACAGCGTTTTTGAGGCAGCGTTAGAAAATGGCAAAAAATGAAAGGTTACGGAAGATAGAGAAAAGGTTATAGATTTAACAATAAGTGCAGAAGACCAAGGCTTAAGGCGACAAATTTTAGAATAAATGCCATGTATATATATAAAAAAAAATAGCCCTTATCGGATGCTAGCTTTTTATACCTGATCCGCCACTAGGTTGTAAGGTGCGACTTGATTATCCCGTCGACCAAAAAACTATCGCCAAACCATCAGATTAAATGCCAATAACGGATGATCGTAAATGTCACATTCACTTGACATTAAAAACCATACACTGTGACGTCACCAAATTATTTTTAATTCGACTTTTTGCTTGTATTTTTATTAATGTTTTAGTAACTTATCTGTTCTTTCGTTATTGAAAATAAAAATTATGTAAATTTGTATAGTTTGGCGAAATTAGTCGACGTGATAATCAAGTAGTACCGGTTGCAAGTAGTGATGGGCAGAATGAATGATTTTACTATTTGAATGAATCTTTCGAGCGTGCGCAAGCATAGTTTCCAACCTTTGTATATATTTCAATCAAATAACATCAGAAATTTAGTAAAAAGAAAAGTATAGTTGCCAGCCTTTTATTCACCGACTTAAATTTAAAACCTTACTTAATCTTTTATATTTTTTATAATTATTAAAATTTTTGATTTTACTTTAACCCCTTGAGGGGCGCCGTTTGCAGTCTGCAAACGGTTAATTTTAATGCCGAAATTAACAAATGGGACCAGAAATTTTTTAGTACACTTTCGATCTCATAATATACGTGAAAAAATGCTTTTGATTATTTTCAAATAAATTTGTTCTTAAATTGCGGTGTGAATTAAATATTTGAACATTTTTAGAGCAGAAATTCCTTGCCCCTGAAAGGGTTAAAGTAGCGGATGGGGACAGCTTAATGCAGCAATGTTAAAGAAGGACCTGCGTAATAGAAGAAGGGAGAAGGGAAATCTTGTAAGGTATTCTTTAAAGCTGGTTTCAAACAAAGGGAAAAAATAAGATTTTGCATTTAATACTGGCGCCACCTATCCAAAATATTTGAAAATAATATTAAAAACGAAATCTTTAGGACATGATCTTTCTAACACTGTAGTAAGAATTATTTAAATAAGTAAACAAATATCTATAACTTTTACTTTTAAAATTTAAAAGCAGTTCAACTTTTATGTCATAATAATGTTACTGTATATATAACTCATTGTATATAAATAAATAGATAGGGATATGCATGTGACATTTTAACCTCTTTAAGGCTTATAGGAAATTAGTTTACAAGGGACAAAATAAAATTATTATTTCTTATCTTAAGGTAAATTTTTGTCTTTTCTTTCAATCAAGGATTCAAAAAGCAATAAATATGATTTAAGTTGCATATACTTCTATAATTAAAATATACATAATTTAATACTTGTTTCCTACGATAATTATGCATATATCATTATTACTATACATTAGTATGTCAATGTGGTTTCAATTTGTTTTTAAAATAGTTTAGAAAGATTTAAAAGCTATTACTATTTGTGTGCACTTACAAGATTCTCATCAGAAAATTTTAAATAAATTTTATATTTTTAACTTTGGAGGAAAATCGTAGAAAAATTGCTTTTTTATTTTTTAAAAATAAAATTTTTCGATTATTCCGGTGATGATTCAATATTTAGAGGCATTTTTGCTTGCCCAAAGCGTTATAAGTAAGCGAACAAACTTAATGCTGGAATAAGGCGTAAATTAACACAGTTGCGCCGCCTTGTGGACGGAGTGATAATTCACAAACGCGGGCTTTTAGCGCGGCGCGTATTTTCTAAATCTTCAGTCGCTCATGGAAAGGAATTTTGTTTGACACATTTATTGCAAAATAATGGCGTAGCGAGTGGGGCATCCAGACGCATTTGACACCACGAAGTTTTCTTCACCTTATCAGAAGCACTTCAGTTATTAATCGAGGTGAAAAAACTTTATAATTTTAGTGGGGTCAGTAAGAAAACAGTTAGGTATCTACCTGTAGTTCACACTCCATCCGCTACGTGGCGCATGACCTTGATTGATGTGACCTCGCTTTTAATCTTGCGGTTACTTCTCCCATTTAAGATAGGACGCTTACTTATATCGCTTTGACTTGCCCCTCAAGGGGTTAACATCTTAAATTATAATAATAACAGTAACATTAATAAAAAAAAGTATGAGGGAAAAAAAACAACACATGGATAAGTACCAAGTACAAACGAAAATCAAGATCAACAAAACAACGTGCCAAAGTCGGCTACGGACTTTTTGATTTTTTCCCCCATATCGCTATGCTACCCGGTACGCTAGAGGTTTTAACATTGTTGCATTAAGCTGTCCCTATCCGCTACTTTACTTTAAATTTATAGTCATTCACTTCTTAACACGTTGACTGCCACGCTACGAGTATACTCGTAGTTTTAATATTCGTGGTTTTAATTTATTACTTTCTCACCATTATTTTAAAATAGAAAAAAATGTCTTATTTATTGGCAGAAATTTCGCTGTATTAGTAAAGCGAAATTTACCTTTCAGAATTTGTGATGGCAAGCGACTTTCAAGAAGAAATTTGAAAATTCTTAATTTTTGCGGCAGTGAACGTGTTAAGTAGTTTTAAACTACAATTTTTCTTTTCCCAATGGCTCACATTTATACAAGACATTCAAACAATAGACTGGGTGTTAACACTAGAACCACCGGCAAAAACTTATACCTAGAACCACCAAAGCGGTCATTTTGATCGATGTGGATTACCATGCTCAACTAGTTTACTTGCCATTTTTTACTCTTAGTATCGTTTATTACTATTATTATCATCATTACCCATATAACAATATATATTTCATAACTTTTATTATATTTTATTATGTTATAATTATATTATATTGATATATATATATATATATTATTTATTTATTTTATTTTAAGAATATTTTTATAGTAAAAAATATTTTCCGTTAGAAATCGAAATTGCTAAAAACATGAATTAACTTGGTGAAAACAAACATTTATATTTATCCCTTGAGCAATACAATATTTAGGGTGGCGAGTGGTCAGGGAAAAACACTTTCAAAAAAAGAGGAAACAACCAGTATTTTCTCCTAGAAAATGCTACCAATAATATAAAGGGATTAAAGAAAGCGGATTTCTCTTTAACAAAATACTGTATTTATCACCTTTTTTGGCTGTGTTTTGCAGAATTGATACCCGCTAGATCAAGAAAATTATAAAACACTCGTAGACGTTATCGTTTAGAACTAGCCATTGTAGAATTCTTCCGTGCCATTTGGTCGAGCACGTCGACGCCAAATTTTGTAGAATTATAGAACTGAAACAATTTCTGGTAATTGTTTATCACCAATTTCAAATGTAACTGATGGATGTCGGGGACTTAGAATTGAAACTTATTATTTTTCTTCCCGTGATAAATTCAACGTAATATCATAAATGGTAAGAATTTGGCTACTGTACAAAGACTTTTTTTCAGATTTTATGGCCTGTGGAATTTTGTTTTTCATCCGCGATTCACTGTGACAACAATGCTAGTTTTTAGTGACTTCAACTTTTCTGCAAGGGGCAGTGAAGTAAAGAAGTTATGTGTGGTAATGTTCTAACGTTTGTTGAAGTATGGTTGTATGAAGTATGGACTATTGGGACATCTATTAGATAAAATGTGCATTAAAATTGATGACGGTCATTTTCACCGTTTTGGCGGTTCTAGGTATACTACTGCAAAACTTCATAAATTTTGGCTGACTGGAAAATTTATCACTGGCATATCATAGCTTTTCGAATTATAGGAAAAGTCACGGAAACTGAAAGTTATACTCTAAATAGAAACAAACTGGTACGGAATGAAAGTTTCAAAACGGTCAAAATGACCGCCTTAGTAGTTCTAATGTTAAGTTGATCTCCACTAGGTAACCCCTCAATGCTGCTCTACTGTTTAGTACTGTTCGCAATTTTATTGATCAATTATCTTTAGAAATTTTTAAGTTTATATGAATTATTTAAACTAAATGTAATTAAAATAAGACACTTTATTAAAAGAAAATTTTTGGTAGAAATTTAATTAACAAGAAACGAAGGTTGCCAGCTATGCTTTTGCGCATGCCCGAATGATTCATTCGAATAGTAAAATCATTCATTCTGCCCATCACTAGTTATAATTGTATTGAGTGAATATTGGCAAGCCTGCCACATACCACTATTTTTTTATTTTACTTGCACCATTATATTTAAAAATAAATTCTGTGCGACATTTCTCTTGAGGGCGTTGTTAATATATAAATAAAAGTGGTAATAAAAAAAAAGTGGAGGGGGGTGCAAACCGAATAAAACTTGTCTAACAAGGAAGGCCTCCATACGGGCATACTCAGAAAAATCTGAAAAAATTCCAGAGTGTTCGTCTCATGTGGATATATATGTTTATAAAAAAAATTTGGCGGAACCCCGATAGAACGTTCGTAAAAAAATAATGAAATTTTCGTTTATTTGGCGATTTATCATCGGTTGGCGATGAAATGAAATTTCAAAAAATACTTTTTCATGTCGAATACTCTTTAAGATAAAAATATTTCATATTGAATTTGTTTAAATAAATTTAACTTAAATAACTGTAGTTTTGCCAGTTTTGGTTTGATTTAGCTATAGTTTTGTCATATATGTATTTATAATGAAAGTTAAATATCAAATTTTATGAATTAAAACAAAATTAAAATTGTTTCAATATCTCAAAATTAAGTCCAATTGAGCACTGTCGGTTCAATTTTGTTGCTATGGAAACGACGAATTCCTTGGTTTGAAAAGAATAATTGCTAAATGAATCTTGCCTTTATTTTGGAATACGCTTAAATATATGAAAGTGTTTTTTATAGATGAAATTGTTTTTAAAGTAATAAAATAAAGCAACATAACAATTAATGCTTACAATGTTGCTTAATTAAGCAACAAGCAACATAAATATGCAATAAAAAATGTATTTATTAAACTCTCTCATTGTTTATGTTTAAATTCATTAAATACTTTTTACACGCATTCTAAAAATCCATTAACAATTTTCAGATGCATTAAAATCGTTTGCTTTTGGCGAGGAAAAGTACTGCTCGTCAAATCGTGTGACGCTTTCGTCTTTTCGCGCCAAATACTCGAAAGTATTTTATTTTTTTACAGACTTTCAACTGTAATTCCGCCGCTAAATTTGACTGATCCTTTATTACACACATAAGTAGTTTAATTGGTATTTTTTTCAAAATATTCTGAGTATGCCCAGTATGGAGACCTTCCTTGTAAGACATGCTGGGCCCGAATAGTGTTGCCAGTTGTCCTGCATAAATCGAGTCTCCAAAGGCTCTGGACACCCCTATTTTAAAGTGATTTTCTTCGTCTTATCTAGTGGCAGAATTATCTGCAATTAAAGATGACGAAATAAACTGTTAGAAATTACTGGTGTCTAGAGCATTTGGAGCCCTGATTTACGCAGGACACCTGGCAACACTGGTCTCGAACGGGTTAATCTTGTCTCCTCAAACTTGCCATACGACCGGGTTTGCCCGTTTGGCCTCCATTTTAATGAGAAATTCGGGGTTCATACCAGAAATTAACCCCTTAAACTACGATTTACTTTTAACAGCTTCACGGTTTGGCAAATCCATAGCTACCACTAAAATGTAATAGAGATTTTCGTCTTGTTTAATCATGAAATTTCGACGATTAAATTAAACTATATTTACTGTGAAATTTTACAAGAAGAATTTACATTTGGCTCGATCATCGTACGCGGGCTATGCCCGTCATTGTAGGTTAAGGGGTTAAGTATGGTATTCTTTGCTTTGTTTAATGACAGACATTTAGTGATTTTCTAAGGGCAGTTGAAAGGCCAAAACCTAAAATATATCGAATTTTCGAATTTCTAATATTGTGAATCTTCCATTTCTCTTCTTTCTGCTGATATATACTTTTGTTTCTACGGCAACCAGAAGTTGGAAAATTTTTAGTAATTCTGTTTGTTTATCTACTTTACTACAGTGAGTTTATTTATTTTAAACTTGATTTTCTCAAAATGTTGTTTTTGTAACTTCGATGTACCTTTTTGAAAAAACTATTATACATTATGCTTTAAAATTTTGCTTGGACATTCTATACATATCCCTGTTTAATCTGAGGTGAATTGCTTAAACTCATAAAAAGAACTTTTTTTTATTATTATCATTATCTTTGAAAAAATTGCATGTTTTTTAAAATTTGAATGTGGTTTCTACTTCAGATTTTAAAAAAAAATGTAAGATTTATTTAATTATAAATTTAACTTCAGATTATTAACAATTGTTTATTTTATGCATAAATAAATTTCAAGTCTACATCTTAAGTAGTTTATGAGAAAAGGTACATTAATTTAAAATGGCAGGTATAGGGATTTCCGACTGCCCTTAAGGTAAAAGTTCTTCTTTTGGAAATTCCGGTATGAATTTAGAATTTTGGAATGAAAATGGAAGCCACACTGACGACCCTTCATACGATTTTAAAAGAGCTAAAAGTTCACCAAATGGTTATAAATTGTTTTCCAATGTATGTATGTAGTCTTACGCTGCTTGGCGACCATTAAGAAACTCCAGAGATACTTGAGCATTAAAACAAAGTGATGCTCAAATCATTAAGCCTTTCCAGGGCGGTGTCCTTAAAAAAGGACAACTAATTTTAATTCCAAAACTGACAAGTTGCACCAAGAATATTTAATTAAAATTTTTCTTTTACGATGTATGTGAAAATAAGAAAGCTTGTATTTGCTAATAAATTCGTTTATAAACTGTGGTGTCAGTCCATTATTTCAACAGTTTATAAACAGAATTACTCCTCGACGGAAAGTGTTAAAGAGCCCGCTGCATTCTCGTCAATTTGTTGTGAGATTTCGAGGCTGGTGGCTTTATCATTTTCATGTAAACTAATTTACATGTTTTTTTAATTCTTCTACGAAGGCATGCGTTGACACATAAAGCTCTGACTCACTTTTAATGCGACTAGCAATCATCATTTGTTTTGATCTAGATGCCAGTTTATGGATCTTTCTATTATCTCGTTTTCTGGCCACACGAGTCCTTCCAGATCTATGTTTTGCTTTGAAAGAGTCACCCTTAAACAGTGCTTGATAGACAGACTTCTTTGGGCGATTGAAAGTAGCTGAAATTTCTGCAACAATCTTCCCTTTCGATTTCAGCTTCCATGCTTTAATTACTTCATCTGGCTGAAAATGTCTAGCTCGTGGCGTCTTCACTAACAGATACTACCGCGAAGCGCACTTAAATACTTCACGCATGTGACGTCCTAATTTTGAAATTTCCGTTTTTCCGTGAACAGTTGCCAAGAATCACGAAAGTGTCTAAATTTTTGCAATATGCAAATTTCACTTTTTTCAGTTAAATTAAATAATATACTACAGTAAAACCGTTATTTCTATCCTAAAACGTTTAAAATATATTTAAAAATGAGTAGTCATTTGTATAACCCAAAGTGTTCTTATTTTTTATTTAAAGGTTAAATAACGCCAGTGTCTAAACTTTTGCTGGGGACTGTATACTATACAGTCTATATACTATATGTATACTATACATACTATACATTAGAAAAAGTCGTAATTTGGTACAGACTATACAGTAGGTGGGTCGAGAAGAATTTTTTTTATTTTCAGAACGTTTAGTGCGGAAAAGTTGGCTATTGTAATAAGAAGAAAAACGGCATAAAGATTTTAAAAATCGGTTAACATCTTCCATTCGCGCATCGTACTTAAAATTGATGAAAAGTTACAAAAATCGCGGTTTTTTCTAACTTTTTTAAGTTAATTAAAACTTTAAAGATAAAAACGCTTTAGCTTTTTATGCTTGTTTCATGGTTTACATAACTTAAATAAATTAAATTCCGATCAATAATCCATTTTTTTTTTTTTTTTTTTTGTTCGCGCAAGAACTTAGAAAAAAACATAAATTTACCAATTTTTCGCAATTTTTACCGTGCAACTCTTAGTTTGTTTTACTAAAACAAAACGACACAGAACTCGCCACGTGGCGGTAGTTGCACGTTCAGTTCCACCCACATCCTACCCAACCAACCGAACCGTCCAATTGTTGGGTGGGTATTTATATTATATTAACCCCTTGAAGGGGGGTGGGATATATTTTATCCCACCTACGATTAATGAAGATTTACACCAGAAAAATTTTATGGAAATTTACCTTTCCAACTTTGGTGGAAAAAAACTCGCAAAATTGCTTTTCCTTATTTTGAAATACTTTTTTTTTAAATTTCCGGTGGGAATTCAGCATTACACAAACGCAGCTGCTTGCCCCAGAAGGGGTTAAAAAGACCACATGCATGTCAATGTGCAATTCTAATTAAAGACTTATATAAAAAAAAAATAATGAAAATTCGTGTCTTTGAGTTGGGGTTCATGATTCTTCAAAGGAATTACAATTTTGGGAGAAATCGGATGTATTTACAAAACAGTTACAAAAAAGTTAAATGTGAAGGCCGAACGGAAAGCTCGTGATCTTCAGCAAGCACTGAGTGGTTCCTCAAATAGTTCTAAAGTTCCTGAAGTGGCAGTGTACTATTAAATTGATGAGCTCAAACACTTCTTTTGAAGACTCGGAATATGAGGAAAATAAATACAAACCGAGAACATCGACTAAAAACCAAAATGGTAGATGAGAATTAAAATTAACGCAACAGCACTAAACAGCAATCGTTTTGGAGTTTCTGATCGGCCAAAAGCTGTCATAGCGTCAAGTGTTCTGGATAACCGACACAGAATCTTTTTATGGGGTTGATAAGTGCAAAATAAAAAGAGACAAGAGCCGTGTTAGAATAGATATGAAAAGCCAAATCACTCCCCCCCCCCCCTCCGAGGAAAGTTGGTGTCTTTTCTTTGACGAACAAAAATATGATACTTTGTTAGTCGAAAAATTCAATGCCAAGCAATTTCCCAGGAATGTGAAATAAGGACACTATTCTCTTATCCAGGAATCTAAATTAACTTATATCGGACATGTATGTCCTTCCTCGAGTTCATCAAATGATATAAGTCAAAGCATTATTTCTTGTTTGTCTGAATGATCAATATCACTAGAAAAACTGGAAGTTGCAGGTGTGATGGTACTGTACCAAACATTGGATGCAATAACGGTGCTTTCCATCGACTAGAAAATCATAAAATGTGGAGCATATGCATCCGGTATTTTAATGAGCTTTTCTAACGCCAATTTTTCCAACATATTCACGGTCAAACTGAAGGGCCTAAATCTTCTAGTGCGGCAATCGTGTAGCAGCTCACTTGCTGTGAAAAAGCTCCTGTGGTCGATTGTGAACCCGCAGATTGTTCGATCCCTGATATATACAGGACTTTTTTGAGCGAAGAACAACAATATTTTTGAAACATTTTGATTGCAATCACCTTGGGACATTGTCCAGAAGACTTGACGAATTGTGACCCTGGTACTTTGTCCGATTCCACATGACTAACTGCGGCCAACTGAGTCCGTATATTGTATCAGATTCATCTGAAAACTTATAAGTAATAGTTGGCTTCATCATAAAATCATACATGTGTGTGTAATTTGCCATAAAATAAGCAAATATTTTACTGACGGACCAAAACATTTATTTTAAGCAATCCAAACATCACGCTATTTATCCAACGAATTACTACAAGTTGTCGATCCAGTAATAGAACGAAATGCCTTTTTTTGCGCACCCAGAGAATATTCTGTTGGCAATGATTGTCGATTAAAGAAAACGTATGCGGGGTAATGGTTACAGAAGGATCGTGAAAGCAAGACAAACCGTCCCAGAGATGAAGACTGTTAGAAATGTAATGCCACCGAATGGAAACTTTCAAGCCTCCGATTACATAGAAGTTATTAATTGGAATTCTTGTGCGGTGTATCCTTCCCCAATGCCGCGGGACCTAAGTGAAGACGATGTTAAATCGTTCATCACTTTTGAAACTACTCTCATCAGAGAAATACAAATGTTTCCCTGTCACACCGAGACTGTTAAGATGTGCGCCAAACTTGTGACAGAGACCTCGAATAAAGTATATAGTTATAGATGGATATCCGAGCAACACTGAAGTCTAAATCGGTTATGTCTCATTTCTCTAAAAAATTAGACTTTAGATGTGTAGTAGATATAAGAAAGAAAACGTAAAAAACACAAATAAAGTTAACAAAGAATGCTACTCTATGAAAAACCTTTGTAAATAGTTACAAATATAATGTAAAATAAACCCAACAATTGGATGTTTGGTTGGGTAGGGTGGAGGTAGAGGTGGAACTCTACGTGAAACCACTTCCACATGGTGGGTTCTGGGCCGTTTTGTTCTAGCAAAACGAGCGAAGAGTTGCACGGTGAAAATTGCGAAAAATTGCTAAATTTATGTTTTTCCTAAGATGTTGCGCGAACGGTAAAATTAGATTATTGATTAGAATTTAATTTATTTAGATTATGTAAACCGTGAAACAAGCATAAAAAGCTAAAGTGTGTTTATTTTTAAAGGTTTAATTAACTTAAAAAATTAGAGAAAAGGCGCGATTTTTGCAATTTTTCATCAAGTTTAAGTACGATGAGCGAATGGAAGATGTTAACCGATTTTAAAATTTTTTGTGCCGTTTTCCTTCTTATTACAATGGGCAACTTTTCCACACTAAAGCGTTCCAAAAATAAAAAAAAAAAAATCTTTTTTTCGACCCCTCTACTGTATAGTCTGTATCAAATTACGACTTTTTCTAATATAAAAAAAATGACGAACCTGACATACGATAAATATTCACGTAATTAAATTTTTGAGTAGATTAACATAAGATTCAACGCTCAAAGTTACTGATTCATCTTTTTAACTTCTACTCGACATGGTGCGCGTATATGTACCGTATAAAATACCTCAAATCCTTAAATTAAAAAAAAAAAATAATCCCCCTTTAAAAAAAAAATAATCCCCCTTTTAATACAGGTATTTAACGACGACATTTTTTATTTCATTTATTTATCCGAAAAATTATGTGATAGGATACCCAGTTGCAATGCAACTCCACTTCCTGTGGTTGTGCAATTGTGTATCATGTGTTAGAGGAACAACATTTACAATAGAATTAAAATGAAAAATGCTGGTGCACAAAGATTAAAAGAAGCGTACTCGACACACGTCGTGAGAGAATTAAGTAAAAAGAATGCCGATGTAATGTTCCTAACTTAAATAAATTTTTATACTTTTAACATACTTGCCAACATTCAACTAACCTCCCGTAAAATGTGAGTAAAGTTGACCCAGGTTATACGCGTTAATCACCAGAAAATTTATTTGATGTATCATTATATATTAAAATCATGTTTCTCTATGAAATCTATTGGAATTAATTTCCTTAGTAAATTTCTGGTTCGAAACGTGTTAAGCTGGGTCAATTTAACTCACATTTTACGGAAGTTTAAGGGAAAGTTGACAAGTATGCTTTTAACCCTCTCGCTGCGCAACCCGGAAGTTTCTCGGGCAACGTAAAAGTAGCAAAATTTGCACAACCCGATGTTTCATCGGGGATGCATTTTTTCCGCCTAATTAACCCTCCTTGATCATTCCCACCAGTTACTTATTATTGTAAATTTTTCCTTATCTAATCGGAGCATTTTTCCGATTTAATAACACGAAAATTTTTGTTTTGAAAAACCGGTGCCAAAATAATAAAAATACTTAACAGACGCTCGTCGCGAAGGAATTAAATGCGCAATTTTTAAAGCTATTTTGATAAAACAATTACGCAGCGAGAGCGTTAACTAACTCTTCTTGATTATTCCTCCCAGTTTTTTTTTTTTTTTTTTTTTTTTTTTTTAATGGTAAATTTTTCCGATTAAACTATTCAAAAATTTCTGTTTTGAAAAACCGGTGATAAAAGATTAAAATTACTGTAAAAGACGCTCTTTCTGAGAAGCGTTTTTTATGATCTAATTCTATAAAGAAAACAAAAATCTTTTACAAAAATTTTTCACATATTTTAACTCTAAAATATATGTAGATTTGTAATATGTAATAAAAAAATTGCGCAAATTTTGAACACATTTTGATAAAAAAAAAATTACGCAGCAAGAGGGTTAAGCAAAAAGACTATTTTCTAACGGAAATTGCCAATAAATTACACAAACTTTAACCCCTTAACGTTCGCATTAAATTACGGTTTAAAAATTCAAATTGCTTACTTAAAAAAAAAAAAGAAAAGAAATATTCATCTTATTTAATGACAGGTAAAATGATACCATAATAAAGCCAATGACACTATTTTATAAAACTGGTGGGAATCAAACCATCTGAATAAAAGACACTGCCCGTGGATATCATGGAAGTGAGAATTAAGGGGGCTGGTCACTCAGCTTTGGAATTCTCCCCTGTAATGTTGAGTCTATGGACTTTTGATGCATTCGTATATTTAAAATATGTTCTCGGGAAATTCATATTTTTAACATCTTTTTTTTTCTGTGTACTCTTCTTAAAGGATGTCGCTTTTTTTCTTGGTTTTCAAAATATTTCTTAAATTTGTGCTGAATTTAATATTTTATGTGTTAAAAGCGGGCGAACTGTGAGTAAGATTTTAACACTTCCTATAAAATTAGGACTATACTTTAGAAAAATTTTGAGAACTAAGAAAAAAAGAGACATCTTTTAGGAAGTAAACACAAAAAATTGAGATCCAAAATACTAATTTCTAGAGGAGATATTTTAAATATACGAATGCATCAAATGTCCATAGACTTTACATTAGTGAGGGGAAATCGGAAGCTGAGTGACCAGCCCCCTTAAGTAAATTTTTATACTTTTAAGCAAAAAGATTGACTATTTTCTAACGGAAATCGCCAATAAATTACACAAACTTTAACCCCTTCGGGACGGGATCCTCTTACGAAATTTTTAATCTTTTGTCACCGTTTTTTAAAAACAGAAATTTGTGTCTTCTTGAATAGAGAAAATGCGCTGATTAAATAAGGCAAATTTTACAGTAAAATTTTACTGGTGAGGAGAAACAAGGATTCTGAGCGCTTCATGCGGCACGTATACATGTCGCTCGCCCCCAAAGGGTTAACCCTTTCCGGCACGAGTAATTTTGTTGTAAAATGTTGAAATGATTGACTGACACAGGAATTTTAAACTGACTTTTTTAGAAATTAAAAACATGCTACTTTAACTATTCATTGTAAAAGCAAAATTTTACTAAAATATTCTTGGCGCAGATCGTAAGTTTGAAATTAAAATTAGGTATCCCGACCCGGGCATTCTGTGCCGGAAAGGGTTAAACAATAAATTTCCTAAAAATAAAATTAATCTGATTACCAGGAAGCTGAGAAGAAGAAAATGATTCGTTAGCCTCCGCCACAGAACTCAGGGCCGCTAGAGGCGACTATTTTTAATTCTATTGCGCACCACTTCTCCAAGACAAGAATCTTTTCCATACACCTCAATAACACGTGCAAGAGTATGCTAAAAAATTTATTTGTTTGCGCACAGTCTACAGAAAAGTAAATAAGTCTAACAGCACCATTCCTTTCGAAAGTACATCACCTTTTAACTACAAACTTGCTCCTTTCAACTTTTATATAAGAAGAGCGTTTAGTGTTTGCTCTATTAATCACCTTGAAAATGAATTAAATACCATTAGAAACATTGCAGTTGAGAAGGGTTTCCCAATACGCATTATTGATAAACTAATCAACTCACAGAAGAACCATATGATAATACAAAAAACTCCACGGAGTAATATGAGACATTGGAAAATGAAGTACATACCAGGACTTTTCAAAAACTCAGACATGTACTTTTTCGCTGCCAGATAGTGTGCAAAAATAGTCACCAGTAGCAGCTCTGAACCTTTCTGGCAGGTGATTTTTTTTTTCTTAACTCTTTCAGGGGCAAGGTACAGTCGTGGAAAAAAAAAAAAAGTAAACACCCCCTGCTAACTCTTCAACAAATTATCGTAGACGAAAGTTACTGGTACCGGACGATTGGAAATAAAGTCTACTTTTAAATGGTGTGTATAAAATTTGCTTAGGGGGGCGTATACATATTAAAACGAATTCAAACTTCATTTTTTTTCAATGGCAGTAACCAAATTTAACAAGATATTTCAAATCTTCGGTTCAAAATATGCCTAGAAACCAAATTTCAAGTCATTCGAATGATAAGTGTTTGAATTATAGACATTCAAAATTTAGTACTTCTAATGTTAAATTACATTTTCATATTTTTATTTATATCTCCTGAAATTATGCTCCTAATGAGCTAATTTTTTGTGTAGCAATAATACTAATATACCCAAACATAAATACGTTGAATTTGCAATTTTTATAATTTTAGGATATGAATTATGAATTAGTAAATTAACATTCGAAAAAATTATGAATTGCAACATACAATTTTTTTTTATGGATTTAGATTTATTAAGTCCTGCTTTATGGAAATCCAAAATTTCACATTTTTCTTCCAAGTAGTTTTCAAATTATGCTTAAGAAACGGCAAAATGATGGCTTAAGAGGCCGTCTATGATAGAAGTGAGTAAATTTTTGAAATTTATTCTGCTATCCTGTCATCAAACAGGTTTCATTGATGCTTAAACATGCCTTGATCAAGAAGGCGGCTCTCTCGGTTAACAATCGAGTACCGAACTTCAATTTGGATACAGCCCTTAAAATAGGCTCGTTTTAAAATAATTAATTTCTCGGAAACTTATGGCACGAATTGCATAAAAATTTGTTTATAGGCTAATTGGAAGGTGTAGAGTTCATTTATGCTGTCAGAATTGTGTACTGCTATTTCAAAAAAACAAAGTTATGGTTCGTTTTAATATGTAGATAATCCCTTAAACAAATTTTATATACATCAATTAAAAGTAGACTTCATTTCCAATCGTTCGGTACCAGTAACTTTCTTCTACGATAATTTGTTGAGAAGTTAGTAGGGGGTGTTTACTTTTTTTTTTCCACGACTGTACTTGTGTTCGTAAAATGTTGAAATAATTGACTGGAACCAGTATTTTAAAGAAATTTTTTTTGTAAAATAATAAAAGTATATTAACGCGTACGTATTTAATACAAGCGAAGTTTTCATTAAAAAATCCGGATGCCAATGTGGCAAATAGGGATTAAAATTATGTGATGCCATAACGGAATCAACGCCCTTCAAGGGATTAACGGTGGTTCTGAAATAAATGAACATTAATTTGTGAATTTTAAACTGAATATAAAAAAACCTGGTAAAATATTCAATTTCACAAAGAAATTTACTTTATTATGGATTTTTTTCAAGCAAAATATTTTCTTTCAAGTTACGTTTGTAAAAAAGAGGAGAATGCAAAATCTAATAGTTTACCATATTAGCATATGTGTCGCTAACCTTTCCATAATGCGCACTAGTTCAAAAAACGCCATTTTGAGAAAAGTGTATTTAAAAGTTTTAATAGAGGTATTTGTTAGAACTAAACTTGGAAACTTGGCGTTGAAAATAGAAGGAAAAATAGAATTTATAGAATAAGTAATATACCGATTTTCTTACGGTTCTATGTACTTATCATAATCAAAATTGCCAGTTTGGCCTCCAATTTTAATCTGAAATTTCAAATTCACACCTTAAATTTCGAAAGAAGAATTTTTATTTTATATGACTGCTAAATATTATCATTAAGTAAAGCATAAAATATTATTCTTTATTTCTGGTATGAACTCGAAATTTCTAATTAAGCATGGAGGCCAACCTGGCAACACTGATCATAATTGTTTCAGACAAAAGTTGTAAAAAAAGTAACTTTTTGTACATGCGTACAGATACATAATTAATGAATGCTGTGATTAAATCGGGAGAATAAATATTAATGTATTTCCCTTTATATCGTACATGCATTATATATGACTTTCCCCCCATTCTTCAAAATAATAATAAAAATAATGGTTGCCTCGCCTTAAAATATTGTTATTAGTTTACCACTAATAACTAATCTGGCTGTTTTTCCGAATTCACTGATGTTGATAATAAAGAAAGATAATCGAGTCTATTAGAAGTAGAGGGGGGAGGGAAGTGCAAAATCTAATAGTTTACCATATAAGTACATGTCTCGCTAATTTTCCTATAAGGCCCACTAGTTCAAGAAGCATCATTTCGAGAAAAATGCATTTAAACGTTTTGGTAGAGGTATTTGTTAGAGCTAAACTTGGAAACTTGGAATTGGAAATGCAAAGGAAAAATAGAATTTATAGAATAAAAAATATATGGATTTTCTTTTAAGGTTTCACATCGACATCTTCCTTTAATGATACTCTACGTTCTTATCATAATTGTTTCAGACTAACGTTGTACATAAAATGTGTAATTTCCTATACACGTGTACAAGTACATAATAAATACTGATTAAATCGGCAGAATAAATATTAATGTATTTCCCTTTATATCATGCATGCATTATATATGACTTTTCCCCTATTCTTCCAAATAATAATTTAAAAAAATGGTGGCCTCGCCTTAAAATATTGTTATTATTTTACCACTAATAACTAATCTGGCTGTTTTTCCGAATTCACTGATGTTGATAATAAAGAAAGATAACCGGGTCTATTAGAAGTAGAGGGGGGGGGGCGGTGCAAAATCTAATAGTTTACCATATAAGTACATGTCTTGCTAATTTTCCCATAAGGCCCACTAGTTCAAGAAGCACCATTTTGAGAAAAATGCATTTAAACGTTTTGGTAGAGGTATTTGTTAGAGCTAAACTTGGAAACTTGGAATTGAAAATGGAAAGGAAAAATAGAATTTATAGAATAAAAAATATATGGATTTTCTTTTAAGGTTTCACATCGGCATCTTCCCTTAATGATAATCTACGTTCTTATCATAATTGTTTCAGACTAACGTTGCACAAAAAATGTGTAATTTTCTATACACGTGTACAAGTACATAATGAATACTGATTAAATCGGCAGAATAAATATTAATGCATTTCCCTTTATATCATGCATGCATTATATATGACTTTTCCCCTATTCTTCCAAATAATAATAAAAAAAAAATGGTGGCCTCGCCTTAAAATATTGTTATTAGTTTACCACTAATAACTAATCTGGCTGCTTTTCCGAATTCACTGATGTTGATAATAAAGAAAGGTAGTCGGATCTTAGAAGTAGAGAGGCGGGGGGGGGGGGGAGCAAAATTCAATAGTTTACCATTTAAGTACATGTTTCGCTAATTTTCCCATAATGCCCACTAGTTCAAGAAGCACCATTTTGAGAAAAATGCATTTAAAAGTTTTGGTAGATGTATTTGCTAGAACTGATCTTGGAATTGGAAAGGAAAAAAAAAATAGAATTTATAGAATAAAAAATAGTATATGGATTTTCTTTTAAGCAGGGTTCGTACGGGTCCTTGAATTTCCAGACTAAGAAATTCTTCGGCACCAGTATTTTCTTATAGAAAATCAGCTCTTAAATAAGGCGAAATTTCGCGCGTTTAAACTAGATTTATTTTTCTATAAAAAAATACTGATATTTAGCCTTAAAAATAACGGTAACCGTACGAACCCTGTTAAGGTTTCACATCAACATCTTCCCTTAATGATACTCTACGTCAGTGGTTCCCAACCTTTTATCGGCCACGCCCCACCAAAGCATCTGTAAAGTCACCATGCCCCCCCCCCCCTCTCCCCGTAATCTGTCAATTATGTCTCTTATTATTTAAAAAGTGAACATCATTCACACGGTGGGATTGTAATTGTGGCTTGACACAAACTATTCGTTTCACATTTTTTAACTTATCAATGAGGTGAATTTTCTACCACAAATGTGTTTTCAACATTATTTTAAAAATGGAATGAGATTATACATTTTTGGCTATATATGCCAAAATGAGATTTGTTGTACTTTCCCAACTTAAGTCAGTGTTAAAGAAAAGTGTTATACGGTCTGCATTTTTATCTTCACAAAATATCTTAAAAATAAACTTACATTTAACGTTAAAAGTGATAAATTCATACATTTTATAATGCATTCTTGTAACTTATTAAAAGTTGGTGGGAAATCTTGGGATATTGACTTTTCTTTCTATGGATAACAAAATATATAAGAAGTATTTCAAGATTATCATCTTTATCAAATTCAATTAGTCATTATTCCGTACAACACATTCTTTCTATTTTCCTTTTCTCAATATTGTTAATTGTCTTCGCGAATAGAAGTAGAAAACTCATTCAATAAATAATCGAAAACGTTACGAAAATTTTTAAAACGCGTCACCAGAAAAATTATAGTGAGTTTTAGTATTTTAAAGATATCAAAATATTAAAAAAATTATTCGCATACTTATTCTAGTGCAACATCTATTTTAAATTTTCGATAGGGAACATTTGAAAAATTCAATAAAATAAACTGATTTCTTAAATTTTGCTTGCATTCCATTATTTTTAGTCTACAACATTACTTATCACCAAAACCGACAAAAGTAACTGATAGCGAATGAGTGAGTAAGAAATTTGGAATTGCCCCCCTTGAAAATCAAATTGCCCCCCGGTGGGGCGTACGCCCCACGTTGCACTGCTCTACGTTCTTATCATAATTGTTTCAGACTAACGTTGTGACAAAAAAATGTGTAATTTCTATACACGTGTACAGATACATACTTAATGAATGCTGTGATTAAAGCGGGAGAATAAATATTAATGTATTTCCCTTTATACCGTAGTACGTGCATTATATATGACTTTTCCCCTATTCTTCCAAATAATAATAAAAATAATTGTGGCATCGCCTTAAAATATTGTTATTATTTTACCACTAATAACTAATCTGGCAGCTTTTCCGAATCCGCTGACGCTGATGATAAAGAAAGATAAACAGATCTTAGAAATACCCCCAAATGAGCCCCATATCTGTCTCGGGGTGCCGAATCGTTCACAATGGGAGATAAGGGGAGAAAAACGATACTCCTACCGGAATTTTCAAAAGATTATATCGACAAGATTTAAAAAGAAAAAAAAAAAGAAAAAAAAAAAGAAAGAAAGAAAAAAAGTAAAAATGCCCGCTCGAAAATTGTTTTCAAAAAAAGAAAAATGAAAAAATGCCCGTACGAAAATTGTTGTTTTCTTAACAATTTATCGAATGAAAGGGAATTTTTGATTAAGGGGACCGGGAAAGCTCTATCTCGACCATGTTAAAATACACCAACTTTATGTACCTATTTCTCAGAAATGGTGAAAGATAGAGGTCTAGATTTTTTAGGGTAGTTTGAATAACATGCTTTGCGTATTTTAAGGCTGTTCTTAACTGCTCTGCTCAACAAGCGCAAACCGTTTTGACACATTTACAAATTCATTTTTTAATGGAAAGATATAAAATTGGAAAGACTGGCCATAGAAGCGATTTGGAATTGAACTGTTTTTTCTATTTTTTAATCCATCAATTACCTATTGAGTTATAAGCGAATTCGATCACGTGACAAACACGTTTTTCGCCCACCCTTAAGTGAAATTTCTCCTTTCGCACGGAAATTCGGTTCAAAACGCCCACCTTGACACTTTTTTCTGAAAGATCTATTGCGTTTGCAAAAAAAATGGATAAAACAGCTCAATTACATAGTTTCTGAACAACAACACCAGCTAGTTTCATGCATTTTCGAACAAAAATAAATTAAAACTTATGTCAGAAAGTTGCCCTTTTGGATTTGAGAACAGAACATTTTAATTCTAAGTGAAACTGAAAATTAATTATTTATTCAAAGACATTTTTAAATTAGCATTTTTGGTAAGATTTCACTGCTTAAAATAAATAATTCTCAACAAATCATTAAATCCCTGTGTTAAAATATGCACTATAACATAATATAAGTATTTAGAAAAATCTGAGTTCTTAAGTTTAATAGATATTGAAAATAAGGAAACACAAACCTGAAAAATCGAAGTTTTGAGAAAAAGTCAATTAAAGCTATGAAGCAGTGTTGTCAGTGGATTACTTTTTTTAAATTCTGATTTCATGAATGGCACCACTTTTTTGAAATAGTAAAATTCGCCTTATTTAATAACATATTAATTAAGGCGAAAACTATGGGAATTTTACCACTTCAGAATAGTGGTGCCAATTAAGCAATCTGAATTTTTAAAAAGTAACCTACTGCTGTGAAGTGCTTTTAGAAAGAATGAAAAAATCCAACACTTTTTTTTATATATATATAAACATGTGTAATACATCGTTGAAAAGATAAAAGTTTACACTATTTAATGATATAAAAAAAGTTAAAATCGATTTTTTGGTTGAATTTCGCTTACCCGGTCCCCTTAAAAGACGGAGTGTACCCAGTGTCGCCAGTGGGCCACTTTTTTAAAATTCAGATTTCTTGATTGGCACCACTTTTCTGATATGGTAAAATAATGGAGGTGTGAATAAAGAGGGTGAGACATGCAGTGCATTGTCTACAGGGCTGCCACAGGCGACTATTTTTATATTCGGGCTGCGCCAGTATTTTTCGAATATAAATTTTGACGTATATTTCTCTTGGAAATGTTGTCAAAATATGTGTTAAGGATATCTGTTTTAAGAAAGTGGTGCCAGTTAGAATTTAAAAATAGTCGCCTGTGGCAACCCTGTGTCTACTAGTTGCGCGTGAAGTAACTAAGGCGGTTGTAACAAAGCGGAAGCTATTTTTTTTTTTTAAAACCGTATCTACAGTTTCTGATTGCCGCTGTGGCAAACTTTCACCAGTAAATTTGAATAGAAAATTTCATCTTATTTAAGCTCCTTATTCATAGAAAATTTCTCTCACAAATATGGTAAAAAATTTCTATTGTTTTTTACTGATAGCAGTTTGGCATGGTAATATACAGTAGTGCTCAAAAGTAATTTGACATCCTTATATTCTCTCTTATTTTATTTAATATAAAAATGTAAAAAATATATTCCCTATAATTGAGAACACTATGACTGCAGTTATTCAAATGTATCAAATTTCAACTTGCTTGTTTACATTCGGCGCCACCGAAGAAATATGACTCCTCCTTGGCTCAAAAGTATTTTGACAATTAGTTTGCATTTAATTGTTGAAGGTGTCAGTGACGCTATAGCTTCGATTAGTGTTTATATCGACTAATTGTGATTATTTTTAAATGCCGAAATGTAAAAAATATTGAAGTGATTCTAGAAAAGCCGCTGAAAATGCACTTAAGAAAGGTAGACTGCAAGCAGAATTAGCTCGTTCTTTTAACGGGTCTCGTCGACTTGTTATTACATATAATAAAGTTTTTAATAAACAGAAATACATCGAAAATATGCCTCAAAGTGGCCATCCGAAAAAAACAACTAGCAATGTTGACTGTATTCTAAAAATGATATCTACAAGTGATTGTCGTAAGTCCGCTGTAATAATAAAAAATGAATTGAACGAAAATTACGGCATAGACATACACGTTTCATCAGTCAAACGACGCCTAAACCTCTATGGTTTACATGGCAGAAGACCAGCAAAAACAGGTTTGTTATCTACTAAGAATAGGAAGGCTAGAGTCGCATTTGTAAAACGGCATAACCCTTTCAGGGGCAAAACAATCCCATTGCTAAAGTGTGGAATTTAATGACTGACACCGGAATTTAAAAACAAATTTATTTGTAAATATGAAAAAGCTAAATTTCACACACATAATAAACCGAATTTTTTTAAACCAAAATTCCGGTGTCAGTCATTAATTTCAACACTTTAGCAATGGAATTGCTTTGCCCCTGAAAGGGTTATGGTTATGCCGTTTTACAAATGCAACTCTAGCTTTCCTATTCTTAGTAGATAACAAACGAGTTTTTGCTGCTCTTCTGCCATATAAACCATAGAGGTTTAGGCGTCGTTTGACCGATGAAACGTGTATTTCTATGCCGTAATTTTTTTTCAATTAATTTTTTATTATTGCAGCGGACTTACGACAATCACTTGTTGATATCATTTTTAGAATACAGTCAACATTGCAAGTTGTTTTTTTTTCGGATGGCCACTTTGAGGCTTATTTTCGATGTATTTCTGTTTATTAAAAACTTTATTTCATGTAATAACAAGTCAACGAGACCCGTTAAAAAAACGAGCTAATTCTGCTTGCAGTCTACCTTTCTTAACTGCATTTACAGCGGCTTTTCTAGAATCACTTCAATATTTTTTACATTTCGGAATTTAAAAATAATCCCAATTAGTCGATATAAACACTAATCGAAGCTATAGCGCCACTGACACCTTCAACAATTAAATGCAAACTAATTGTCAAAATACTTTTGAGCTAAGGAGCAGTCATATTTCTTCGGTGGCGCCGAATGTAAACAAACAACTTGAAACTTGATTCATTTGAATAACTACAGTCATAGTGTTCTCAATTATAGGGAATATATTTTTTACATTTTTATATTAAATAAAATAAGAGAGAATATAAGGATGTCAAAATACTTTTGAGCTAAGGAGGAGTAATATTTCTTCGGTGGCGCCTAATGTAAACAAGCAAGTTCAAACTTGATACATTTGAATAACTGCAGTCAGAGTGTTCTAAATTATAGGGAATATATTTTCTTTTACATTTTTATATTAAATAAAATAAGGGAGAATATAAGGTTGTCAAAATACTTTTGAGCGTTACTGTAATATTTCTCGCAGACACTGACAGGTGGTTGTCCAGGTTTTCACAATATGGCTGAAACGCACGGCCTAACTACCGCAGAAGTAAACTTCCACCAGTAAAAATTAAGAGCTGTATTTACCATTATTTATAACTGAAATTTCAATCAATAAGGTGTTGAAATCAGGAGAAACTTAATATTTAAATTTGCTGATGGCAGTTTGTCACGGTGGTAATCAACCCCTGCGAAAGCGGTTACAGTTGAAGCTTTACTATTTTAAGGGTATGTCAGTTCCTCTTTATTAATTGTTCCATGGGTAAAATTCCCCTTGTTTTCGCCTTACTTAATATGTCATGAACCCTTTAGTGCGCAGCTTTGCATATATGCAAACAACAGTGTTTTCAATTTAATGCATTTTTTTATTCGTACGTACCTAATTCACACCAGAAAATTAAAAGAGCAATATTTGTTTTAATTAATAAAAGACATTCCGTACTTAAATAAAGCGAAATTAACCATCGAAACTTTTTAGTGTAAAGTCAGATTCTCGGAACTACGTAATTTCTACAGTGCTCAGCAAAAGTTTAGACAATGATCGATTATGCTTCTGTGCTGAGAAGTATTTAACGAACTGTTGCAATTCAACTGTCATATATTACTGGGGACTTATCTTTCATACACAAACAATAAATTTTAATTTATACATTTTATATAATATATAATGACAAAAAAACAAATTTAACATTGTTGCAAAAGTATAGACAATCTGTCTGTTAATAGAAAAATATCCATAAATTAAAATCGAACTGCACCTACATTGTCTGCTATTAATGCAAAAATGTGACTTTCCATCGAAGAAACTAAATCCTGCATCTCTTGCGGGTCTATTTCGTACCAAACACGTTGAACATCTGATCGAAGTTCATTTACAGAGGAGTATTGTTAAAAAATTGCATAAACCGTATGAGATATGATGCCACAAAAGTTTTCGATTGGGTTCAAATCAGGACTACTCGCGGACCAGTCGAAAATATTAATATTTTGAGAGTTAAACCAATTTTTTGATTTGTATGCAACATAAATAGACGCATTATCTTGCTCGAATACATACTTTGGAAGAGGTAAAAGTTCACCAAATGACTGTAAATTGTTTTCCAATGTATGTATGTAGTCTTACGCAGCTTGGCGACCATTGAGAAACTCCAGAGATACCTGAGAATTAAAACAAAGTGAGGCCCATATCATCAACCCTTTCGAGGGCAAAGGACACCTAATTTTAATTCCAAAAGTGGCAAGAATATTTAAAACAAATTTTCCTTTTATAATATACGTGAAAATAAGCAATTTCTTATTTTCTAATAACTTCGTTTATAAATTCTGGTATCAGGCTATTATTTCAACAGTTTATAAAAAGAATGTCAATTTGTTGTCAGATTTCAAGGCTGGTTGTTTTATCATTTTCATGTAAACTAATGTACATCTTTCTTTAATGCATCTACGAAATTATCCGTTGACACAGAAAGCTCTGGCTCACTTTTAATGCGATTAGCAGTCATCATTTGTCTAGATTCCAGTATATGAATCCTTCTATAATCTCGTTTTCTGGCCACACGAATCCTTCCAGATCTATGTTTTGCTTTGAAAGATTCACACTTAGACAGTACTTAATAGACAGACTTCTTTGGCCGATTCAAAGTAGCTGAAATTTCTGCAACAGTCTTCCCTTTCGATTTCACCTTCCATGCTTTAATTACTTCATCTGACTGAAAATTTCTTGCTCTCGTCATCTTCACTAACCGATGCTATCGCGAGGTGTACTTAAATACTTCATGCATGTGACGTCATAAGTTTGGAATATGCGTTTTTCCGTGAACAAATGCCAAAAAATCCCAAAAGTGTCTAAACTTTTGCAACATGCAAATTTCACTTTTTTCAGTTAAATTAAATAATATCCTACATTAAAACGGTTATTTCTATCCTAAAATGTTTAAAATATATTTAAACATAAGTACAGTCATTTGTAAAACCCAAATTGTTCGTATTTTTTATTTAAAGGTTAAAAATTACCAGTGTCTAAACTTTTGCTGAGGAGTGTAGAACGTATTCTATCATGGGAATTAAAGGGTCAAAGGTTAAGTTTTATAAAATAAATAATTATATAAAATAAGATATTTGGAGACATACTTATTAAAATATTTACTAATTTGCAATATTTTAGCGTAAAACAGCTACACGACAATTGTTTTTACTTGTATTGTAGTTGTGCAACAGAACAAAAGATTGGCGTATTATATAAAAAATGTATCTCTGATTTTTTTTTTTCATTATTTTTCCTGTATAATAAACCTTTCAGAGAATCATATATAATTTTTTCGAAAAAATAATCGCGCATTTAAGGGTTAAATAAGGTAAATTTTATCGTTTCAAAAGAGTAGTGCCAATCAAGAAGTCTGAATTTAAAAAAAGTAGCTCACTAGCAACACTGAGTGTGTCTTCTGTTCTGTTGCAGTGTTTAAGAACTAAGCAGAGTTTTTCTCCCTTTATTGAGTGGTTATTCCTCTTTCACGCGGAAATTCGGTTCAAAACGACCACTTTGACACTATTTTCTTAAAGATCTATTGGGTTTGCAAAGAAAATGGGAAAAAAAGCTCGATTGCGTAGTTTCTGAACAACAACACCTGCCAGTTTCATGCATTTCCGAACAAAAATAATTTAAAACTTATGTCATAAAGTAGCCCTTTTGGATTTGAGAACAGCCTTAAGAAATTTTAAATTCTCCCCATAAAGTTTGAATAGTTATTTTAGGTTATTTTAATAACTACGGCAGGGACGGCGAACCTATGACATGCGTGTCAAAATTGGCACACGATATAATATTTTGGGCACGGCGTTTATTGAGATCTTAAAACGAAATAGAATGAAGTTAAACAAAACACGCAAATTTATACAAGGCGGGCTTTTTTTTTTTTCTTTTCAATTTTTGATTGGAAAGCAATTAATTGAATTTCCGAACTATTTCAATGTGTACTCAATAAGTTATTAGCGAAAATTTAATAAGAGAATTCAACCTCCAAACCAAATAAATTAAGAGAAGGTTTGGAGAATATCAAAAAGAAAAATATCAGGTATTATAAGTAAAATTACCAATGATGAAACTGTAGCGACTAGGTATACAGTTTGCAATTTTCACAATTGTTCCTTTTATTCATTCCTGCGGGACATTATTTTCGGAAAATAATGATACGAAAATCTTAAATATTAGAAACCACTTGACAGATGACCCGAATTCAGCTTGCATCCCATTTAAAATAACTATGTTGAACCCCATATTCATGTTTAGCATAACCGAAATCGCATTCACCATTATAATACTTTCTAAAATATGTTAGTCCAATTATTACATGTATGTTAACTAACGTGGTTTTAAATACCAAATTAAAAAAAACGATTAAATAATTTTGAGCCATTAAATCATTTTTTCGGTTCTTGGTTCACCACAATTACGTAAAATATTTAAAAAAAAAATTGGGCACTTGGATGTAAAAAGATTCTCCGACCCTGGACTAGGGGATCAAATCTGGGCTTCCCGAATTACAAAATATGTGCGAAAACCATTTTTTTTCTAAATTAAAAACGCTAATAGATTTTTCACATTTAATATATGTATTTTCAGATTCTCTAACAATAAAAAAAAAAAATCATTTTCATACGATAAATAGCAATTTTGCATTCGAATAAAGTATTGAGATTTATTAAGGGGTCTCGTACTTTTTAAAATATCCGTCGCCAGTGCAAATAAAATAACTAGGGGATCAAACCTGGGCTTCCCGAGTTACAAAATATGTGTGAAAACCATTTTTTTCTAAATTGAAAACGCTAATAGATTTTTTTCATTTAACCCGGGATTGCTCGCGCATATCTTTACCACCAATGAATTCAAACAAAAATCGTCATCTTATTTAATCGTTGACATTGCTCCCAAATTAATTTTTAGATTACTTTTCGAAAATTAATGGTGAGAAACGTAATAACCATGCACATCCTGGGTATGTCATACCCTGCGCGTGTAATCCCGGGTTAATATATGTATTTTCAGATTGGCACTAACAATAAAAAAAAATCATTTTCATACGATAAATAGCAATTTTGTATTCGAATAAAGTATTGAGATTTATTAAGGGGTCTCGTACTTTTTAAAATATCTGTCGCCAGTGCAAATAAAATAACTAGGGGATCAAACCTCGGCTTCCCGAGTTACAAAATATGTGTGAAAACAATTTTTTTCTAAATTGAAAACGCCAATAGATTTTTTTTCATTTAACCCGGGATTGCTCGCGCATATCCAGAATATGTATGATTAATACTTTACCACCAATAAATTCAAACAAAAATCGTCATCTTATTTAATCATTGACATTGCTCCCAAATTAATTTTAAGATTACTTTTCGAAAATTAATGGTGAGAAATGTAATAACCATGCACATCCTGGGTATGGCATACCCTGCGCGTGTAATCCCGGGTTAATATATGTATTTTCAGATTGGCACTAACAATTTAAAAAAAAAAATCATTTTCATACGATAAATAGCAATTTTGTATTCGTTATAATTTAGTATTGAGATTTATTAAGGGGTCTCATACTTTTTTAAAATATCCGTCGCCAGTGCAAATAAAATAACTAGGGGATCAAACCTGAGCTTCCCGAGTAACAAAATATGTGTGAAAACATTTTTTTTTCTAAATTGAAAACGCTAATAGATTTTTTACATTTAATACATGTATTTTCAGATTGACACTAACAATAAAAAAAATCCTTTTCTTACGGTAAATAGCAATTTTGTATTCGAATAAAGTATTGAGATTAATTAAGGTGTCTCATACCTTTTAAAATATCCGTCGCCAGTGCAAAAGTGGCGTAATTTCAAGTTCTCATAACTTCCTAAATACTTACTGGAATTACATAAAAATCTCTGTAATATATTTAAGCCATATTCAAGTCTTCATGAAATGTAAAAATAAGCATAATACAGAATGATAAGAGATACAGTTCAGTTAATATTGCAAAATTATTTCACATGATATGTCACAATCCGCACGATAAGTGAACTCGGAATAGAGATATAAACATAATATTTATTTCAAAATGAGTTTTAACTTACATTTTATAGAATGAATTAATATTATAGCGATAAGTAAATATCTTTAGATTACTCACTAACAATCAAAAAAATCATTTTCATACGATAAATAACAATTTTGTATTCGAATAAAGTATTGAGATTCATTAAGGAGTCTCATACTTTTTAAAATATCCGTTTCCAGTGCAAAAGTGACGTAATTTCAAGTTCTCATAACTTCTTAAATACTTATTGTAATTACATAAAAATCTCTGTAATATATTTAAGCCATATTTAAGTCTTTATGAAATGTAAAAATAAACATAATATCGAATGATAAAAGATACAGTTCACTTAATATTGCAGAATTATTTAACATGATATGTCACAATCCGCACGATAAATGAACTCGGAATAGATATATAAACATAAAATTTATTTCAAAATGAGCTCTAACCTACATTTTATAGAATTAATTAATATGATTGAGATAAGTAAATATTTTCATTATTTTTAATCGTTAATTAACACGTTCACACCGGTGTGGTGGGTCACACTCGACTGTCTCAGAGCTGCAAAGTCTCCAGCTTTTTGGATACCAGTATTTTAATACAAAAAATGTTGCTTTATTTAATTAGAACAATTGAGCGATTTAAAAAGAACAACATTTTCTCTAAACTAACAGTGGTGTGCAAAAAGCCAGAGTCTTGAAAACTCTGAGACAGTCGAGTGTGACCCACCACGCCGGCGTGAACGTATTAATTATTTTCTCATTTTTATTCATTTTTTCAAATTCAATTGATTTTTTTAAATACAGTGAAACTTTCCTTTAAAGAAGTCCCTAATTAACCCCTTAACCTACAATGACGGGCCTAGACCGCGTACGATGATCGAGCCAAATGTAAATTCTTCTTACCACTAAAATTTCACAGTAAATATAGTTTAATTTAATCGTCGAAATTCCATGATGAAACAAGGCGAAAATCTCTATTAAATTTTAGTGGTAGCTATGGATTCATATTTTATCCCACCTACGATTAATGAAGATTTGCACCAGAAAAATTTTATGAAATTTTACTTTTCTAACTTTGGTGGAAAAAAGTCGTAAAATTGCTTTTCCTTATTTTAAAATAGAATTTTTCTAAATTTCGGTGGGAATTCAGAATTACACAAACACAATTGCTTTCCCCTCAAGGGGTTAACGAAATTTTCTGCTGAACCTTGACTTTGAACAACATTAACATAGAAATTAATCGCCATATTACGAAAAATATATTCTATATAACGAAGTTCATCCCACTTTCGTGCGTGTACAACATTCAAACGAAGAAGTTGCTGTTCTGATGGATGTATGAATTTATTTCAGAGGATTGTATGAAAATGAAATTATTTATTTATTTAATCATTTTCATTCAAAAGAAGGAATGCTAAAAGGGTTCGATATAATAAGGGGATTCCAGTTTCACGAAAATGTTACAGATGAATTAGTTGGATACTTAGAAAAGGGCGAACATTTGTATGAACAGTGTATTTTTTATAAGAAACCTGTACAAAGTAATACAGTAAAACCTAGATTATCCAAAGCAATTGGGACAGACCATCTTTAGGAAAATCGAAATTTTCGGATAATCGAGAATGTTTCAATTTTATGATGAAGGACAAACATATGCAATATTTCTTATTATGGTAACAAGTGCTTAATAAAAATAAAGCAATAGCAAAATAGAAACAAGAATAAATTACCTGAATTTTAATTTTGAATTTAAGTACCTTTTACGTAGATCACAGGGGTTTGAAAAAATGTTTTGTTTGTCGCAATTTCGATTGCCTTTGCTTTGAAGCTCTATCATGGAGCTTTTAATATTATTAGTTCACCAGTAGCACAGTCTTTCTGCTGCTCCAGCTATGTTAAACCTTTTGAAAAACATTCAAAAGCTTCAGAATTGCTAATTTGTTCGTTTTCTTCGTTCCACTCTGCAGCTTACGGGAGCTCAAGTTAAATTAAAAGGACCTCTAAGAAAGGGGATCGAAAATATTTATATGTACTCGTATTTCGGAGAGGTCCGGTTTCACACAAGGAATATGGTAGTTAAAAAGGGAAAAAAAAGCTTACAAAATGGATTTTGCACACAAGGAATGTAAAAGTAAAATAAAAAAGAAAAAAAAGAAAAGAAAGCTTTAAAAATGGATTTCGGTTAATCGAGAGTTTCGGATAAAAGAGGTTCTACTGTATTAGAGACTTTTTTAAAGTTAAGAATTTGGAATACTAAGATAAAAGATAAAAGTTACAGTACGATTCAGTTTTTGTTTTTCTATCTTTATTATGTGTTTTTAAAAGAAATTATTACAATTAAATTTTTCTCATATGTCTAAATTACATTTAAAAACAGTTACTTCACGAATTAAAATACATTTTTCCAATATTTCCATTTTATGTGTATTTTTCATTTTATCCATGTGTATTTTATTATACAAATTTCATGAATTTGAGTTGATTTCCATTTAACAAATTTTCTTCATAACGAAGTGTTTACGTGTAAAGGTGAGATTTCGTTAAATGGAAATTTCACTGTAGTTTCTACCAAAGAATTTATGTATCATTAATTCATTCTATAAAGTACAGTTTAAAATTCTTTTTAACCTCTTTAGTTAAAAGTTTATTAACTCCTAAACGGTCGTATTAAATTACGGTTTTGAAATTCAAATTCTTTATTGTAACCACTTTTTTGAAAAAGAAATACTTATCCAGTACTAGTGCGTTCTTTAAGTTCTTTGAGTATATAACCTTTTCTCATCGAGTTACCAGACTGGGCGGGCGCCGTCCTTTTTTCCACTTGTTCCCCTATACATTTTGTGCTTTTTTCAGTCCTGTTAGTCTGAACTCTCCTCAATGTTGTTTTTTTTTTGTATTTTCCTATCTTTTGTGCATTTTCTTATAAACTTTAATCTCTCTTTTTTCTGTAAATATGTAAATACTTCATTTTTTATAAACTTTCGTATCTTACTTTGTTATAATTGTGTTAAACTAATGTATGGTCTCTGAATTGAGTCTTTTTTTTACGGGGCTTCCTTTGGTGGCTTTTTCGCCTGTCCTGGACATATTTGTGGGTCATTTGGAACATTTTTTTTCTTTCTTTTTTTCTCCTTACTAGTTATACTAACAATTTTTTCTATTAAAAATTGTCTATCTTTTTAGTTTTTTACTCTCTATTTTTCGTGGCTACTAGCCGCGTTTAAACGCTCTTTTTTTCTAAGGCTCCCATTGCATTGTAAAACGATTTACTCTTAGCCTGGATGTAAAGTTGCCATGCAACTAGGGAATCCATACACCAGCTCTATTGTTCCATTGTTCCAGTTCTTTGAGTATTTTCGGCACTGGTTGTTCATAAACAAAATCTCTGATGTAACCTCACAATTAAATCAGGTGGCGTAAGATCCTGAGCTCTTGGTGGCCAGGTGAATAAGGATAAATCATCGTTGGTTCCTCGCACCTCCAATCCAGCGTTGAACGACAGCAAAAAATAAATAAATAAAATAAAATAATAATAATAAAAAAAACCCTTGGAATACTCTTTTTCATTTTCATATGTTATTTTATTATAATACAGGATAGTATCCGTCAAGATTTGACGGCAAACAACTTGAATGTTTCATTAGAAAAATGTTCGAATTTTTAATTAGTACCTTTTAAATGAATTATTAAAATTTTGATGAATTTGGTATATTGTATAAATGATTTCTATAGCTTTAATGCGATAGATGGCGCTGTCAGTCTAACCTTCTCAATGAAGTGAAAGAATGTTAAGTTTGTAATTTATAACCAATTACATTTGTTTGTTTTTTATCAGAAGTTTAACCCTTTAACAGTCGCATTAAATTACGGTTTAAGAATTCAAATTGCTTATTGGCACCACTTTTTTGAAAAAGAAATATTCACCTTACTTAATGACAGGTTAAATTGATACTATAATAAAGCCAATTACACTATTTTATAAAACTGGTGGGAATCAAACAATCTGAATAAAAGACACAGCCCGTGAATATTACGGAAGCGAGAATTAAGGGGTTAACTAAAATTATTGGGTAGAACATTTATTTTTACTTAACACGGTCACTTTTTTTTTTTTTTTTTTTTTTTTGAAAAAATAACAATATTTAGTTTTTTTTTTTTTTTTTTTTTTTTTTTTTTTCTTAACTACATAATTGTTAAAAGTTTTCATTAACTTTATTTTTATCTGTCTCATTGTAAAACTTAAATCTTGATGTTAGCAGCTAATGCTTTCTAATATATATTTTTTAACTACTTTAATTTTATTTTACATTTTCACACATTATTTAATTATTAAACTATGTACATCAGGTTAATTTCGTTAATAGCTCTTACATGAATATTTTTTCTTTCTTTCTGTTTTCTTTTTTTTACTGAAAAGAATTACAAACATTTTTTTTTTTTTACATACACCCACATATATATATTCTTGACACTGATCAGAAAATAGTGCAAAAATTGCAGATTAGTTCAGTTTATTTAATTGATAATTGCAAAAATTTTAACTTAACTATTTTTAATATAAGACTAGTATTTTTTATAAATATTGTTGAGTGTAAAGCATTCAAATAACAATAATAAAAGAAATGTAGATCAAGTAATTTATTTTCCTGAAATAAAATATGACATTATTGAAATAAATTATCGTAAAAAATATTGCAGAAATCGTTTTTCCGGGCCCGGGGATAAAGCTCAAGTTCGCTACAGAGATTCATGGCTTTAATTGTGCCTTTGACCATTTCACTAACCGGATCTTGTCCGACTTACCTCTAAAATTGAACAGGTCAATTGAACAGGTTTATTTACAGCTTTAAACTGACTCCTTTGACCATTACACTAACAGTATCTTGTCCTGCCTACCTCTGAAATTGAACAAATTATATATTTACAGATTTAAACTGACTCTTTTGACCATTACACTAACAGGATCTTGTCCTACTTACCTCTAAAATTGAACAGGTTATATATTTACAGCTTTAAAATGACTCCTTTGACCACTATACTAACAGGATCTTGTCATACTTACCTCTAAAATGGAGCAGGTCATAGATTTACAGCTTTAAACTGATTCCTTTGACCATTACACTAACTGGATCTTGTCCTACTTACCTCTAAAATTGAACAGGCCATAGATTTATCTTTACGTATGCCCATTTATGCACATTTCGCACTGCACTGAAAATTTACCTTAGCGTTTTTAATATACCGGGTGATCCAGAAGTTCCCGGACTTTTGAAATGTTAATACTTAGAAAACTATGTACAATAGAAAGGTGTGGTTTTCACATATATGCTCAGAAACACGTGGGATTTTTGTTTATAATGAAAAAAAAAATAGATAAAATTTTTAACAACAGGTGGCGCTGCTGCACAACAACGAAAGTATCTATGCCATGCGTTAAGCAAATGAGTTCATTGCGCAACGTTTTTCCCAAGATATTGCTCAGATTTCGCTTTAAGAGGATACTTCAGTCAAGCAAAAAGACCCCTTCGCTAATGCTAAACGTATGGAAGACATTTATAAAGATATCTCGGTTGCGTGTCAATATTTTAATTGTTTTTTTTTAATTGGATAGCTGAGGTTGATTTGTACAAAGGACGTTTTTTACTGTTTCGATTTTGATTGCAGATTTTTTTTTATGAGGCTGCTTTCACTTTCGAAACCGAAAGTGAAAGTGTCCTCATTAAAAATATCGTTAAACAATGTCGAAAAAGTAAAAAAACGGTATATATATATATATATATATATTGAGATAGCTTTATAAATTTCGGCTTAGATGCCGTATCTTCCCTCAGCCGGTGTTTTGAATTGTTTGGCGATTTTTTGTTGGCGTGTTGGCGGTGTTTACGGATATGACAAACTCTATATGTAAACCCCGTGTGACGTGTCGTGTTCTGGCAACCCCTGAGAAGCTTAGAATTTTGTGGATGTATTTTGATATCCTGTTCTATAGTTGTCTTTTTATTTTTATGTTAAATTTATTGGATGTATTTCATTGACTATAGTTTCTGTAGTCCGTTTAAACGCTCTTGCTGAAGTAATTAAGAAATATGAGGAAATTTTGACAAAAAAGTGAGGTTTGTTTATAGCGTGTCAATGCGTATTAAGCCTATTTTGGAAAATGACGGCGATGTTATGAGAGATATTTCGTGCTGGAAGTTTCAAGAAAGCAGATGTCTGTTAAGGTATGTTGATAATTTTATGTATATTTTGCTGCTTTAAGAGTTTTTTACATTTTGAGATTGCTACAAAACGAGAACTGCTGAATTTTGAGAATGCTATACCGCGAGAAATGCTAAATTCGGCGATGTTTTTTTCGGTAAATGTGCGCGAAGCGCTCATGCAACTATTGCTGATTGCCACTTTAGGGAGTTTCGTTTTTTATGTATATTTTGCTGCTTTAAGAGTTTTTTACATTTTGAGATTGCTACAAAACGAGAACTGCTAAATTTTGAGAATGCTATACCGCGAGAAATGCTGAATTCGACGATGTTTTTTCTCGGTAAATGTGCGCGAAGCGCCCATATAACTATTGCTGATTGCCACTTTAGCGAGTTTCGTTTTTTATGTATATTTTGCTGCTTTAAGAGTTTTTTACATTTTGCGATTGCTGCAAAACGAGAACTGCTGAATTTTGAGAATGCTATACCACGAGAAATGCTGAATTCGGCGATGTTTTTTTTTTTTGGTAAATGTGCGCGAAGCGCTCATTCAACGATTACTGATTGCCAGTTTAGCGAATTTTGTTTATTATTTACATTTTATTTTCGTTAAGCCAAACATGCGTATAAACCGGTGCTTGGCGACATTTACTACTTGGCGGAAAAGGAGTTTTCATGCCAAGAAGAATTCCAAGATGGCGGTCGTGGGAACTTATGGCATCTGTTCCTAAATTTCTTCCATAGGATTAGCATTAGCGAACGGGTCTTTCCGCTTGACTGAAGTAGCCTCTTAAGGGTCGTTTACGTTTAAACTCATAGCTGCCAACATCTTACGCTTTTTCAGACCACAAAAATTTTATAGTAAATTGTACCTTTTTAAATCGCCATAATCTGCCGATTAAATAAGGCAAAAATTTCTATTAAATTTTTGTGGTCTGAAAAAGCGGAAGAGTTGGCAATTATGGTTTAAACGGTTTCTCGAAGGTTACAGAAATTGTATTTAAAAGGAATTTTGATTCAAAATTTAATGTTTTGGATTGTCTCACGGCGTTTCTTATAAGTGGTGGGCGTCATAGTAAAAAGTTATAACCGTTGGACACTGATTTCTTTATAGTAAGCTGTTTTATACCATAGCAAATATATATATAGAATTTCAGCGCCACCTGTCGGCATAAAATGTAACTAATATTTTAAAAAATTTTCATTAAAAAAAAACAAATTCCACATGCTTCTAAATATTTCAGTGAAAACCGCATCTTTCTATTGTATATAGTTTATTAATTATCAACATTTCAAAACTCCCGGAAATTCTGGATCACGCGGTATGTGATGATGTCTAACAGTTCTGAAAAAAAAATATTTTTTTTAATCCGGTCATTCATTTATGCTAACCACGTGTAGTTTGTCTAGATCAAGGGCATTTAATAATTCAGTCGCTATCCACATATATACCTGAAAATTCATAAAAATTCATTCTTTACCTTATTTAATAAAGCATTTGGGTTCATTTTTTGCTATAAAAAATAGCGAATATTACTCTACAATATTACTGGTATGCCTGCGGTCCGCGGAATAGTTTGGAAACCTTGCTGAATATAATATGTTACAAAGACCCGACTTTAACTCCATACATTACGGCTTGATTTATGCATCATTTATATAACTGTCGTTAAGAAATTCTAAATTCTCCACAAAAAGTCTGAATAGTTATATCTGGTTATCATAATGACAGACATTTATTTGTAAATAAAATTAACAAAAATTAGTATCAAAAATTTTCTGGTTGACACTCAAAATTTCTGGAAAAAAAAAAAAAAAAAAACAGATTTTACAACACTGTTTGCAGCCGGTGTAGTGTTAATATTTTTGTCATCAGAACACGTGTCACGGGAAAGTTCGAAAGTTCTTTGTCACGTTCATTATCACTATTTCTAAATATAGTAATTTTCGCCTTTTTATAACAGAATATCTGCATTTAAATATGGTTACGATTACTATTCGGAAATAGAGATACTTCATAAACGAGGTAGCTGCATCGCCTGCAATTGCGGGAATAAGACTCCATTGGAGTAATTTTACGTGTAAACCGGTTCCCTTATTTTAACGATTCTCACATTTAGGTTTTTCAAATCCTTTTTTAGAAATAAATTATTTCTAATGTAAAGATGGTGTATTTCTTTCACTTCGAACTTTTCCGTCGTCGTCAGAAATGTCCACTTTTGAATAGTTTCCAAAAACCAGTTGCTGTTTTTATTTCATGTTTTATGAGCCTTTTTCTTACTTTAGTACCAATGGTGTGTTGGATTTCCCACACAACCGACAGACAGCATCTGTCCCTTCCCCGCCTCCCTGTCACATACATATGCGCACAACTGTAGCATTTAACAAAACTTTTAGTAGATTGTTACTAGAGCTGTTTTCGAGTATTATTTTGGCCGAATATTAACATTAAAAAAAAAATTGGCATTAGATAAAATAGTTTTTATTTATTTATTTATTTATTTGTTTATATATTTATTACAATACAAAAAACGCTTATAAAACAGTGTGTTGGGTGGAAATACAACGGAGCAGAAAAACCACGAGTAGATCTCTAACGTATTTTTTTTTTAATGTTATTTTACATTCGATTATTCTTTCGTAATTGGGACTAATTTCAAACGTTGTCATCGTGAATACAACGTTATTTTATCTTCTAATGCCCATGGCTGCATATATGCAGGGCTGCCACAGGCGACTATTTATCAATTCTACATCGCATCACTTTCTTAAAACAAAAATCTTTGATATATAATTTGACAACATTTGCAATAGAAATATACTATAAAATTTACTTTTTAAAAATAGTGGTGCGAATTGAATAGAAAAATAGTCGTCTGTGGCAGCCCTGATATATATTATCATCACAGTTTCCAATTTAGTGGATTTTTTAATTTAGACATTCCAAATTCATAACAGAAATTTAAAATAGCAATATTTGCTTCATATAAAAACAGACATTCCGTCGTTAATAAAGCTAAATTTATTACTGAAATTTTTTGGCATGAATTCAGATTCTCTGAAATGCGGAATTTCTATAACGTATTCTACCATGAGATTTAGAGGGTTAAGCGTTAAATACCGGCTGTTGCTTTTCGGCAACATACCCGATTTAGGCTCTGAAATACTATTAGAATAATATTGAAGCTATAATACCTAATGTTGCCAATAAAATACATTCTGAAAATATTATTAAATAGATTTTCAACATGTAGATGGCAACACTTGTGCTGTTTAAGAATAAATATAGATTTATTTTTTCAATTGTTGCTACTTGCTCTTTTTGTTTTGTTTGGAAGCTTGCGAAATGCCCTATTTTGTTCTGCAGTGAGCAAGTAAAATTTATTTCTTATTATAGTTCCTAAAATTCTTGTGTGTTTAATATTATAGAAGTTTATTAAGGAAAATTGTTTTTTTCAATTAAAGTATTGCCGATTAATAACAAACTGTTTTTTAGCCGTAAACCATACTTAAAACAAAATATGATTTTTTTAAAGTATTTTTCCCATGATTTATTTAAAAAATGAAAGCTGAAAAACATTATTACAATGATTTTTGAAAAATCAGGCATTTAAGGGTTAAAATGGATATGAATACCATTAAAAGTTTTATAAAGCCCTTTTTTGTCAAATCGCACTTACTCAAATATGTCATTTGTCTATGGACAAGATTAACGAAAAAGACAGGCTACCGTGGTGCGTTACATGTGTCTCTTTTTTTAGACAGCCTGAGTCACGTGATGCTCAAGTGTCAAATCCACCAATGCAGGTGCTCAAAAAGAGCAACACTTGATTCTAACGGTCTAAGGCGAAAGGTACCGCGGCAGCCTGTCTTTTTCATTAGCCTCGGCTATTGTACTACCTGATTACGGAATATTAACTATAAAAAGATATTAACCACAAGATATCGCACTCAACGAAAAACAGATTTTTATCTTATGTTGAACATAAAATTAACACTTTATTGCCGGGGAATTTAATATCAATTCGCTTTTATAGTATGCGCTTTTTTTTTTACTTCTGCTATTAAATAATGCGAATATTATTTAATTGCAACATCAATAATGCAATCAATAATATGTAATTGTGATATATTATTTAACCCTTTATGTACTGAATTATGAATTCATGAAAATTTTATCTTCTAAAGCCTTTTTCGTGAATTGTTTAAACTACATTAGAAGATTTACACAATCGTTTAATAAATTTTAAAAGGATTTTAGAAGGATTGAAGGATTTAGAAGGATAAATTAAATTTGAATTTATTGCAAAAATGAACCAAAATATGGCACAAAGGGATTTTGTGCAATATTTATAACCCCACTCAGATTTTTTATTTCAAACATTTTTCTTAGTATTTTGTAGAATTAGGAAATGTTCAAATATAACGTTCTTACAATAGAAATATAGAATTATTTCCGAATCGAAAAAATGCCCCCCCCCCCACCCCCTCACAACGCCAATAAAGCCGAAAAGATGCAAAGGCAAAAGAAATCATCGTTTTAAAAATACTTTTGTTTTCTGTAACCCATAATGCTTTTGGAAAATGATAAAGTGATATATCTATAACTGATTCTAAACTGTATTACAACTAATCCATGTATTAAATGAATTTTATAACAAGTTAATTTAATGGTACTTATAAGTACCGTCATTAGATAAAGGGTTAATCACAATCTAATAGCATGCCATGCTGTAAACGAAAAACTGATTTTTATTTTATGTTCAACATAAAATTAACATTTTGTTGTCCGGCAATTTAGTACGAATTCCCTTCTATAGCACGGGTTGTGATTAAATATAGCAAAGACTGTTATTCAAAAACAGTGGTGACAAAAAAGCGTAAAATATGGCAGCTGCGCAAACTTGTGACCGGTCAACTATACGTTAAGAATAAGTTCCGTTGAATTGGTTAGGACATAATTGAATTAGAATATGCTTGGAACTGTGCTTTATTTTTACTACTATTATTATTACCGTACATTCTAGCGCATAATGCGTGCCTAAACTTTTGGACTTCATTTTCCTATTTCTTTGAAGATTATTTTAAAGTATAATAAGTATAATTGACGCAAAGTGATGATGTAAGCGAGCTTTTATTATTATTATTATGTTGTATATAAATATTATTAACCCATTCAAGGGTCGTGGTTCATTTTTAGACCACTTAAATTAAATCCCTAAATGCAACATTGGCACCAGAAATTTTGGATGAAATTTTTCCTTTTATTAGCTCTTTCAGGGGCAAAGTATTTTCATTCGTAAAATGCTGAAATGATTGAATGACACCAGAATTTACAAACAAACATATTTGAAAGTAACTGAAAGCTTTTCTTCACATACTAATAAAAATTTCAACACAAACTTCTGTTGCCGATATGACATTTAGGGATTTAATTTAAATGGTTCAAAAATGAACTACCGCTCTTGCAGGGTTAAGTGCGTGGAGAAAAGCTTTTAATTATTTTCAAATAAATTTGTTTGTAAATTCTGGTGCCATTCATTCATTTTAGGAATAGAAGTACTGTAAATTCTTAATCTTAGTTCTTACTACCACTTATTTACTTCCTACTTATTTCTGTAATTTTTATTCTTATTTTTAACAAGTAAAACGGGGTGTAAAACACACCAGTAAATTTCGCTGAATTTTCATGCGCCAAATGTGCCCGTTGTACGCTGGAATCAAAAACATTACGTGAAAAAAAGCTTTTAATTATTTTCAAATAAATTTGTTTGTAAATTCTGGTGTCATGCAGTGTCATTTCACTTTGCTTCGAAAGGGTTAAATTGTAAATCTTAGTTCTTACTATCCCTTATTTTTTATTTTATTTTATAACCGTTAAAACGGGATGTAACGCGCACCAGTGCATTTCGCTGAATTTTCATGCGCCAGATGTACCCGTTGTACGCTAGAATCAAAGTGCTTCTACCAGTATATACTGTATTTCTTTTTTCAAAGCCATCACGAAGACAGCTTTATTACATGAACTACGACGAGGAAGTGATCGGAATCACTAACGTATCTGTTCATTTTAATAGTTTAAAGTTATTTTATATATTTTTCCCGGTAAAAGTTTTTACAATAAATAATTCAATTTATTTAATATTTGTGGCAATACAAGATTAATAATGTGCTTCATGAATAAAATTTTATTGTAGTATTTGATTTCATTTCATCATGTAATTGCAAATTTCAACGTTTTAAACTAATTAGGTGGAAGTATACTTTAAAATAATTTTATTAGAAACAAAGCAAGAACTTGAATAAATGAGAGAAAGAACAACTTTTTTGTTATTTTTATTGTCTATTTTACTTATGTGGCAATTTTTAAGGTTCGCCATAATCAAAGTATTTCTTTAAAGTATCTACAATATGATATTTTTATGCATTAATCGTGACATAAATGTTGTTAATTGCCATGATTTTAAGGAATTTGAATGTAGTTTTATTGTACTGATTTAAGTTGCGTACCCATTGTTTTTATACTGTAAAGCAGGGCTGCGGTCCCCGCAATTTCGAACGTTTTTTGGCTCCTGCAACCTTTTAAAGGTAGTGACACCGACATAAAATGTAGCCTATGTTGGAGCGAGGGTTGTCACCATCATTTTGACGCCATTATTTTTAAAATCGGTTTGGTTCTTCTTAAGATTGCGTAAAAATCGACATTTAGAACGTTTTTTACAACGCTTTTTGCGCATTTTCATCCCTTTTAAATTTCGAATTTTTAGAGAAATGTTCTCAGTGATCATTTATATCTAATAAGTAACTACCATGCCAAATTCCATGTATCTGGGGCCTTAACACAAAAATCGCTATTTCGAGCGTTTTTTTGCTCCTGCACCCCCTTTAGGGGTAGTGGCACCGACATAAAATATAGTGCATGTTGGAGCAAGGGCTGTCACCATCATTTTGACACCATTATTTTTTAAATCGGTTTGGTACTTCCTGATATTGCATAAAAATCGCTATTTTGAACGGTTTTTAGAACGGTTTTCGCACATTTTCACCTCTTTTTATTTTCGATTTTTTTAAGAAATGTCTTTAGAGATAATTAGTATCTTATAAGAAACTACCATTCCAAATTTCACGTTTCTAGGCCCTTCAGTAACACAAAAATCGCATTTTTCGATATGCATACCACTATTTTTCGATATGCATATATCGAATAATAATATGTTGTATGAATATATAATTTGTTGCTTTTTATATGAATGTTTAAGTATAGTTGTTTTTTAAAAGTTTTGCAATGTTGGTATAGGGATGGTATAGCATATTATAATATATAAAACTTGGTTAATACTCATACTTGTATTCTATGAATGATGTAATAAAAAACTTCGATTTTATAGAAAACTTAAGCTACTTCTAAATATATTATTATCCAGTTAAAGAATGAATGATTATTCTTTAGCATCATGCAGAAGGTATGTAGGGGGGCGGGGGCATGTAATGTCGATTACGTCACTATCTGCAATGCGATAAGTTAAAACTTTTATTTTCGTAGTTCAGGCATGGTAAGTTTATTATTTTTTGGTATGCATATATCAAATTTTTGCTATCTTATAGTATTTTTGACTACTTATTAAGTTAATTTTTAAAATATTTATAATATTTTAAACTGAAGAACTGATTAATATATTGCTTTTAATGTTTCGAAGTGTATAGCTATAGGATAGTATGAGGATAGTATGATAACATAAAAAAGATTTATAATTATTTAACTAAAGCATTGTGAAAAGTTACATACATATATACTAAACGGAAACATAGTGAAGTTTTAAAGTCTTATATACAGATAGATACGCAAACTCGCTTTTGATAAATTGTAATTTTTTCTACTAACTTGTAATATTTGAATTGACTTGAATTTGAATTAATATGGTTGATTGTATTTGAAATCTTGATTGGTTGATTGATATGATTGAATACTTTTATTTGAAATCTAATTGAACTTTTAAAAAATATTTTTGAAAAGTTTTTAATTTAAAAAAAAAAAAATTAATTTTTTTTAAACTAAATTTTTATTTTTTTAAATTTCGAAAAACTTATTTATTTATTTTTTCATTTTAATTATGATAACTTTTTTAAATTTTAATTATGATAACTTTTTTTTTTTTTACTTACAAATATTTTTATTAAGTGTATATATATATATATATATATATATATGTATATATATATATATGTATGTATATATATATGTTAATCTATTGCTTTTATACGACAAAACAGAAGCTATATATTATTAAACTATAACATATTGAAAGTCATGTATATGTACAGGCATGTAAACTCGCTTTTGCAAACTTAATATTACGTAGTTTCTTTAAATATTATTTTGATAACTTAATTATTTAAACTTTTTCAAAGTTTTAATTTTTTAATTTTGTAAACTTTCTATTTTTTATTTTTTTATTTTTTATTTTTTTATTTTTTAAAAGTTTTTAATTTTTTTTCAAAGTTTTAATTTTTTTTCCCAAAGTTTTAATTTTTTAATTTTTAATTTTTTTTTCGAAGTTAAAATTTTTAATTTTTATAAAGTTTTTTTTTTCAAAGTTTTAATTTTTAAATTTTATGAAGTTTTTTTTTATTTAAAAAAAAGTATAAATTATAGTATTAAGATTATCAGCTTAAAATTTTAAACTTATATTATATTTTTTAATTATTAAAGAATTGTTGATTTCTTAAGTTATACATATGCAAATTATACTCTAACACTCTATTTAAAGTTCTAAAATATATAGCAAAATGAACATACACTTTGGAAAAATAAACACACATATTAGTATTGATGTGATTGATATGATTGATATGATATATATTATGTTATTGGTTTTATTCTTTTTTGGAGAATAGTATTAATTTTTCTAATTTAGGAAAAGTATGAGTCATAGTATTAAGACTTTTAGTGGGATATTTTATAGATATGTTATACATTTTAAATTGTTATATGATTGTTTATTTCTTTAGTTATACATGTACAAATTATAACATTCCATTAAAAGTTGTAATAGGAGTACCATACTCGAACACTTTGAAAAAATAAACAGACAGATTAAAGAGGATAGAAATACATTTTGTTTTAAACAATTCATTTTGGATGGCGGTTTTATCCTTTTTGAAGAATTGTATGATAACAGTTTTTATATACAGGGTGAATGATATGTATTATGTTAATGGTTTTATCCTTTTTTGAAGAATAGTATGGTAATACAAGGTAAATGTTTTTATATACAGGGTTAATGATATATTATGTTGGCCTAGAAATATGAAATATAAGTTACTTATTAGATATAAAGGATTTCTAAGAACAGTTCTTAAAAAATTCGAAATTTAAAAGGGGTGATAATGCGCGAAGAGGGTTCTAAATGGCGTTCTAAATGGCGATTTCTTCGCAATCTCAGAAACCACCCAACCTATTTCAAAAGCAATGGTTGGAAATTGATGATGACAGCCCTTCCTCCAACATAGGCGCTATTTCATGTCGGTGTCTCTGCCACCTATGGGTTGCAGAAGCAAAAAAAGTTCTAAATTGCGATTTTTGTGTTACTGAAGGGCCTAGAATCTGTAATTAGGCAGGCCAGTTATTTATAAGATTCAAATTATCTCTAACTACATTTCTAAAAAATCGAAATTCAAAAAGTGTGAAAATAAGCGAAAAGCGTTCTAAAACACTTTCTAAATTGCGATTTCTACGCAATCTGAGGAAGTACCTAACCGATTTAAAAATAATGGTGTGAAAACGATGGTGACAGCTCTTGCTCCAACGTAGGTTGTATTTCATGTCGGTGCCACCACCCCAAAGCGTAGCAAAACACGATCGAAATTGCGTTTTTTGTGATACTGCAAGGGCTAGCAACTTAAAACTAGGCATGGTAGTTATAAGATATAAATGGTCTCTAAGAAGATTTTCTAAATAATTTGAAATTTAAAAAGGGTGAAAATGGACGAAAAACGTTCTAAATTGCGATTTCTACGCCATCTCAGAAAGTACCCACCCGATTTCAAAAGTAATGGTTGGAAATTGATGATGTCAGCCCTAGATCCAATATAGGAACTGTTTCATGTCGGCATCACTACCACCTTGCGGTTGCATTTTAAAAAACGTTCTAAATTGTGATTTTTGTGATACTGAAGGCGCTAGCAACTTGAAATTTGCAATGGTAATTATGAGATGCAAATGCTCTCTGAAAAGAGTAATTACTTATGAGATGTAAATCATCTCTGAGAAGAGTTCCTTAAAATTTTGAAATTTAAAAAGGGTGAAAATGAACGAAAAGTGTTCTAAAAATGTTCTAAATAGCGATTTCTACGCAATCTCAGAAAATATAAACCGATTTCTGAAGTAATGGTTTCAAATTGATGGTGACGTCCCCGCTCCAACATACCCTATATTTTACGTTATTCTTACTGCCACCTGGGTTTTACAGGAGCAAAAAATGTTCTAAATTGCGTTTTTGTGTTACTGATGGGGTCTAACATTTTAAATTTGGAATGGTAATTACTTCAAAGATGCAAATGCTTTCTAAGAATTGTCGAAAGAAAATTCCAAATTTAAAAGGATGAAATGAGCGAAAAGCGTTATATAGGCGTTCTAAATTACGATTTTTATGCAATCGTATGAAATACGAAACCGATTTCAAACATAATGGCTGCAGATTTATGGTGATGGAACCTGCTCAAACATAAACTATATTTTATGTAGGTGCCACAACCCCTAGAGGGATGCAGGAGCAAAAAACTTTCTACTTGCGATCTCTGCGGTACTGAAGATGTTAAAAACTTTAAATATAGCTCAGCAGTTACTTATAAAATATAAATGTCCTCTAAGAACAGGCGAAAATAAATTCGAAATTAAAAATGGGGTGAAGCGAAGGGAAGGAGCGAAAAGCATTCTAAAAGAGTCCTAAATTACGATTTCTATGGAATCTCTGGAAATAAGAAACCGATTACAGAAGTTATTGCAGGGTTCATACGGGTACCGTTATTTTCAAGGCCCAATATCAGAAATTTTTTACAGAAAAATAAATCTAGTTTAAACGGACGAAATTCGCCTTATTTCAGGAGAGATTTTCCATAAGAAAATACTGGTACCGAAGAATTTCTTAGTCATGAAATTCAAGCACCCGTATGAACCCTGTTATTGGCTGCGAATCAAGAGGGATAGTCCCTGATCCTATGCGGACTTATATTTTATGCTGGTGTCAGTACCACCTGGTTGGCAGGAACAACAAGAAAGCCTTTAAAAATATCTCAATTCCGTTTTCTGTAGAATATTAGGAAATACCAACCGATTTCAAGGTTAATGTTGGCAAATTAATGGTTCCAGTCTCTGTTTCAACATTTTTCGAGACATTCTATTTCAACTCTATTTCGGCATTTTATTTTGGTGCCACTAACACCAGACTGTTGGACAAGAAGCTTGGAATTTGACATGATGGTTAATTTTAAGATGTAAATGTGTTAAGATGGTTTCTAAAAAATTCAAAACTTCAAATGAATACTTAAATGAGCGTATAAATTGAGCATAAGTCTCAAAATACTTTCTAAATTATCATTTATTTAGAATTAGCTTTAGTTTTTCTTTTTAATTAAAATCTCATTTCTGTATATTGCAGTTTTATAATGAAGTTTAGTCAAACTGCGTCTTAGTTTATAATTCTTGAATTATTCCAAAAATTGTTCTTTTAATAAAAAAAATAGTCATGCAAATAAAACTTGGCATATTTCAACTATTACGCGAGCAAAGCCGCGGGGTTTGCTAGTATTTAATAACCTGTTAATTAAGGCGAGAACAAGGGGATTTCATTATTTAAAAAAGTGGTGCCAATCAAGAAATCAGAATATAAAAAAGCAGCCCATTGGCAACACTGCTCGGTCCATCTTTTGAACAACACTTTTTGCAAAGACAAAACTTCTTTCTACATTTGGTAGAAACTTACCCGTGAGAGAGGTTTCTTTGAATTGTTGCGAAAACTTACCGCGAATATTTTTCTTTAAAAATACTGTTTTTCATAAAACGGACGAATGAGATACTTGTTATTATGACTAATATCGAAGGAGGTTTTATAAAATGACTTTCACTTTCTAGTTAGAAGAGCTATGCGAGTGTGATATTTTAGCATTGTTTGTTTGGTATCTTGTATCCTTTGGCTATTTGATTTGTTTTTATGCAATTTCATTGTGTTTTATTACCATGATTTGAGAATATTATTCTAGAAAATAATTAAAGTAATAACGGCATTTTAAGGTTTTAAATGTGAATTTCGTCAATATAAAAAAAGAATATTAAAAAAAATTACACAACACATAATATAAGAATAAAAATGATAGCAAAATGATTACATTAGTTAAAAAAAAGTACTTTGTTTATGTTTTTTATGCCTATAAAACTAGCCATGAAAAAAAATAATAATAAGCCTCCATCTCATAAAAATATTCAGTAATGTGTGCAAGAACGATATAAGAGCCAAAACATGCTGTTGTTCTGATTACTTTTGTTTTATTTGCTTTCATATGCTAAATTTTACGTAAAAAATTCAGTAATAATTTATAGCACGCAATATTCTGCACGTTGTGACAGTGAAATGGATTTTTTGGCTGAAAATAGAATATAGCAACAAAAGGGCTCTGTACTTACAGTGACGCAGCCAAGATCATCTCCTGCGAAAGTTATTGAATAATTCTCACTCATAAAATGAGCAATATCAATAAATTTAGTACTTAGAGAAAAATCAATTTAACACACAGATATTCCAAGGTAAAGCTCTGCACGGGCCCGAACGAAAGCTATCTTGGCCCGGCCAGGAGTAAAAAGGTGTAAAAATTGAAAGTTCGGCCCGAGCCCGGCCCGTACAAAATTCAGTGAAAACAGGCCCGGCCGGACTCAATTTCTACAAAAAAAATCCGGTTTTTATCGACATACAATTGAGATTCTTTTAATGAATACTACATACATATTTATGGGAACATTTTACAGTATATTTTAGATTACTATGTGTTCGTAAAACAGAAAACACACAATAGTAAACATTAACGATTACTTACAGTGTTTTAGTCATCGTCTCTATAGACATTTCAGAATTCAAATAAGGATTCATTAAAAGATTAATGTAGTTCAGAATAAAGGATTAAAAACATGATAACTTTTGAAGCTGTATAATAAAAAGTAGATTTGTGAAAATATTTCTCTCATTTTTAAGACTTTTCTCAAATCCAAAGGAGCTATATTTCGACACATTTATGAATTCATTTCTTTTCAGAATCACGTAAGATTGGCAGGTATTCTTCTTCAGAAACTATGTAAATGCCGTTTTTTCACAGATAAAAGCAATACATCTTTCTGAAAATACTACCAAAGTTAGCGTTTTGAATCGAATTTCCGGAAGCGATAGCGCAGGAAAGGAGAAAAACGTACAGACACGAGACAAGAATCTCTGTTATCTCTGTAAGTAATTTAGCAAATATGAAGAAAGCTATTCGTTTTCAAATGCCTTCAATAGTTAGGCCTGTCAATTTTATGCCTTTATCGTTAAAAATGAGTCAGAAAATGTGTCTGAAAGTTTCGCATTGTTGAGCAGTGAATATGAGAACCACCTTAAGGTAGGGTAAGGTGCCCTATTATTTTTCCCAGTCAGCTTTAGGCCCTTGGAAGTAGTAATTTTCAGTCAAAATCTACCAAATTTGGATTTTACATAGACTAATTACCCACGCACATAGAAACGTAGGCAAAAAATGTACAAAAAAATTTTAACAATGCGAAAAATTGTTTTTTCAACAGTATCTAACAAATGTAAAAGAAAAAAAATGCCTCCAATTTCGTCCCCCCAAAAATCCAATACGCCGAGGCTTAACTTATAACTACATCAAAATTTATTTCTAAATGAGTAAGCAATTTAATTTACATTAAAGTAATGCACAAAGAAATGTACTAATTATCAGTGGAAGAATAACATAACGAAACGTTAGCATAGTTGCCAACCTCTCGATTTTTTTCATTCCAATATTTTTATGCAGAAATTCTTACTTTACACAATCGCAGTTTTAACGAAATTAAATAAAGGAAACATTTTTGTAAGATTTTACTGGTATCCAAAAATCGAGAGATTGGCAACTATGCATTAGCCATCCAAACATGAGTAAAAAATGGAAAAAAATGTCATGAAAAAGCATTCCTAATTTCTTCCGCGGGACGAAAATAAGAACTGCAAGGGGGACGAAATTGGGACCACGCTACTTCATAATATTACGGATCTCCAGTTCCCGGAAGACGAATTGAGCGTCCTAAAACACACTGTATGCTACTGTCAGCATCTTACCAACGTAAAATACATGCAATGAATAAAAAATAAATACTTACAGTACAGTAAATAACTTTCTACAAACGACGTAATAAGAACTCAGGTCTTTTAAAAATAGGAAATTCGCCGTCTTTAATTTATGTATGCGTCTTGGCGAACAAAACTTGCAACACTGACCCCTTTTACCTTTCTCCCCTGTGCATTGCGTCATAAGTGGCACCACTTTCGCAGAAGCGGTGATGTTAAGGGAGACGAAATTAGGAGAGGGGACGAAATATGGGCACTTTACCCTATATTTCTAAAGATACTGTTAACAGAAGTTCATTATCACTATTAGGTAATACTTTTACAAAACATAATGCCTGTCCTACCCATCCTGAGAGCGATGAAGACCAGTTCCGTCCCGGCACGAGCCTGCTGAAAAAAATAAAACCTGGAATCAGACATCTTGTAACTGTACTATGCCGATCTCTACGATGGACATGTTACATTTCTGTACTGATGTTGTTAAACTCGCATCGGTTCGTGACGCACATTTATTCTTCTCGAGAAAATCATATTCATTGAAAATGGATCGTATTTTATCTGCCTCGCTTGAATTCTTATATCGGGCCGATATGCCCAATTAATTTTTTTATCGGCCAGGCCCGTTCAGTTTTTCTGCCGGCCCACCCCGTTGAAAAAAATTCTAATTCTGCTGGTTCGGCCCGTTTGAAAATTCGCCTTCATTCCGCCGGGCCGGGTACGGGCCTCGGGCCAAGCCCGGGCCCGGGCAGATCTCTATTCAAAGACTTCATAAAAAATCCCCTTCTGAAGTCCTTATTTAAAAAAAAAAAAAACTCTTATTAACCCCTTGGGGACGAGCGACACGTATACGTGCCGGAAATAGGCCAAAGGATCCTCGTTTTTCCTCACCAGTAAAATTTTACTGTAAAATTTGCCTTATTTATTCCGAGCATTTTCCCGATTTGAATAGGCGCAAACTTCTGCTTTTTAAAACCGGTAGCAAAGTAATAAACATTTCGTAAATGGCTCCCTTCGCGAAGGGCTCAAGGCTGTTCCTCAAATTCCTCAAATCCCCAAAATCCTTTAGATTCCTCAAATACAAAAGGGAACTTCCTGACATAACTTTTTCTATTCTTAATTCTGAAAGAATAATTCATGCATTTAAGAGTTAAGTTTTACAAAATAAAAATTTCTATAAAATAAGGTAATTAGATTTATACTTATTAAAGTATTTACTAATTTACAATATTTTAGTAATGACAGTAGTTTTTGCTAGCGTTCCAAATGTGCAATGTAAGAAAAGATTGACGTATTATACGAAAAATGCATCTCTGATTTATTTTTTTTTTCATTATTTAATTTGTGTAATAAGCATTTCTGAGAATCATATATAATTTTTTCCAAACAGAATAAAAAGTTATGCGTTTAAGGATTAAAAAACCTCTTGACACATAATACATGTACACGTACTTTGCTGTTATTATACCTCACCTTATTTTTTTTCGTTTAGCGCTGAAAAAGAGGAACCATTGAAACAGATGTAAACTAAAATTATTTTGGCTATTTACGTTTTTCTTCACGTTTCTTTTCATGCACTATGTATTTATCTTAACCCTCTAATTCTCATGTTAGAATCTAGAAATTCCAACATTAAAAGAATCGGAATTCATACCAGAAATTACGAATAATAATTTTCTCTTTTTTTAATCACAGGATTTTTGTTATTAAATTAATCAAAGATTATCATTCTGATTTCCTGGTATGAATTTGGAATACTTCAATAAAAATAGCCACTGAATTTGCAACACTATGTGGATAAAAAAAAATCCCCTAAATTGGCAACACTAATGGCATACTTGCCAACTTCCGACTTAACATCCGTAAATTGTGAGTTAATTTAAACCAGGTTAAACACGTTTCGAACCAGAATTTTTTAAAAAAGAAATAATGCAGAAACAGAAAATTAAATCGCAAATAATACATCTAAGATATTTTCCGGTTAGAAACCTGCTAAACCTGGTTTAAATTAACTCATATTTTACGGAAGTTATGTCAGAAGTTGGAGAGTATACTAATGGTAGTATGGCAGTAGAGGATTAACACAACCGATTGAGTATGCATCTTATCGATTTTACGTGTTTTGGGTGGGATTTTAATCCCTAACCCCCCTACCAAATCCCCATCTTTTGCATGCATCGGTGATATACAAATAAATCATTTGTTTAATATTGTGCAGGATCAGTAAAAATGACATTATGTTTAACTAAAAACTTTCATTTTCGTTCATACATATGAAATAAATTATATTGAAGTAAATTTTTAAATGTATTAATAGAATTTGATTTTTCCTTATTTTCATTTTGCAAGTGTTTTAAGGTTAAAGTTCTGCTGTTTCAATTTTACGAAAATATGAATATTGATGAAAATCTGTTTTCACTCAAAAATTACTTTTTTAAAATTACATGATATTTAAATATACTGGCGGCAACGAAGGCAACGAACGAATTATGCCTCCTATAAAACTGTCAAAATAACATATTTAAGTTTTGCACGTTTCATTTTAAATGTTACTTTTCCTAGCAGAATTTTTTTTTTTTTTTTTTTGTGTATTAAATTTTATCTATTGACACAGCCCCTACCTTCTGCGCTTTACTTGCCTTATCCGCAAGGATACATATATCAATTTACGCAAAAAATTAAAAAAAAAATGTCAAAAATTTTTTCTTGTGTTAATTCTGTGGCTAGTTTAAAATTCATATTTTAGAAATGAAAATATTCATATTCTCTATAAAATTACAATAATATGTCATTTTTTCATAAAAAACATACATTGCAGTTTCAAAAATAATATTTTTTCTTCAGGAACCATTTTCATTTTTACTCACATACTTGCCAACTTTTAATTAAACCAGGTTAAACAAGTTCCTAACAGGAAATATTTTAGATGTATCATTAAGGTTGTTCTTAACTGCTCCGCTGAACAAGAGCAAAACGTTCTGACACATTTACAAATTCATTATTGAACGGAAAGATATAAAATTCGAAAGCCTGGCCATGGTAGCGATTTGGAATTGAACTGTTTTTTCCATTTTTTGATCAATCCATTAGCCATTGAGTTATAAGCGATATCGAGGACGTGACAAACACGTTTTTCGCCCGCTCTTGAGTGATTTTTCTACTTTCGCGCGGAAATTCGGTTCAAAAGGTCCACTTTGACATTATTTTCTGAAAGATCTATTGCGTTTGTAAAAAGTGAGAAAAACAGCTCGATGACATAGTTTCTGAACAACAATATCAGCTAGTTTCATGCATTTTCGAACAAAAATAACTTATGTCAGGAAGTTGGCCTTTTGGATTTGAGAACAGCCTTAACTATTTCATTTCCCGTTGCCACTTTGAACTTGCGCGATAAAATTTCTTAAAAAAAAAAAAAATCTGGCTCGTAAGATGTTTAACCTGGTTTAAATATTAGTACTTACTATCATTTATTTCTTTATTTTATAACCGGTGAACCTGCATATAACTCATACCAATAAGTTTCGCGGAATTTTCATGTGTCAAACGTGCCCATTGTACGTTGGAAAAAAAGCGCTTTGGCCAGAGAATATTTTATTTTCCTTTTCAAAGCTATCTACGTGACAGCATTATTACATGAACTTACAGAATTTAGATAATTTACGCAGTCAAATTGTTTATTTTAATAGTTTAAACTGATTTTATGTATTTTTCCCGGTATGAGTTTAAAAAAAATATAATTTAATTTATTTTATATTTGTGGCAATGCATGATTGATGTGCTTCCTGAATAAAATTTTATAGTATGTGTTGTCATTTCATCACGTAAAATACCAAATTTCTATGTTTTAAAATGGTTGGGGGAAGCATACTTTAAAATAATTTTATTAGAAACAAAGCAAGAACTTGAATAAATGAGACAAAGAAAAACTTTTTCATAATTTTTATTCAGTCTGTTTTACTTATGTGGCAATTTACAATGTGCGACATAATTTCATTAAATTATTTCCTCAAACTATGTACAATATAGTATTTTTATATTTTAATCATAACATGAATGATGTAATATTGAAATAACATTTTATAATTATAAAAATAATTGTTGCGATTTTAGGGAATTTGAATATTGTTACACAGATTTAAGCTGCATAACCACTGTTTTTATACTGTAAACCAGAGCTGTCCAATGTGGGCTCCAATGACTGGGGGTTTGTTCCTTCTCAGTCGAATTCGTACAAAATAGAAACTCATTAATTAGGTGAGATATAAGGTGTCGTATAGAAACCGCATAGAGTCAACTTCCAGTTCTAATCGCGATGAATCCGAACGAAAAGTTACTATTTTTAATCCCCACCCTCATTCTTCTTTATTGAAAATTGAGATTTAAAACTAGAACCGCATGAAATCTTACTCAAGTGTTATAAAACTATTTTACATCATAATTTTTATTTAACATTATTTAACTTATTTCTCCGTGGTAAATATTTAACTTAATTTAGAAAAAAAATTCTTGTTCTAATCAAAATATTTTCATTTTTTACCGGTCAAAATGACCGCTATGGGGGTTCTAGTGTTAACGATTACAACTCCGTTTAATTACTCCGGTTTTTAAAGGCCATTTTTTATCTTCGAAAAAAAAAATAATAATAATAATATTCGGAAGCAAAAATTTCGTCGAAGTTTGCCACGAAGGTCGTTTTTGTTGCGATTGTTCCAAAAATCTCCCACGAATTTTTTTCTTAAAAATACAGGGCTCGCAAGTGGTCCGCTTTTTGAATGGCAGTATCTACTTAGAAAAATGTTATATTTAGATTTGTCTAGCAAATTTCGCAGAAATACCTACGGAGGTTAATTTTAGCGGAAATGTTGTAGAAACCTCCATAAAATGTTCGATTAAAAAATGTTGGTATTCAGTTGGCGGACCATTTGGGAGCCCTGAAAATACTGTTTTTCAAAAATGGAGCAGTGGGAGACTTGTCAGGGCTCCCACTTGGTCCGGTTTTCGAACACCGCTTTTTTTTTTAAAGGAAAATCTTCTTTATAAATTTCGTAGAAGCTTACCCTGAAGAGCCTTTTTGGAACAATATCACAAAATACGAAAATTGCAGTCCGCACAATAAATTTTCTATTAAATGTTATAGAATGCAATTTTCTTTTTTACATTCGAATTAAAAATATTCTTAGAAGTATTTTCAAGACATGTTATTTTCCTATTAATTAATACAAAAATAAAGCAATTAACCCTCTCGGTGCGTAAGTAATTCTTCGCGATGAGCGTCTTTTACAGAATTTTTAATCTTTATCACAGGTTCTTTAAAGGAGAAATTTTTGACTATCGTAATTGGGGAAAATGTCCTGATTAAACAGATAAAGTTTTTGCTAAAAAATAACTAGTGGGAACAACCAAATAGTATTAATTTGACGGGAAAATGCATGCCCGAGCATATGTCGGGCTGCGCAGCGAGAGGGTTAAAAGACTTAAAATTTCAGATTGTCATTTTCCTGGCATGCAACACTGTGGTATATGCAAAGTAAAAGGCTTTCTGTTATTCTGTAATATATTTGTCTAGTTTTTTTTTATTTCTAATTTTTAATTATATCTTATATAACACATATATGAGGAAGGTAAGAAATTCTGTATTTTATTAATAATTTTATATAATTATAATATGGTTGTCACTGAAAATGAATGTCATTTTTCTGGCCTGCTCATTTTAGTTATTTATGAGGTATAAAGATGGCGCTGCAGACAGTAATTCTTCTTGTTCTTGACATAGTTCAAGTCAGAAGTAGTAAAATCATTGCTACCAGCAAGATCGTTTAGCTATTTCTTTGAAAATAATGTGTTTAAAGCCTTTGTAAAAATTAAGTATACTTTTATCATGTCATTTTCCTGGCTTCAATAAATTACAAATAAAACTGAACATTACACTAAATTTGAGGTACCATAGAGAAAACATGTTCCTTTAAACGAAATTAAAATGTTAGATCAAAAAATAAAAAAAAACAAGAATGTGAAAAATGTTTCAGAATGAAATTGTCATTATCCTGGTATACACATGCCAAGAAAAGGACGTATCATTATAATTACGTAAAAATGAACTTATTATTTAAACTCTTCGAACTTTAACAATTTTGCATGGAAAACCCTTTATTCTTTAATAGGAAAAGAATTTACCTTTCGAAATTTTGAATTGTTTTCAATGGATAATTTTAATTTATTGGTTGGTTTGTTTATACTACATATGTACAAACACAAACTATCCACTGAGTAATATTATGTATCTTGTGTTAAAAATATAAATATGAAATCCTTTATTTGTGTACAGATGTATGAAACAATTTAATATTTATAATAATTAGAGAACTGTGGATTTTTTTAGGGTGTTATAGAGAATGAGTCTTAAAAATTAGTCAAAAGAGAAGAGACTAAAAATAAGTGTGACCCCCCCCCCCCCCCCCCAAAAAAAAAGGCGTTAAGAGATAATTTTTAAAAAAATGGAGTGCTATTTCAGCAAGAAAAGTTAGAGAAAATTAAAGTATGTTAGAAAGAAAAAAGGAAGATATTATAAAATCAGTTACACAGATGACAGACATAGAAAAGCGACAGCAGCATAAATAGTGTAAGAAAAATACTGCTCAATTCAGAGCATGTTCAAAACCAATAGATTTTTCAAGCTCTAACATAACTGAAAACCCCTGATACCATTCACCCTTTAAGGTCCTAATCGTGTTTTTCCATCATGTAATTTTTGAATTCAAAAGCTGATTCAACAAAACTTTAATAGCAATGTAATTTTTTTCAGTGCTTAAGATAAATATACATTGGTAAGATAATAAAATACAAATCCTTATAACAATGGTGTTCATTGCTATTATTTTGTGAATCTTTAAACATACATGAATATTTATGGCAGATGCTTAACCCTTTCAGGGGCAAAGTACTTCTATTCGTAAAATGTTGAAATCAGTGGGTGGCACCAGAATTTACAAACGAATTTATTTGCAAATATGAAAATGCTTTTGCTCACTTACTTACTAAAAGGAAAATTTTCATTCCAATATTCTGGTGCCAATGTGGCATTTAAGAATTAAAATTAAGCGGTCCAAAAATGAACCACCACCCTTGAAGGGGTTAAAAAATTAAAAATTTGCCCTCAAGCTCAGCAGTCGATCAAAGACAGTCTTCAGGTGGTAATAAAGAAAGGAGCGACAGAGCACAAGCTTATAGAGATTTAAAGAAAATATCATGTAAACTGTAGCACATAATTTCATTATTATTTTTTAATATTCCTAAATATTCATCTGTTTTTCGTAGTAACTTGAAAAATGTAGTTAGATTTTAAATATTATACAATTATTACAAAACTTATTTTATATTATTTTACATCTTTTATTATCTTTGTGTCTCATCATGTAATTACTGTATTGCTGAAAGATTTTCTGTCCAATTATTCAAACAGTTCATTGAAAAAATATTTCTTTTTTATAGTTATTTTTCAAATTAATGTACAATTTGTAAAATAAAAAAAAATAAATTCTTTGGAATTTTCAAGAAGATATTTCTGTTAATATTTTTGTATCTCTTTTTACACTATGTAAAAGGTTATATAACAAATTTGTAAAAATATTGGGACGTTCGGAAAGTCGTGTCTGTTTGGGAAAATCAAATCTTACCGGAAAATTCTATCATTTAATTATTAGACATTGATTCCGATATCTAATCTCTAATATTTACCGGGCAGAACTTTCCGGTACGAATCGATTTTCCCAAACGGAAACGACTTTCCGAACGACCCAACATTTACTATGTTTAAATAAACGATAATAAATTACCTGAAGAGAATTTGTTAAAATCATAATATTTTAAACACTTTAATCAAATTTGTCATTGTCCTGGCATCCATGTCGCTATCCTGGCATCAAATATTTGATAATTTTTTTAGAAAAATATTTCTATATCTAAATGTTCCGAAACTTTACTGCCGTTGAAAGGATATCAACTAGGAGCTGTTCAACTAACATTAAAAAAAAAAAAAAAAATCAGAAGCATTGGAACGATTTAAACTTTCAAAATTTTTTGTTTTCAAAATCTAACATTTTGTGATATTCACCCTTTTAGGTGCGTTCGTAATTACGTATATAAATACGTAGCACCTATAGTCATCGTCTATTCCGTCCGTCTGTCCACATATAACAGCGCAAAAAATACTCAACAGAATGGTTTGAAATTTAAGATATGTAACCGTTTCAGAATTTTGTCGAGTCATTTCAAATTTTATGAAAATCGGATGTACAGCTCAATTACAGGATAGTCAAAAGTATTCCGTTACATTACGCTCAATAGGAACAAATAGTTTCAAGTTAATTTTAATGTCTTTACACCCTTTAGAACATAATAAAATTGATATGCATTTATAAAATGCATTGAAATATACATTTTGTTGAATATGCGGTGCAAAGAACATTTATTATTCATTTACAGAGACGCACAAAAGAATTCTCTTCCATAATGGTATAGGTTAAAACATGGTTTGTGACCTATTTCAATTATGTTAAACTGTTTCACATATAATGAAACTGATATAGGTTGCTGAGGTTTACTATAAGTTACTTCCTGTATAACAGAAAGTACATATAGGACACACAAAAGATATTCGATTCTATACTGTATTTGAAGTAACTGTGTATTAGCGGTGATTGCACGAAGCGCATTTTTAGTTGTGATATGAGTTTTTAAATTTAACTATATTTTTGCATATTACGTTGTGTGTATAAATGCTGTAGGTCATATACAGGGCTACACAAAAAAATTCGTAAGGGTTACAAAGCATGAACGAAATTAGCTTAAAGGTGTTTTTTAAATGAGTTATGCATTTTTACGCTGAACTAAATTTGGTATACTAAGATTGGTATATTGTAGAATATACATAAAATTATATCCCACGCAAAAAAAATTGGATACTTGGCCGTCTATTGATGATAATATCTGGAAGTAAGATTTCAGTAGTTTTAAGCGTGCTTCAGCCTTAATTAAATTTTATCTAAACAGTTGCGTGAATATAAAGATAGTAGGTAAATTACAGGACTGCACAAAAGTATCCAAGTATGCTTCCGTCTGTTGGTATAAATTGCTGAAAGTGAAATTTCAACCTATTATGCGTTTTTAACACTTTCCGACATTGTTGAAAAGCATTTATGAATTCGGTTTGTCTGTCCGCCAGTTTGTCTGTTTGTCTAACTTGGTTTAATATAGTTGGATTGCTCTGCAATTTAAATATGTTATTGAGTTTTACTATGCCATGTTCGGTATTGAAAATAGAGAGCGTTCATAGTTTATTTACAGAGACACTCAAAATCATAGCATTATATTATGGTCTATGGAGAGATGTCGTAATTATATAAGTACGTAACACCTATAGTCGTCGTCTGGTGGGTCTGTCTCTATGCATATAACAGAGCAAAATTACCCAACAGAATAAATTTAATATATATAATCGCTGCAGAATTTTGTCGAGTCATTTCAAATTTTATGAAAATCGAATCAAAATAACGTAAAAGATGTTAATAAAAGTTCTCTCCATTCTATTAAATCCTGTCATACGTAAATTATTCAATGATATCCCATGATAGGTAATGATTCTAGGTTGCCATGGTGATTACGTTCTATTTAAGATGGAGTCCTATTATTTCCATATTACTGAATTTAATATATATAATCGTAATAAATTTTGAATTCATGCATTTTTGCATAAGAGTGCTGCAGTTATTGCACCAAGATCTGAATATTTATAAAACTAGTTAGAGTACGAACGCACCTCATTTGCCACGTTTGACGTACAATTTCCGACTTCTTTCAATTGTTGCTAAAACGTTCCGCGAATATTTTCTTAACACCTTGTGGACGAGCGACAGGTATATGTGCCGCGTAAGGTGCTCAGAAACCGTGAATATTCTCACCAGTAAATATTTATTGTAAATTTTTCCTTATTTGAGGATTTTCCCGATTCAATTAGGCAAAAATTTCTGTTTTGAAAAACCGGTGATAAAAGATTAAAAATTCTGTAAAAGACGCTCGCCCCGAAGGGGTTAAAAAATACTGTTTTTCAAAAAACGGGCGGGTAAGAGACTTGTGATATGAGTATATCGAAGGAGCTATTATAAAATAACTTTCACTTTCAGGAGGTATTATAAAATAACTTTCACTTTCTTGTTAGGAAAGCTATGCGAGGGTGATATTTCAGTACTATTTGTTTGGTATATTGTATCATTTGGCTATTTGGTTCGTTTTTCGATGATCGTAGATCGATGTATAACAATTCTTTTTGCTACAACAATAAAGCATGAATCCCGAGCTAAAGACATGGGATATTTGGATAGGAAAAACACTCTTGGTCTACTTTATTCACGCGAAAACACTCGCTCGCTAACGTTAATCCCATGGGAAAATTTTTAAACATATCTCGTTTGCATTTCCTTTTTTTTTTTTTTTTTTTTTTTTTGCATTGGATAGGATTTTTTTAATTGGTCAATCTCTACAATGGTCGCTTTTTGCTTTTTTTTAATTTTGTTTGCAGGTATTTTTATGGGTATACGTTTACTTTCAAAATAGGTTCCGAAAGTGAAAGCATTCTAATAAAAAAAACCCCTGCAAACAATATTGAAAATTTAAAAATACGGACTTTGTAGGGATCGATCTCAGGTATTCAAAGCAAAAATAAAATAAAATACAAATAAAATACAAATAAAAACATCGAAATGTAAACGCGATATAATTTTTAAAAGATCTCCCATAGGATTAACCTTAGCGAGCGGGTGTTTTCGCGTAAGTGAAGTAGCCTCTTAACCCTTTATCTACTGCATTATGATCTACTGCAATTTTTTTCAGATAATTCTTTTTCAGTTACTACAATAAAAATTAAAGGATATTCATAAAAAAATACTCACCCGTGAGGAATTTAATTCGTTAGAAGTAATTAATTAAAGCTGTACTTAAAAGTACCGTCAGTACACTATACCTATTCTCATAACAGAAAATCCACATGGTATTTCAAATAAAATTTAAGCTCTTAAAAATGCTAAATAACAAGAAGACACTCGCAAGTTAACAATAAAAAAACATTTAATTGGCATAGTTTTAGCATCATGAAAAATAAGTAAAAATTGAAATTTGATTGCAATAATCCATTCGAGATCATGGGTGCATATGTGCACTCTGAGAGAGAAATTTTAGAATTTGTTTCAGGCACCATTAAAAAAGAAAAGTAATATTTGTTTCCCTTAATTACAGCCCTTTCTTGATTGTGTAATTAAAGGTAACTTTTTAAAATAAAGTGGGGCCAACCGAATAAAACTTGTATAAAATCCGCCGGTCCCGAAAGGGTTAAAAAAACTATTTTTTTTTCTTTTAAGGTTTCGATCTTGTTAGCAGTCTTTCAGTTATGCGACGCCTATATTCCAGGGACAACATGTTCTCCCGCATCTCCACATATACAGTGTTGCCAGTAGGCTATTTTTTTTAATTAAGATTTCTTAAATGGCACAATTCCCCTTGTTTTCGCTTTAATTAATATGTCTATAAATAAGGCGAATTTTACCATTTCTAATAAGTGATAATAAAATAGAAAATAGTCAAGAAATTTGAATTTTAAAAAAGTAGCCCACTGGCAACTCTGCACATATGCAATATATGAATTTATATATGCCATTTCCAGCATAGCAAAAAAGAGCCGATTTCTTATACCTTTTCCGACAACTTTCTCTATTTCCTATAAAAAATAATAATGAAACAGAAAAGAAAAACAAAAACAAAAAAATCATTACTACACTAGAATTTAGTATTTACATTACAAAGCAGATAAAAACAATGGATAATTACACAGACGAAAAGTAAACAAGAGGTTTTTTTCCAACACCCCAGTGTACTGGCGGTACTTATAAGTACCACTGAGTAATTCAGCTGTTAAATCAAATACAAACACGGCTTTGTAGCGAAGCGAAGCAGAAGGTCTGAGCGAAGCGAAGGCTAATACACAACGCAGTATTACTTTCCGTTCAAAAACAGCTACGATGGATATTAAAACCTTTCGTAAAACATTTCGTCAAGCATAACTCAAAAAATATTTGTCGGATTTCGGTTCTGATTGTACCAGAAGGTACCTATGAGGGTAACCTACTGAATGCACCTACTATGAAAAATAAGTTCCAATTCGTTTAAAAATTATATTAAAAAAAACTGATAAAAAGAACAATTTATCTACATACGTCACGGAAATTTAGTGTGTCATTTTCACCGGCTGGATGTTTTCGTAGAAAACCGAATTATAGCACATGGAGCAAAGAAAATATTCCCCCACTAATATTAAAGTGCAAAAAAACACATTTAAATTTAATCAAACAGGAAAATAAATCTGGATTTTTTTTCTATTTCAAAGAAAAAAGCCACAATAACGTAGGATTTCAGATTTTACAATAATCTACCCAATAGCATTTTTTAATCGCCAAAAGCAACCAACATTTATATTTTGCGTGTGAAAATTTGAAACAGTATTCTATGTTTAAATAAACAATTTTCATTTGTGGCATCATTTATTCTTAATTTATTTATTTTTGTCTTTTTAGTATTTTAAATGAAATTTGGGTGCTTGTTTGTTATCCCGTCGACCAATTTCACCAAATTATATAAACCACCAAACAACCCGCCAAATTATACAAATTGACATAATTTTTATTTTAAATAACTTTTTTTTAAAAAATAACTTATTACTAGATAACTTAAATATTTTAAAGAACAAATAAATTAGTATAACATTAATAAAAATACAAATAAAACGTCGAAATTAAAATCACTTGATGAATTAAACACGTGTTGTCAAGTGAATGTGACATTTACGATCAACCATTGTTGGCATTTAATCTTACAATTTGGCGACAGTAATTTGGTCGACGGGATAACTAACAAGTACCGAAATTTGTACTTTTTCAGAATAGGCGTCTTATAGGTAAAGAAAATGGGTTTGGCGAGAGAAGTAAACTTTTCATGCATATTTTCTGGTTACCTACTCATTCTTTCATCTACCCAAGCAATTTTTTAAAGATTTAACACTAGAACGCCCGGAAGGAGTCGATTCGACTCCGACCATATGATTAAATGTCAATTGGAACCAGAAATTGTTTCGCAAAATAAGTTGAATTTTAAAAATGCAAATTTGCGTTAAATAAATCTGTCAAATAATTTTAAATAAAAATTCTGGTGTAAAATATTTTTATGAAACTTGACTAAAATTTCCGGGCGTTCTAGTGTTAAACAATTAATTTAGTGTAAACAAGACATTTATGCACAGATGTCACATGCGCACCACGTTGGCGCGATTTTTTTCGGACACCAATGTCGTATACGCACCGGGGTACTTAACTGGCGCCAAAGTGTCGTTATTTTGCTTGATGGTAACTTAGATGTTGTTGTTTATTTATTAATAAATTGTTCATTTACTTTTATTTTCTTTTTTAAATTATATAAATTTTTTTGTTCTATAGTTATTAATTAAACCTTTTTTATTTATTGTTATTCCCTTTTTAAAAATATATATGAAACTGGTATTTGAAAACGATGTTTTCGCCAAATTGGCGTCAGAAAAAAATCGCGCCAACGTGGTGCGTATGTGACATCTGTGCCAAAAAGTTTTATATTTATTTGCAAAAAATAAACATAAACGTTCATCGGGTTTGTAATAAATTGTCAGGTTTGTATCTTTTTGTAAGAAATATAACTTTCTGAAGCCAAAACTGCATAAATCTTTAAAAAAAAAACGCCAATGCAAAGTAATGTTGTTAAAGTACAGTGAAATTAGTTAAAAACGTGTATTTTAAATGAAGTGAGTGAAAGCTTTATATTTTAAATGAAATGAATGCAAGATGAATATAGTATGGAAAAATATTGTCAATTTATCACCTGCGCTTGACTAACTTAAAAGTATCAATATTGCAATTGGTACATGCTATGCAAAATGAAACAGTTATGTTATAACCACTCTTCGTGCAAGAAAGATGGCCAATAATTCGTATTCAGATACACAGGCAAGGTTGACGTCAAACAAGAGTAATACTAACAGCAACATTGTTATAACGGACGGGAGTTATAATAGCTAAGTAATAATGGCTTTAAGCACATATACCACACAAGCAGTTTTTTACATATGTTTCGAGTGAAGCTCGATCATCAAGGTGCTAATTATTCATTCAAGCAACCGTCACATAAACGAAAGTTTAAAATTTAAATGTAAATATATGCAATCTCGCATTCTCCCCCTCTCCCCCGAAAAAAATAAAAATAAAATGTTACAGCAATGAAATTTAGTTGGAGTTAAGCGAAGCTTTTTAAAATACGATATTGGTTGAAAACCAGATTACGGAATATTCCTGTAATATTTGAAATAATCACGGTACATTTTTTTTAGCCCGGTTCAGATTTTGCCAAGAGTATTTTATTTTTATTTTTTGTCAAAAGCCGCCTTTTTCCGCCGCAAGTGTAACTTGTGTTGATGTTGAAATTTTTATTTATTTACTTATCATTATTTTTAATTAAATGAGTCAAATCGTGTTTATAAATTTATTTAATGTGTGTATTTTAAATTAAAAGAATGCATTACGAAAGATGGCGATAAGAACAATATTTGACGATTTATCAATTGCGCTCACCTAAATGCTTTATTACCATGCGTTTAATTCCCTTCATGGGATTTCCTTGTTATATGGACTTTGCTTTTTTAAAAAAGCTTGACGCAATTCGAGTTTAAGAAAGTGACATTTTTTGTCAAATGACGACTATGAAAATAAAACTGAAGAAGTATTATACTGGTTTATGTATGTATTTTAAAAATTGCAAAAATGTCGGTATGAAACAGCGAATAGGTTGTCGGAAAGTACTTGTAAATGTATTCCTTTTCTAGGCCATTCTATCTCTTGCCACCCTTAACAGAGAGAAGAGCTGGTTTAAAATTGATATGGATTTTTTTTTCAGGTTCACTAATCTAGATATTTCATCATTTGAAATAGTAACCAGTATATGGCCAATTAAAGATAGTATCTCATTTTCTTTACTTGCAACAAGTTATTATTAAATCTATGTTCTCGGCAATATCGCTCAGACTAGTCCCTCTGACGGAAGTCCTAGTTAGATATATTATATCTGTCTCAAGAAATTTAATTCTAAATTTATCACGATTCATGCTTTTTTCTGCAATCATTTTACACATAGTAAAAGAACTTATTGTTCAAATTGTGAAGTGTCTGTGTATCTTATAAGGCGTCTGCATATCGGTACTCCTTGTCAGGTTTCCCAGTTCGGCCTCTTCTTTTATTGAGAAAAACCGAATTCAAACCAAAAATTCATGATAGCAATTTTTACTTCATTTAAAGACATATACTTCTTGATTACTTTAACACCTTCGGGAAAATCGTCTTTTACAGGTTTTTTAATCTTCATCGCAAGTTTTTAGAAACAGAAATTTTTGCTTAATGGTATCGGGGCATGCTTGGATTAAATAAGGCATAATTTACAATAAAAATTTACTGGTGAGAATAATCACGCATTCTGAGGACCTTACGCGGCATGTATACCGGTCTCTCGTCCCCAAAGGGTTAAGTAAAAACTCGTCTGTCGGAATTTACGAGTGATTTCGGAATGTCTGAGTAAAAAAGGAAGCAGTACTGGCAACCTTCCTGCTTATTATAGTGAGGAAATTAGTGTTGCTGAATCAGGCTGGTTTCTTTTCTTAGAAATTCTGAATTTATACCAGAAAATTTTAAACAGAAATTTTATTTTACTTTAATTATGAACCATTTATTAATTTATAAATGAAAAATAATTATTAAAACATTCTGGTGATAATTTGGAATTTCTAAATAAAAAATCAGTCAGATATGGCAACACTGGAGATAATATTGTTTCATGTTTCCAGACGTATGAATAATAGCGCCCATCAATGTTTGCCGCTAGATGAGGTGCGTCCACGCTTACTGAAATGTTGGACAGTTACGATGTAAGCCACAGATTTTTAACCTCTATGCTGTGGCACAATGGTGTGCCTCACTAATTATTTAGAAATATTAGTAAAATGTATTAACTTTTTTTTTTCATATTTCTCATGGGAATATTGCAAAACTTTTTAGAACTTTAATCTGTTTTCAAATTCATATTTATGTAAAATAATCTTTTCTGAAATGTATTAAATGCAGCTTGTACAAAGTGAGTGCATTCATCGGAATTTCCAAGAAGTCTGACACCACTATTTCAGATTAAAAATTTTTATTTAATATTTCAATCGCACAATTCGCAATCACCTACATCATTTAATCGTAAGAATTTGCACCGTTTTTCTGGTATTAAATAACTCGAAAATTAATTCTAAAAAAGTGTGGTAAAAATGAACTAATATTGTATGTGTAACGTATCTATGTAATTTTTTTATGGTGAAGATTATTATTCAAAAATAGAGGTAACAAAAAAAGCGTAAAATTTGGCAGCTACAGAAACATGAATAAACTTGTGACCGGTCAGCTATGCATTAACTCTCTCGCTGGGTAATTGTTTTATCAAAATTTCTTCAAAAATTGCGTATTTATAGAATTTTTATTCTTTTGTCACCGGTTTTTCAATGCAAATTTTTTTTATCTAATTTAATCGGGAAAATGCTCCGATTAAATAAGGTAAAATTTACACTAAAAAAATTACTGGTGGGAATATTCAAGGATGGTTAATTAGAAGGAAAAAATTCATACCCGATAAAATCTCGGGTTGCGTGCGCAGTGAGAGGATTAAAATCAAGTTATGTTGGATTGGTTCGAAGATACATTGAATTTAAAAATGCTCAGCATTTTACTTTATTATTGTTATTATTATTATTATTATTACCTTGTATTCCGGAGTACAACATGCACCGAAACTTTTAGATTTCGTTTTTCTATTTTTAGGCATATTCTCCATATAACGCGCACTACCTTTCTTTCTAAAGAAATCTTCATAAGATGGATATAAAAAATAGAATGAAGATTATTGTAAAATATAATAACTGTAAATGATGTAATCTGATAGTGTAAGCAAAAATCGTTTTTCTTTTTCTTTTGAAAATAAATAGTGTCTACCGGTGGGAAAAAATTTCACCAGTAATTTTAAATAGAAATTTTTGGCTTTATTTAAAAGCCTTGCCAATTCCGACTTTCTGTCAGAAATAAGACAAAATTTTCTATTCGTTTTTACTGGTGGAAGCTTGCCCCTTTGGTAATCTGGCTTTGGTTCTGTATTTCAGAAGGAAAAAACGGTATCAAGTTTTGGAAATTGCGATTACTAAAAATAACGCAATAAATCGACATAGGATTAATGATTTTCGGATGTTTTCTAGTTCGGCCGGAAGTATCCTATAGCTTTCGACAGTAAAACCTGTAGCGTACTTTCGGTTGACCTAGAACATTGAAATTTGGCACGAAGGGAGGTCTTATGAGCACATGTGAACAGGGTTTCCAGTTTTGCCCCCAATTTTAATCCGAAATTTCAAATTTACACCGTAAATTTCGAAAGAACAATTTCTACTTTTATGGGATCCCTAAATGGTTCTCATTAAATAAATCATAAAATGCTATCCTTTAATTCTGGTCTTAACTCGAAATGACTGAATAAAAATAGAGGACAAACTGTCAACCCTGTATGTGCAGGGAAAAAATCGAAAATCATTAATTTATAAATATATGTCGATATATTACTTGACAAAGTCATGAATTTCCATAAATTGTACTAACGCCAAATTAAAGCAGCGTAATGGAATTTTTTGTTACGGTAATATAACATAGTGGTACTGAACCCCCAGGATGCGAGTGCTACTCCCACTTGTCTTGATTCTGGTATCAAAAGTGCCCGTCACAATCCGGAATGAAAGCATCACAATCCGGAATGAAAGCGCTTTGTTTGATACATATGCTCATAGCTGCCAACCTTTCAATAATCTTCCGTAATGTCTGGATTAATTTGACTCAGGTTAACAATATTTTGAACCAGAAAATTTATTTCATGAATTCTTATTTATTTAACCCCTTAACGGTCGCATTAAATTACGGTTTAAAAATTCAGATTGCTTATTGCTACCACTTTTCTGAAAAAGAAAGATTCATCTTATTTAATGACGAGTAAAATACCAAAATAAAGCCAATTACACTATTTTATAAAACTGGTGGGAATCAAACAATCTGTAAAAAACACAGCCCGTGAATATGACGGGAGCGAGAATTTAGGGATTAATTCCATCTTTCTAGGTGGAATATATTTAATTTCATTTCTTAAAAAAATTTCTGGCTCGAAACTTATTAAACAAGAGTCAAAATAACGCAAGTATTACGGAAGGTTAGCTTGAGGTTGGTACCTATGCATATGCTATTTCTTTTTCAAAGCTATCTACGAAGACAGATTTATCGCAAGAATTTTCCAGAAATTCCTCCCAACTTCGTGCGACAAACCATGTTTATTTTAGTGGTTTAAACTAATTTTAAGTTTTTTCCGATGTTAGTTTTTTAAATACATACATGTATTGTTGTGATGCGAAATTAGCAATTTGTTACCGAATAAAATTTTATATTTGCTTTCCTTTTTATAATGTAATTGTAAATTTCAATGTTCTGAAATGATTAGCAGGAGTTATACTTTAATTAACACTATACAGGCCGCTTGGTGCATTTATGCGTCATTTAAGAATTATCGTTAAGAAATTTTAAATTCTCCCCGGAAAGTTTGAATGATAGTTTTCAGTTTTATTGATGAGGAATAATGGCTACTTAAAGTTGATAAAGATAAGAATACTGAAATGTTTCTCGTGTCTTGTGTTATCCATATTTCAAAAGCTTTTCCACTAACTCATAATAAGTAAAAAAAAATAAAAAATGCATGAATGTTAACAATTTTAATGCTAAATGTATTCCTCTCTTCAAGGTATTTTATCAAGTTAAAAAATGCAGACCGTATAACATTCTTCTTTAACGTCAAGGGAAGTTGAAAAAGTACAACAAAACTCTTTTTGCACAGAGGCAAAGTTGCATTTATAGAATTATGTTAAAAACACATTTATGAAAGAAGATTCACACTTCTTTGATAAGTTAAAAAATGTGAAATCATTAGCTATCGTTAACCCCTTCAAAGGCGGTGGTTCATATTTGGACCACCTAATTTTAATCCCTAAATGGCACCAGAATTGGCACCTGATTGGCACCAGAATATTACAATGAAAAATTTTATTTTGTTAAGTATGTGAACAAAAGCTTTTGCATATTTTGAAATAAATTTGCTTGTTAATTCTGGTATCATTCACTTATTTCAGCATTTTGCGAGTAGAAGTACCTCGCCCTAAGGTAATTAAGGGTTAAATTTCTATTACGCTCCCACCTTGTGAATTGAGTTCACTTTTTCTTAGGACATAATTTACAGAGTGAGGAGTGATGGCGATTTTATAGAAGCTTTGGTGAGGCGTGGCCAATAAAAGTTTGGGAACCACTGGATTATACACTGATGTCCAAAATTAACCCTAGATCTACCGGGAATTTTATTCAAGTTTTAATAAAACGTTCTACACCAGAATTTTTATTTAAAACTATTTAACTTATTTTTTTACCTTATTTTTTGTCTGGTTTATATACTTAGTTTATTTTAAAGAAATTTCTGGTTTGAATGAATATTTTGTATGTACCTGTCGGGTCCAATGGACCCGTCTGGTAGACGGAGGGTTAAGGACCAGTCACAAAATGCTAATTTTTAAGTAAGCGAATAGTCAAAAGGAAATAATATAATTTAAATAATTACTATCTCTACAGCACAGCTAGTCCATATAGCATCTCATTCACGTCACACATGGTCACAAGTGTCACAGTCACTACTGTGAAACAAAAAATAGGAAATTCCACACGCCTCATTATGAGTCTCAAATGATCACTATATGTGACTCCACTGAGACGTCAATGTGACTGCTGCGTTGTGACGAGTCACCAGGTGACTTTACAATGTAGTTACACTATGACTCTCATGTGACTGTCATTTTTAGACTTAATTTCAAAGTCATCGTGAATGTTGCATTATGATAAGTCACCAAATAATATCACATTATAGTCACATGGTGAATTTTCACAAAAAGCACAATGGTGACTTCACAGTAGTCTCTCTGTCACCTGAAAGACATTATTTGGTAACTTATCACAATGCAGCGTTCACGATGACTTTGAAATTGAGTCTACAGATGACAGTCACATGCATGAGAGTCACAATGTAACTACATTGTAAAGTCACATGGTGACTCGTCACAAAGCAGCAGTCACAGTGACGTCTCATTGGAGTCACATACAGTGATCATTTGAGACTCATAATGAGATGTATGGAATTTCCTATTTTTTTACTTCACCATAGTGACTGTGACACTTGTGACCATGTGTGACATGAATGAGATGTTAAATGGACTAGCTGTGCTGTAGAGATAGTAATTATTCGAATTATATTATTTCCTTTTGAGTATTCGCGTACTTGAAAATTAGCATTTTGTGATTGGTCCTTAATTTTGGACACCAGTGTATATACACCAGTTGGCGAAGTATCCGATTATGGAAGATTAACCCAGAATCTCATGAACAACTGCCTAAGAAAGGTGAATATATGGCTTTTGTGATACTTTTATGTTAGCCGAGCGCGTGTAATATATCAACAAAGATTGTTTCCATACCATAATCTTATTTCATTATTTTAATTTAAAATATAAACTTTTCAGTCATTTCCTTTAATATACATACATTTAAAGTATATGCCTTACACAAATTTCATTTAAAAAAGGGAAAAGAAAATAAATAATAGGAAATAATACCATAACTCAAAACAAAGAATTGTTTTTAATTTACATGTAACTACTGCTACTGGCAATTTAAAAATGCTATTGGCGAGATTTGCGCACGGCTGACACGGAAGTACCCATTTTTTCTTCTAATCCAGGAGTAAATGATAAATCGCCAAATATTATTTCAATTCTAATCACTTCCATCGAAATTTTTTTAAAGTCGTACAAACATTGCTTTCATATTTATATTAAATATTTTCAATTTATAATGTTAATTTCTTAGTAAATCTCCTTTCCTTGCTTTTAAATAAAATTAGTAACATTTTTTTTTTCCTTTTTTATTTTCAATGCGTTTGTATTAAAAAAAAAAAAAAAAAAAAAAAAAAAAAAACTTATATAGCTGTTTTAATTCTTTACCCAGAAGAATTAACAAAAAGATTTAATTTGAATTTCTTCCGTTTCTTACGTTAACGGAAGCACTATACAGGGTGTCTCAAAAGGTCGTTTACAAACTTAACATGCTGGTCTGTCATATCATGATAAACAAGATTTACATAGGAACTTGTGTTCGAAAATGCAAACTGCGACCGTTAGAGAGCGATGAGCGCAGGCTTACGGGAGAGTGGGAAGCGTAATAATTTCAGGCGAGGACGTTGCAGGAGAAGGATGAATTGGTTTAGTAACGCAGAATTGGCCGGTATGCAACATATGAAGTCCATGGTGTACGAGACGCCTGTAACATCGGACATGGATCTCGTCGGCAGGACCGTGGAAGCGGCAGCACGTGTCCGTGACACACCTGCCCATTTTGAACGGGTCCGAGAATCCATGCGTCGAGTTCTAGTGTTAAGTACATAATAAGTATTTTTACTCTAATTTTCAAGATTTTATATTCAGCAGTTTGGGTATGTGCGCTGATTAGCCACCAATCCAGACTTATTTATATATACATATAGATTATGCATTTAAATAAGGCAACGATTACTATTCAGAAAGAGAAGAAGTTCATAAATGAGATCGATGCTTCGCCTGCAATTGCGGTAATAAGATTCTGACAGTTACCCATTAGAGTAATTTTACATGTAAACCTATTCCCTTATTTTAACGATTCTCACATTTAGGTTTTTCAAATCCTTTTTTAGAAATAAATTATTTCTAATGTAAAGATAGCTTATTTCTTTCACTTCGAACTTTTCCGTCGGCGGCGTGAGAAATGTATTGTACACATTTAAATAGCTCTCAAAAACCAGTTGCTGTTTTTATTTCGTGTTTTAATGACCATTTTTTTTCAATTCAGTACCATTGATGTGCTGGATTTCCCACACGACGCAACCGACACACGCACACATGCACACAAACGTAACATTTAACCAAACTTTAAGTTGATACCACTAAAGCTGTTTTCGAGTACTGTTTTGGCCGAATAAATAATAATAATAATAAACTGGCTTTAGATAAAATAGTTTTATTTTTTTATTTATTACAATAATACATTAAATTATGAAATAATGTCTTGCGTGGAAATACAATGGCGCGGAAAAATCGCGTGCAGCTCCATCGGCTAGTTTCTTGCATACTTCTAGTGTAAGTCATATACTCGTAGGCAGGGCCTGATTACCAACGGGGCACAATCCCACCAGTAAAAAGAAACAGAAAATTTTGCTTCCCTCATGGCAGAAATTTTACATGAATACGACGTTTAGGTAAAGCGAACATTTCTTTTAAAATTTATTGGTGTAAGTGTGCCCCGTTGTTAATCAGGACCTGCTCGTAGGTGCAAATTGCTACGATTTTTGGCAACCAGTATTTTAGAACGGAAAAATGTGACTTATTTTATCGAAGATATCTCATTACAGTATAACTTCAAAAATCCGGCATCATCGGTACCGAGACTATGCCGGATTTTTGAACGAATGTCAAAAGTAGTATCTAGGAATAGCAAAAGTAGTACTACCCAGCAAAGAGGAAATTGCTGGCCAGCAGCAAGTTAGGTGCTGGCAATGATGGAGAAGTGCTGGCTGATGGTCTACCACTGCATGACCACTGCTGGACAGTTTCAGTCAAATTTGCTGTTGGAAATCATCAGATAAAATTCTGGTGGCCATTCATTTTATCTCGTGCGCTGGCCCACCACTACATGGAAGTGCACGAACTTTTGCAGTATTATTGCTGGGAACCCTTATGCTAGGTGGCGCTGCGAATATCGGAGAATTGAGTATTTGAACACAAATCTGAAATGAATATCTTAACACAATTTAAGCTGTGAAGATAATTTTTTTTTTTTGAAACTGTAAAAAATATAGCACCACTGCCACCAACAAAATAAATAAATAAATGGCAGGGCTCGCAGCGTTCCTAAAATTTTCGCACTTTCCTACCGCTATTTTAAAACGATAATCTTTATTGTAAAAGTCTATTACAGATGTTAAAGGAATCTACCACGAAGAATTCTTGTTTAAAATACTGGTAGCAAAGTGCGAAAATTTTAAGAACGCTGCGAGCCCTGAAATGGATAAATAAATAAATTCTTTATTTCAACATACTTTTTTTTCTCCTTAAATCTGGTTTTACCAGGTTACAAAGGATTTCGGTTTTCATAATCTACACAGTCCAGAATCAATAATGAAAAAAAAAGTATAAAATACATAGGATTTCTATACAATAGAATAATTTCTATACCAATTTAATCATTCGGAACGCAAATCACAAAAGAAACAAACTTGAAATACAGAGTACTTTAAAACAAGTAGCAATCGTAGTGTACGCTGAAAGCACTTGTTCATGTCCGATCACGAAAACCAAGCAGCATCGAGCGCGGTCAGTACTTGGGAGGGTGACCACATGCAGTTCAAATATTTCTATGATAGACACCGCTATAGCTCTTGGTGAAACTAGCTTATAGAAAAAAGAGCCATAATTATATATTACTTTGTTTTTTTATAGAATACTATAAGGAATTTTTGTATGGGAAAGTGCTGGGCCAGCAAAGGAATAGCAGTGGGATAGGTGCTAGCACTGCAGGAAAAGTGCCGGATTGAAGTAATGTGATGGCATACCAATGCTGGCCTGCTGTTGGCCATCACTGATGGGCCAGCTGCATTCGGCTTGGACACTTTTCGACAGCTTTAAGTAATGGTACCCTTGCACTGTACCGCTGATAGCACTGCTGGCTGCCATCTTTTTTCCAGCTGATGGTCCACTGTTTCTTTCTTTGCTGGGTATGTTCTTAATGGTGCCTTCAGCCATAATTCAATTCATTGTTAACTGATAATTATATAAGAAAAAAAGAAAATTAAATATAAAAATAAACATACCGTAATTTCGGGTGTATAAGCCGCGGCTCAAATAATTCTCTTTCCGACCAGAAATTTTATTTCTCAAAATGTAATTTATTCAACATTCGAACTTATTTGAGAATATATATTAAATAAAATTTCTGGTTTGAAGCAGACTTATTTTACCTGCGGCTTATACATCCGAAATTACGGTACATTAATTGACATATTCTATGTTACAGAAAAAAAAAATCTAATAAAGAGTGAAATTATTTATTCACGTGTAATTTCGGAAACATGGATATCAATTTTGTTTGCTTCAACTTTTTTGGCCGTTCTTCAACAAGTTTGTCTAGAATCTCTATTTCGGAAATACAGTTTCGTTCTCTAAAGCAAATATTAATTCTTCAGTCAAATTTATACATTTTTCTAGTGAAACATTTTTTTATGCCTGTTGTTCATCCATGTCTTCCGAACTGTTACCAGTGTCATCTTCTGTTCCATTTAGCACAGCGTTGAAAGAGGGACTCAAAGAACTTGCGTACTAGTCCCCAAGCCGTTGTCGTGCAACAGTGCAGCTTCCAGAAAATTTGTTCAGAAAATAATCGCCTCTGACAAATTAAAAAAATGTCAAATTTTTATACATTTACTTTTTATACATTTTTACTCTCCATCATGAAGTTCTTAATTCATAAACATTTGCTATTTTTCTTCTACCATAACTTGAAAGCGTAAAAGAAAAAGGAAGGGGAAAAGATGGTTTTGATGCTGGATTTTTGAAGTCACACTGTAATTGAATAAGGCGAAGCAAACTTATCGAAAATAACGGTCGCCAAAAAGGATAGTAGTTATCAGCTATGTGACCAGTGTTGCCGGTGGTTTACAGTTTGTAAAATTAAGCTTTCTTTATTGGCATTACTTTTCTGAAATGGTTAAATTCCCCTTGTTTTCGCCTTAATTAATATGTCATTAAATAAGGCGAATTTTGCTATTTCAAGAAAGTGGTGAAATCAAGAAATCTGAATTCTTTTAAAAGTAGCCATCTGGCAACACTGTATGTGACTTACACTACAGAAACCATTAGAACTAATCCATTGTAACCATATCTTTATTATTTTTTTTTAAATGTTATTTTACATTCGATTAACCTTTCGTAAACTTCGTAACCTTTCTTGAACTTCGCCCTCAGTTTTAAGAACCCGAGAGGAGTCGAAATTCGGAAAACCTTTGGTCCTGAGGATTCTGGATAATAGGTCCTGTACTGTAATTACCCGACTGAAAAGAAGGGTTATGTGTTTCACGCATATCTGTGTATGTGGATTTCTTTATACCCTCGAAACATCCCAACGGCTGGATGGATTTTAATGAATGAGGTCTCCATCAATTCGTCTTAACGGCCCGATGGTTATAGGCTAGGTTTTGTTTTTATAAATTCAAAATGGCGGTAGAGACGAAAAAAATATTTTACGCACCATATTGAGTGGCATATCATTGGATAGGTCTTTCAAAATGAAGACGATGTTTCATTGACTATTTTACTCATATATTTTATCCCACCGCCCCTCAAGGGGTTATAGTGGCTGTGAATACTGTTAAAAGTTTTAGAAAACGCTTTTATGCCAAATCTCATTTACTCAATTACGCCATTTGGCTACGGACCTTACCTGATTACGGAATATTAACTATAAGAAGAGATTAACCATAAGATAACCACGCGCTTTTCCTCTAAACTGAAAACAGTCAACGAAAAACACATTTTTATTTTATGTTAAAAACAAAATTAACACTTTATTGCATGGCAATTTAATATGAATTTGCTTTTATAGTACGCTTTTTTTAATTCTGCGATTAAATAAGGTGAATATTATTTAATTGAAACATCATTAATGGCTAGTTCAATGGGTTTATGTAGTGTAAGTCACATAACTGATAACTGCTATGTTTTTTGGACACCGCTCTTTTTGAAAAGTTTGCTTCGCCTTATTCAATTAATGAGATATCTCAGATAAAATAAGTCACATTTTTCGTTCTAAAATACTATTAGTCAAAAATCGTAGCGTGTGACTTAAACTACAAGCAGCGCCTGATTACCAACGGGGCACATTACTACCAGTATAAAGAAACAGAAAGTTTTATCTAAGTCATGGCAGAAGTTTTCTATGAATACGTCATTTAGATAAGGCAACCATTTCTATTAAAATTTATTGGTGCAAATGCGCCCCGTTAGTAATCAGGCCCTAACTACAAGTGATCAGGGAACTAGCCTAATGATATCAATAATATTTAATCGCAATATATTATTTAATCGCATTCGCAATAACTTGCCCTGCTTTAAACGAAAAACTGTTTTTTATTTTATGCTGAACATAAAATTAAAACTTCGTTGCCCGGCAATTTAATATAAATTCCCTTTCAGAGCACACGGTTTTGTATTATCTTTCTTTGGTTTTGCGATTAAATATGGAAAAGATTATTATTCAAAAACAGTGGTAACAAAAATGCGTAAAATTTCGCAGCGGTGCAAACACGAGTAAATTTGTGACCGGTCAACTATGCGTTAAAAACAAGTTACGTTGAATTGGTTAGATTGGCTTATTATATGCTCAGAATTGTGCTTGCTGTATTATTATTATTATTATTATTATTATTATTATTATTATTATTATTATTATTACCGTATATTCTGGCTCATAACGTGCACCTAAACTTTTTGACTCCATTTTCCTATTTTTATGTATATTCGCTGTATAACGCGCACCTTTTCCTTTGCGAAGAAATCCTTGTAAGATACATATCGAAAAATAAAATGAAGATTATTATAAAGTATAATAAGTATAAGTAACGCAATCTGATAATATAAGCTAACTTTTTGTTGTTGTTGTTGTTTTGTTTTTTAGTATACAAATACTATGTTTATTAACACCTTGATGGTTGGTGGTTCATTTTTGGACCAATTAAATTATATCCCTAAATGCAACATTGACACCAAAAATTTGGAATGAAAATTTTCTTTTTATTAACTGTTTCAGGGGCTAAATACTTCTATTCGTAAACTGCTGAAATGATTGAATGACACCAGAATTTACAAATATATTTGAAAACAAGTAAAAGATTTCTTCACATACTTAATAAAATTTTCATTCCAAATTTCTGGTGCCAATGTGGCATTTAGAGGTTTAATTTAAGTGGCTCAATAATCAACCACTGCCCTTGTTGGGTTAAGTCGCTGCTATCGAAATACTCAAGGCCAGAGGACACGAGTTGTGACGTCATCACTAATCGAACGACTTTTCACAAGTGTTGGAATTCACACCGAAAAATTTTGAAAAGAAATTTTATTTTATTTTTGGAATATCTATCATCTTATAAAACAATATTATCTATTTAAACTTACTGGTGAGAATTCAAAATCCCTAAATAAAAATTTAGCCAGATGCTGAATGCTACAATATTGCCGCGTCTGAGTGATTTTTTATTGGGGGATTCCAAATTCTCACCAGTAAGTTTAAATAGTTATTATTGTTTCGTAAGATGATAGATATTCCACAAATCAAATAAAAGAAAATTGCTTTTCTAAATTTTCTGATGTGAACTCCAACACTAGTGCGAAGTCGGTCTATTAGCGATGACCTCACAACTCGCGTCCTCTGGCCTTGAGTGTTTCAATGGCATCGGTTAAGTACACGAGAATAAAAGCTTTTAAATATTTTCAAATAAATTTGTTTGTAAATTCTGGTGCCATTCACTCGTTTTGCAAATAGAAGTACTTTGCCCCGAAAGGGTTAAATTGTAAATCTTAGTTCTTACTATCCCTTATTTAGTTCCTACTTGTTTCCTTATATTTTATAACGGGTGAAACGGGGTATAACACACACCAGTAAATTTCGCTGAATTTTCATGTGCCAAATGTGTCCGTTGCATGCTAGAATCAAAGCGCTTTGCCCGGAATATTATTTGAAGAAAGGCGTTCAAATATTTTAAAATAAATTTGTTTGTAAATTCTGGTGTCATTCACTCATTTTACGAATAGAAGTACGTTGTTCCGAAAAGGTTAAATAGTAAATCTTAGTTCTTACTATCCCTTATTTACTTCCTACTTTTTTTTTATCATTTTATAACCGATAAAACGGGTGTAACGCACACCTGTACATTTCCCTGAATTTTCATGTGCCAAATGTGTCCATTGTAAGCTAGAAAAGTATTGCCACCAGGCTACTTTTTTTAATCAGATTTATTGATTGGCACCACTTTTTTGAAATTGTACAATTTTCATTGTTTTAGCCTTAACCCCTTGGGGACGAGCGGCACGTATACGTGCCGCATGAAGCTCAGAATCCTTGTTTTTCCTCACCAGTAAAATTTTACTGTAAAATTTGGCTTACTGAATCAGCGCATTTTCTCGATTCAAGAAGACACAAATTTCTGTTTTTAAAAAACGGTGGCGAAAGATTAATAATTTCGTAAAAGGCTCCCGTCCCGAAGGGGTTAACACGTTGACTACCACGCTATGAGTATACTCGTAGCTTTAATATTCGTTGCTTTCATTTATTACTTTCTCTCTATTATTTTAAAATAAAAAAAATTGCCTTATTTATTAGCAGAAATTTCGCTGTATTCGTAAAGCGAAATTTACCTTTCGGAATTTATGATGGCAAACGACTTTCAAGAAGAAATTTGAAAATTCTTACTTTTTGCGGCAGTGAACGTGTTAATATGTCATTAAATACAGCGAATTTTACAATGTGAAAAAAGTGGTGCTAATGAAGAAACCTGAATTAAAAAATAGCTGGTCCCGAGTAGTGTTGCCCAAAGCCATATAAGCAAGCGTACAAACTTAATACTGGAATCGGGCGTAAATTAACACAGTTGCGCCATCTTGTGGACGGGGTTATAATCCACATACGCGGGCTTTTAGTGTGACGTCATATATGAAGGATACCCAGCAAAGAGGACATTGCTGGCCAGCAGCAAGATAGCTGCTGGCAATGATGGGGAAGTGTTGGCTGATGGTCTACCACTGCATGAACCACAGGTGGACAGCTTCAGTCAACTCTGTTGTTGGAAATCATCAGATAAAATTCTGGTGGGCATCCATTTTATCTCATGCGCTGGCCCACCACTACATTGAAGTGACGAACTTTTGCAGTATTATTGCTGGGAACTCTTATGCTAGGTGGCGCTGCGAATATCGAAGACATTGAGTATTTGAACACAAATCTGAAATGAATATCTTAACACAACTTACGCTGTGAAGGTATTTTTTTTTTTTGAAACTGTAAAAAATATAGCACCGCTGTCACCAAGAAAATAAATAAGTAAATGAATAAATAAATAAATTCTTTATTTTAACGCACTTTTTTTCTCTTTAAATCTGGATTTACTAGGTTACAAAGGATTTAGGTTTTCATAATTTACGCAGTTCAGAATCAATAATAATAATAAAAAAAAGCGTATAAAATACATAGGATTTCTATCCAATAGAATAATTGCTGTACCAGTTTAATGATTGGGAACGTAAATCTCAAAAGAAGCAAACTTGAAATACAGTCCTCAGCAAAAGTTTGGACACTGGTGATTTTTAACCTTTAATTAAAAAATACGAACACTTTGGTTATACAAATGACTGTACTTATTTTTAAATATATTTTAAACGTTTTAGGACAGAAATAACGATTTTAATGTAGGATATAATTTAATTAAACTGAAAAAACTGAAATTTGCATATTGCAAAAGTTTAGACACTTTTGTGATTTTTGGGCAATTGTTCACGGAAAAACGCATATTTCAAACTTATGACGTCACATGCATGAAGTATTTAAGTGCACCTCGCGATAGTATCGGTTAGTGAAGATGCCGCGAGCAAGAAATTTTCAGTCAGATGAAGTAATTAAAGCATGGAAGCTGAAATCGAAAGGGAAGACTGTTGCAGAAATTTCAGCTACTTTGAATCGGCCAAAGAAGTCTGTCTATTAAGTACTGTCTAAGGGTGACTCTTTCAAAGCAAAACATAGATCTGGAAGTACTTGTGTGGCCAGAAAACGAGATTATAGAAGGATCCATAAACTGGCATCTAGACAAATGATGACTGCTAATCGCATTAAAAGTGAGTCAGAGCTTTCTGTGTAGACGGATAATTTCGTAGATGCATTAAAGAAAGCTGTATATTAGTTTACATGAAAATGATAAAACAACCAGCCTTGAAACTTCACAACAAATCGACCCCTTTCCTGTCGCGGAGTAATTCTTTTTATAAACTGATGAAATAATGGACTGATACCAGAATTTATAAACGAAGTTATTAGAAAATATGAAAGTGCTTATTTTAACGTATATTATAAAGGAAAATTTTAATTAAATATTCTTGTCACTTCTGGAATTAAAATTAGGTGTCCTTTGCCCTCGAAAGGGGTGATGATTTGGGCCTCACCTTGTTTTAATTCTCAAGTATCTCTGGAGTTTCTCAATGGTCGCCAAGATGCGTAAGACTACATACATACATTGGAAAACAATTTACAGCCATTTGCTGAACTTTTACGTCCATCAAAGCATGTATTTGAGCAAGATAATGCGTCTATTCATGTTGCATACAAATCAAAAAATTGGCTTAACTCACAAAATATTACTATTTTCGACTGGCCCGCGTGTAGTCCTGATCTGAACCCAATCGAAAACTTTTGGGCATCATATCTCATACGGTTTATGCAATTTTTTAAAAATACTCCTCTGTAAATGAACTTCGATCAGATGTTGAACGTGTTTGATACGAAATAGACCCCAAATGATGCAGGATTTAGTTTCTTCGATGGAAAGCCACATTTTTGCATTAATAGCAGACAATGTAGGTGCAGTTCAATTTTAATTTATGGATATTTTTCTGTTAACAAACAGATTGTCTATAGTTTTGCAACAATGTTAAATTTGTTTTTTTGTCATTATATATTATGTAAAGTGTATAAATTAAAATTTATTGTTTGTGTATGAAAGATAAGTCCCCAGTAGTATATGACAGTTGAATTACAACAATTCGCTACATACTTCTCAGCACAGAAGCATAATCAATCATTGTCTAAATTTTTGCTGAGCACTGTTGTATAATGAGAGCTTGAAACTTACGACCAGTCATAGCGTACGCTGAAAGAACTTGTTCATGTCCGATCACGAAAATCAAGCAGCTTCGAGCGCGGTCAGTACTTAGGAGGGTGACCACATGCAGTTCAAATATTTCTGTAGGCACTTCTGTTATAGACACTTCCACAGATATTTCTATAGCTCTTGGTGCAACTAGTTTATAGTAAAAAGAGCCATAATTATATAATGCTGTGTTCTTTTATAGAATGCTATAAGAAATTTTTGTAAGGGAAAGTGCTGGGCCAGCAAAGGAATAGCAGTAGGATAGGTGCTAGCACTGCAGAAAAAGTGCCGGATTAAAGTAATGTGATGGCATACCAATGCTGGCCTGCTGCTGGCCATCACTGATGGGCCAGCTGCATTCGGCTTGGACACTTTTCGACAGGTCTAAGTAATGGCACCCTTGCACTTTACCGCTGATGGCACTGCTGGCTGCCATCTTTTTTCCAGCTGATGGCCCTCTGTTTCTTTTTTTGCTGGGTATCTACCATCTGCGCATATTTTCTAAATATTTAGTCGCTCATGGAACTGAATTTTGTCTACCACATTTATTGCAAAACAATGGCGTAGCAAGAGGGGTGTCGAGATGCACTTGACACCACGAAGTCTTCTTTGCCTTGTCAGAAATATTTCAGCTATTAATCAACGTGAAAAAAACTTTACAATTTTAGTGGTGTGAAGTAAGAAACAGTTAGGCATCTTCCTGTAGTTTAACCCCGTCCGCTACGAGGCGTGTGATCTTGATTGATGTGACCTCGCCTTTAATCTTGCGATTACCTCTCCCATTTAACCCGTTGGGGACGAGCGACACGTATACGTGTCGCATAAAGCGCTCAGAATCCTTGTTTTTCCTCACCAGCAAAATTTTACTGTAAAATTTGCCTTATTAAATCAGCGCATTTTCACGGTTCATGAAGAAACAAATTTCTGTTTTTAAAAAACGGTGACAAAAAATTAAAACTTTCGTAAAAGGCTCCCGTCCCGAAGGGGTTAAGATAAGACGCTTACTTACACCGCTCTGGCTTCCGCGGGAACCTATCGCACTTCTTTTTTCAAAGCAATCTACGAAGACAGCTTTAGTACATGAACTTGATGAAAAGGAGAGAAACCGGGCATACGAAAAGACTGATCATTTTAAAACTCTAAAGAGAATGTATGTATTTGTTCCGGTATAAGTTTTAAAATAAATAATTTAATTTATTTAATATTTGTGACGATGCAAGATTAGCAGGTGCGCTGCCAAGCTACGAGTATATTCGTAGAATATTCGTGGTTTTAAATTATTAATTACTTAGTCACTATTATTTGAGAATTAAAAAAATTGCCTTATTTATTTTCAGAAATTTCGCTGTATTACTAAAGCGAAATTTACTTTTCTGAATTTGTGGTGGCAAACGACTTTCAAGACGAAATTTGGAAATTCTTACTTTACAGGCTTGGCAGAGAACGTGTTAATATACTTCCTTATAAAATTTTATAGCAGTATTTACTTTCATTTCATCATGTAATGGCAAATTTCAATGTTATAAAATAATTAGGGGAAGTATACTAATAATTTTATCAGAAACAAAGCAAGAACTTGAATAAATCAGACAGAGAAAACTTTTTCATTATTTTTATTGTCTATTTTACTTATGTGGAAATTTCTAATGTTCGCCATAATCAAAGCATTTCTTTAAACTATCTACAATATAATATTTTTATACATTAGTCGTGACATAATGATGTTATATTCAAATAACGTTTTATAACAGTAAAAAAAAAAATTGTCGCAATTTTAAGGAATTTGAATGTAATTTTATTGTACTGATTTATGTTGCGTAACCATTGTTTTTATGCTGTAAACCAGGGCTGTTCAACGCGGTCCCCATTGGCGTCAGGGGTTTTTTCCTTCGCAGTTGAATTCGTAAAAAGTAGTAACTCATGGCGGAGGAAGGCGGGAAATTTTACTCAAGTTTTATAAAAAATATGTTACACCATAATTTTTATTTAAAACTGTTTAACACTAGAACGGCGGGAAATTTTACTCAAGTTTTATAAAAATATTTCACATCAGAATTTTTGCTCAAAACTATTTAACTTATTTATTCAAGTTATTTTCGTGCAGCATATATTAATCTTATATTATAAAAAGTTTTCTGGATCGAATGGACATGTATTCATTTGGCAAGGGTCAAAATGACCCCTCGCCGCCGTTCTAGTGTTAACTTATCTTTTTTTCTTCTTTGTATATTTGAAGCATATTTCATAAAAAAATTTCTGGTACTCACCGAAATATATTCATTTGGTAGGGGGTCAAAATGACCCTTCACGACCGTTCTAGCATAGCTGCCAACTTTTACGCTTTTCTAATGCCACTAAAATTTAATAAATTATTTACAATATTCAGTTGAAAGCTTCGGTGATTTAAGAAATCAATTTTTTCTATTAAATTTTAGTTGTGAGAAAAAAGCGTAGAAGTAGGCAGCTATGGTTCTAGTGTTAATTAGAGGAGAGACAAGGAGTCGTATAGGGCTCGCATAGAATCAACTTTCAGTTCTAATCCCTACGAATCCAAACAAAAAGTTACTATTTTTAACGCCTGTCCTAACTCTAGGTTATTGAAAATTAAGATTTAACAATAACAGAGATCTCTGTTTTTTCTTTTTCTTTTTTTTTTTTTTTTTTTTTTTTTTCTAAACACCATGTTTTTGTAATTTTCGTCTAAGCGTTTCCACGTACGGCGTTTTTGCTCGGATTGTTGCAAAAACCTACCACGAATATTTCTCTTAAAAAATACAGGTCAGCTCTTTGAATACCAGTATTTTCTTAGAAAATTTTTATTTTTAGATTTTTCTTGCAACTGTTGCAGAAACGACCTACGAAGGTTAATTTGAGCGGAAATGTTGTAGAAACCTACCGTAGAGGTCTGCACGGGCCAGGGCTTTGCCCGAGGCCCGTACCCGGCCCGGCGGAATGAAGGCGAATTTTCAAACGGGCCGGGCCGGCAGAATTAGGGCATTTTTTTCAACGGGCCGGTCCGGCAAAGAAATTAATCGGGCCGAGCAGATAAAATACGAGCCATTTTCAATGAATATGATTTTCTAGAGAAGTATAAATGTACGTCACGAGCCGATGCGAGTTTAACAACATCAATACAGAAATGTAACATGTCCATCGTAGAGATCGGATCGTACAGTGACAAGATGTCTGATTCCGAGTTTAATTTTTTTTTCAGTAGACTCGTGCCGCGACGGAACTGGTCTTAATCGATCTCAGGCTGTGTAGAACGGTCATTGTGTTTTGTAGTATTAATAGTGATAATGAACTTCTCTTAACAGTATCTTTGGAAATATACCTTAAGGTGGTTCTCATATTCACTGCTCAACAATGTGAAGCTTTCAGACACATTTGCTGACAAAATATTTAACTATAAAGGCAGGTCTGCCTATTGAAGACATTTGGAAACGAATAGCTTTTTCCATGTTTGATAAATTACTTACAGAGATAACAGAGATTCATGTCACGTGACTGTACGTTTTCCTCCCTTTCCTGTGCTATCGCTTCTCAATTCAAAACGCTAACTTTGACAGTATTTTCAGAAATATGTATTGCTTTTATCTATGAGAAAAAAACGACATTTACATAGCTTCTAAATAAGAATACCTGCCAATCTTAAGCGTTTCCGAAAAGAAAAAAAATTATAAATGTGTCGAAATGTAGCTCCTTTGGATTTGAGAAAAGCTTTAAAAATGAGAGAAATATTTTCACAAACCTACTTTTTATTATACAGCTTCAAAAGTTATGTTTTTAACCCATTATTCTGAACTACATTAATCTTTTAATGAATCCTTATGACTAAAACACTAGAAGTAATCGTTAATGTTTACTATTGTGTGTTTTCTGTTTTGCGAACATCATAGTAATGTAAAACATACTGTAAAATGTTTCCATAAATATGTATGTAGTATTCATTAAAAGAATCTTAATTGTATGTTGATAAAAAACGTTTTTTTTTCCTTTGTAGAAATTGTGTCGGGCTGGGCCTGTTTTCACTGATTTTTGTACGGGCCGGGCCGAGAACTGTAAAAATGCAAACGGGCCGGTCCGGACTCGGGTCGAACTTCCAATTTTTACACCGGGCCGGGCCAAGATAGCTTTCGTTCGGGCCGGGCCTGGACCTGGAAATTCCGGCCCGTGCAGAACTCTAACCTACCGTGAAATTTTCTCTTAAAAAATATTGGTATTCAGATGGCGGACCATTTGGGAGTCCTGAAAATACTGTTTTTGGAAAACGGACTAATGGCAGACCTGTCAGGACTCCCACCCAATCCCAGTGTTGCCAATGAGCTACTTTTTTTTAAAATTCAGATTTCTTGTTTGGTACCATTTTTTTGAAATAGTAAAATTCGTCACATTTAATGACCCCTTAATTAAGGCGAAAAACAAGGGTATTTTATTATTTCAAAAATGTGGTACCAAACAAAAAATCAGAATTAAAAAAAAAAGTAGTCCCCTGGCAACACTGTCCGGTCCGTTTTTTGACCACCACTTTTTACGAAGAAAAAAACTTTTTTCTAAATTTGGTAGAAATTTACCTGCAAGAGAGTTTTTCTTTCAATTGTTGCGAAAACTTACTGCGAATATTTTTCTTTAAAAATACTGTTTTTCAAAAAACAGAGTAGTGAGAGAGCTGCTGTTATGAGTAATATCGAAGGTGGTTTTATAAAACAACTTTCACTTTCCAATTAGGAGAGCTGTGTGAGGGTGATATTTTAGCACTGTTTGCTTGGTATATTGTATCCGTTGGCTTTTTGGTTCGCTTTTATGCTGTTTTATTACCATGATTTCAGAATAATATCCTAGAAAATAATTAAAGTAATAACGCCGTTTTAAGCTTTTAAATGTGAATTTCGTCAAAATAAATTCGTTAATATAACAAGTAGGAAACAATTTGGAAATCAAACGTGGGAAATGAGGTGCGTTCGTACTATAACTAGTTTTATAAATATTTTTTTGCACCTCATATTGTACTGAATGTATATTTTAGTGCAACTTATAAGTGCATATCAATTTCATTCTGTTCGAAAGGCTGTAACATCACAAAAATGCACTTGAAATAATTTTTTCCCATTGTCCATAATGTAACGGAAAATTTTTGACTGTCCCCGTAGTCAAACTATGCATCCGATTTTTAAAAATTTGAAATGACTCGACAAAACTTTGCAACAATTATATATTTAAATTTTCAGACCATTGTGTTGGGCAGTTTTCGCTCTGTTATATGCGGACGGATGTACGGACAGACAAACAGATGGACCGAACGACGACTATAGGTGATACGTATTTACATAATTACGAATGCACCTAAAAAGAATATTTAAAAAAAAATACATAACACAGAATAAGTATAAAAAAGATAGCAAAATGATTAAATTAGTTAAGAAAAGTACTTTGTTTATGATTTTTATGCAAATAAAATTAGCCATGCCAAAAAAAAAAAACTCTATTCTCATAAAAATACTCAGTAATGTGTTCAAGAACACTATAATTGCCAAAATATGCTTTTGTTCTGATTACTTTTGCTTTATTTGCTTTCATATGCCAAATTTCACGCAAAAAATAAAAATCAGTAATAATTAGCACGTTGTGACAGTGAAATGGATTTTTTGGCTGAAAATAGAATGTGACAACAAAATGGCTACATACATACAGTGACGCAAGCAAAATCTTCTTCTGCGGAAGCTATTGAATAATTCTCACTCATAAAATGAGCAATATCAATAAATTTAGTGCTTAGAGAAAAATCAATTTAACACATGGATATTCCAAGGTTTCGTAAAAATCCCCTTCTTAAGGCCTGATTAAAAATACTTCTTAACCCCTTAACCACCAAAACTATAATGTTGAAATTTTCAACATTTTAGCTGAACGCCGTTTGCCAATAAAAACTCTGAAAGATAATTTTCGCTTTATATGATCTTAAAATTTTATGTCTTTAAGTAAGGCCAATTTTTAAATTGGAAAATACTGCTGGGTATGTAAAATGTACATTACAATAGGAGAATTTTAGTTAAATATTTTTGGTGCCGTTTGTCAGTTTTGAAATTAAAATTAGGTGTCCTTTTTTAAGGACACCGCGCTGGAATGTGTTAAATGCATATCTGCAATAATTTTTAATTAACTTTGACAAACCACTATGTTTATATAGAGATATTAATGCTGTAAAAATTACAAAAATACGCTACTATATAAAGTTAAAAATCTCTCTTAAAATTTCTGTTGTCTAAGCCTTAACCCCTTCGGGTCGGGAGCATTTTACGAAATTTTTAATCTTTTGTCACCGTTATTTAAAAACAGAAATTTGTGCATTCTTGAATCGAGAAAATGCACTGATTAAATAAGACAAGTTTTACAGTAAAATTTTAGTGGTGAGGAATAACAAGGATTCTGAGCGCTTCATGCGACACGTATACGTGTCGCTCGTCCCCAAGGGGTTAATATAAGAATAAAAAACACAACTCTAAAAGAGTAATTCATGCAGTTAAGAGTTCAGTTTTACAAAACAAAAATTTTTATAAAATAAGGTATTTAGATTCATACTTATTGAAATATTTACTAATTTGCATGTTTGGGTGCGTTGCAGATGTGAAACATAAGAAAAGGTTGACGTATTATATCTCTGATTTTGTTCATTATTTTTCCTGTGTAATAAACTTTTTTGATAATCATATATAATTTTTTCGAAACAAAATAAAAAGTTACACATTTAAGGGTTAAAAAACCCTCTTGATACTTAATACATGTACACGTACTTTGCTGCTATTGTACCTCGCCCTATTTTTTTTCTTTTCGTTTAGCGCTGAAAAAAGAGGAACCATTGAAACAGATGTAAACTGGAATTATTTTAGCTATTTACGTTTTTCTTCATGTTTGTTTTCATTCACTATGTATTTATCTTAGCCCTCTAATTCTCATGGTATAATCTAGAAATTCCAAAATTAAGATTATCGAAAGTCATACCAGAAATTACTAATAATAATTTTCCCTTTTTTAATTTACGGGATTTCTGTCATTCAATAAAGCAAATATTACTATTCTGATTTCCTGGTACGAATTCGGAATATCTGAATAAAAATATCCACTGAATTTGCAACGTTATTTGGATAAAAATAATCCACTAAATGGGCAACACTAATGGTATAGTTGTCAACTAATCACTTAACTTCCATAGAATGCGAGTTAATGTAAACCAGCGGTTTAACATTAAAATTTACCAGAAGTAATTACCTGAATTTTTTTTAAAGAAATGACATAAAAAAGTTTCACGAAGAAACAGAAAATTAAATACCTATTGATACATCTAAAATATTTTCCGGTTAGAAACCTTATTTAACCCTTTATCTGCTGCATTATGATCTACTGCAGTTTTTCTTTCATGTAATTTTTTTTCTCGATTACTACAATGAAAATTAAAGGATATTCATAAGAAAATACTCGCCCGTGAGAAATTTAATTTGTTAGAGCTAATTAATTAAAGTGGTATATTAAAGTACCGTCAGTACACTATGAATAAAATAGCGTAACAGAAAACCCACAAGATATTTCAAGTGGCACCAGAACTGTGGTAAAATATTTTCGATTTAATAAGTGGGTAAAAATATAGCCTTTTTTTTCATACTTATAAATAAATGTTTTGGCAAATTCCGGTGCCAATCATTTATTTCAACACTTTAGCATTAAAAATCCTTTGGCTCTGGAAGGGTTCAAATTTTTTTTTTTTTAGGTTTCTATCTTGTTAGCAGTTCTTTTGTTATGCGACGTCTATATTCCAGGGGCAACATGTTCTCTAGCATCTCCACATATGCAATATATGAATTTACATATGTCATTTCTAGCATAGTAAAAAAGAGCCGGTGCCACAACTTTTTCGATTTCCTACAAAAAATAATAATGAAACAGAAAAGAAATACTAGGAAAATTATTACCGAAGTACATTTTAGTATAATTACATTTTTAAGCAGATGAAAATGATGGATAACTACAGAGAAGAAAAGTAAACAAAAAGTTTTTCTCCAACACCCAGTGCACTGACGGTACTTTTAACCCCTTAACGCTCGAATTAAATTACGGTTAAAAAATTCAAATTGCTTATTGCCACCATTTTTATGAAAAAGAAATATTCACCTTATTTAATGACAGGAAAAACGATACTAAAATATAGCCAATTTCACTATTTTATAAAACTGGTGGGAATTAAACAATTTGAGTAAAAGACACAGCCCTTGAATATGATGGGAGCGAGAATTAAGGGGTTAAGTGCCAAAGAGTAATTCAACTTTTAAATCAAATACATACATCATTCACCTAAAATAGCTAATCAAATTGTATCCTACGATCATAATGAACGCATAAAAAAAAAAAATCCAACACTTATCTTATATCCTTTACTTGTGTTTGCAGCAATAAAAAGACGAGCTTAACAATCTGTACAAAATGTCGGAAGAAAACACATCGACTATTTTAAAAATAACCTCTTTCCTCGCTGCAAAAACATACCTAGAACTACTGCTGCCATGTAACCTGATAAAGTGGAGTTAAAAGAGTGTTTTTGCAAAGTACCATTAGAATATTAGTAATATTCACCATGGGATGAAAGTTTAAAGTGCGTTGTACTTATAAATACCGTCAGTAGATAAAGGGTTAACCCCTTGAGGGGCGATATATTATATCCCACCTAATTTTAATTAATATTTAAACCAGAAACTTTTAATTAAATCTTACTTTTATAACTGAGATGAACAAAGTTGAAAAATTGCTTTTTCTTATTTTGAATTTTTTTTTTCAAAGATTCCGGTGGAAATTCAACATTACGGGAACACAATTACTTGGCCTTGAATGGGTTAACCCTTTCCGGTGCGAAGTAAGTCTGTTTGTAAAATGATGAAATGGTAGACTGACACAAGAATTTTCCAACGAATTTATTACAAAATAAGAACTTGCCTATTTTCCCGTACTTTATAAAACGAAAAATTTAATTAAATATTCTTGGTGCCGATTGTCAGTTTGGAATTAAAATTAGGTGTCCTTTTTTGTGGACACTGCCCGCTAAAGTGTTAACCTCGTTTAAATTAACTTAAATTTTACGATTAAGCCAAAAATTAAGCCAAAAGTTGGAGAGTATGCAAATGGTCATGGCAGTAGGGGATTAACACAACGGATTGAGTACATATCTTATAGATTTTACGTGTTTTGGGTGGGGTTTTCATCCCTAGCCTCCCTCTCAAATGCCCATCTTTTGCATGCATCAGTGACATACAAATAAATCATTTGTTTAAAATAGCGCAGGATCAGTAAAAATGACATTATGTTTAACCCCTTAACGCTCGAATTAAATTACAGTTGGAAATTTCAAATTGCTTATTGCCACCACTTCTATGAAAAAGAAATATTCACCTTATTTAATGACAGGAAAAACGATACTAAAACATAGCTAATTTCACTATTTTATAAAACTGGTGGGAATCAAACAATTTGAGAAAAAGACACAGCCCGTGAATATGACGGGAACGAGAATTAAGGGGTTAAAAAAAAATTGCATTTTCGTTCATGCATTTGAAATAAATTACAGTAGAACCTCGGTTATCCGAAGTAATTGGGACCGGTCCTCTTTCGGAAAATCGAAATTTTCGGATAATCGAGAATGCTTCAATTTTAAGATTAAGGCGAATATATGCAATATTTCTTATTATAGTAACATGTGCTTAATAAAAATAAAGCAATAGCAAAATAGAAACAAGAATAAATTACCTGAATTTTTAATTTTGAAATTAAGTACCTTTTTACATACATCGCAAAAGGTTTAAAAAAAAAATGTTTTGTTTGTCGCAGTTTCGGTTGCCCTTGCTTTGAAGCTCTATCGCAGAGTTTTTTAGCATTATTAATTCACCAGTATTACAGTCTTTGTGCTGCTCCAGCCATGCCAAAACTTTTGAAAACGATTCAAAAGCTTTAGAATTGCTAATTTGTTCGTTTTCATCGTTCTACTCCGCAGCTTACGGGAGCTCAAGTCAAATCCAAAGCAACTCTAAGAAAGGGGGTCGAAAATCTTTTTATGTACGAAGTAGGAAAGGACCGCTTGCACCCAAGAAACATTAAAAAAAAAGCTTTACAAATGGATTTTGCACACAAGGAATGTGATAGTAAAAAAAAAAAAATCTTTAAAAATGGATTTCGGTTAACCGAGAGTTTCGGTTAAAAGAGTTTCGGATAAAAGAGGTTCTACTGTATATTGAAGTAAAATTATTAAATTGCATTAATGGAATTTTCTTTTTCCTTATTTTCATTTTTTATATGTTCTTAGGAACATCTTACCATTTCAAAAAAGTGGTGCCAATCAAGAATCTGATTTAAAAAAAAGTAGCCCATCTGGCAACATTGGCTCCGAGAGGTGGTCTGTTAATGGAGGTCATGTTTAAATTTAGATTTTAGTTGTTGGAAAAAGGTAACAATTAACGTTACTAAAATTTATTTTCACATTAGGAAAAAATATGAAAATTTAAGAATCAAAACAAAAGTTAAATACATAAGTTAATTACTATAGAGTTTAAAAAATGAATACATTGACGTTTGCTTTGATTTTACGGTTTTATCTTTTATTTCCAAGTCCTTTCGAAGTTCAGTAAATAAATGCAATTTCTTTTTCGGGCGGGAACAAATAATGACGAGTTCATTAATTTATCTATTTCTTTGAGAGTTTCCTGACAGAATAGGGCAGGAGAGTTTATTGACCGTCATTCTTAATTTGTTACATCCATTGCTTAAAAAGGCACAAAGGGGTTTATAGTGATGGGCGATTCTCGAGATTTTACCAATCGAGAAAAATCGTCATCGTACAAAAATACAATCGATACAGTCATCGATTACTTCCCGGAATCTACAATCGAGATGTTTTACAATCGATTATTAAAATCATTGCTTTTACAGGCTTATATACAGTAATTTTTAAGTCTTTAGTAAATACGTGGCAACTAAAGATAGATGGAGAAAAAAAACATACCAAGAAATCGATGTAAATTTAACACTGAGATGCTAGATGACTTTGTAAAAAGATCCTCATCTACAATCTTCATTTGGAGCTAAATGAAAGGTTGTGAAAAAACAGAAGCAATAATGTAGTTTGCTGCTATCGTTTTTAGTACCATTCTTTCATTCAACTTCAATTGATGGAGTGGCACCTGATATGAAACCTTTAAAAAGCTGTATTCTAATATTTGTTAATAATCTTAATATAACTTGTTATGCAATACATCTTATCAGTTTTTAAGCCTTCTGAAAGAAATGTTAATCCCTAAATCTACCCCCCCCCCTTTTCTGTATTAATGTTTTATGGCAATTAACAAATTGTTGGAAATGCGTTTAAGAAATTAACTTTAATGTTACAACATCTCCGCTATAGTATTTATATCTCGAATATTATGTGCCATTCTATATTTTAATATAAGCCAATAAACTCTAAATGAATAATATCTTTAAGATATTTTCTGTATCAATTTCTTTAATGAAGTGTGCATACTAATGTTTCGATAAAACACTGTAAAATATTTTAAGTTTGTAATGTTTGAGCATATTAATAATAAGTATCATGGATTTTCATATCAAATTTTATTTTATGTATGGCAATGTGTGTTATGTATGCAAGTCTAGTAAACTGAGAGTACTACAGATGAACCAGATGCCAGTAAAATGAGTTGAACACGGTAACCGTCATCCCTTAGAATTTTTCAAAACACTCTTTTCAAACAAGTTTTTTCAAATATAAGATCAATATGTTATCAAGAAATATGTTCAAAGCAATGATAAGAACAACGCTATTTTGGAATGCTAAATAACTTAAGAAAATACTTTCAGTTCATTTACCTACTTTTAAAAACATTATTTCAGTTTTTTTCAAGGATTGTAATATCTTTTTGCTAATTTTGTTTTGGAATAAGTTCCCTTTTATTTTTTTTTTTATGAAAGTGCGATGTCTAAATCGCGTAACTATGGTGCATTCGATAGAATTGAATAGCTTTTTCACATTTTCGATAAAGGCAAAAATTTGATACAAGTTTGATACAAGTTCCCCTAAATATCTAATGCTGTAAGCTTACCCGTTGATCGAAAAAAAGAGCTTTATCGAAAAAGGGGAAAGAAAACCAGACAAATGTACTTGCTAAAAAGGGAACCTGTCTAAACCGGAAACGGGTTACCACTCCCTATCTATGTCAAAATGATTCTTTAAATTTGCATTCCAATTAAAAATAGTTACTTTCTGACACATTAACGAACTTATTTTTATTCTCAAGCGTATTAGCTAGAATCGAATAGAATTTTTCCTTTTTCGCTAAAGGCAAATGTTTGATAATTTTCTTAATTTCGTTCAAATTTTCGTAAATGCGTGCCTAATATTGGAGAATTTCACCATTAGCCCTTTCAAGGGCGGTGGCTAGAGGGTCTAGCCACCTAACTTTAATTCCAAAACTGACTACTGGCACCAACAATATTTTAATAAAGTGTTGCTTTTGTAATTAAAGTGCAAAATAGCGTTTTGTTATTTAGTAAGAAATTTGTTCGAATATTCTGGTGTCAGTCAATTATTTCATCATCTTAGGAACAGAATTCCTCTGTCCCTGAAAGGGTTAATCGAAAACAAAAGAACTTTGCCGAAAAACAGAAGGATAACCGGACTCATATACCAGCTAAGTGGGAACCTATCTAAAACGGAAACCGGTTTGCACTCTCTAATGATTCCAAAATGATATTTTCTGTTTGTACTCAAATCCAAAGTAATTACTTTTTGATTCATTTAAAAACTCAATTTTATTCTCAGGTGCATTGCATCCAAAAATGGAAGGATAACCGCATAAAGATACCAACTAAGAGAGAAACTGTCTAAAACGGAATTGGTCTTTGGTCCCTAGCGATTGAAACATGACTCTTCGTTGTCTGTACCCAAATATAAAGTAGCGCCTTTCTAACTCATTTTTATTCTTAGGGGCATTAGCTACAATCAATTTTCATTGTCACATTTTCGATAAAGTAAAAGGTTTGATAGAGGAAAAGTTCCTAAATGTTGAATGCGTGTCTAATTCTGTGGAATTTTCTGGTTGGTCAAAAGAAAAAGAGCTTTATCAAGAAATGGGAGGATAACTAGACAAACCAGCTAAGACGGAATCTGTCTAAAACGGAATTGATTTCCAGTCCCTAAATGGGCCCCTAACTGTTGCCCATCTGTACCTAAATCCAAAGTAGCTACTTTGTGAGACATTCACGAACTCATTAGAATCGAAGAGCATTTTTCCTTTTTTCGATAAAAGCAAACGATTTAATACAGATCAAAGTTCCCCTAAATGTCTAATGCTGTAGAATTTCAAAGTTGATCGAAAACAAAAGATCTTTATCGAGAAATGGAGCCAGACAAATATATTTGCTAACAGTGAACCTGTCTAACAAGGAATTGGTTCAAATCTCTAGCAATAGCTAATGAAGTTTGATTAAATTCCATGCATTAGTTTTTGAAATATAGCAGCGTTACCTGTTGGGCTATTTGCACAACAAACAAATCAACACCAATTTACATCTAGGTCTAACTGAATATGAAGTATTATTAAATTTCGTGCATTACTTCTTGAGATAGAACGTTATCAAAATTTTTGTCACATAAAAGACAGATATTTTCTAAAAACTGACAATTTTTTCATGAATCCAATACTTTCTTCTTGTAAAGATAGATGAAAGTAAAAATGGAAAAATGCCCCACACAAACTGAATGAAACCCTTTTCAACTGAAGTATATGTAACAAAATCACACGCCTCCTAATCTATATCCTTCTTTGAGAAACTATGACTTAAACCAAAAACGCACCAAGTGCCAATCTGACTGTGAAAGCTAAATAAATACCCAACGAACTCATAAGAAAGGGCTCTATTACTGTTTTTCCAGCGAGGATTTACATCACATTTATTTCAGTGACTTACCTCCTTTACGCTTGAAGTTCCTAGCCAACCCAGACTACGTAATCATGACGTAGATGGAATATTCTCTCGCTCTCTCTCTCTCTCTCGCACCTCGCACAAAGTCTGCTCGATGCAAACTTTTCGTTTAGCTCGAGAGATACCTCTCGTCGATGAAAACTTCCCGCTTACCTCGAGATTTGTCTTCTCGATGCAACCTTTCGTTTTCCTTCTTCTCGTTTCTAACTAATATAAGGCCGAGAATGAGAAATCAATTTTCTTCCATTCTCGACATGTTACTCTCGATGATTGTCAAGAAAACTGATTTCTCGTTCTCGGTCAAGAAGGACCGAGAAGAGATATCGAGGGGAGAGCTGGAAAGAGAGATAGGTATGACAATGAGCCGTGAAATGATGGATCCTTCCGATAAATATTACGCATTAAATAAAAAAAATTCAAAGACAGAGATTGGTGAGTTTCGGGGGGCGCAAGAGTGGACCCACAGAGGGAGAGGGGGGGTGGGATTTTCAAATTTTTACCGAACACGTCATGTGATACATAATCGGGATTCTCTTTGATAACCCTTTCATATTATGAACCTTTCTCCCACCCACGGTTGAATTTCAGGATGCGGGAGGAGGGGGTGTGCGCGGACAAATCTTTAAAAGTGTAGCGATATCTAGAATAATTATCATTTAACCCCTTGAGGGGCACCGGTATATATTATATACCACCTACGATTAATGAAGTTTTACACCAGGAAAAGGTTATTAAATTTTACTTTTCTAACTTTGGTGGAAAAAAAGCCGTAAATTTGCTTTTACTTATTTTGAAATAGTATTTTTCAAAGATTCCTGTGGGAATTCAGCATTTCACAAACATAATTGCTTGCCCCTCAAGGGGTTAAATGGGTTTTTTGTCGGAGCCCTCAGAAAAATAATACTTATTAAATATAAAAATATTAAAATAAGAGTTGGGGAATTCCGGGGGGGGGGGGGTATTCAAGGGGCGTGAGAGTGGACCCACAGGGGTGCAATTTTCAAACTTTTATGAAACCCTTTATGTGACACATCTTCGGAAATCTCTCTGACCACTCTTTTATATTATGAAACTTTTTTCCCCCAAAATTGAATTTTGGGGGTGGGGAGGGGCGAACAAATTTTTAAAACCGTAGCGATTTCTATAATATATATCATTTTAGATGTGGATTTTTTTTATGGAGCCTTCCGGTAATTATTATTTATTAAATATAAAAATTTTGAAAGTGGGGGCCGCGTGAATTCCGGGGCGAAAGAGTGGACCCACTGGGGAGAGGGGTCGGAGAAGCAATTTTCAAACATTTTTTGAACCCGTCATGTGATATATAATCGGAAAGCTCTCGGATAACTCTTTCATATTATGAGACTTTCATCCCCCTACCCAATTTTGCTCCCACTGTGGGGGGGGGGGGAGTTTTCAAACTTTTTTGCATTTTCATAATTTTAGATCGGAATTTTTTTACCGAGCCATCGGGTATTATTTATAATGTATGAAATTTCAAAAAGTTGGGTTGTATTCCGGGGAGTGCGGCAGTTGGCCCCTTGGGGGGAGCACTTTCCTAACTTTTACCGACACTCTTCATGTGATATATCATTGAAAAATCCACATATTCATATTAAGCACCTACCTGCCCCTTTCCCCACTTTGCCACCGTGGCATTTTTCTAAATTTTTCTGACACCCCTCATGTTACGTATTGGAAAGGCCTGTGACCACTTATGCATGTTATGCACCCCCACTTTGCCCCCCATGGGGGTAGTTTTCTAAACCCCAAGCCAAGACCCCTCATATGACATATCGTTGGAAAGGTCTGTGACCACATACTCATTTTATGCACCTCCCCCCCCCAACTTTGTCCCACGGGGGCCATTTTTATAAATTTAGCCAGGAACTTTCATGTGACTTTTCTAAATTTACCCGAGACCCCTTTGTGACACATTGTCGGAAAGGCTTGCGACCACTTACCCACGTTATGTATCTCCCGCGCCCCTCCCCCACAACTTTGCCCCCACGAGGAGGGCATTTTTATAAATTCAGATCGAGATCCCTCATGTGACATGTGACATATAGTTGGAAAGACCTAATAGCCCATGACGACTTATTCCTATTATGCAGCTGCTGTGCTCTTCCCCTCACTTTGACCCCCCCCCCCCCCCTAGGGATCCGGTCCGAGGTTCGTTCGGTTCGAGATTATTTTTTTACAATATTTTGTAGTGCCTTATATAGCGGGAAGCCAGTTCGAGATGTCATGTTACAAGATTACGTATAAATTAGAGGCCCCGACCAAAGGAAGGGCCCGCTAGCGGGCGAGGCCACTTAGTCCTTATTAACACCAACTCATTCCAGTTCACCTGCAGACGATTCTTGATAAATTTATGATGTATAAAAGCAATTGGCAAACTGGAATCATCGAGAAAATATTTGCACAATCGAAAACTATTGAGATGTCCATACAATCGAGAAAATCGATAAAAACATCTCGCTATCGCCCATCACTAGGTTTAAACACTTAAAAGTTACAGGACCAAAAAAAAAAAAAAAAAAAAAAAAAAAATTAGTTTAGAAGTTTGATGAATAATCAGGGCTGCGGATTCGGTGGGGAAAATGGACGACTCCGGGAATTTTAACAGAGCCGACTCCGACTCTTTCGCTCAAAAATGGACCCGACCCCGACTCCAGGACCGCGAAGTCCTGTGAATAATGCGCTCTCCGGAAATATTTTTCTAATAAAACCATCTTCAAGCGACCAGGAAAAAACGGAATTCATTTCATTTTCTTCAAAGAAATGGGTCGCTCATGGAGGGAGTTCAACTCGGATGGTCTCTGAATAGAGGCAAAATTAGTATTGAGCCTATGGGAATAAATTTCGTTCCATTAACAAATGGTCGTTCAGGGAGGTTTCACCGTATTTCTTTTTCCAAAGCTACCTACGAAGACAGCTTTATCACACGAACTTAGAAGCATATATCCAAGTATTCAGTGCAGTTGTTCATTTTAATTATTTGAACTGATTTTATGTATTTTTCTCGGTATCAGTTTAAAAAAAAATAATTGAATTTATTTAATATTTGTGGCAATGAGAGATTAATAATGTGCTTCCTGGATAAGATTTTATATTATGTGTTTGCATTTCATAATGTAAAATACCATATTTCTATGTTTTAAAATAATCAGGGGGAAACATACTTTAAAATAATTTTATTAGAAATAAAACAAGAATTGGATAAATGAGACAAACAAAAATTTTTTCATAATTTTTATTCAATCTATTTTACTTATGTGGCAATTTATAATGTGCGCCATAATTTCATCAAATTATTTCCCCAAACTATTTACAATATGTTATTTATATACTTAAATCCTGACATAAATGATGTAATATTGAAATAACATTTTATAATAATATAAATAACTGTCGCGATTTTAAGGAATTTTAATGTAATATTGCTGCACTGATTTAAGTTGCATAACCAATGTTTTTATACTGTAAACCAGGGCTGCCCAATGCTGTCCAGGTCAGGGGGTTTGTTCCTTCGCAATCGAGTTCGTACAAAGTAGAAACTCATTAAATAGTGGAGATATAAAAGGTCGTATAGGACCCGCTTAGAGTCAACTTCCACTTCTAATCCCGATGAATCCGAATAAAAAGTTGCTATTTTTAATCCCCACCCTCACTCTTGTTTATAGAAAATTAAGATTTAACGATAACTTCGTTAACCCCTTGAAGGGCACCGGTATATTATATATACCACTTAATTTTAATAACATCTTCCTTTACGTTCCTACTGCGATTGACAGTTTCACACTCGGATCAGCAGCTTTTATGTATTAATGGAGGCGATATTTTGCATACGCGATTTTCTTCTTTCCCATATCACATTTGCATGCTATTAGAGTCATTCTTCTCCCGATAACTCCGAATAAGAATGAACCTTTAACGTTTGCATGGACAAAGTCAGTGTTGATAAAAAGTCAGTGCTGAAAATAAGTATCCCACAGGCAACACTGAACCAATTTTCCAAATTCGACAGCACCTTTGCGTTTTATTTCCGACCATGCATCCTTTGATGAAAGTTGTTTGTTTGGACGTGTACCTGTACGTGTTTGGCCTCTTAAAGTTTTACCCATCTTTTATGAAACACCCTGTATAACATATTGGAGGAAATAATGAGTTTGAATTTTTAAATTTTTGCGATATATTCCATTCATCAGAAGAAACAAAAAATGAAAAATAAAAATAGCAGAAAAAACACTGCTTTTTACAACTCAATATCAATATCTTAGCATGAGAATTATACACAGGTTTTACACAACAAGAAATGTATTTTTTTAATATTGAATTCCCCCCCCCCTTGTTTTCCCCGTTGAAGTTATTTCGACTTCCTTTACCGCTAAATATAAGTTGTTTTTGTAATCGATTTTTCAAACAGTCAGCGGATACGAATTTTATAAAACATATCTAAATCTTTAACCCTTAACCTCTTGGGGACGAGCGACACGTATACGTGCCGCATGAAGCGCTGAGAAACCTTCTTTTTCCTCACCAGTAAAATTTTACTGTAAAATTTACCTTATTTAATCAGCGCATTTTCTTGATTCAAGAAGACACAAATTTCTGTTTGAAAAAAGATTAAAAATTTCGTAAAAGGCTCCCGTCCCGAAGGGGTTAAATGCATGATTTTTTTATTTTGTTTCGAAAGAATTATATATGATTCTCTGAAAGTTTTATTACACAGGAAAAATAATAAAAAAAAATCAGAGATACATTTTTCGCATAATGCGTCATCCTTTTATTATGTTGCACATCTGCAATACAAGTAAAGACTAATGTCGTAACTAAAATATTGCAAATTAGTAAATATTTCAATAAGTATTATTCTAAATACCTTATTATATATCTATTTTTTTATTTTGTAAAACTTAGCCTAAAATGCATGAATTATTCTTTTAGAATTGTGTTTTTTATCCTTACATTAAAGATTGACGCCAGAAATTTTAAGATAGATTTTTAACTTTACTAAGTAGCATATATTTGTAATTTTTACAGTAGCAGTGTTTCTATATAAATATAGTGGTTGCTAAAACTGATGCAGATATGCATTACTATGCATATAAGGGTTAACCCCTTGAGGGGCACCGGTATATATTATATACCACCTACGATTAAAAAAGTTTTACGCCAGAAAAAATTTATTAAATTTTACTTTTCTAACTTTGGTGGAAAAAAGGCCGTAAAATTGCTTTTACTTGTTTTGAAATAGAATTTTTCAAAGATTCCGTTGGGAATTCAGCATTTCACAAATGTAATTGCTTGCCCCTCAAGGGGTTAAAATCATTAGTGTTCCACACGATTATTATATTTATTTATTTATTTATTTATGCGGCGTTGAATTTTCGGCTCTTTTCTCTACGAAATAGTTAGATATATCTTTCTCTCTCAAGAAATTTTATTCTAAATTTACCATGTTTCATGCTTTTTTCTGCAGTCATTTTTCACACGGAGTTTTGCACATAGTAAAAGACTTTATTGTTCAAATTGTGAGGTGTCTGTGCATCTTATTTGACGTCCGCATATCGGTACTCCCTGCCAGGTTTGCCAGTATGGCATTTTATTGAAAAAATCCGAATTGAAACCAGAGATTCGTTATAGTAATTTTTACTTCATTTAACAACAAATATTTCCCGATTACTTTAAGGGGTCTCAGGACTCTTAATTGGAAAAAATGAAAAAAAAAGAACCATTTTCAACATTTAATATTTTAAAATGTATATGATTTTAAAACACGATTTTTTTTGGGATGAAAGATCCTCTTTCATTTTATATATTTAAAAAAATGCAAGATGCAGAATTAACATTTATAGAGGGTGTTCCAAACTGTCAGGCATTTCACAAACAGAAAATCTGTATAACCGCCTACGCGTAGGATTACAAAATAAATTTTGCAACTAGAATGAAAATTTTGATGCTTACTTATACTTAAGATTACAATAATAACCTTGAACCTAAATAAATTTGCATTTAAAGCATTTTTGTATTCTTAATACAAAGTTGCATTTAGCTAATGCAAAATTTTGAAAATTTTAGCTGTATAATCTCCTGAAAAAATTATTTTTTTGAACAATAAAAGAAACTTTAGGTTCAATTTATACAGACTAACATGAAACATATGTTTCGAAAATTTCATGAAAATATATTCAAAAGATTTTAATATATCCTGCGCGTTTTGTCCAAAAACGTTATTTGGAGAAAAATGACTTCAAAATTTCGGAAACGCCACTTCAGCTATTGAGTATAATTCTAAAACCCATAACTTCTGTTATAGACATTTCAAGAAGCAATTATATCAACATGTTCAGAAAAGACAGGAGTTTAACATCTAAAATAATTAAAGTTTCGAAAATTTTGAAGCTTTAAGAGTCCTGGGACACCTTAAAACATTCTGGTGATAATTTGAAATTTCTAAATAAGAAATCAGTTAGAGATCAGGGTTCGTACGGATACCGTTATTTTCAAGGCCCAATATGAAATTTTTTATAGAAAAAAAAAATCTCGTTTAAACGGACGAAATTTCGCCTTATTTCAGGAGAGATTTTCCATAAGAAAAGACTGGTACCGAAGAATTTCTTAGTCATGAAATTCAAGCACCCGTACGAACCCTGAATATGGCAACACTGGAGGCAATATTGTTTCATGTTTCCAGACGTGTGAATAATAGCGGCCTTCAATATTTGCCGCTAGATAAGGTGCGTCCACGCTTATTGAAAGATTGGACAGTTATGCTGTAAGCAACAGATTTTTAACATCTATGCCGTGGCACAAAAGGTGTGCCACACTAATTATTTAGAAATATTAGTAAAATGTATTAATATTTTTTTCATATTTCTCAAGGGAAAAATTTCTCAAAAACTTTTAGAACTTTAATCTGTTTTCAAATTCATATTTATGTAAAATAATCTTTTCTGAAATGTATTAAATGCAGTTTGTAGCGACTGCTTTCTTTGGAATTTCCAAGAAGTCTGGCACCACTATTTCAGATTAAAATTTTGTATTTAATATTTCAATCGCACAATTCGCAATCAGCTACATCATTTAATCGTAAGAATTTGCAACATATTTCTGGTATTAAATAACTCGAAAATTAATGTTAAAAAAGTGTGGTAAAAATGAACAAACCCTGTCTGTGTAACGCATCTACAATTTTTTTTTTTTTATGGTGAAGATTATTATTCAAAAATAGAGGTAACAAAAAAAGCGTAAAATTTGGCAGCTAAGCAAACATGAATAAACTTGTGACCGGTCAGCTATGCATTAACCCTCTCGCTGCGTAATTGTTTTATCAAAATTGCTTCAAAATTGCGTATTTATAGAGTTTTTATTCTTTTGTCACCGGTTTTTCAATACAAATTTTTTTATCTAATTTAATCGGGAAAATGCTCCGATTAAATATGGCAAAATTTGCACTAAAAAATAACTGGTCGGAATAATCAAGGAGGGTTAATTAGAAGGAATAAATACATCCCCGATAAAATTTCGGGTTGCGCAGCGAGAGGGCTAAAAGCAGGTTATGTTGGAAGATACATTGGTTAGAAGAATTGGATAGAATTAGTTAGATTGGTTAGAAGACACATTGAATTAAATAATGCTCGGCATTTTACTTTATTATTATTATTATTATAAATACCGTGTATTCCGGAGTACAACATGCACCGAAACTTTTAGATTTCGTTTTCTATTTTTAGGCATATTCTCCATATACCACGCACTAAATTTCTTTCTAAAGAAATCTTCATAAGATGGATATAAAAAATAGAATGAAGATTATTGTAAAATATAATAACTGTAAATGATGCAATCTGATAATGTAATCAAAAACAGTTTTTCTTTTTCTTTTGTAAATAAATAGTGACTACCGGCGGGATAAACTTCCACCAGTAAATTTAAATAGAAATTTTTGGCTTTATTTAAAAGCCTTGTATTCCGACTTTCTGTCAGAAATCAGCAAAATTTTCTATTCGTTTTTACTGGTGGAAGTTTGCCCCTCCGGTAATCTGGCTTTGGTTCTGTATCTCAGAAGGAAAAAACGGAACCCAGTTTTAGATATTGCGATTACTAAAAATAACGCAATAAATCGACATAGAATTAATGATTTTTGGATGTTTTCTAGTTCGGCCGGAAGTATCCTATAGCTTTCGACAGTAAAGCCTGTAGGGTACTTTCGGTTGACCTAGAACATTGAAATGGTCTTATAGCACATGTGAACAGGGTTTCCAGTTTTGTCGCCAATTTTAATCCGAAATCTCAAATTCACACCGTAAATTTCGAAAGAAGAATTTCTACTTCATGTGATCCCTAAATGGTTCTCATTAAATAAAGCATAAAATGCTATCCTTTATTCTGGTCTGAACTCGAAATTACAGAACAAAAATGGACGCCAAACTAGCAACCCTGTATACGAAGGGAAAAAATCGAAAATCATTAATTTATAAATATATGTCGATATATTACTTGACAAACTCATAAATTTCCACAAATGGTACTAAAACCAAATTAAAGCAGCGTAATGGATTTTTTTTTTACGGTAATATAAGATGGTGGCACTGAACCCCCAGGATGTGAGTACTACTCCCACCCACTTGACTTGATTCTGGTATGAAAAGTGACCGTCACAATCCGGAATGAAAGCGCTTTGTTTGATACATATGCTCATAGCTGCCAACCTTTCAATAATCTTCCGTAATGTCTGGATTAATTTGACTCAGTTTAACCACATTCTGAACCAGAAAATTGATTTCATGAATTCTTATTTATTTAACCCTTTAACGGTCGCATTATATTACGGTTTAAAAATTCAGATTGCTTATTGCCACCACTTTCCTGAAAAAGAAACATTCATCTTATTTAATGACGAGTAAAATGATACCAAAATAAAGCCAATTACACTATTTTATAAAACTGGTGGGAATCAAACAATCTGAATAAAAAGCACAGCCCGTCAATATGACGGGAGTGAGAATTAGGGGATTAATACCAAGTTTCTAAGTCGATTATATTTAATTTCATTTCTTAAAAAAATTCTGGTTCGAAACTTATTAAACCAGAGTCAAATTAACGCAAGTATTACGGAAGATTAGTTTGAGGTCGGTGTAATAGTGTTCAGTGGGATGGTTCGCGTAAATGCAAAAACTCCAACCATATTACAGGAACTATGAAAATTTATTCAACATTTTAAATTTAAAGTTACAAAAGAGATCTTTCTCATAATTAATTAAGAGTGAGAGAGAGAGTAAATATTTTACAAGGTACGCCTGGGCGTGACCCACAGACCGTGAAGGTCTTACATCCTTTTTCTTTGGAGATCAAAAGTTGAGAGGCTCATTTCACAAGAATCATATCACACTCGTCGCTACACTTCGCCAAATTCAAACATTGGCACCCTGAACAAACTGTGGACAAAGGTTTTATTCGCGAGCCAAATGATTATCCCAAAAATCCAGCAACCCCGATGAGAACAATGAAACGCGTCATGGAAAATGGTTGCCAGTCCACAAATCCTGGGAATCATTATCTAAGCGAAATGATTACGTTAAAATGCCCGCAACATACAATCGAGAAATGCCAAGAAAGGCATCTTGTAAAACCAACTGACAAAAAGATTTAACCTCCATGCAACGTGAATTTAAAAACCGCATCTCATTTCGATGTGAGAGACTGCAGAAACATCTGGGAGGTGTTTATATTTCAGACTGGCATTCGCTTAAACAAGTGTTACTTAAAATTACATACTGCAGACCGAGGAAAGGGAAATATGCAGGGACTCGCATAAAATACATTCCTTTCACATTCGTTGTTAAAAGATTTTCAACGGTTCCATCTTAGCAGTGATAAGGAAGCTTTTCTCTGCATGAAATTAAATGAAGAGATATTGTTACTAGCAGCTGCAGTGGAACAGACAGATAAGGGAAAAAAAAGAAAAAAAAGAAATGAATCCTTGAGCGGCGTGAAATAAAGATGTTTTTAGAAAAAGAAAGAAAACCCATTAATAAAATCTGGATGTTTTTGAGAAATGAATTTAATCACCTATTTCATTATAGGAAAAAGGGGGGGGGGAGGTTAATATGATCTAAAAGTAAGAAAGTTATGTTTTAAATTAATTTTGAATAAAAATGATACCTATGGGACAGAAACGCTGTCACATAACTCACCCCCACAACAGAAGAAAGCTGAAACGTGTACGTTGCAGCTTTATATCTACTTAAAATCCTTTGTCCACCTTCGCACTTACAGAATATGTATCATGACAAAATAAGTAAAATTAACTATTTAAGTTGATATCTACCAAGAAACTTATTTTAACTTGTCTGTGAAACTATTTCCCGTTAGCTCCTGTAAAATATTTTATACAACTATAAGTAAGTAGAAAAAAATATATATTTGCTTGCTTTCAAAACAATTCACAAGAATTGTGTTATGTCCATGACTGAGCGCTCATAATATTCAAAATAATCTTTTTTTTAAATTAAATATTCCACAAATTAAAAGGGCCACATTAGTTGATAATACAGGATCCTATATTTAATTTTTTTTCTTTGTGGCATTGTATTGTGGCGCTGGTACCAGCATTTTAGTCATGTATCTATTCATATAGAGAAGCATTTACTGTATATACGACTTCTCAAAAATTTGATCTTACATGAGATCATAATAGTAAATAAATGCAAGCAAATAAAAAAACAAAGGACAAAAACACACCAGAAAAAAAATTTTTACTTTAAGGAAAGATGAATTCTTTCATAAATTGAAGCTTATTTGTATTATCTTAGGTTGCTTCATTACTGGCATAAGAAACTCACACAAATTTGTGCATAAAGCACAGGACTACCAGAGACAAAATTGTGCAAGCTGCACGCGCTCAAACAAGTGTAGCCCTAAATATTGAAATTTTGTGAATTCTAGTGGCATCAGCTTATAGCTTCTGTCTTAAATAATAAGGGGTAGTTTTTTTTTAGATTCCTGCAATTTAACTAAGTCCCCGGTTTCTAAAAAAAATCACAGTATGGTATAATTTAGCATTTTATGAATTTTTTACACTGCCATCCTGACTTTCCGTGTATTGATCAAAATTCAACCCCTGGCAAACTTATAAAAAATTAATAATAAATTGCATGCAATTTTATATAGTGTAACAAGATATCTTACTCGATCTGCCACCTCCAAGTAAGAAGTATCCAATGAAAGTGTAAAAAAATGTTACATGTTAACAGTAAACAAATTCGAAATGTATGTGTAGTTTAATATGTCATGTGACGGATAACTCCTAGAAACATTAAAGTCTTTGTATAGATACAAAGTGATGATGCCATTGATATGTTCTGACATTATGCAAACACAAAAAAAAAACTGTTAAAAAAGAAGTATTTTAATATTGAAACATGGTGTAAAATTTAAAAGATAGGAAAGTAAAAGGAGAAATTGTATGTGTGTGGAGGGAGGGAGGGGGGGGGGTGGGAAACTCCCAAACTCATGAACTACTTGTAATGCAACACATGAACAAAAGTGTACGCAAGCATACACGTGTAAGTAAACACATGAACAAATTGTATAATATCACATGAACTCTAGTATTAATGTCTCAATGAACTCAAATTGTTATGCATTTGCCAACAAAATAAACAGACAGTATATGTGTAAAAACCCAAGACAGTTGCATACGAGTGAGATTCAATTACATAATTAATGAGTTATCATCAAAATGTAATGAATAAGGGTTAAAAAACAAATGAACTACTTGTAATGTGTGTGTAAACTCTGGTTAAACTCTAAACCAGCCAGTGTGTACAACTCAATGAACTACTTGTAAGAAAAAAGACAAAAAGAAATACTGCCGAATAAATCGCTAGCAAAGTACAATGTGTAAAAGCAAATGAACAAAATATGTAAATCAACACATGAACTAGTGTAATGTATGTATAAGAATGTACCAAAATGTATTAAAAAAACACAAACAAATATCCAACATATGAACTACATGTGAAAGAAAACTGTTGAATAAGTGGTTGACTAAGGGTTAAAAAGAAACTAAAACTGCATCTGCCAAATTCATTACTGTCTTAAGTTAACAGAAGAGTGGATAAAATGTATAACTGTACGCTAAAAATTGTAGAAGTTATGTAAGCCAAACATGTTCCAAGAAAAGAATGAAAGGAAAAAAAAAAAAACATATTGATAGCCAAAAATAACAAGCAATGTACCTTATGTGGTATGGATGTATGTATCCGTCACAAGACAACTGTGAGACTTGAACTCACAAATTAAAAAATTTTTAAATCTGAAGAAGAAAAAAAAATGCCAAAGATTTAGTTTAATGAGTATATGTGAATAGCCCTTTACCAAAAATGAAGTGTACCTAACAGCTCACATTATGCATGTGACTACATTTTATAAAAAAAACTCTTACCGATATCAAATACCATGTCAGTTATAATAAAAAAAACCTTATGTTATAACTTAAAATAGCAACGAGTCACCAGCCGCGCGTAAACAATGAAATTTAATAGTACATTAGCTGCATGTGTAAAAATGTACATCCGGTTACTTATCCCTTGCATAAAACTTTAAGATGACTGTGTAAACAATGTACAACAGTTACATTATGTTATAATTTCTGCAAAACTTTTAAACACACGAACTAAAAGAAAACACTTGACATTAAAAGAAAGTCTATCTAAAAACAACTACGAAGTTGTGAATGCAGTGAAAAAAAAAATGCAATTTTTAAGCTAAACACAAATGATGCTAAAAGAAACCTACACATGCACAGACGGCAATGAATGTCCTTAACCATGGTGAATATTAATTGAAATATAACAAAATTCAGCAAAACTGAACGAGTCAATGTGTGTGTGTGAAGTACCAGGCCAAGCATGACATCCCAAACCATGTGCATGAGAGGGGAAAAAAACGTGTGTGATTAATACCTAACAATGCTATCTGCCCATAGCAAGTTAGAAATAAAGTGTAAATTAGTGTAAAGGTGTTATCCATCATCAGCATTAGGAAACAATTACAGGTGAAATTTTAGTAATCTAAAAATAATTTTTAAAATGTAGACAATACTCCAATTGTAAAATTAATATTAGTGTAACTCAATCAATCATGTTAGGAAACATATCCGATCCCTGATTAAGCTAGCGGCCAACTTGCTTAACCATAGATCGAAATACACACCTCAGACATTTTGCTATCCCATGGAAAATAGCGCAAAGACTGAAGTATCCCACATAAACCATGACAGAAGTACAAGCAAACAAACATACACACAAAAAAAACAAAAAAAAACCAATGTATTAATGTGAATGCATGTCATTGAGAAACATAAAAAATAACAGTTTAAAACTATACGTCAAAGCTATGTTGTACATCTTATGTATTTTGCAAAAGCAAACGAGAGCCAAAAGGGAAAAAAAAATATTTTTGAAACCATGACATGATGACTCGAGCTATGTAATATGCCTAAATAAAATGTATGCCAGGATAAACTAATCTAAGCTTACTAAATATTTTGCCAAAGTTCACACTCCAAGAAAATATTAATGTGAAAGATAACTAATCTAATATTTTTTTAACATATGATTACGCCAACTGTATGTAAATTTCTAATCAAGTGTCCACATCTGACTGAGAAAAAAATGTTATGCTCACCTCCTGTATACTTATTTTAAATTGCCACGAATATGCAAATCCAACATATTTCACATTACTATTAATCAGTGCAAAAAAAATTTAATAAAGTCATAAAACATAAAACTTTCTGCATAGAAAAAAAATAATATATATTAACTCTAAAAAGAAATTTCAAAAGTGTGTCCGAGATCTACTAGTGTAAAAGGTATTTAAAAGTAAGTCATTTACAATCTAAGATAAATATATCTATAGATTTTTTTTTTTACAACCTTTAAGAAAGGCTGAATGACAACATCTTAACTAACAATAAAAAAAAACATTTAAAAATCCCCAGAAAACTACTCATAAAAGACACTATACTGAATAATTTGCAATATGACACAACATATTATTTAAATCATACCGTTAACAGACAGCATACGAGCCAGCGTATTTATGTGCAACAAATAATAAAACAACAGAGAAGCAACTTCAAGGCCTAGAGATAAAATAAAAGGAATATATTATCTCTGAAGTGCGTCAATGTGTCAATGCAAGATACTCAGGAAGTTTCTAATATGAATCAAATGCAACAAACTTAAAAAAAAATTGCTACCCCTTTTTTTTTATCCCCTTAGAAATGCATCCCAATTATTCATAAATTCTACTTTACACATCAACTGCCGATGTGTAAGTAACAACTTATATTTTTAAAAGCAGATGAAATATTACCTAACATATTAAATATTCATAACAGAGATAAATACAAATACATCTCTTTTCAATCAAATTAGAAATTAAATTAAAAATAAACACACCTTTCGTTAAAAATATGTCATTCATAACTATAATTAAAAACAACAAAATGTGCACATATAAATTAGATAAATTTTAAAAGGCTATTGTTTGTGCAATAACGACAAGGAATGCAAGCGCAATATCTTTCACGATAAATGTTAAACCCAGAAAATCCTTGTCATGCATGAAAATAAAGTATATCTAAACATTCCTAAAATAACTGAACTTAAATAGCACTTACCTTTTAACCCTAGAACTACCGGAAATTTTACTCAAGTTTTATAAAAACATTCTACACCAGAATTTTTACTTAAAACTATTTAATTTGTTTATTTAACTTATTATTGTCTGATTTATACATTTAGTTTGTTTTGAAGAAATTTCTGGTTTGAATAAATATTTTGAATGTACATGTCGGGTCCAATGGACCCGTCTGGTAGACGGAAGGTTAAACATTAACATGCAAAGAGCAGCTTAGAATTATAGCTGCAAGTATAACGATTTAAAAAAAAAAAAAAAAAAAAAAAAAAAAAAACAATAATTTTTTTTATAAAGTCGACATCTTCTTTCTTCCGGCTATTACCTTTTATAAGCAGCCTTATTAAAAACAATATGGAATAGTATGGAGTAATAAAATTTTAACCACGTATATAGTAACATTTATCATAGCCTGAAAAGAGATGAAACTGGAAAAAATATAAAAAGGAAAATATTGTATTAATTAAAATTAAGATTTTAAAAAGGAGAAAAAAATGTTCATGTTGAAATTTGTAGTGTATTCTTAATTTCTTTTTTTTTTTTTAACACTACATAAAAATGCACTTTTTAATTGTAGTAATTAACACAACTAGTGTCACGCTAAGTTCACCTTGCGATTTTCATCTAAGTCACAGAAAAGCACATACCTTTTAAATGATGCGTCCCTGTTATTGTAAGTGACAAACACTTTTTTTTTAGATTTCGTTGCGTAAAAACACTTTTTGCCAAGAAAAGAAAATTCTATCACAAAGGCAATATTCGGAATGAAGCACGATGAATTTTTGACATTGTCAGGTGCACCTTTTTGTAGGAATCACTAGATTTAACTTTTTCTTTTTTTTTGCAATTTCACAAACAAACTCAAAAAGAATTGTGATGAATACGGACATGATTAGGTACCCTTTTTTTGTCGGGTACACTGGTTCCGAACCATTACTCTTCTTTTTATTTTTTTTGTTGACACACTTTTGAAGAAAACACAGATCACTTGTAAAAACTCAAATCACTCATAACACACATGTAGAAGACTCCAGGAGAGATTGAGCACAGCACTAAGTAGTAAGCAGTCTTGAATAAAAAAAAAAAAAAAAAAAAAAAAAAAAAAAAAACAGCGTCGCGCATCACAGGCACGTCAAACAGGCAACCATGGCTTGTCGCTTAAGTGGAGAGGTGATGACATACTCTTGATTCCAACATCACAAGACACAGAGACAGGAATGGCAGGAAACTTTAAGAAGACAACTGTCCTTTTAATATCTAACTGGAATTCGTCGAAAGCGGAGCATACATCCATTTTAACAGTGGGGGGGGGGGGGGGATTTCTCTCTCTCAACTATATATATATATATATATATATATTGGTTGGAGAAAACTCCGGCCGATGGGATAACTTTATGTAATAGTGTTCAGTGGGATGGTTCGCTTAAATGCAAAAACTCCAACCATATTACAGGAACTATGAAAATTTATTCAACATTTTAAATTTAAAGTTACAAAAGAGATCTTTCTCATAATTAATTAAGAGTGAGAGAGAGAGTAAATATTTTACAAGGTACGCCTGGGCGTGACCCACAGACCGTGAAAGTCTTACATCCTTTTTCTTTGGAGATCAAAAGTTGAGAGGCTCATTTCACAAGAATCATATCACACTCGTCGCTACACTTCGCCAAATTCAAACATTGGCACCCTGAACGAACTGTGGATAAAGGTTTTATTCGCGAGCCAAATGATTATCCAAAAATCCAGCAACCCCGATGAGAACAATGAAACGCGTCATGGAAAATGGTTGCCAGTCCACAAATCCTGGGAATCATTATCTAAGCGAAATGATTACGTTAAAATGCCCGCAACATACAATCGAGAAATGCCAAGAAAGGCATCTTGTAAAACCAACTGACAAAAAGATTTAACCTCCATGCAACGTGAATTTAAAAACCGTATCTCATTTCGATGTGAGAGACAGCAGAAACATCTGGGAGGTGTTTATATTACAGACTGGCATTCGCTTAAACAAGTGTTACTTAAAATTACATACTGCAGACCGAGGAAAGGGAAATATGCAGGGACTCGCATAAAATACATTCCTTTCACATTCGTTGTTAAAAGATTTTCAACGGTTCCATCTTAGCAGTGATAAGGAAGCTTTTCTCTGCATGAAATTAAATGAAGAGATATTGTTACTAGCAGCTGCAGTGGAACAGACAGATAAGGGAAAAAAAAGAAAAAAAGAAATGAATCCTTGAGCGGCGTGAAATAAAGATCTTTTTAGAAAAAGAAAGAAAACCCATTAATAAAATCTGGATGTTTTTGAGAAATGAATTTAATCACCTATTTCATTATAGGAAAGAGGGAAGGGGGAGGCTAATATGATCTAAAAGTAAGAAAGTTATGTTTTAAATTAATTTTGAATAAAAATGATACCTATGGGACAGAAACGCTGTCACAGTTGGCACCTATGCATTAGGGTGGAACTAAAAAACGAAGTTTCGAATTTTATATTCTAATAGTGATTATTTTTTTCCTTTTTAACTCCATAAAAAGAAAATATTTTTCTTTTAATTTTAAAATGGTATTTTCCGGTTCCTCAAAGCGCCTTATTTTCCCTAAAAAACGCCAATAATTGCATGAAAAGTTTTTTAAGCTTATTGTTAAATTTATATTTTGCAAAATTAAATTAATTATGTGTTAATGTCTTGAAATAAAGAGAATAATTTAGTTTGAGTGCCTTAGAAAAGTTAGCCCCACTTTATTTGACTTTTGTAGAAGCCAGCGTCGTGGGCGTTGGCCTTCATTCTCTCTGATTTATTTGGCTGCGACACATAACAAGTTAGTACGATTTAACGTGTGTTAACAGTTTCTTTAATTATTTTTCAATAAACATTCGGTGTCAAAAGTGACAAAGTCTGTTAACGTACCTAAATCTAGATAATTGTTGAAGCGTCCTGTATTTCGTGAACCAAAACAATTAACATTAAACTGTCATCTTTGACGAACATATGAAGATGTTATGAAACATTATTTTTGGGTTCAATTTAACTTAAAATCTGACTGCTGGAATCTGGTACACGCTATTTCTAAAATATCTAAAGCTGTTGAGGATACAATTAAAAGTGTATTGCTGAGACCTTCAATTCCAACGGTTTATGATACATAAATCATAAAAAATGATTAGAGACAAGAGCGAGAAATGTCAAAATTTGAAGAAAAATATTAAGATTAGAAAGAATAATCCCACATCCAATATAAAATTGCAAAATGTTAGGTAATCCTGCAAAAAACATTTCTTTGTGTAAAAGCACTAAATATTATCGTGTATCAGAACAAGAAAGTCACTTTCTCAAAGACCAAAGAGAGATGGGGCAATAGGATCAATAGATATAAAAAATATAAAAAATATGTAGAAAGACTGGAAAAGGAAATATCAAGGGAAAAAGTTATTTTAAAACAAAAAAAAATGATGCTTTGATTGAATGATCGACAAGTGTAAAAAATAGTTAAAAAGAAAATAGTTCAATCGGTTGTTTTTCTAAACCTGAAATTGATAATCAACAAGGTGAAAGAACCGGAATATTAGACAGAACTGCAAATATTATTGCAAATGGCACCTTAGAAGATATAGGTATTTCTGATGATAAAGAAAGAAAAGGTAACTGAAAGAAGGTCTTGAAGACGACAAAGAGGAAAGAAAAGGAAAGACGAAATGAGTTAATTTTAGAAGGTTAGTATTTTGATGGCAGGAAGGATAACACTATGATAACTGAAGCAGAGGGTAAAAAGTATAACTAAAAATCATTAAAGACGAACACCTGGTCTTAGTTCAAAAACCAGGATAAAAAATATATTGGTCATATTTCATTGACATCTTCTTCTTATATTAATATAGCCACTGCAATTTTGGTGTATTTTCAAAATAATAATACAGACATTTCAAGTTTGAAAGTTATTGGGTGAAACAGAAACGCCTTTAATGCAGGATGCAAATCTGGAGTTGTTAAAACATCGGAAGCAATAACCTAAAAATTTTATAATGGATAATTTGATTATTACATGCAAATGAATTTTTTTCTTAGTTACTTATTTCAACATCTTGCTCGAAAAACTACGGGTACAAAAGGATTTTCTGGACCAGTAGGAAAGCGACTTGAAAAAATGCGAACATACTGAAATTATAGACTATATAAATATTGACCAAATCTTGACGGACGGATCGGATGAAGAACTTAAAAAAAGTACTAACAGGGGATACACCTGAATTTTAAATTTTCCTTGTCATACTCAAACAGTGGAAACGTGTGTCAAAATTGTACCGCGAGCTGCGTCAATCGTCTTTAAATATTAAGCAAAAGATGGCTTAATCTTGGAAAAGTTGAATTCCCACAATGTAATGACAAAGTTTGCCTAAAAAGACAGTAGGTCGAATATTTAATTGAATTAATCCAAAACAAAGGGAGGTAAGGAGGGTGGAAGTCGATATTTAACCACCTCTTCGTGCTGACTTCTGGATAGTATTTGCTAAAAAAAAAGTAGATATGAGCTAACAGCTACGTTGTTTACTTTAAGTTACTTTATACTGAAATTTCAAAACTTTGACCTCCTTGAGGAACCGGAAAACAACTTAATTTAAAAAAACCTTTTCAGCCAAAAGTTTAGACATCCAAAAAGGAAAAAAGTTTTCACTATTACACATTAAAACAAAAAAGTTTTTTTTTTTACCCTATACTTAAGTTCCACCCTACTATGCATACATAGTTGCCAACCTTTCACTAATCTTCCGTAACAACTGGATTAACTTGACCCAGGTCAACCACTTTCGAACCAGAAATTTTTTTTTCATGAATCTTTATTTATTTATTTCAAAGTTTCTACGTGGAACGCACTTATTTTCATTTCTTAAAAAAAATTTCTGGTTCGAAACGTATTAACCAGGGTCAAATTAACGCACGTACCACAGAGAATTAGTCTGGGGTTGGCACCAACGTGCATATGCTATTGCTTTTTCAAAGCTATCTACGAAGACAGCTTTATCAGAAGAATTTTTTAGAAAACTTTTTCCAAGTACGTACGACAACGCATGTTTATTTTATTGGTTTAAACTAATTTTAAGTTTTTTCCGGTGTTAGTTTTTAAAATACATACTTGAATTGTTGTGATGCGAAATTAGCAATTTATTCCCGAATAAAATTTTATATTTGCTTTCTTTTTTATAATGTAATTGTAAATTTCAATGTTCTGAAATGATTAGCAGGAGTTATACTTCAATTAATACTATACAGACCGCTTGGTGCATTTATGCGTCATTTATAAAATTATCGTTAAGAAATTTTAAATTCTCCCCTGAAAGTTTGAATGATAGTTTTCAGTTTTATTGATGAGGAATAATGGCTACTTAAAGTTGATAAAAATAAGAATACTGAAGTGTTTCTTGTGTCTTGTGTTATCCATATTTCAAAAGCTTTTCCACTAACTCATAATAAGTAAAAAAAAAAAAAAAAAAAAAAAAAAAAGAATTAACCCTCTGTCTACCAGAAGGGTCCAATGGACCCGACATGTATATTCAAAATATCTATTCAAACCAGAAAATTTCTTCAAAACAAACTAAATGTATAAATCAGACAATAATAAGTTAAATAAACAAATTAAATAGTTTTAAGTAAAAATTCTGGTGTAGAATGTTTTTATAAAACTTGAGTAAAATTTCCGGTAGTTCTAGGGTTAAAAATGCATGAATGTTAACAATTTTAATGCTAAATGTAATCCTCTCTTCAAGGTATTTTATGAAGTTAAAAAATGCAGACCGTATAACATTTTTCTTTAACATCCAGGGAAGTTGAAAAGGTACAACAAAACTCTTTTTAGCACAAAGGCGAAGATTCATTTATAGAATTATGTTAAAAACACATTTATGACAGAAGATTCACACTTCTTTGATAAGTTAAAAAATGTGAAATGATTAGCTATCGTTAACCACTTCAAGGGCGGTGGTTCATATTTGGACCACCCAATTTTAATCCCTAAATGTCACATTCGCACCAGAATATTACAATGAAAAATTTCCTTTTGTTAAGTACGTGAACAAAGAAAATCCCCACAACAATCACCGATGCCGGACATCGGAAAGCACCCAAAATAACAGGGAAAAAGGCACATATTCTGACGAACTTACAAAGTAAATCGTAAATTTACAAAACAATTGATGTTGCTTTCATCATAATAATAAAAATAAAAACAAAAGTGAAGTGACTTAAATGTATAACAAAAGTTAAGACTATAAATCCTTGTTCAAGATTATGAAGTGTAAATGTTCATAAAAGTTCACTGTTCACTAATGTTCAAATGAGTTCAGTGTTCGAAAGAAAAATGTTCATAAAAGTTTTATATAAGATAAACTAACTTGAAGAAAGATCACCAAAAAAGATCACCATTCTTTGGTTGGTGCTCCGGTCGGGTGATCAAGTAAGTGAACAAATTCCTGCACCAACTTCTATTTTAAAGCGTCATTTTAAAACACTTCTACATGATCAATGGCAGGTTTCTTGGGAAAATTCGGAGAAGGGAAGAGTTACTTATGCGATATTAAACAAGGTTGACGATATATTTCTATGTGATTCCCAGGTGATAGGTTATTTTCTTTCTTCACATGGAGCATTTCCACAGTATCTGTTTAAAATAGGAAAACGCCCAAATAACAGGTGCAACTGCGGTGATGTAGGAAGTATACAATATTATTTGTTTGGACATTGTCCGTTAATGCCTTGTACATTTAAAATCAACAGGAATTGTACACTGAGATGGAACATTCGAATCGTTCTCATCACCCGTTCAAACTATAGAAAACTGTGTGCTATGTACAATGCACTTAATAGGGAATACTCATTTATTGGGTATAAATTTTGATAATTTTTACACTTGTAACTATTTACTTCTATCATACTGTTAATACTCATCAGTGGTTCGCTGCGGACATTACGTGGTTTTCTGACACTACATCAAAGGCTCAACATTGTGCCTTTTATAGTAATTGTCCTTTGTCTGACATTTTTGTTTGCGGTGATTTTCTCTTGAGGTCTGAACATTATGGTGATCTTTCTTCAAATTAGTTTTTCTTATATAAAACTTTTATGAACATTTTTCTTTCGAACACTGAACTCATTTGAACATTAGTGAACAGTGAACTTTAATGAACATTTACACTTCATAATCTTGAACAAGGACTTATAGTCTTAACTTTTGTTATACATTTAAGTCACTTCACTATTGTTTTTTATTTTTATTATTATGATGAAAGCAATATCAATTGTTTTGTAAATTTACGATTTACTATGTAAGTTCGTCAGAATATGTGCCTTTTTCTTTGTTATTTTGGGTGCTTTCCGATGTCCGGCATCGGTGATTGTTGTGGGGATTTTCCACCGGAGCGTTACATCCTATGCCATTCTTTGGTTGGTGCTCCGGTCGGGTGATCAAGTACGTGAACAAAAGCTTTTGCATATTTTGAAATAAATTTGCTTGTTAATTCTGGTATCATTCACTTATTTCAGCATTTTACGAGTAGAAGTACCTTGCCCCTGAAAGGGTTAAGTTTCTATTACGCTTCCGCCTTGTGAATTGAGTTCACTTTTTCTTAATAAAGGACATAATTTACAGAGTGAGGGGGGATGGGGATTTTATAGAAACTTTGGTGGGGCGTGGTCAATAAAAGTTTGGGAACCACTGGACTATATACACCAGTTGGCGAAGTATCCGATTATGGAAGATCAACCCAGAATCCCATGAACAACTACCTAAGAAAGGTGAATATATGGCTTTTGTGATACTTTTATGTTAGCCCAGTGCGGGTAATATAACAACAAAGATTGTTTCCATACCATAATCTTATTTCATTATTTTCATTTAAAATATAAACTTTTCAGTCCTTTCCTTTAATATACATACATTTAAAGTATATGCCTTACACAAATTTCATTTAAAAAAGGGAAAAGAAAATAAATAATAGAAAATAATGCCATAACTCAAAACAAAGAATTGTTTTTAATTTACATGTAACTACTGCTATTGGCAATTTAAAAAATGCTATTTGTAAGATTTGCGCACGGCTGACACGGAAGTGACCATTTTTCCTTCTTATCCAGGAGTAAATGATAAATCGCCAAATATTATTTCAATTCCAATCACTTCCATCGAAAAGATTTTTAAGTCGTACAAACATAGCTGTCATATTTATATTAAATATTTTCTTTTTATAATGTTAATTTCTCAGTAAATCTAATTTCCTTACTTTTTAAATAAAATCTGTAACATTTTGTTTTCCTTTTTTGCCCAAGGCGTTTTTATATATATATATAAAAAAAAAAAAAAAAAAAAAAAAAACCTTATATAGCCGTTTTAATTCTATAACCAGAATAATTAACAAAAAGATTTAATTTGAATTTCTTCCCTTGCTACAGTAACGGATGCACCATATGAATAAATATGAACAAACTATCACTTGTAATGTTAAAATTTTGAGGTTTTTGCGCCAAACACCCCGCCAAATTAGAAAAATATAAACTATCTCACTCAGATAAATTTACTTGGTACCAATCGATTCAGCATAGAAAAATACATCAAAATATACTATCATTTGTCACATAATTATAACATGCGATTTTTAAGAAATTTTTAAAAAGTTTATTCCCCTGTTTGCCCCCCTTAGGAATGGACTTTTAGAAAATCCTTTCTTAGCGGGAATAAGAAATATTAAGTACATAAGAAGTATTTTTACTCCAATTTACAAAATTTTAGAATCAGCAGTTTCGGCTGTGCGTTGATTAGCCACTAATCCAGACTTACTTTTATAGAGAGAGACTATGCATTTAAATAAGGCGAGGATTACTATTCAGAAATAGTAGAACTTCATAAACGAGATAGCTGCTTCGCCTGCATTTGCGGTAATAAGATTCTGACAGTTACCCATTAGAGTAATTTTACGTGTAAACCGATGCTCTTATTTTAATGATTCTCACATTTAAGTTTTTCAAATCCTTTTTTAGAAATAAATTATTTCTAATGTAAAGATGGTGTATTTCTTTCACTTCGAACTTTTCCGTTGTCGTCAGAAATGTATTGTATACTTTTGAACAGTTTCCAAACACCAGTTGCTGTTTTTATTTCATGTTTTATGAACCATTCTTTTTTCCAGAATTTAGTACCGTTGATGTGTTGGATTTCCCACACGACGCAACCGACAGACACCATCTCCCCCCCCCCCCCGATACACGCACACATACACATGCGAACAACTGTAGCATTTAACAAAACTTTTAGTTGATTGCCACTAGAGCTGTTTTCGAGCACTGTTTTGGCCGAATATAAAACTTAAAAAAAAAATTTGCTTAGATAAAATGGTTTTTCTTCTTCTTTTTTTATTTATTACAATAATATATTAACATATAAAATAATGTCTTGGGTGGAAACACAATGGCGCGGAAAAACCACGGGCAGCTCCATCGGCTAGTTTCATGCATACTTGCAGTGTAAGTCACATATTCGTAGGTGCAAATTGTACGATTTTTGGCTACCAGTATTTTAGAACGCAAAAATGTGACTTATTTTATCGGAGAAATCTCATTACAGTATAACTTCAAAAATCCGGCATCATCGGGACGGAGACTATGCCGGATTTTTGAAGGAATGTCAAAAGTAGTAACTATACTGAAAAAAATGCAGTACTCAAAAATGAGTAAATCGATCTACTCATATCGAATTGAATATTTTAGGATTAAAATGAACCTATGCTTTCTCAATTTTGAAACATCAAATGTTATCAAACCCAAACAAAACAATAATTTTGTACCCTGTAATGTTTTATTACATTTATGGCGGCATAAATGATGTTTATTAACACGTTCACGCCGGCGCGGTGGGTCACACTCGACTGTCCCAGAGCTGCCACGTCTCCGGCTTTTTGGATACCAGTATTTTAATACAGAAAATGTTGTTTTATTTAATTAGAACTATTGGGCGATTTAAAAAGAAGAACATTTTTCTCTAAAGTAACACTGGTGTGTAAAAAGCCGGAAACTTGACAACTCTGAGACAGTCGAGTGTGAGCCACAACGCCGGCGTGAACGTGTTACCCCACTCGCTGCGCAACCCGAGATATGCTTGGGCCTGCATTTTTTCGTCTAATTAATGCTATTTGGTTATTCCCACCAGTTATGTTTTAGCGAAAACTTTGTCTCATTTAATCAGGACATTTTCCGATTACGATCGTCAAAAATTTCTGCTTTGAAGAACCGGTGATAAAAGATTAAAAATTCTGTAAAAGACGCTCATCGCGAAGAATTACTTACGCAGCGAGAGGGTTAATGTAAATATTAAACTAAGCGAAGTATTTTAAAATAATTTAAAAGTGCTTGGTATCTGCTCTTGGTAATGCTCTTGACATAAAAATATTCGATTTGGGTATTTTGTTAATAATTTTGCTATTTTTCTTAATAAATATTCAATTAAACGTTTCTTGTTAATAACTTTGAACGGGAAATAAATGTCAGTCCATTTTTACTTTCATTTGTAGATTTAGGGGGGCAGTACATAACGATTCATATTTGAACGCAACCATGAAATAAAAAATGAGTACATTTTTTTCTTAATTTTGAGTACATTTGGATCGGAGCTATTTTGAGTATGCGACGTTCTTAAAATTGAGCACTTTTTACTCAATTTTGAGTAACCACTTCTTTCAGTGTAGGAAAATCAAAAGTAGTACTATGTTCTTAATGGTGCCTTCAGCCATAATTCAATTCATTGTTAACTGATAATTATATATATAAAAAAAAATTAAATATAAAAATAAACATACATTAATTGACATTTCCTATGTTACAGAAAAAAAATCTAATAAAGTGAAATTATTTATTCTCGTGTAATTTCGGAAACATGGATATCAATTTTGTTTGCTTCAATTTTTTTGGCCGTTCTTCAACAACTTTGTCTTGTATTTTGTACAATGGAGAATCTCTATTTCGGAAATACAGTTTTGTTCTCTAAAGCAAATATTAATTCTTCAGTCCAAGGTCTTCAGTCAAATTTATGCATTTTTCTAGTGAAATCTTTTCTTATGCCTGTTGTTCATCCACGTCTTCCGAACTGTTACTAGAGTCATCTTCTGTTCTTTTTAGCACAGCGTTAGAAGAAGGACTCGAAGAAGTTGTGTACTAGTCTCCAAGCCGTTGTCGTGCAACAGTGCAGCTTCCAGAAAATTTATTCAGAAAATAATCGCCTCTGACAAATGAAAAAAATGTCAAATATTACTTTTTATGCATTTTTACTTTCCATCATGAAGTTCTTAATTCATAAACATTTGCTATTTTTCTTCTACCATAACTTGAAAGCGTAAAAGAAAAAGGAAGGGGAAAAGATGGTTTTGATGCTGGATTTTTGAAGTCACACTGTAATTGAATAAGGCGAAGCAAACTTATCGAAAATAACGGTCGCCAAAAACGATAGTATTTATCAGCTATGTGACCAGTTTTGCCGGTGGGCTTCTGTTTGTAAAATTAAGCTTTCTTTATTGGCACAACTTTTCTGAAATGGTTAAATTCCCCTTGTTTTCGTCTTAATTAATATGTCATTAAATAAGGCGAATTTTGCTATTTCAAGAAAGTGGTGAAATCAAGAAATCTGAATTCTTTTAAAAGTAGCCCTCTGGCAACACTGTATGTGACTTACACTATACAGAAACCATTAGAACTAATCCATTGTAACCATATCTTTATTATTTTTTTTAGTGTTATTTTACATTCGATTAACCTTTCGTAATTGGGACTACTTCCAAAAGTTGTCACCGTGGGTACAATGTTCTTTAAAGTGGTTGTGAATACTGTTAAAAGTTTTAGAAAACGCTTTTATGCCAAATCGCATTTACTCAATTTACGCATTTACGCCATTTTGGCTACGGACCTTACCTGATTACGGAATATTAACTAAAAGAAGAGATTAACCATAAGATAACCACGCACTTTTACTCTAAACTGAAATCAGTCAACGAAAAACACATTTTTATTTTATGTTAACAACAAAATTAACACTTTATTGCCTGGCAATTTAATATGAATTTGCTTTTATAGTACGCTTTTTTTAATTTTGCGATTAAATAAGGTGAATATTATTTAAATGAAACATCATTAATGGCTAGTTCCATGGATTTTTGTAGTGTAAGTCACATAGCTGATAACTGCTATGTTTTTTGGGCAACGCTCTTTTTGAAAAATTTGCTTCGCCTTATTCAATTAATGAGATATCTCAGATAAAATGAGTCACATTTTTTCGTTCTAAAATACTGGTAGCCAAAAATCGTAGCATGTGGCTTACACTACAAGCAGCGCCTGATTACCAACGGGGCACATTCCTACCAGTATAAATAAACAGAAAATTGTATCTTACTCATAGCAGAAGTTGTCTATGAATACGTCATTTAGATAAGGCAACCATTTCTATTAAAATTTATTGCTGCAAGTGTGCCCCGTCAGTAATAGGTCCTGACTACAAGTGATCATGAAACTAGCCTAATGCAATCAATAATATTTAATCTCAATATATTATTTAATCGCATTCGCAATAACTTGCCCTGCTTTAAACGAAAAACTAATTTTTATTTTATGCTGAACATAAAATTAAAATTTCGTTGCCCGGCAATTTAATATAAATTCCCTTTCAGAGCACGGTTTTGTATTATCTTTCTTTGGTTTTGCGATTAAATATGGGACAGATTATTATTCAAAAACAGTGGTAACAAAAATGCGTAAAATTTGGCAGCGGTGCAAACACGAGTAAATTTGTGACCGGTCAACTATGCGTTAAAAACAAGTTACGTTGAATTGGTTAGATTGGTTTATTGAATTAGAATATGCTCGGAATTGTGCTTTATTATTATTATTATTATTATTATTATTATTATTATTATTATTATTATTATTATTACCGTGTATTCTGACGCATAACGTGCACCTAAACTTTTAGACTCCATTTCCCTATTTTTATGTATATTCGCTGTACAACGCGCACCTTTTTCTTTGCGAAGAAATCTTTGTGAAATACATATCGAAAAATAAAATGAAGATTATTATAAAGTATAATAAGTATAAGTAACGCAATCTGATAATAGCAGCTAACTTTTTTGTTGTTGTTGTTTTGTTTTTTAGTATATAAATACTATGTTTATTAACCCCTTGATGGTTGGTGGTTCATATTTGGACCAATTAAATTATATCCCTAAATGCAACATTGGCACCAAAAATTTGGAATGATGATTTTCTTTTTATTAACTCTTCCAGGGGCTAAGTACTTCTATTCGTAAAATGCTGAAATGATTGAATGACACCAGAATTTACAAATATATTTAACACTAGAACGGCGGCGAGGGGTCATTTTGACCCTTTCTGAATGAATACATGTCGATTCGAACCAGAAATTTCTTTGTAATATAAGATTAATATATGCTGCACTAAAATAACTTAAATAAATAAGTTAAATAATTTTAAGTAAAAATTCTGATATGAAATATTTTTTTTTAAACTTGAGTAAAAATTCCCGCCGTTCTAGTGTTAAAAACAAGTAAAAGATTTCTTCACATACTTAATAAAATTTTCATTCCAAATTTCTAGTGCCAATGTGGCATTTAGAGGTTTAATTTAAGTGGCTCAGTAATCAACCACTGCCCTTGTAGAGTTAAGTCGCTGCCATCGAAATACTCAAGGCCAGAGGACACGAGTTGTGACGCCATCACTAATCGACCGACTTTTCACTAGTGCTGGAATTCACACCGAAAAATTTAAAAAGAAATTTTATTTTATTTTATTTCTGGAATATCTATCATCTTATAAAACAATAATAACTATTTAAACTTACTGATGAGAATTCAGAATCCCTAAATAAAAATTCAGCCAGATGCTGAATGCTACAGTGTTGCCGCATCTGGCTGATTTTTTATTGGTGGATTCCAAATTCTCACCAATAACTTAAAATAGTTATTATTGTTTTATAAGATGATAGATATTCCACAAATCAAATAAAAGAAAATTGCTTTTCAAAATTTTACGGTGTGAATTCCAACACTAGTGCGAAGTCGGTCGATTAGTGATGATGTCACAACTCGTGTCCTCTGGCCTTGAGTATTTCGATGGCATCGGTTAAGTACGTGAAAAAAAAGCTTTTAAATATTTTCAAATAAATTTTTTTGTAAATTCTGGTGTCATTCACTCGTTTTTCAAATAGAAGTACTTTGCCCCGAAAGGGTTAAATTGTAAATCTTAGTTCTTACTATCCCTTATTTACTTCCTACTTGTTTCCTTATATTTTATAACGGGTGAAACGGGGTGTAATCCACACCAGTAAATTTCGCTGAATTTTCATGTGCCAAATGTGTCCGTTGCACGCTGGAATCAAAGCGCTTTGGCCAGAACATTACTTGAAGAAAGGCGTTCAATTATTTTTAAATAAATTTGTTTGTAAATTCTGGTGTCATTCACTCATTTTACGAATAGAAGTACTTTGTTCCGAAAAGGTTAAATAGTAAATCTTAGTTCTTACTATCCCTTATTTACATCCTACTTATTTTTTATCATTTTATAACCGATAAAACGGGGTGTAACGCACACCTGTACCTTTCCCTGAATTTTCATGTGCCAAATGTGCCCATTGTACGCTAGAACAGTGTTGCCACCATGCTACATTTTTTAAAATCAGATTTATTGATTGGCACCACTTTTTTGAAATGGCAAATTTCAATGTTATAAAATAATTAGGGGAAGTATACTAATAATTCTATCAGAAACAAAGCAAGAACTTGAATAAATCAGACAAGAAAACTGTTTCATTATTTTTATTGTCTATTTTACTTATGTGGAAATTTCTAATGTTCGCCATAATCAAAGCATTTCTTTAAAATATCTACAATATAATATTTTTATACATTAATCGTGACATAAATGATGTTATATTGAAATAACGTTTTATAACAGTAAAAAAAAATTGTCGCAATTTTAAGGAATTTGATTGTAATTTTATTGTACTGATTTATGTTGCGTACCCATTGTTTTTATGCTGTAAACCAGGGTTGTTCAACGCGGTTCCCGTTGGCGTCAGGGTTTTTTTCCTTCGCAGTTGAATTCGTAAAAAGTAGAAACTCATGGCGGAAGAAGGCGGGAAATTTTACTCAAGTTTTATAAAAAAATATTTTACACCATAATTTTTATTTAAAACTGTTTAACTTATCTTTTTTCTTCTTTGTCTATTTGATGCATATTTTATAAAAAAATTTCTGGTACCAACCTAAATATATTCATTTGGTAGAGGGTCAAAATGACCCCTCACGACCGTTCTAGCATAGCTGCCAAATTTTACGCTTTTCTAATACCCCTAAAATTTAATAAATTATTTGCAATATTCAGTTGAAAGCTTCATTGATTTAACAAATCAATTTTTTCTATTAAATTTTAGTCGTAAGAAAAAAGCGTAAAAGTTCTAGTGTTAATTAGATGGTTCTAGTGTTAATTAGAGGAGATACAAGGAGTGGTATAGGGCTCGCATAGAATCAACTTTCAGTTCTAATTCCTACGAATCCGAACAAAAAGTTACTATTTTTAACCCCCACTCCTAACTCTTGGTTATTAAAAATTAAGATTTAACAATAACAGAGATTTACGTTTTTTTTTTTTTTTTTTTTTTTTTCTAAACACTTTTGTAATTTTCGTCTAAGCGTTTCCACGAAGGGCGTTTTTGCTGGGATTGTTGCAAAAACCTACCACGAATTTTTCTCTTAAGAAATACAGGTCAGCTCTTTGAATACCAGTATTTTCTTAGAAAAATTTTATTTTAAAATTTTTCTTGCAACTGTTGCAGAAACTACCTACGAAGGTTAATTCGAGCGAAAATGTTGTAGAAACCTACAGTAGAGGTATGCACGGGTCCGGGATTGGACCGAGGCCCGTACCCGGCTCGGCGGAATGAAGGCGAATTTTCAAACGGGCCGGGCCGGCAAAAAAATTAATCGGGCCTATCGGCTCGATATAAGAATTTAAGCGAAGCAGATAAAATACGAGCCATTTTCAATGAATATGATTTTCTATAAGTATAAATGTGCGTCACAAGCCGATGCGAGTTTAACAACATCAATACAGAAATGTAACATGTCGTAATACAATACAGAATGTAACACCATCGTAGAGATCGACATCGTACAGTTACAAGATTTCTGATTCCGAGTTTAATTTTTTTTCAGCAAACTGTGCCGGGACGGAACTGGTTATAATCGATCTCAGGATGTGTAGAACAGTCATTGTGTTTTGTAGTATTAATAGTGATAATAAACTTCTCTTAACAGTATCTTTGGAAATATACCTTAAGGTGGTTCTATATTCACTGCTCTACAATGCGAAGCTTTCAGACACATTTTCTGACAAAATTTTAACTATAAAGGCATAGTATTGACAGGTATGCCTATTGAAGGCATTTGGAAACGGATAGCTTTTTCCATGTTTGATAAATTACTTACAGAGATAACAGAGATTCCTGTCACGTGACTGTACGTTTCCCCCCCCCCCCTTTCCTGTGCTATCACTTCCGGAAATTCGATTCAAAATGCTAACTTTGACAGTATTTTCAGAAATATGTATTGCTTTTATCTATGAAAAAAAAACGACATTCACATAGCTTCTGAATAAGAATACCTGCCAATCTTACACGTTTCCGAAAATAAAAGAATTCATAAATGTGTCGAAATGTAGCTCCTTTGGATTTGAGAAAAGCCTTAAAAATGAGAGAAATATTTTCACAAATCTACTTTTTATTATACAACTTCAAAAGTTATCATGTTTTTAACCCTTTATTCTGAACTACATTAATCTTTTAATGAATCCTTATTTCCATTTTGAAATGTCTGTAGACACGATGACTAAAACACTGTAAGTAATCGTTAAAGTTTACTATTGTGTGTTTTCTGTTTTGCGAACATCATAGTAATGTAAAATATACTGTAAAATGTTCCCATAAATATGTATACAGTATTCATTAAAAGGATCTTAATTGTATGTTGATAAAAAACGGTTTTTTTTTTTTTTTTTTTTTTTTTTTTTTTTTTGTAGAAATTGCGTCGGACCGGGCCGGGCCTGTTTTCACTGATTTTTGTACGTTCCGGGCCGAGAACTGTAAAAATGCAAACGGGTCGGGCCGGGCTCGGGTCGAACTTCCAATTTTTACACCGGGCCGGGCCTGGACCTGGAAATTCCGGCCCGTGCAGACCTCTAACCTACCGTGAAATTTTCTCTTAAAAAATATTCGTATTCAGATGGCGGACCATTTGGGAGGCCTGAAAATACTGTTTTTCGAAAACGGACTAATGGCAGACCTGTCAGGACTCCCACTCGGTCCCAGTGTTGCCAATGAGCTACTTTTTTTTTTTTAATTCAGATTTCTTGTTTGGTACCATTTTTTTGAAATAGTAAAATTCGTCACATTTAATGACCTCTTAATTAAGGCGAAAAACAACGGTATTTTATTATTTCAAAAAAGTGGTACCAAACAAAAAATAAGAATTAAAAAAAAAGTAGTCCCCTGGCAACACTGCTCGGTCCGTTTTTTGACCACCACTTTTTACGAAGAAAAAAACTTCTTTCTAAATTTGGTAGAAACTTACCTGGAAGAGAGTTTTTCTTTCAATTGTTACGAAAACTTACTGCGAATATTTTTCTTTAAAAATACTGTTTTTCAAAAAACAGAGTAGTGAGAGAGCTGCTGTTATGAGTAATATCGAAGGTGGTTTTATAAAACAACTTTCACTTTCCAATTAGGAGAGCTATGTGAGGATGATATTTTAGCACTGTTTGCTTGGTATATTGCATCCGATGGCTTTTTGGTTCGCTTTTATGCTGTTTTATTACCATGATTTCAGAATAATATCCTAGAAAATAATTAAAGTAATAACGCCGTTTTAAGCTTTTAAATGTGAATTTCGTCAAAATAAATTCATCAATATAACAAGTAGGAAACAAGTTGGAAGTCAAACGTGGGAAATGAGGTGCGTTCGTACTATAACTAGTTTTATAAATATTTTTTGCACCTCATATTGTACGTATACTTTGATGCAATTCATAAGTGCATATCAATTTCATTCTGTTCGAAAAGCTGTAACATCATAAAAATGCACTTGAAATAATTTTTTCCCATTGGCCATAATGTAGCGGAAGATTTTTGACTGTCCCTGTAGTTAAACCATGCATCCGATTTTCATAAAATTTGAAATGACTCGACAAAACTTTGCAACAATTATATATTTAAAATTTCAGACCATTCTGTTGGGTAGTTTTCGCTCTGTTATATGCGGACGGACGGACGGACAGACAAACAGATAGACCGAACAACGACTATAGGTGCTATGGATTTACATAATTACGAACGCACCTAAAAAGAATATTAAAAAAATACATAACACAGAATAAGTATAAAAAAGATAGCAAAATGATTAGATTAGTTAAGAAAGGTACTTTGTTTATGATTTTTATGCAAATAAAATTAGCCATGCAGTGGTGGAAAATTGGCGCAGAGGAGGAGCCTATTGACATCACTAAATTTTAGTAGTATTTTTCGGCTTATCTAATGACAGAATTTCTGAGTTTTTATTAAAGGGAATAATACTATAAAATACTAGTGGTGTGAATAGGCTCCTCCTCTGCGCCAATTTTCCACCACTGGCCATGTCAAAAAAAAAAAGTCTCTATTCTTATAAAAAATACTCAGTAATGTGTTCAAGAACAATATAAGTACCAAAATATGCTTTTGTTCTGATTAATTTTGCTTTATTTGCTTTCATATGCCAAATTTCACGCAAAAAATAAAAATCAGTAATAATTAGCACATTGTGACAGTGAAATGGATTTTTTGGCTGAAAATAGAATGTAACAGCAAAATGGCTACATACATACAGTGACGCAGGCAAAATCTTCTTCTGCGGAAGCTATTGAATAATTCTCACTCATAAAATGAGCAATATCAATAAATTTAGTACTTAGAGAAAAATCAATTTAACACATAGATATTCCAAAGTTTCGTAAAAATCCCCTTCTTAAGTCCTAATTAAAAAAAATTCTTAACCCCTTAACCACCAAAACTATAATGTAGAAATTTTCAACATTTTAGCTGAACGTCGTTTGCCAATACAAACTCTGAAAGATAATTTTCGCTTTATATAATCTTAAAATTTTATGTCTTTAAGTAAGGCCAATTTTTAAATTGGAAAATAGTGGTGGGTATGTTAAAATGTATATTACAATAGGAGAATTTTAGTTAAATATTTTTGGTGCCGTTTGTCACTTTTGAAATTAAATTTAGGTGTCTTTTTTTTTAAGGACACCGCGCCGGAAAGTGTTAAATGCATATTGATGCATATCTGCATCACTTTTTAATTAACTTTTATAAATTACTATATTTATATAGGGATAATAATGCTGTAAAAATTACAGAAATATGATACTATAAGAATAAAAAACACAACTCTAAAAGAGTAATTCATGCATTTAAGAGTTAAGTTTTACAAAATAAAAATTTGTATAAAATAAGGTATTTAGATTCATACTTATTGAAATATTTACTAATGTGCATGTTTTGGTGCGTTGCAGATGTGAAACATAAGAAAAGGTTGACGTATTATACGAAAAATATATCTCTCATTTTGTTCATTATTTTTCCTGTGTAATAAACTTTTTTGAGAATCATATATAATTTTTTCGAAACAAAGTAAAAAGTTACGCATTTAAGGGTTAAAAAACCCCCTTGATACATAATACATGTACACGTACTTTGCTGCTATTGTACCTCGCCCTATATATATATTATTTTTCGTTTAGCGCTGAAAAAAGAGGAACTATTGAAACAGATGTAAACTGAAATTATTTTAGCTATTTACGTTTTTCTTCACGTTTGTTTTCATGCACTATGTATTTATCTTAGCCCTCTAATTCTCATGGTAGAATCTAGAATTTTCAAAATTAAGATTATCGAAAGTCATACTAGAAATTAAGAATAATAATTTTCCCTTTTTTAATTTACGGGATTTCTGTCATTCAATAAAGCAAATATTACTATTCTGATTTCCTGGTACGAATTCGGAATATCTGAATAAAAATATCCACCGAATTTGCAACATTATGTGGATAAAAAAAAAAATCCAATAAATTGGCAACACTAATGGTATATTTGTCAACTAATGACTTAACTTGCATAGAATGCGAGTTATTGTAAACCAGCGGTTTACATTAAAATTTACCAGAAGTAATTACCTGATTTTTTTTTTTTTTAAGGAATGATATAAAACAAGTTTCACGAGTAAAACAGAAAATTAAATACCTATTGATACATCTAAAATATTTTCCGGTTAGAAACCTTATTTAACCCTTTATCTGCTGCATTATGATCTACTGCAGTTTTTCTTTCATGTAATTTTTTTTTCTCGATTACAACAATGAAAATTAAAGGATATACATAAAAAAATACTCACCGGTGAGAAATTTAATTTGTTAGAGCTAATTAATTAAAGTGGTACTTTAAAGTACCGTCAGTACACTATGAGTAAAATAGCGTAACAGAAAACACACAAGATATTTCAAATTGCAACCAGAATTGTGGTAAAATATTTTCGATTTAATAAGTGTGTAAAATATAGCCTTTTTTCATAGTTACAAATAAATGTTTTGGCAAATTCCGGTGCCAATCATTTATTTCAACACTTTAGCATTAAAAATCCTTTAGCTCTGGAAGGGTTTTAAAAAAAATTTTCTTTTCTTTTTTTTTCTTTAGGTTTCTGTCTTGTTAGCAGTTCTTTTGTTATGCGACGTCTATATTCGCAACGTGTTCTCTCGCATCTCCACATATGCAATATATGAATTTACATATGTCATTTCTAGCATAGTAAAAAAGAGCCGGTGCCACATCTTTTTCGATTTCCTACAAAAAATAATAATGAAACAGAAAAGAAATACTAGGAAAATTATTACCGCACTACATTTTAGTATAATTACATTTTTAAGCAGATGAAAACGATGGATAACTACACAGAAGAAAAATAAACAAAAAGTTTTTCTCCAACATCCAGTGTACTGACGATACTTTTAAGTACCAAAGAGTAATTCAACTTTTAAATCAAATACATACATCGTTCACCTAAAATAGCTAACCAAATTGTATTCTAAAATCATAATGAACACATAAAAAAAATCCTCCTTTACTTGTGTTTGCAGCAATAAAAAGACGAGCTTGACAATCCGTACAAAATGTCGGCAGAAAACACTTCGACTGTTTCAAAGATAACCTCTTTCCTCGCTGAAAAAACAAACCTAGAACTACTGCTGCCATGCAACCTGATAAAGTGGAGTTAAAAGAGTGTTTTTGCAAAGTACCATTAGAATATTAGTAATATTCACTGTGGGATGAAAGTTTAAAGTGAGTGGTACTTATAAGTACCGTCAATAGATAAAGGGTTAACCCCTTGAGGTGCGATATATTATATCCCACCTAATTTTAATTAATATTTAAACCAGAAACTTTTAATTAAATTTTAATTTTATAACTTAGGTGAAAAGAAGTTGAAAAATTGCTTTTTCTTATTTTGAATTTTTTTTTCAAAGATTCCAGTGGGAATTCAACATTACGGGAACACAATTACTTGCCCTTGAAAGGGTTGCAAGTAAGTCCGGTGCGAAGTAAGTCTGTTTGTAAAATGATGAAATGGTAGGCTGACACAAGAATTTTCCAACGAATTTATTACAAAATAAAACCTCTCCTATTTTCCCGTACTTTATAAAACGAAAATTTTAATTAAATATTCTTGGTGCCGATTGTCAGTTTTGGAATTAAAATTAGGTGTCCTTTTTTGTGGATACCTCCCGCTAAAGTGTTAACCTGGTTTAAATTAACTTAAATTTTACGGAAGTTAAGCAAAAAGCTGGAGAGTATGCAAATGGTCATGGCAGTAGAGGGTTAACACAACGGATTGAGTATATACTATATTATAGATTTTACGTGTTTTGGGTGGGGTTTTCATCCCTAACCTCCCTCTCAAATCCCCATCTTTTGCATGCATCAGTGACATACAAATAAATCATTTGTTTAAAATAGTTCAGGATCAGTAAAAATGACATTATGTTTAACTCCTTAACGCTCGAATTAAATTACGGTTGAAAAATTCAAATTGCTTATTGGCACCACTTCTATGAAAAAGAAATATTCAACTTTTTTAATGACAGGAAAAACGATACTAAAATATAGCCAATTTCACTATTTTATAAAACTGGTGGGAATCAAACAATTTGAGTAAAAGACACAGCCCGTGAATATGACGGGAGCGAGAATTAAGGGGTTAAAGTAAAATTTGCATTTTCGTTCATGCATTTGAAATAAATTATATTGAAGTAAAATTATTGAATTGCATTAATGGAACTTTCTTTTTCCTTATTTTCATTTTTTATATGTTCTAAGATTAAAGTTCTGTTATTTTAATTTTACGAAAATATGAATATTGATGAACATTTATTTTCACTCAAAAATAATTACCATGATATTTAAATATACTGGCGCAACGAAGGTGAGAACGAATTATACAACCTACAAAGCTATCAAAATAACATATTTAAGTTTTTTATGTTTCATTTTCAATGTTACTTTTCCTAGCAGAAACTTATATTGTGTATTAAATTTTATCTGTTGACACTGCCCCTACCTTCTGCGCTTTACTTACATTATCCACAAGGATACATATTTCAATTTATGTAAAAAAAAAAAAAATTGCCAAAAATTTTTGCTTATGTGAACCCAGTGGCTAGTTTAAAATTTATATTTTAAAAATGAAAACATTCATATTCTCTATTAAGTATTTGGTCTACCGGAAAGTTCTGTCCGAAATTGTTATTTCACGTCTTCTTTTTTGAAGTTCAGATTTCATCATTGGCACCCCTTTTGTGAAACGGTAAAATTCCCAGAGTTTTCACTTTTTACAATAAGAGGAAACATTGGGAATTTTACCATTTCAAAAAATGGTGCAAATGAAGAAACCTGAATTTAAAAAAAGTAGGCACGAACTAACATATCGGACAGAACTTTCCGGTAGACCTGATATTACAATATTGTGTCATTTTTTCATAAATAAAAAACATACATTACATTTTCAAAAATAATATTTTTTCATCAGGAACCATTTTCATTTTTACCCACATACTTGCCAACTTCCGACTTAACTTCCGTAAAATGTAAGTTAATTTAAACCAGTTTAAACAAGTCTCTAACAGGAAAAATTTTAGACGTATGATTAACTGTTTAATTTTCCGTTACCACGTTGAACCTGCCTGATATCATTTCTTTAAAAAGAATTCTGGTTCGAAACCTGTTTAACCTGGTTTATATCTTAGTTCTTACTAGCATGTATTTTTTTTATTTTATAACCGATGAACTGGCTTGTAACGCATACCAGTAAATTTCGTGGAATTTTCATATGTCAAATGTGCTTGTTGTATGTTGGAAGAAAGTTCTTTGGGCAGAACATAACGTACAGTAAAACCTCCCTAAAGCAACCACGTTCCGTTCCAATAAAAATTGGTCGCTCCGAGCAGTGTGTCCATTGGGCTACTTTTTTTTAAATTCAGATTTCTTGATTGATACCACTTTTTTGAAACGGTAAAATTCACTTTGATTTTGCCATAATTAATGTGCCATTAAATAAGAAACATCTTACCATTTCAAAAAAGTGGTGCCAATCAAGAATCTGATTTAAAAAGAAGTAGCCCATCTAGCAACACTGGCTCCGAGAGGTGGTCTGTTAATGGAGGTCATGTTTAAATTTAGATTTTAATTGTTGGAAAAAGGTAACAATTAACGTTACTAAAATTTTTTTTTCACATTAGGAAAAAATATGAAAATTTAAGAATCAAAATAAAAGTTAAATACATAAGTTAATTACTATAGAGTTTAAAAAATGAATACATTGATGTTTGCTTTGATTTTACGGTTTTATATTTTATTTCCAAGTCCTTTCGAAGTTCAGTAAATGAATGCAATATCTTTTTCGGACGGGAACAAATAATGACGAGTTCATTAATTTATCTAGTTCTTTGAGAGTTTCCTGACAGAATAGGGCAGGAGTGTTTATTGACTGTCATTCTTAATTTGTCATCAGAGTTACACCCATTGCTTAAAAAGGCACAAAGGGGTTTAAACACTTAACCCTTTCCGGTACACTGTGCCCGGGTCGGGATACCTAATTTTAATTCCAAACTTGCGAACGGCACCAAGAATATTTTAGTAAAAATTTACTTTTACAATGAACATTAATAGTAACATGTTTGTAATTTCTAAAAAAGTCGTTTTAAAATTCCGGTGTCAGTCAATCATTTCATCATTTTGCAACAAAATTTGCCTGTGTCGGAAAGGGTTAAAAGCTACCGGAAACAAACAACAACAAAAAAAATTAACTTAGTTTAGAAGTTTGATGAATAATCAGGGCTGCGGAGTCGGTGGCGAAAATGGACGACTCCGACTCTTTCGCTCAAAAATGGGCCGACTCCGACAACGCAGACCTGCTTGTAAAATGCTCGACTCCGACTCTTTCGCTCAAAAATGGGCCCGACTCCGACTCCAGGACTGCGAAGTCCTGTGAATAATGCGCTCTCCGGAATTATTTTTCTAATAAAACCATCTTCAAGCGACCAGGAAAAAACGGAATTTGTTTCATTTTCTTCAAAGAAATGGGTCGCTCATGGAGGGATTCAACTGGGATGATCTCTGAATAGAGGCAAAATTAGTATTGAGCCTACGGGAATAAATTTCGTTCTATGAAAAAATGGTCGTTCAGGGAGGTGGTCGTAGAGGGAGGTTTCACTGTACAGTAAACCCTCGATTTAACGGACCTCGGTTCAACGGACTTCGGATTCAACGGACTAATTAAAAAAAAATTAAAAATTAAAAATTAAACAAAAATGAAAGTAAAACAAGTGGTTAAGTGTGATCGCAGATCGCACAGAGGGTTTCGTTTAATATCCTTTTAAAACACTTTATCCTTAAATTAACAAATCAAAATCGTTAATTTAAAATTATTCCCCTCTCCCTAACCTGAAATTCAACGCCCGTATTTCAAATTTTTATATTTGGCAAATGTCAAATATTTATTTATCACTATTATTTACTGGAAGCCTCCATGATAAAACAGCTTCTAAAACGATGAAACACGCTTCGAAAAAAAAAAAAGTATTACTGCCCCCCTCCCCCTCCCCTACTTGAGAATCAACACGCAACGCTCTTTTAAGCTTTTATATGTAAAAAATCAAGCAATGAACAACGACAAAGCATTTCTTTTTACTATTTTTAAAAAGCGATTTCTCGGTAAAATAAAAAAATATTTACTCCTTGATAATGCTCCCTGCCACCCTAACGCGGAAAAGTTATTTAGTAGCGATTGACGAATAAAATGTGATTTCCTTCCTCCAAACACAACTTCATTAACCCTCTGTCTACCAGAAGGGTCCAATGGACCCGACATGTACATTCAAAATATTTATTCAAACCAGAAATTTCTTCAAAACAAACTAAATTTATAAATCAGACAATAATAAGTTAAAGAAACAAATTAAATAGTTTTAAGTAAAAATTCTGGTGTAGAATGTTTTTATAAAACTTGAGTAAAATTTTCGGTAGTTCTAGGGTTAATTCAACCGATGGACCAAGGAGTCATTGTTGCCTGCAAGAGGATTTATAAGAAGAAATTCCTTGAAGAAGTAATGGTAGTGTTGGAAAATAAAAATGATGCAGTGGAAGATTTGAGAGGAGTCAGAACGCTGCAAAATTTGCGCACCTACAATTTAAAATCAGCTATCTTTAACTTTGCTGCTGCGTGGAGGGAGATGAAGGTATCCACACTGGCTAACGGCTGGTCAAAACTACTCAACGACGCAGATCCTGAATATGATTTTACAAGGTTTGGGATTTCGGATTTTAGGAGTACAATGATGGAGGCTGGTGATGATATCCCTGAGAAAGATATAGAACAGTGGCTCGAGAATGACGAAGCAGATCCAGGCTAACAGATTCTAAATGAGGAGGAAATCGCAGAAAGTATTCTGCATGATGATAATGAAGATGAGGTCGAGGACGACAAGAAAGAAGAATTAAGCGAATTTCGACCGAAATTATCTACAGTGCGAGAGCATATGGATGACGTCATTACTTATATAGGGGCATCTTCAGATCCCGAAGTGTTTCCGTATTATGAACACTTTAGACAATTTCGAGCTCTTATAATAAAAAAACAGCATTCAAGTGGGAAACAACTAAAACTAGACGCCTTTTTTCAATCCAGCAGTATGGAGCAACCTTAATGTGATGTAAATAACATAAAACAAGTGGGTAAGTGTGATCACAGATCGCACAGAGGGTTTCGTTTAATATTCCTTTCAAAACACTTTATCTTTTTGAAAAATCTATTACTTCCACATTTCTCAACCAGGAGGCGCACTCGATTCTAAACAAACATCTATCCGAACGAAATCCCGTTTTACATACTATCCGCAGATATATTAGTGGAGGGGATTGGGTCCATAGCACCTGAGATCAGTAGGCGCACCTGGCGGTAAAAAATGGAACTAAAATATGTAAGGCTATGGTGCACAATATGAAAGAAGGGTCAAAGGGGTGTCGGCAAAAGTTGGAAAATTTCTCCCCTGGTTAAAAGGGCGGATGTTAGACAAATTACTTAAAATACACAAGCTAGAGCCCGGAGAGGTAAATAATATAAGACTTTTTGAAGATTTTATGATTTGTCGTGTGGTCTGAGGTATTCAGCTATACGTATGCAAAATTTGATGTCTCCAACTTAATTAGGGGCTCTCTTAGAAAGAATTGCTTCAAATACATGTGTGGTAGCTCAAAGGGTTAAACGTAAGACATTTTCAAGATTCTATGATTTGTCGCTTGGCCTCAGGTGTTCTGCTATAAGTATGCAAAATTTAAAATCTCCAATTTAATTAGGGGCTCGGTTAGGAAGAATTGCTTAAAACACGCATGTGAGAACCCAAAGGGTTAAATGTACGACTTTTTCAAAATTTTATGATTTGTCGTATGATGTGAGGTGTTCAGCTATAAGTACCGAAAATTTCATGTCTCCAACATAATTAGGGGCTCACTTAGAAAGAATTGTTTAAAATACACATGTGGGAGCCCAAAGGGTTAAATGTACGACTTTTTCCAAAATTTTATCACTTGCTGATTGATGTGAGGTGTCCAGCTATTAGTACCCGAAATTTCATGTCTCCAACATAATTAGAGGCTCACTTAGAAAGAATTGTTTATAATACACATGTGGGAGTTACCGACATTTATTCTTCTGCGAGTTAAACCGATTAATTAAATAATAATTAATATTTCAGCTTGTAATTAAGATAGGACTTAGAAATAGGTATCAATAAAATCAGCGAGAAATTTGACATCGGGATGCCATAAAATTTAATCAAAAAATTTAATATTTAAAAAGTTAAAATTCCGTATTAAAATATGCTATTAAGAAAAACCGCAGCGTCGTCATGTCTACCTGCTTTGAAATGTTTTGAATTGAAATCTTTTTTCTTTGTCTTTCCAATTAAAGAAAATAAATTTTTATCGATCGATTAATAGTGGATATTTTAACTTATACACATCGCAGAAATGTGAACTTTATACCAAATGAAAGTAGATTTTTTTCTGCGTCTGTCTATTCCATTTACAAATTTCTGGGATCAATATTTTCTGATATGCGATTTCGATTTATAATGCCCACTTCATTTTTCGGCTTAATTTCCTCCGTGGTAACCATGCATCGGCTGATTTTACTGGTAACCCTTAGGAGAAACACGGATGATTTGGAGAAAGTTCATTTGAATCTGCGTTAAAAAGGTGGATTGGTTAATTTTAGAAGTTAATTAGCCCGTAATTCAGTTAATTACCTACTTTTTCAAAATTTTATGATTTGTTGTTTAATGTGAGGTGTTCAGCTATAAGTACCCAAAATTTCAAATCTCTAACATGTATAGTTTCTGAGAACGGGCTCTGTGACGGACAGACAGACAGACAAAGGAGTGAGACGAATAGGGTTTCGTCAGATGAACGAAACCCTAATGATGCCTTTTGTTTTGGGGGCATTGTAATTTTTTTCCATTTGTTTATTGCTTGTTTATTAATTATTATTTCTGTGTAAAAAGTGTTCCATTCCCATAAAAGTTGCATATGTGTTAATTCGTTTCTATTTCATTACCAATATTGTATTATTAAAAGTAATGTATTGTGTTTATATATATATATATATATACAGTAGTATATATGTATATACAATACATAGCTGCCAACCTTTACGCTTTTTTGCTACCACTAAAATTTAATAGAGATTGTCGCCTTGTTTAATCGTGAGATTTCGACGATTAAAAAAGACAATTTTTACAGTAAAATTTTAGTGGTAGGAAGAAAGCGTAAAAGTTGGCAGCTATGACAATATATATTTATGCATATACATATATTGTATATATACAATACATGTATATATTGTATATATATATTATATATATATGTAATTTGCACTGTAATAATATATGTAATTACAAGTACGTAATAATATATATATGTACTATACTTATAACAAAATAATATTATAATTAGTACTTTGCGATTTAACGGACACATCTTAGTCCCAATTAGTCCGTTAAATCGGGTTTACTGTATTTTTTTTTTTTTTCAAAGCTGTCTACGAAGACAGCTTTATCACACGAACCTAGAAACAAAAATCGAACTTCTCAGTAGAGTTGTTCATTTTAATAGTTTGAACTGATATTATGTATTTTTCCCGGTATAAGTTTTAAAAAAAAATAATTGAATTTATTTAATATTTGTGGCAATGAGAGATTAATAATGTGCTTCCTGAATAAGATTTTATATTATGTGTTTGCATATGTTTGCATAATGTAAAATACCATATTTCTTTTTTTTTTTAAATAATCAGGGGGAAACATACTTTAAAATAATTTTATTAGAAATAAAACAAGAATTGAATAAAAGAGGCAAACAAAAATTTTTTAATAATTTTTATTCAATCTATTTTACTTATGTGGCAATTTATACTGCGCGCCATAATTTCATTAAATCATTTCCTCAAACTATTTACAATATGTTATTTTTATACTTAAATCATGACATAAATGATGTAATATTGAAATAACATTTTATAATAATAAAAATAATTGTCGCGATTTTAAGGAATTTGAATGTAATATTGCAGCACTGATTTAAGTTGCATAACCATTGTTCTTATAATATAAACCAGGGCTGCGCAATGCTGTCTTAAACTTGTCGCAATGCGCAATTCTTTCGCAGTCGAATTCGTACAAAGTAGAAACTCATTAATTAGGGGAGATATAAAGGGTCGTAAAGGACCCGCTTAGAGTCAACTTCCAGTTCTAATCCCGATGAATCCGAATAAAATGTTGCTATTTTTAATCCCCAACCTCACTCTTGTTTCTTGAAAATTAAGATTTAACGATAACTTCGTTAACCCCTTGAAAGGCACCGGTATATTATATGTACCACTTAATTTTAATAACATCTTCCTTTACGTTCCTACTGCGATTGACAGTTTCACACTCGGATCAGCAGCTTTTATGTATTAATGGAGGCATATGCGTTTTTCTTCTTTCCCATATCACATTTGCATGCTATTAGTGTCATTCTTCTTCCGATAACTCCGAATAAGAATGAATCTTTAACGATTGCATGGACAAAGTCAGTGTTGAAAATAAGTATCCCATTGGCAACACTGAACCAATTTTCCAAATGCGACAGCACCTTTGCGTTTTATTTCCAACCATGCATCCTTTGATGAAAGTTGTTTGTTTGGACGTGTACCTGTACGTGTTTGGCCTCTTAACCCTTTCATGGGCAAGGTACTTGTATTCGTAAAATGTTCAAATAATTTAATGACACCAGTATTAACAAGAGATTTCATTTGTAAACAAGTAAAAGTAAATTTTCGCTTACTTAATAAAGATGACATTTTCATCATAAAATTCCGGTGCCAATGTGGCAATTTGGGATTACAATTATGTGATGCCGTGACGGCATCACCGCCCTTCAAGGGGTTAAAGTTTTACCTATCTTTTATGAAACACCCTGTATAACATATTGGAGGAAATAATGAGTTTCAATTGTTAAATTTTTGCGATTTATTCCATTCATCAGAAGAAACAAAAAATGAAAAATAAAAATAGCAGAAAAAAACACTGCTTTTTACAACTCAATATCAATATCTTTGCATGAGAATTATACACAGGTTTTGGACAACAAGAAATGTATTTTTTTAATATTGAATCCCCCCCCCTTTTTTCCCCCGTTGAAGTTATTTCGACTTCTTTTACCGCTAAAAAATATAAGTTGTTTTTTTAATCGATTTTTCAAACAGTCAGCGGATACGAATTTTATAACACATATCTAAATCTTTAACCCTTAACTTCTTGGGGAGGAGCGACACGTATACGTGCCGCATGAAGCGCTGAGAAACCTTCTTTTTCCTCACCAGTAAAATTTTACTGTAAAATTTAACTTATTTAATCAGCGCATTTTCTTAATTCAAGAAGACACAAATTTCTGTTTTCAAAAAACGGTGATAAAAGATTAAAAATTTCGTAAAAGGCTCCCGTCCCGAAGGGGTTAAATGCATGATTTTTTATTTTGTTTCGAAAGAATTATATATGATTCTCTTAAAGTTTTATTACACAGGAAAAAAAATAAAAAAAAATCAGAGATACATTTTTCGCATAATGCGTCATCCTTTTCTTATGTTGCACATCTGCAATACAAGTAAAAACTACTGGCATAACTAAAATATTGCAAATTAGTAACTTCAATAAGTATGAATCTAAATACCTTATTTTATATATATTTTTTATTTTGTAAAACTTAGCCTAAAATGCATGAATTATTCTTTTAGAATCGTATTTTTTATTCTTACATTAAAGATTAGACGCCAGAAATTTTAAGATAGATTTTTTACTTTATTTAGTAGCATATATTTGTAATTTTTACAGTAGCAGTATTTCTATATAAATATAGTGGTTGCTAAAACTGATGCAGATATGCACCACTATGCATATAAGGGTTAAAATCATTAGTGTTCCACACGATTGTTTTATTTAATTATTTATTTATTTATGCGGCGTTGAATTTTCGGCTCCTCCTACGAAATAGTTAGATATATCTTTCTCTCTCAAGAAATTTGATTCTAAATTTACCATGTTTCATGCTTTTTTCTGCAGTCATTTTTCACACAGAAATTTGCACATAGTAAAAGACTTTATTGTTCAAATTGTGATGTGTCTGTGCATCTTATTTGACGTCCGCATATCGGTACTCCCTGCCAGGTTTGCCAGTATGGCCTTTTATTGAGAAAATCCGAATTCAAACCAGAGATTCGGTATAGTAATTTTTACTTCATTTAACAACAAATATTTCCTGATTACTTTAAGGGGTCTCAGGACTCCTAATTGGAAAAAATGAAAAAAAAAGAACCATTTTCAACATTTAATATTTTAAAATGTATATGATTTTAAAACAGGATTTTTATTGGGATGAAAGATGCTATTTTGTTTTATGTATTTAAAAAATTGCAAGATGCAGAATTAGCATTTATAGGGGGTTCCAAACTGTCAGGCATTTGACAAACAGAAAATCTGTATAACAGCCTACGCGTAGGATTACAAAATAAATTTTGCAAGTAGAATGAAAATTTTGATGCGTACTTATACTTAAGATTACAATAATTACCTTGAACCTAAATAAATTTGTATTTAAAGCATTTTTGTATTCTTAATACAAAGTTGCATTTAGCTGATGCAAAATTTTGAAAATTTTAGCTGTATAATCTCACAAAAAAATTATTTTTTTGAACAATAAAAAGAAACTTTAGGTTCAATTTATACAGACTAACATGAAACATATGTTTCGAAAATTTCATGAAAATATATTCAAAAGATTTTAATGTATCCTGCGCGTTTTGTCCAAAAACGTTATTTGGAGAAAAATGACTTCAAAATTTCGGAAACGCCACCTTAGCTATTGAGTATAATTCTAAAACCCATAACTTCTGTTATAGAAATTTCAAGAAGCAATTATATCAAAATGTTCAGAAACGACAGGAGTTTAACATCTAAAATAATTAAAGTTTCGAAAATTTTGAAACTTTAAGAGTCCTGGGACACCTTAAAACATTCTGGTGATAATTTGGAATTTCTAAAAGAAAAATCAGTCAGATATCAGGGTTCGTACGGATACCGTTCTTTTCAAGGCACAATATCAGAATTTTTTTATAGAACAAAAAAATCTAGTTTAAACGGACGAAATTTCGCCTTAATTCAGGAGAGATTTTCCATAAGAAAATACTGGTACCGAAGAATTTCTTAGTCATGAAATTCAAGCACCCGTACGAACCCTGGACATGGCAACACTGGAGGTAATATTGTTTCATGTTTCCAGACGTGTGAAGAAAAGTGACCTTCAATACTTGCCGCTAGATAAAGTGCGTCCAGGCTTACTGAAACATTGGACAGTTATGCTGTAAGCAACAGATTTTTAACCTCTATGCCGTGGCACAATGGTGTGCCGCACTAATTATTTAGAAATATTACTAGTAAAATGTATTAATATTTTTTTCATATTTCTCAAGGGAAAAATTTCTCAAAAACTTTTAGAACTTTAATCTGTTTTCAAATTCATATTTATGTAAAATAATCTTTTCTGAAATGTACTAAATGCAGTTTGTACATTGACAAAGCGACTGCATTCTTTGGAATTTCCAAGAAGTCTGGCACCACTATTTCAGATTAAAATTTTGTATTTAATATTATCGCACAATTAATCACACAATTTATCGCACAATTCGCAATCACCTACATCATTTAATCGTAAGAATTTGCAACATTTTTCTGGCATTAAATAACTCGAAAATTAATTCTTAAAAAGTGTGGTAAAAATGAACTAACCCTGTCTGTGTAATGTATCTACAAAATTTTATGGCGAAGATTATTATTCAAAAATAGGGGTAACAAAAAAAAAAAGCGTAAAATTTGGCAGCTACGCAAACATGAATAAATTTGTGACCGGTCAGCTATGTATTAACCCTCTCGCTGCGTAATTGTTTTATCAAAATTGCTTCAAAAATTGCGTATTTATAGAATTTTTATTCTTTTGTCACCGGTTTTTCAATGCAAAATTTTATATAATTTAATCGGGAAAATGCTCCGATTAAATAAAGCAGAATTTACACTAAAAAGATAACTGGTGGGAATAATCAAGAAGGGTTAATTAGAAGGAAAAAATGCATCCCAGATAAAATCTCGAGTTGCGCAGCGAGAGGGTTAAAATCAAGTTATGTTGGATTGATTAGAAGATACATTGAATTAAAAAATACTCGGCATTTTACTTTATTATTATTATTATTATTATTATTATTATTACCGTGTATTCCGAAGTACAATATGCACCGAAACTTTTAGATTTCCTTTTTTTCTATTTTTAGGCATATTCTCCATATAACGCGCACTACCTTTCTTTCTAAAGAAATCTTCATAAGATGGATATAAAAAATTGAATGAAGATTATTGTAAAATATAATATAACTGTAAATGATGTAATCTGATAGTGTAAGGAAAAATAGTTTTTCTTTCTCTTTTGTAAGTAAGTAGTGACTATCGGCGGGACAAACTTCATTCAGTAAATTTAAATAGAAATTTTTGGCTTTATTTAAAAGCCTTGATAATCCCGACTTTCTATCAGAAATAAGACAAAATTTTCTATTCATTTTTACTGGTGGAGGTTTGCCTCTCCGGTAATCTGGCTTTGGTTCTGTATCTCCGGAGGAAAAAACTGAACCGAGAGTAGAATTTGTGATTACGAAAAATAACGCAATAAACTGACATAGAATTAATGATTTTCGGATGTTTTCTAAGTCGACCGGAAGTAAAATATAGCTTTCTAGAGTAAAACCGGTAGGGTACTTTCTGTTGAGCTAAAACCTTGAAATTTGGCGCGAAAGGAGGTCTTATAGCACATGTGAACAGGATTTCCAGTTTAGCTTCCAATTTTATTCCGGAATTTCAAATTTTCTGAATTTCGGAAATTCTGACCGGAAATTTCGAAAGAAGAATTTTTACTTTATGTGATCTCTAAATGTTTCTCATTAAATAAAGCATAAAATAATATTCTTTAATTCTAGTCTGAACTCGAAATTACTGAATAAAAATGGAGGCCAAACTGGCAACCCTGCAAGTGAAAGAAAAAAAAATCAAAAATCATTAATTGTGAAATATATGTCGCTATATTACTTGACAAACTCGTGAATTCCCATAAATGGTACTAACGCCAAATTAAAGCAGCGTAATGAAATTTTTTGTTACGGTCATATAACATAGTCCTACTCCGACTTGTCTTGAATTCCCCCCCCCCCCCCCCCATTAATTTTCAATTTTATACCCTGCGTATCAGGCCTACCTATAAATTTCGCACAATTTCCTGCTATAGAAAGTGCACGCCAGAACCAGTACCAAAGCGCTTTGTTTGAACAATACGGTACTTCTTTTTCCAAAGCTATCTACGAAGACAGCTTTATCACCAGAACTATCGAACGACATGATTTAAACAAAATTAAATTATGTTTATTTTTATGGTTTAAACTAATTTTAAGTTTTTTCCGATGTTAGGTTTTTAAACGCATACTTGTAATGCGAAATTAGCAATTTGTTCCCAAATAAAATTTTTATTTGCTTTCTTTTTTATAATTTAGTAAATTTAAATGTTCTAAAATGATGAGCCAGAGATTTTCAACCCAGCTACGACCATTATGATTTAACTTGTAAACATTTCAAAGTTTGGACGATAACGACAATTTTTTAAGCATTTAAAATGCTAAAATACACCCACTCTCCCCCCCCCCCCTTTTCCGGCAAAATTTAAACGTTACGCATAGGCTCCTAAATAAAAAAATTACGCAGAAAAGAAAAAATGCGTACTAACAAAAACTTCAAATTCTCTTTGAAACAATGAAAAACATTAAAAAAAAATACGAAAATTAACCCTTTAAAAAATTCCTTCCCCGAAATCACTTTTCGTTTTTTCCACGCATTTTACCATAGGATTAACATTGCGTATAATTTGATTAAAAAAAATACTTAATTTTTATACAATAGCTCTGAAATTTTAATTCTATATACTAATCTTTTAGCTAATGGTCGAGTATCGATTTGGTTCAGGTACAATAAGATTTAAAGGTGAAAAAATTAGTTTGAGAATTTAAAAAAAATCACTCAGGATTTCGATGTAAAAATAAATAGTCATGCGTAAAACAGCGATATTTACAACTAAATATCAATATTTTAGCACAAACATTACACACTGTTGTCAGAAACATATTTATAATTTAGAAATTTGGTTCGGAAAATACAGGGTGTTTGATAAAAATAGGCAAAACTTTTAGAGGTGATTGTACACATCAAAACAAACAATTTTCATCAAAGAATGCATGGTCGGAATTAAAACGCAAAGGTGCGACAAAGAGCCAAAGGAGATAGTCAGTGTTGCCAGTGGGCTACTTTTTTTTAATTCAAATTTAGTGATTGGCACCACTTTTTTGGAATGGTAAAATTCTCCTTGTTTTAGCCTTAATTAATATGTCATTAAATAAGGTGGATTTTACAATTGCAAAAAAGTGGTGCTAATCAAGAAATTTTAATTTAAAAATAGTAGCCCACTGGCAACACTGGATATGTTTTACGCGAAGCAAAAACAAGCAAAAGAAAGATTAAGTGACAAAAGCAAGGTGGGAAACCTCTCTCCGTACAATCGTTGAGTCTCTGAGCCATTTTCATTTCCAGTTCCGTAAATAAAAGGCACATCAGCCTTTTGTCTATTAGTGAAGGGCAACACCTTCCGTTACGTTCCTACTGCGATTGACAGTTTCACACTCGGATCACCCGCTTTTATGTATTAATCGAGGCGATATTTTGCAAACGCGTATTTCTTCTTCCTCATATCGCATTTGCATGCTATTAGTGTCATTCTTCTCCCGATAACTCCCAATAAGAATAAGCCTTTAAACCCTTGAGGGGTGGTGGGATATATTTTATCCCACATTCGATTAATGAAGATTTGCACCGGAAAAATTTTATGAAATTTTACTTTTCTAACTTTGGTGGGAAACAGTCGGAAAATTGCGTTACCTTATTTCGAAAATTAATTTTACTAAATTTCCGGTGGGAATTCAGCATTACACAAACGTAATTGCTTGCCCCTCAAAGAGTTAACGTTTGCATGGACAGTGTTGTGAGTGGGCTACTTCTTTTGAATCCAAATTTTTTGATTGGCACCAATTTTTTAAAGTTGATAATCCGGCTCGTTTTTACCTTATTTAATCCGTTATTAAACAACGCGAATTTCGCTATTTAAAAAAATGATGGCAATCAATAAATCTGAATTTAAAAAAAGTATCCCACTGGCAGCACTCGACTAAGTTTCTAAATGCGCCAGCACCAGGTGAGGATCCACGGGGGGGCTATCCCCCCCCCCCCCCAAAATCCACCGATTATCGCGAATTTCGGCAAATGGTCTCCGAAAAAAACCAATTTCGTGAATAGTTCGCAGGTTAAAGGGTCGCAAATAAACGCGAATTTCGTCAAAAGATCGCGCAAAAAACGCGAATTTTGTCAAAGAAGCGCGGAAAAAATTCGATTTTCGTCAAAAAATCGCGCATTTCATGAAAGGACCACGAAAAAAACGCAAATTTCGTCAAAAATCGCAGAAAAAAACGCGAATTTCGTCAAAGGATCGCAGAAAAAACCGCCAATTTCGACAAAGAATTGCGGGGAAATGCTAATTTCGAGAAAGAATCGCGCAAAAAACGCTAATTTCATCAACAGATCTCTGAAAAAAGGCGAATTTCTTCAAAGAATCGCGAAAAAAATACGTAAATTTCGCCAAAGAATCTCTGAAAAAACGCGAATTTCGTCAAAGGGCCGCGGAAAAAACGCACAATTAGCACAGGGAAGAGATTCTCCTAAGTGCGCATCCACGAAGGGGGGGGGGTCGATCGGGGCAAAGAAGAGAAGAACAAATTTACCAAGTTGGTTTATAAGAAATCAACACACCATACGCATTTTAACTGACTGGGAATAGGAGGATATAATACTCTTTTGTTCATTCATCAAATACCCTTGAAATTTACCAATGTGGGTGGCAATAACAGTACATTTTTTACACATTAGTGGCTGTCTTCAGAAAACATTAAGATATTTGAATTTTTCAAAGGACCTTTCTTTTTCTTGTTTCTTTCTTTCTTTGGAAATTGTATGAATCCCATTCTTTTCTCAAACAATAAAGCTGTTTGGAAAACTGTGTGTGTTTATGGAACTAGTAAAATGACACGAGTTGTAAATAACATTATATTGAAACAAATGTAGATTGACATCGTCCAGATACAGAAATGCGGTTTAATAAGGACCAGGATTTTTGGATGCCTGGTTGCGAAATTTAGGAAATCACAGCTAGAAAGATGAGCTGTTGCGTACAATGTGAATGTTCGAGTTCAACTGCTTCTTCCAATGTAAAAATGCACGGAAACCAGGAAGTGTCCTTGATCAACACATATAAATCACAATAATTAATTTTAAACAACTGAGAAAAATGTCTAAATAGAAAAGTATCTTGATATGATAAACAAAGTTATTTCACTAAGAAAATGAAAGGTAATGTTTATAAGTATAACACTATTTCAGATGATTTATAGTTTCAAAATTGCTAATTGCTAAAGGAACATATTTCAAAATACTGATGAAGCTGTTGGATTGTTTATGTTAAGCAGATATTTGTGTTACAACAGGAAATGAAATGTTGATTTATGATGGATAAATATTTTTAGATTATTATTTCAAGAAATATCAATAAGGGTTTTCTTAAATAACAGTTATAGCAATAAATAACTCTAACGTGATTTTAGTTGAAATGATTATTCAGTAAATGGTTTCTCATAAATCATAATTGCGAAAAATGTATATGTTCACTGAACAAAAGCACTCCTCAAAAATATTGTTATACAGAAATTAGAATTGTAGCTTCTTTGAAAGAACGAAAAAGTTTCAACACTTTAAAGGGATCCGCATAACGTTGTCAATTTATGTTGTAGAGATTCAACAAAAGTACACGAAGTGGCATCGTCCCCCACCTCAACCCATAGTGTCAAAAATTATGTCGCCATATGCCTTTTGACTGGACATAATCCTATTTTGTTCACTAATTGCCGAACCGTCAGTGAGCTTTACCATTGATACCCGAAAAGTGTTTGGTTTTCGTTTGCTTGTCTGTGTGTTCCGCGAAAACTGCTGTTAAAAGCGTTAGATTTATATCATGGGGGGGCTCCCTCCCCGATCGAAACCCCCCCCCCGTGGATGCGCTCCCCCTGGTGCTAATTGTGCGTTTTTTCCGCGTCCCTTTGACGAAATTCGCGTATTTTTTTCGCGATTCTTTGACAAAATTCGCATTTTTCTGAGATCTGTTGACGAAATTCGCATTTTTTGCACAATTCTTTCGCAAAATTAGCGTTTTTTCCGCAATTGTTTGGCTAAATTAGCGTTTTTTTCTGCGATTCTTTGACAAAATTCGCGTTTTTTCAGCTATCCTTTGACGAAATTCGCGTTTTTTTCTGCGACACTTTGACAAAATTCGCGTTTTTTCTGCGACCCTTTGACGAAATTCGCGTTTTTTCCGCACTTCTTTGACGAAGTTCGCGTTTTTGCGCGATCCTTTGTCGAAATTCGCGTTTTTACGAGATCCTTTGACCTGCGGACGATTGATGAAATCGATTTCTTTCGGCAACCATTTGTCGCAATTCGCGATAATCGATGGATTTATATTTTTTGATCTAAGGGGATGGGGCGTTTCGCGCCTGTGAAGAGGTATAAACACCACTTAGATGACACATTTTGACTTTCAAGGATGTTAAGGCCCTTCAAATTTCTGAAGGGGATCCTTTTTCAGAGATTACCCTCTTTCAGCAGGGGCGCCATTTGAGGGGGGCTGGGGGGGGCGTAGCCCCCCCCAAGGAATTTGATATTTCAGAAAATTTATCTCTCATTAGGGATGCACCGAATAATGATTTTTGCCGAATACCGAATATTCGGCCAACAGGTAAACTGAATACCGAATATTCGGACTACAGGTAAACCGAATACCGAATATTTGGATAGCCGAATACTGACTGTTGTGCCGAATATCGAATATTCGGTTGGCGGAATTCAAAGTTTAAAGATATTAAAAAATGAAATTTTAAAACAATTTTTCATAATACTTAACACAGATATTTCCAATTTGATAAACAAGACCTTTTTACAAGTAAACTTTACACACTCACCCAATTTCCGGCCCTTCTTCTCATGATATCATATGTCACAGAAATCAAAGTAAGTCTTTTGAAAATATAGTTACGATATCTTCATTATTCTTAAAGTAACAAATGAAAATCTAAGTTTGACCTGAAATAAGATGAGATACACTGTATTTTTTATTTTGACTGATTAAGCGGATTGCGATACTGGTTTCTTGTGCAAAAATGGTCTGTCTGTCTTGATGTCTATTATCACCTCTGAAAGTTTTTTCCATTTTCTTTAGAAACACTCTTTTTGCGAAAAAGCAAGACAGATTATTTACAAGACATCGTTCAGAAATGTAACAAAATTCTCTTTGATTTAAATATGATTCTGCTTCCAATTATTCTGAATATCTTTATAAATTGACAGTTAAAAATAGAAGTTGGTAAGGATTTTAAAAATATTTTTCAAAAGATATTTTTAAGTATTCGGTTTGGCGATATATATATTGGCGATTATAGTTCGATATTCGGCAAAACCGAATATTCGGCAGATCGAATAGTTTGATATTCTGCCTAACCGAATATTCGGTAGCATGTCCGAATACCAAATAGAAACCGAATATTCGATGCATACCTATCTGTCATCACAGGTCAGACTCAACATTTTTATTTCATAAATTCTTCAAAAGCTAAAGTAACTTGTCAGATTTTATTACAATAAAAATACATGCAATAAATAAACACTTTATGCACGGAAACTGATAATTATCAAAAATATTTTCTAAAGACTTTACTATTCCAACACTCTCAAGGTGAGACATTTCTCATTGATGAGTATTTTGGCTAATTTTAAAAAGATATGTGAGAAAAAAATTATATTAATTGCTTCCCAGCCGTGTGCAAAATGAGCAAAGAAAACTTGTTCCCTTGGGGCTAGAATTTTCGAGGTGAATTTCCCCTTTAGTCCGAAATTTAGAGAGTATATTTCTTTTTTTTAAAAAGGGGTTAATTCAAGTTTTTTATTTTGCATTATTAGTGTCACGTTATATTTACTGCACTCATTACAACGCTATCAAATCATTTGCTTTATTAAATCATATTATATACAGTATGTTCTTAATAATCTCCTCAGCCTGATACTAGAGTTCCGCACGGATCGGTTTCTACCCTATCCGAACCTGACAAAAGAAACACAACTCTAGCCTGACAAACTGCAAAATAAACCTGAAATATTCATACCCAAACTCAAAGTGAAAGAAAATGTATCTATGTTTAATTACATTTATGGAAAAGTAGTCTACAATTTTAACGTTTATATACAAAAATGAACACATATGCACCCATTAATACTCCGATATATATCTTTTTCATTTTAAAAATATTCACATCTTCCTTTTGAAAAATCGGTTCATCCAAAGAGAGACAAAGCATAAATCATAAACGCTTAAAGTTAACCTACACCTAGCGAAAAAAATAGCATAAACTTGAGTTGATCCGCAACTCGAGTTCGGGTAAAATCAGGGTACCCGACCCGATCAAGACTGTCAACCTGACCCGAAATGAAAAAAAGAAACGTCAACCCGCCTCGATATGTGCCACGGATCGGGTCGTGTCGGTTTGAAAAAAAAATCCGGTTGCGTGACCCAATGCAGACATTAGAGATGGACAGGCTCAGCCCGAGCCCGAAAGCCCGGGCCCGACACGGGCTCTATTTTTATTCTAGTCTTCGGGCTCGGACTTATTCTTTCTGAAACCTGAAAATTTTAGTTATGCATGAATGGAAAAAATTAAAAGAACCCCCCCCCCCCCCACCCCCTTAAAAATTACTTATTCCTTTTCAAATCATTGTATTGCTTTTTTAATCAGAATGAAAAGGAAACAGAAATTGTGTTTTTCTATTTTAGTTATTAGAACAGAATGCTATTTTAAAAGAAAATGATTAGTCATATATACAGATTTATGTTTGGCATTGCCGACGACGGTCCTATGATACGGCCGGCGGCGCCACTAAAGAGGCGGGAATAATTAATTTGTTTTTAGTTCGATTTTCGTTTGTGGCAGAGGTCATTTTGCAATTGGATTTATTATTATTATTATTATTATTTAGAGATCTAACACAAAGAGAATATTTTCTTCTGTTTATAGTTTGCGGTTTGCGAATAATTTAGATTTCTATTGTACACAGTGTGCACAAGTCGTAATTGCTTTTCATATGGATATAACTTTAGAGATTATTATATCTATATTATGAATTCTGCTGATGCTGAAGCTGTACGCTGCAATTTACGAAGTCACTTTCAGGGTTTCAGTCGTAAGTAAATTAAATTTCCATATTATTCCGATAGAAAGCAATCGAGCACTGTTTCCTGTAAAAGCACCGGGACATTAAAATTTTTAATTTAAGATTATTTTCAGGGTCATGCCAATCCCGAAAGATTGTTATGAGGAAGGAATTGGTTATAGTTAAAAATGTGCACTTTTTTTAGAAAATTGATAAATGTTGTTCCATTATTCGCTAGATAAAGAGTAATTTCTACAAATTTCATGCATTTATTCATGAAACACACCTCATTAACGTCCCCATAAGATTTTCTTATTAAAAGAAAAAAGATATGAGAATCCTTTTAAGTATGAAGTGCATTTTTATTTGATAGCAAACTTTTCTTTTGATAATATTAAATTTAAATTTTCTTTTAACAGTCATTTCTATGTAAAAAGTAGTTTACAAATGATAATTACATTTGAAACATTTTTTTTAAATATTATGCAATTTTTTACTATTGCATATTTACTATTGCTCGGGCTCTGATGACACAAAATGTTTCGGGCTCGGGCGGACCCGGGCTCTGAAGAAAGAACCCGAACTCATCTCTAATGCAGACTCTACCTGATACAAAATGTTTTGCAAATTTCTGAATTGTGTGGAATTTAGATCATAGTCTGAAAAGGAATGCAGAAAATGATTTAGGAAATTTTTTACTCACAGAAAATCATTGGTGAAAATTTCATATCCCTATGAATCACAAAATTTGCAAACTTCTTGACGTGTTGACCATGTCTATGTGCTGATTATCTCGTGACCGATTGAATTTCACGATTTTTTTCTCCGACGATTTGACGAAATTCGCGATTTTTTTCTGTGATCGATTCACGAAATTCACAATTTTTCTCCGTGACCATTTGTCAAAATTAACTATATTTTTGCGACGGTTAACGAAATTCGCTATTTCTATCGGATATATTTTGACGAAATTCGCGATTCTTTTCTACGATCATTTGTTGAAATTCGTTTTTTTTCTTGCAGCCGACTGACAAAATTTGCGATTGCTTTGCGCGATCGTTTGACGAAATTTTTGAATTTTTTGCGCGATTCTTTGACTAAATTCGTGATTTTCATCCGAAACCTTTGAGAAAATTCTCGTTTTTTTCCTTAATAGATATTCGAAATTCACATTTTTTTTTGCACGACTGATGAGCAAATTTGATTTATTTTTTTGCGACCTAATGTTGAAATCTGCATTTTTGTTCCCCGCAACCGGTTGGCAATAATCGCTGTTTGTTTCCACGATCTTTGCAATATTTTTTCACGGTCCTTTTAAGAAGTAATATTTTTTTTGCGACTAATTTGCCAAATTGACTATTTTTTCCAAATCCAATTGGCAAAATTTAAGATTCTTCCACGAAAATTAAAAAATGTTCCTGGAAGAATCCCATGGTTTTAAAAGACGTTAAGAGGGCAAAATTCCGTACGCTGTTTCAAGCCCTTCTCCTCAAAGTAAACTTAGTTCCAACCTCCAAGAACCTCTTGAAATGGCTCCCCACCCCTGCAGCAAAACCTGCAAAGATGAAGTCGAAAGCTCAGGGGAAAAAACTCCATTTTAGACAGATCTCCGTATTAGCAAGTGCAATTATATAGTGTGTGTGGTTTTTTTTTTTTTTTTTCCAAAGAAACGCGATTTTTTTTCCGTTTCCGAAAGAATTTTTATTTTGACAGGTTTCATTTTCACAAGTTTTACAGTAAATGTACCTATGCTCTTCAGAGGTTTATTATAAAAAGGATGTTTTAACAGCCTTAGATATACTCGTAAAATGGAAACTGTCTTTAACGGAATACTGTCTTAAACGGAAACCCTTAGTCAGTATCTTGAAAGTATACCTGATAAGATGAAAACCTGCTTAAAACGGAATTTTGAATCGGTTCTTGTTCGGAGGGAACAGGATATGCTAACCCCCCCCCCCCCCCGAACCTTACCCTTGGCTATGCCACTGTCCTCAAAGAAAACTGTATTTCTGTAAAACTCCATTTCTGTAGAAAGTGAAAGAAAAATAGAAATTATAGCTTTTTGTTGCCATTTTCCCATAAAAACTGATAAAAAAAAAGTTATAATACGTGCTATTTTCAAAAAATATAAATGAAAGATTTCTGATAAAACAGGGAGCTTTTAGAAACTAAATTTCATTTTAAATATCTATAATGATAATACAAACAAATGAAGGCTTGTGAATCTTTAGATGGCCGATTTTTTGTCGAGTTTTTTGAATGACGAAATCTCTTTTTTGTGTGTGTGTGTGTGTATGATTCAGCGATAGTGACGTCTTAAGCGTACTTTACTGTAGATGTTGATTAACACTGGATCGCAAATGATGAATTCTTCAGCGGATGTGGATGGCGTCACTTTATGTAAAATAAAATCGCATGTTGTAAGTCTTAAAACTGAACTACAGTAGAGCCCCGATTATCGGAGTTTCCGCGTTAACCGAGTTATTTTCTTCTGATAGACTGATGGCTTCCATTTTTTTTTCAAAAAAAAATATGGCCATTTCCCCCCCCCCCCCCCATTCTGACCAGAAAGTCAGAGTTCTAACTTTTTACGACTGCTCTTTCATCTTCACCTAACACTTCATTTATAACGACTATTTCATAATAATGGAAGCCATCAGTCCATCAGAAGAAAATGATCGATTCCAAAGGTATAAGTTCGATTAACTCGGATAATCGGGACTCTACTGTATCTATATTTATATACATACATTTTTTTATCATCGGGGGCGACACTAAATTCTGAAAAGCAGAATTCCTGTTTTCTAGTTTTACTTTTTAACTTTGAAATTTGCGATTTGCGAAAATCGTGACGTGATGGTTAAAAATGAAGGTCATTTTCGTATTCAGTGCTAAAAATTACATCAAAATCAATTACCATAAGTTAAGAAACACAATCATCGCAGGCTTGTGTTATTAATGTTGTTCACTATAACTAAAAGAATAAAAAATATGATAAATAATTACCATAGTACAAGAGTAAAAAGAAAAAAGAAAAAAAATAAGACATTTAATAAATAAATTCTGTTATAACGTTTTTAATTTTACGACCTAATAAGTAACAATAAACCATATTTTGAGAGGGCGGGATTATATAATAAGAGTGTTGGATAACCGAGTGTTTCGGTTAATCGGACGTCGGATAATCGAAAATCTGTAATATTTTCAAATCGCATTAATTATTTCATATCCATTTAAAAATTAACTGCAAGGAATGATTTGAGCAACAGAAATTATGACTACGTTGATTATATGTCACTCGGGATCGCCCCCCCCCCAAAACGATTATCTAGATCCGCTCCTGGCCAGCACCTTTGCGTTTTATTTGCGATCATGCATCCTTTGATGAAAGTTGTTTGTTTGGACATGTACTATCACCTCTTAAAGTTTTGCCCATCTTTTATGAAATTATTGGAGGGCAGTAATGAGTTTCAATTTTTAAATTTTTGCGATACATTCCATCCATCAGACGAAAAAAAAGGAAAAATAAAAATACCAGAAAAAACACTGTTTTTTACAACTCAATATTAATATCTTAACATGAAAATTATACGCAGGTTTTGGACAACAAGGAATGTATTTTTTAAATATTGAATACCTCCCCCTCTCTTTTCTCGTTGAAGTTATTTCGACTTCTTTTACCGCTAAATGTAAGTTGTTTTTTTAATCGATTTTTCACACAGTCAGCGGATACGAATTTTATAAAATATATCTAAATCTTTAACCCTTAAAAGCATGATTTTTTATTTTGTTTGGAAAAAACTATATATGATTCTCTAAAAGGTTTATTACACAGGAAAAATAATGAAAAAAAAAATCAGAGATACATTTTTCATATAATACGTCAACCTTTTCTTATGCTGCACATATGCAATACAAGTAAAAATTAAAATATTGCAAATTAGTAAATATTTTAATAAGTATGAATCTAAATACCTTATTTTGCATAATTTTTTTTTATTTTGTAAAACTTAATCCTTAAATGCAGAATTATATTTTTGGAATTATATTTTTTACTGTTATATTGAAGATTGGAATTTTAACCAGAAATTTTAAGATAAATTTTTAGTTTATATTTTTGTCATTAGTCCCTTTTTTTCGGAAGATAATGTGGTTTTTGCCAACCTAGCTTTTCTTACCCATGCTTGGTGAGAGTTTCTCTGAACAGTGCTAACTTTAACTTTCTAAATTTCTTATAGTAGTTCTTCAACTGCAGTTAGACTTTATGTATATTATTTAGCTTCTTGTAATTTATTAAGATTTAACTTTTAACTCTTTTTTTATCTTAAGTTTTAACTTAATTTTTCTCTTTTTATTCCTTTCTTTCTTAACTTTTATATTCTTTTAGTAGCTTTGCTACAGTTTAACTTGATGCCAATGGCTCATTAAAACATAGGACACGGCAATTTCCTAGTCTGGGTATTAAGCTGTTATCAGCCAGGAAACCCCTTAATTCAGCTCACCTGTTCAGCACATTGTTGTAATTTTGACAGGATTAATATTTCAATATAAATATACTGGGTGCTAAGAATTAAATAAAAAGTGATGAAGATATGCATCATTATGCATTTAAGGGTTCATCATTTGGACAATTATAGACTGTGAAATTTATTATGTTTTTGTTTATAATAATATTGAAATATATTATTAACTTTGTCACACTTAATACTAACTTTGTCACACTTTGAAATACTTATGATCATTAAAATTTCAAAGAGTTCGGACAAACAGAACTATTTATTTATTTTCTAATTATAAAACAACCAAACGTAAAAAAAAAAAAAAAAAAAAAAAAAAAAAAAAAAAAAAAACCCATCAACAACGTTTTCTAACGATCTAACGAGCGCTTTTTAAAATCAATATTTTTTCGCGATTTTTTTTATTTCTACCCTATATATATAAAATCCTAATGAAACGAATTTATGAAACGAATATATGAAACGCCTGAAATGTATCGATTCTTTGAATCGACTGACTTTGTTTCACGGCGATTTCTCCTAAAATATGGAATACTTTGCGATGAAAGTAACATCAAAAATCCGTGTTGATCCACAGATCTCAAAACTGGTATTAGAATTTTTAAATTCGAATTAGTTTTCGAAATATAATTTTTTTTTTAATTTTAAATACATTTTTTCGAATGATGGCAACTCAAATTTTAATCATAACAGAATTTTTTTTTTCATAATTCAGAAAAGGTTACTATTTTAAATTAATTTGGCGACAGTTTGGCCTCTTTTAAATCTATGCTAAGCACAATGCATTTTTTTGTATTTCGTTACCATTTTATTAATTACAAAACTTTCATTTAAAAATGAAACATTTAAATTGATGGCTTTCACTTCTTTAAAAAAAAAAAAAACAAAACGAAAAGAAAAATATTGGGCACAGATGTCATATACGCACCGAGGTACCTAAGTGGCGCACAAATGGCATTATTTTGATAGACATGGTAACCAGGCTATTGTTGTTTATTTAATAATAAATGCATATTTACTTTTATTTATTTTTATTTACATAAATTATTTGTTCTATAGTAATTATTTTTTTTTTCTATTTCCTTTTGGAAATAATAGAAAATAATTAAAAAATACGGTACAATGTAGTAGTTATTCCGTCACCCAATTTCGCAAATTATATAAATCGACAAACCACTCGCCAAATTGTACAGATTGACAAAATTTTTATTTTAAATAACGAAAGAACAAATAAGTTAGTATAACATTAATAAATATAAAAATAAAACGTCGAAATAAAAATCACTTGATGACGTAAACACGTGTAACTTGCTAAAAGTCAAGTGAATGTGACATTTACCATCAACCATTATTGGCATTTAATCTTATAGTTTGGTGATACATTTTTTGTCGACGGGATAATTAAGTAGTACCAAAAATACATATGTAACTGGTATTCGAAAACGAGGTTTTCGTCAAATTTTCGTAAAAAAAAAAAAAAAAAAAAAAAATCATGCCAAACATGCGTATATGACATCTGGCGAAATATTAAATTATGTAACAAACCATGACATTTAATTTCAACTTCAAATCAATGTTTTAATTTACCACTCGAACAATAAAAAAAAACTGCTAACTGGCGAATTGAAAGAAAGATATTGGCGAGATTTGCACCCGGCTTTTTTTTCTTTCGCCACAGATGTCACATACGGCCCCATGTTGGCGCGATTTTATTCTGACGCCAATGTCATATACGCAACGTGTACTTAACTGGCGCCAAAGTATCGTTATTTTGCTTGATATGGTAAGCCGGATGTTGTTGTTTATGCTGTTAATGCGTTCCCCAAATTGGCGTTGGAAAAAAATCGTGCCAATATGGGGCGTATTTGACATTTGTTCCAAACCTTCATATGAAAGGCTAAGGGATCAGATCGTATTTGTTTAGGGCATTTGATGACTTGAACTATTATAATATAGATGAAATGATGGGGATAGAATAATATTTGGCGACTTATCACATGTGCCTGGATAACATTAAAGTATCAAAATGGCACCTAGAGTATAAAAAGCAAAGTGTTCCGCCCGGAACTGTTGATGATAGTCCATGATTTAGACTATTGTTATAGAGATTGTTTTAAAATATCGGTTGACAAAGACTCTGAATACTTAATTCATTTTATTTTAGCTTCTTCTCAAATGTTTAACTGATCCTCTTTAATCAAAAACGAAAACAATCATTGGATGTCTTAACAGCAACTGATTCTCCGTTAAATTTTTGCAATCAAAGGGAATTGAATGGAAACCCGTTTACAGGGAGATCTGCACACCTTTTCAGTATAATTTAATCTTCTCTAATATTTTTAAAACCCATTAGATTTTTAGATTTTTAGATTCTGCGGTGTCTGAACAGGGGTTGGTGAGCGTAGCTTGCAAGGGGCAGAGCCCCCTAGTAAAATTATAAATTCACACAAAATGGAGTTAAAGAAATAAAATTTTACAAAATTGAGGTTCATTTAAGGTGATTATCACGGGCCCAGGAAATGCCGGTCGTGTCAGCTAGTGTAAAGCAAACTTTTCTGCACTGTATTAAATGTTTAAATGTTGGGTACTTTTATGTTAGCTGGTTGCAGGTAATAAATTATCAAATGTTGTTCTCATACAATATTCATATTGCATTCATTTAATTTAAAATCTAAATCGTTCACTCATTTCATATAAATACATGCATTTATAACACATACGTTTCACTCATTTTATTTAAAATGCATACCTTTCGCTAATTTCATTCAAAATACTAAAAAAAGGAAAAAAATTATCATAAACCAAAATGTTTTATTTCAACATCAAAGAATCGTTTCTAATTTACGCGAGTTAAATATAAAAGCGGCTACTGACGATTTAAAAAATGCTATTGGCGAGATTTATGCTCAGCTAACATAAAAGTACCAAATGGTTTTTACGCATTGTATTTTTTATTGCGCATTGTATTTGTATTTTTTAATAATTTCGTTTTTAAATTCCGGTATCAGTCCATTCTTTCACCAGTTTATAAACAGAATTTCTCCGCATCGGTAAGGGTTAATATTTCAATCGTACAATTCGCTATCACTCACCTCGTGTAATCGTAAAATTCCAGCATTTTCACGCGATTAAATAACGTGAAAAAAATTATGTTAAAAAAGTGATAAAAATGTACACACCCTGACTGTGTAACGTATCTATCGTTTTAACTCTACAATTTAGTGCAAAAAAGTTTATGACTTCGGTTTGTCTGTTATCTGCTCGACTGTCCGTGATATACCTCTTGCAAATATACCATAGAACTACGAATAAAAAAGAACTGACATATCCTTAAAAGAGCGAAGCGTCATCTGTAACCAATTTCGCAGTGGTTGCTTACCGCCGGAGCAAACTTCCACCAGTAAATTTAAATAGAAATTTTCTTCATATTTAAACGCCTTGTTAATGCAGAATTTCAATCATAATTATGGACAAAAAGAGATATTACTTTGTATGGAAGTATGTATGGATATGTATGGATTTGTATGGATATTACTTCGGCGGTAGTCAGGGCTTCCGTTTTCGCTATATTGTGACAACCTAAAGAACTTCCTGTCAGTAATAGTGAAAAAGATTATGACCGGGGCCAACTGTTACCAGTAAGAACAAATAGAAATTTTAACCATATTTGCGAGTGAAATTATCCATGAATAAGATGCTTAAATAAGACGAAATTTTTTATTCAAATGTACTGGAGGAAGTTTGCCCCGGCGGTAATCAGAAACTGTTGATCCAAAGTAAAAAATCAGCCGCCATCTTGTGACAACCTCCTCAGTTACTTCATTCACAACTGATAGGCTCTACTTTATGTGTCCAGCAATTTTTATATGTTGTTGACGTTTAATACAGCATGACCGCTTTTGCAAATGAAGAGTGTAGCATTTACAGTTAGTTTACAGGTACAGTCAAAAGTATTCCGTTATAGTACAGTAAATGAGAAAAACCATTTCGGGTGCATTTTGATGATGTTACACCATTTCAAACACAATGAAATTGATGTGCATGTATCAAGAGCACTAAAACTTGCTTTCTGTAGAATATGTGGTGTAAAGGTTTTATTATTCATTTGTAAGGCCACACAAAACAATCCTGTTAGATAATATGGGGGGAGAGGATTGGTGAATCGAAGTTACCGGGGAAAATCTTTTGCAGTGAGTTTTAATGATGTTACACTACTTCAAACATAATTAAAATTATATACAATTCTGAGGTGCACTATAAGTTGCTTACTGAAAAGAATTCGGCTATAGTACTCTACATGAGCAATAATCACTGGAAGTACGTTTTCAATGTTCGTTTGCACTTTTACGTGCTTTATACAATTGCTAGCACTAATTGCTTAACCACCGGCAATTTTACTCAAGTTTTATAAAAAGTGTTTCACACCAGAATTTTTATTTAGGTCTCAGAAATTTTAAAGCATCAAAATTTTCGAAATTAAAATTTTTTTAGATGTTAACCCTTTTGGGACTGGTGATGCATATACGCAACGTGTAAAGGTCCACGTGGAATTTGCTTTTGGCGCCATTATTAATAAATAAAGGTAATATTTGTCTTTTATAATTAGAGTATTGTTTGGTATTTCACAAGTAAAGGAAACTGTTTAAGAAAAGCGGTGCCACCCAAATAAAATTTATGTAAGGGATGCCGCCTCGAAAGGGTTTAACTCCTATCTTTTCTGAACATTTTGATATAATTGTTTCCTTGAAATTCCCATTAAAACAGAAGTTGTGGCTTTTAGAATTATACCCACTCAATAGCTGAAGCAGCGTTTCCGAAAATTAGAAGTCATTTTTCTCCAGACGACGTTTTTGCGCACAACGCGCAGGATTTCTCAAAAACTTCCGAATATTTTACAAGAAATTTTCAAAACATATGTTTCATATTAGTCTGTATTAACTAAACCTAAAATTTCATTCTTATTGTTCAAAAAAATATATTTTTTAGGTGATTACACTGTTGAAATTTCCAAAATTTTGTATTACCTAAATACAATTTTGTATTTAAAATATAAAAATTATTTAAATACAAATTTATTTAGGTTCAGAGTAATTATTACAATCTGAAGTATAATTAGGCGCAAATAATTTCATTCTAGTTCCAAAATTTATTTTGTAATCCTGCGCGTAAGCTGTTATACCAATTTTCTTCTCGACAAATGCCTGGCAGTTTGGTGCCCCTATAAATACTAATTCTGCATCTTGCAATTTTTTAAATGCATGAAACGAAAGGACACACTTATACACTATATGGCCAAAGGTGACCGGTCACTTGCGATTTTAGACGTTTTGTTAAATATCTAGCAAAATACATGAGGAATTAACCTGAAACTACAGGTGTGTAAACAGTATAGTATAGGTCATATATTTCCCCAAAGATATTTTCCTGAAACCACATAGGGGACCGCCAAGAAATTGAAAAGAACGAATATCTTTTGGATAACCCTGTAAAAACTAATGTAGCAAAAGCGTTCAAACACAAGATTAATAATAAGTGGCCTATTGTAATATACTGTGTTCATTTTTATGAGGATAGCATGTATACTCGTAGAAAAATTAAGATTTTTATAAAAACAGCCCCAAATTTTGCCAAGTTTTTTGCTTATAATTTGCAGAGTTCTTAATATAAAAAAAAGTTCTTTTCAGAAAATATGACAAATAATATTATACACAATAATTTGCAATCAGAATTAAAAAATAATTAAAATTGGATGAAAAATGAGCAATTTCACTAAAACCTGTTTCACTGCGCATGCGCGAATGCAATCAAAATATAATGTGCATAATGTATTAGCTAAGTATATAGAGCAACTTTTGTGAAAGTCTCAAATTCATAGCTTGAAAATTCTGAAAATAATCGTCGATAGAATAAGCTCGAAATCCGTTGTTCCCAAAAACAAGCAAAATGATCAGGGGTTGTATCAAATATCTGTTGATTAGTGCCAAGATAGCGTACACAATATTGCACTTACTACTATTATGCACATGTATTTATTGCACATGCATTATGTAATTATACACATTATATTTTGATTGCATTCGCGCATGCGCAGTGAAACATTTTTTAGTAAACCTGCTCATTTTTCATCCAATTAGTATTATTTTTTAATTATGATTGCAAAGTATTATGTACAATATTGCTTGTCATATTTTCTGTAAAGAACTTTTTTTTATATTAAGAACTCTGCAAATTATAAGCAAAAAACTTGGCAAAATTTGGGGCTGTTTTTATAAAAACCTTAATTTTTCTACGAGTATACATGCTATCCTCATAAAAATGAACACAGTATATTACAATAAGCCAATTATTAATAATCTCGTGTTTGAACGCTTTTGCTACATTAGTTTTTACAGGGTTATCCAAAAGATATTCATTATTTTTTCAATTTGTTGATGGTCCTCTATGGGGTTTCAGGAAAAAAATCTTCGCGGAATATATGACCTATTCTATACTGTTTACACACCTGCAGTTTCAGATCAATTCCTCATGTATTTTTCTAGATATTTAACAAAACGTCTAAAATCGCAAGTGACCGGTCACCTTTGGCCATATAGTGTATATTTTACCCCAATAAAAATTGTGTTTTAGAATCATATGCATTTTAAGATATTACATGCGGAAAATGGTCTTTTTCCCCTTTTTTCTAATTTTAAGAGTCCAGAGACCTCTTAAGAATCGTTAACTGTGCAAAACTGTCGAATGTGTGGAAATAACTGGATTACAGATTAGGCGTTTGGTCGTGTTACGAAAGGTTCGCACATTCAGCATTTGTAACTGAAAAAAAAAAAAAAAACCTTCAATTGTTCTTCTTTATTTTCATATATCACTTATCATAATATGTTCAATAGTTTTGAAAAACTAAATTTTTAAAATCCAGTCGTACATTTATGCTAGCCCTGTATAGTAGATAGGTTAACCCTTTCCGGCACACTGTGCCCGGGGTCGGGATACCTAATTTTAATTCAAAACTTACGAATGGCACCAAGAATATTTTAGTAAAATTTTGCATTTACAAAGAATAGTTAAAGTAACATGTTTTTAATTTCTAAGAAAGTCGTTTTAAAATTCCGGTGTCAGTCAATCATTTCATCATTTTACAACAAAAATTGACCGTGCCGGAAAGGGTTAAAGGGCTCCCAATAGGTTCACTTTTTGAATACCAGTATTTTCTAAAAATAATTCTTGTTAGAATTTTTTTTTTTTTTTTTTTTTTTTTTTTTTACAAATTTTGCAGAATCCTATACTGAATGTTATTACTTTTGAAAGTGTTAGAAAACTATACCACGAAAATTTTTCGTTGAAAATACTGGTATTCAAAGGGCGGGCTATTTGGGTCCAATGATATTATTTTTATCTTTTACATACATATATTAGACACGGAGCCAGCAGTTCGTACGGATAAGACATGGTTCGTCCGAATACCGTTATTGCTCCAGGAAAACTACCAGCATTTTTTTTTTTTTTTAATAGAAAAAGAACTCTAGGTTAAAGGCGCAAAATTTGGCCTTCTTTTAACCTCTTGAGGGGCACTGGGTCACCAGAAAATTTTAACTAAATTTTATATTTTTAACTTTGAAGGAAAATCATTGAAAAATTGCTTTTTCATGTTTAAAAATAAAATTTTTCGATTATTCCGGTGAGAATTCAATATATGGAGGCATTTTTGCTTGCCCCTCAAGGGGTTAAGAAGAGATTTTCTATAAGGTAATACTGGTGCCGAAAAATTTTCTGGTCTGCAAAATTCAAGGAGGCGTACGAACCACGAGACAACCACCTCATCGAGTTGGAGGCTAAAATTCCAGAATTAGCTAAAACTCGATTCCCATATTAAAACGCAATCGGTCTGCCAAGTCATATCTTGGTGGAAAACACCTAAAAATACGATTTTACCGGTTGACTCGTAGGTTTACCATCAGTGGCGTAGGAATTTTGTACAAATAGGGGGAGCCGGGTCATATTGTGGAAAGGTAGAGGCGGGGATAATTTCATTGATTTCGGAGGATTCCTTCATAGTGTTGAACGTTTCACAAACAGGAGTATAAAATAGAAGCATATCAAAAGATCACCAACTCTTTAATCCAAGTAAAATATTTTTTATGAGATATACTTGATACGTAGAAACTTAATTTATGTGCGATCCCGAATACAATATTCTAAATCAAGGTTTCTCCCACTCCCATTTACCAAAAGTTAAAGTTCTTTCTGTTGTTTTGCTTACTATTCTTTACAAATCTCTTCCAAATCAATTTTAAAGGCCTCTTTATAAATATGCAGTATCAAATATGCAGTATGTGAGTATCAAATGGTTGAGTCTCTGTTGACCCATTGTTGTTCGGAGGTGGGATTGAAGCCGGCGAAGAGCGCTGAAAGATCTCTCAGCTGTCGCTACTGATGTCGGAATCGCCAAAATAAATTCTGCTAAAAGGTAAATTTCTGTCAGTTCCGTCCGGGATTAATGTTGGTAGAAGCGTCAACTGAGCAGAAAGATTTGTCAAGTCAAAATCATCAGCATGTATTCCAAGCTTTTGTTTCAGATCTTCTGAAGTGATTGAAGCTGTGTCCGTGAATATGGTTTCGATCTTTATGGGAGAGTGAAAAGTTTTTTTTGATCAAATTGTTTTTTTTTAATTCATTGGTAATAAGGTCCAGTGCTTTTCTGAAATTTACTCGCAATTTTTCTTCTTGTCCAAGTTGTGCTGGAGCGAAGGATGGCTTGTCTGCTCATATCTTATTGGAACTATCTATTGTCTGGAGACGCTCGTCATTTTCATTTCCAAATTTAATGTGGAGACTTATCTCTCCCATTTCTTGTAGAGAGTTTCGAAATGGCTATACTCTCTCATACGTTGTATGGTTTCTTCTAACGTTAAAACGGCGTTCTTGACGCTTGAGGCAGAAAATTCAGTTGTTTGTAGATATTTCGCAAGAACCAAAACGTTTCTTGGCCATGTTCATGCCAACAAATGTCTTGAATTTTTTCAAGCTTCTTATGAAACCTTTAACTTCAGCCTTTTTCTCACGACGTAGTGCTGTTGGATCTTTCAATAGTGCATCAAGAGTCTCTCTAGCTCTTGAATAATTTTCCACGAATCTCGATATTGCAGCAAACCGAACTGCTCATCTGGTCGCGCAGAGAGGAAGCAACTGCTTTGGTTTTAAGGTTATGTTGCTTTCTTCTTCATTGCTAGTTGGGCAAAGAACGATGTTCTTGTAGACATCTCTTCGTTTGGAAGATTCTCTAATCAGATTCAATATCGTCTTGATCAAATTTAAGAAATCTGCAATTAATCTATTGGAACGCACCATCTCTTGTAGTGCAAGTTCCAAGGAATGATTTGCACAATGCACAAAAAAAGTCTTCGGTTACAACTCCTTGAACCTTGTTTGGACACCTTGCATGATGTCACTAATATTACCGGCTCCGTCACAAAAATGTCCACGAAGTTTATTTAGATCGATGTTGCGACGTCAAAGTGCATCCTTTATAACTTTAGTTAGTGTTTCCCCTATAGTATCGAGAGCACTGGATAATCCTAAAAACATGTCCTGCGTTTTCCCCGAATGTTTCGCCAAGTATCGTACATATCTGGAGAATTGCTCTTTCCCGGCGGTATCTGTTGTTCCGTCAGCAATGATGCCAAAAAAACTTGCATAGTTCATTTTTAGATGCGTTCGTATTTATATAAATACGTAACACCTATAGTCGTCGTTCAGTCCGTCGGTCCGCATATAGCAGAGCAAAAACTGCCCGACCGAATGGTCTGAAATTTTAAATATATAATTGTTGCAACATTTTGCCCAGCCATTTCAAATTTTATGAAAATCGGATGCATAGTTTAATTACAGGGACAGTCAAAAGTTTTCCGTTACATTACGGCCAATGAGAATAAATTGTTGCAAGTTCATTTTAATGATGTTACAGTCTTCCGAATGGTCTGAAATTTTAAATATATAAACTGTTGCAAAATTTTGTCGAATCTTTTTAGATGTTATGAAAGTTGGATGTATAGTTTAATGACAGGGACAGTCAAAAGTTTTCCGTTACATTACGGCCAATGGGAATAAATTGCTTCAAGTGCATTTTAATGATGTTACAGCCTTCCGAATGGTCTGAAATTTTAAATTTATAATGGTTGCAAAATTTTGTCGAGTCATTTCAAACTTTATGAAAATTGGATTTATAGTTTAATGACAGGGATAGTCAAAAGTTTTCCGTTTACATGACGGCCAATGGGGAAATAAATATTTCAAGTGCATTTTAATGATATTACAGCCTTTCGAATAGAATGAAATGGATATGGATATGCACTTATTGAAGTGCACTAAAATATTAATTCAGTACAATATGCGATCTAAAATATTTATAAAACTAGTTATAGTACGAATGTACCTCATTTGCCACGTTTGACGAGCAATTTCCACCTTGTTTCTAGCAGTGCACGTAGCATTGAGTGTGCCAACATTTCCAAAATTCTGAATGTCCAGACTGGTCCATTTATCGCTCTTGGACAACCATGATTCAATTTCTGGACAAATTGTTATCAATTCTTGCAGATAGATGTACAAATTTACATCATTATTGTTGGCGTAGCTTCGAAGAGGCTGGCCTGTTCTTGCTAGGTAGCAAATACCCGTCATAATGTATCGAAGTGCTTTTCTTGCCTTAATTTGGTACGACTTGAGTTTTGTGTTCAATAGATTGGATACTGGTGTATCTTTCTCTAAAGACAAAAGTTGTGCTTTAATTTTTTTTTTGTGATACATACTTTTTTCGTGTTTTTTGAGTTTCTCTAGAGCTCTCTTCCAGTTTCCAATTCGAGAATCTACAAATGCTTTATCTTCATCATTTGAAGAAATCGACAGTTTGTTAAAATTACCTGAAATACAGGTGTAACACGACAGAGCATCCTTTGCACTGTTATAGTGTATCCATGTAAATTTTTCAAACCATCCATGTTGATAACTGCGGCCAGCTGAATAACCATCAGTTTGCTGAGGAAATTTAAAATTCTTTGGGGGTATAAAGGCCGGCCCTGGGTTATCTGTTAATTTATAATGAGCAGAGTTTCAGAAATTCTATATGAGCAATTTGCTTACCTTAGTCTGCTTAATTACAGTAATGTCTGAAGTATCAGCATCACTTTCCATATTCAAACGTCAAAAGGACTCACGCTTACCGTCTTTTGTGATCACACGGCCAGGACGCGCAAACTGCATGCAAAACAAAATAAGATTAAGAATTGATCTCTGGAATGTTGCCACTCGTCAAAATATAAGATCACCATACCCCCACCCCCCCTAATAAACGCCAAGGGGCACTAAAGCGAGCTTGAGGCGGAAGGGAGGGAAACACCCTTATCGATGCAGGTAATTTGTAGTAAACCTATGAGACCCCATTTTTTTCTGAGAATCGAGAGGGTTGTAAACAATGCTCACCACCCCCCTCTGTCTTCTCTTTATTGTTTATTGTGTGAATTTCCTTGAAAAAGTAGACTTTATTTTTTAATTCAACAATGTATCGTAAACAGATATGGTGCGAGAATTTCTTCCGGGGGGAGCTGAGCCCATCTGAAATATTCCAGGGGGAGCCACAGCTCCTCCAGCTCCCCCGGTTCCTACGCATGTTTACCATTGTGTTTTCCTGCTCCCAGTCCGCCATGTTTTCATACCTTTGGGTACAGGAAAACACAATGGTAAACCTACGAGTCGACCGCTAAAATCGGGGTTTTAAGTGTTTTCCACCAAGATACGACTTGGCAGACCGATTGCGTTTTAATATGGGAATCGAGTTTTAGCTAATTCTGGGATTTCAGCCTCTAACTCGATGAGGTGGTTGTCTGTGCTGCCGGCTCCCGGTCTATATATGTTAGGGCCGAAGTTCGAATCGGTCAGTCCCGAATTGGTCGGCCAAATCAGGAAATATCGGATCGTTTCCTTATTTCTAGAGCTGACCAGGCAGATTGCAAAAGACTATAAAGCGATTGTTCAAAGTCGAAAGTAACAACAGCAGCAAAAACAACAACAAAACCTTGGTATATTTTGAGGGTCTGTATAATTTCATGCATTATTATTAATTGTAAATTATTCAATCCCTTCCTAATAGTTAAGGGGGCACGAGTTTGTCGAAACAATAAAAAACGTGGTCTTTTTCAAAGTACCAAAACACAAATAATATGCAAGTATGATATTTTTTTATTTGTTTCTGCCAAAAGTAAATATTCTTAACTATATTATCCAGAAAAATAAATATTGTATGTACAAAATAAATATTTAAATTTTGATCTTTAAAAAAATCTCACTTATAGCGTGAATTAAAGTAATTGCGCGCATGATAAAACTCTAAATTATGCATATGGAAAACAATTTTGGAAAAAATGGAGTCATAACACACTCACTTCTAAATTAAAGCGAAAATATACAGAAAAAGTTATGTTTAAAATAAATTTTAATACAAAAAAATTCAAAAATTTTAAAAACATTTTCAAGTTTTTCAAATGCAAAAAAATAAATAACCAAAATATGTTATTTTTTTTTTATTTTTTTTTTAGCACGTAGACTTATAAAGAAACGCATTATGTGGTTAATTTTTTTTAAAGCTATAGCTTACATAGTTTGAAAGTAACTGTGCGCGCAAACTCCAAATTTACTAATCTGAGAAAACGCGTTTTAAAGTTTCAGTATCTACGGCAATGTTGCCAGTAGGCTACTTTTTTTAAATTCAGATTTCTTGACTTGCACCATTTTTTTGAAACGTTAAAATTCCCTTTCTTTTCGCCTAAATTAATCTGTCATTAAATAAGTAAATAAGTGGCACTTTACCATTTCAAAAAAGTGGTGCCAGTCAAGAATCTCAATTAAAAAAAAAGTAGCCCGTCTGGCAGCACTGATCTACGGACCTTCAATTATACCCGCCGTCTATAAATGATTACAACTCAAAAAATAATGCAGATTTTTGAATGGAGTTTGTTACGTATTGTTCGGAAAAAAAAATAATAATCAGAATGAAACAAAAAACCGAAAACTGATTTTTTTAAAGTTTAAAGATCCCGTGCCCCCTTAAGTTAATAAATTTATATTTATCTACCTTGACAATGGAGTTATGAATAAAGAGACTGAGGAGATTGTCACAAGATGGAGGTTGATTTTTTACATCGGATCAATAATTTCTGGTTACATCCGAAGCAAACTTCCACCAGTAAATTTTTAATATGAAATTTTGCCTTCTTTTAGCGTCTTATTCATGCAAAATGTCTCTCACAAATATGGTAAAATTTTCTATTAGTTTTTACACGTGGAAGTTGACCCGGGTATTGTAATCTCTTTCACTGACAGGAGGCTGTATAGGTTGTCACAATACGGCGAAAACGCAGGGCCTGACTATCACCGAAGTAAACTTTCACCAGTAAAAATGAATACCTGTTTTTGCCGTGATTTATGCCTGAAATTCTGTATTAATAAGACGTTAAAATAAAGAGAAAAAATTTATCCAAATTTGCTGGTGGATGTTTTCCCCGCCGGTAATGATTCCCTTCGAAATCAGTTACAGTTGAAGCTTCAATATTTTCAGGATATAACAATTCCTCTTTAAAGTTTTATGACTCGACCATCCCTTTTTACAGAAAGATAAAAATTTTATGAAATTTCAAATTACACAGCAGTTTTTATTTCTACATTGTGACAATTTTTTGTGAACCCACTAGTGTAATTGCATCGAGTATAATCTTGGAAGCTAAGGGTCTCTATAAGTACAACATGAATGCAATTCAAATTGAAATACATTTGTAAAACATTAAAAATACCGTGGACGCCAACTGTAAATAAATTGAATGGGTGCCTTAATAGAATTACTAAATAAATTGATTTCATTGAATTTTTTTAATAAAGAATGAGACACATGCTGTTTTTTTTAATCTACAAATTGCTTTTAAAATTTCATTTAATATTAAATGTATATAATAATTTATGTTTGCGAGACTGGCTAGTAGTTTGTAAATATGTGTGTCTGTGGACTTGCACGGCGACTACAGAACGCAGGTACAAAAATTAGCACCGGTATACCAAGGACCTGTTACTAACGTGGTACACTTACACCAATAAATTTTAATAGAAATGGCTGCCTTATCTAAACGCAGTATTCATAGAATATTTCTGCCATGAATAAGACAAAATTTTCTGTTTCTTTTTACGGGTGGGAATGTGCCCCGTTGGTAATCAGGCGTTTATCGCGGGTTACCTAATTGTAAACCTAGAAGTCCGATATTCGAATTTTCAACTGGATTTATTTTAATTAATTAATAGTACGATTTTTAATGGCTATTTATTGGGTCATCATCAAATTTATCCATTTTCTGTTTCTTTTTCCATCGTCTTCCCACTGAAATCCGAGAGAGAAAAAAAAAGTGTAAAAATCATTGAACTACGAATACAGTCATTCAGGATAACTTTTATCCACATTTTCTCTATTTTCATATGCCACACTCTTATTTTAAGAATACTGTTGCAACTAGCGACATAAAAGAGAAGAAATAATCCTAAATTATTGTTTGACTATCAAAAATTAAGGAATAATAATGATAAAAGCAATAGAAAATGAATTTTTAAAATGGTTCAAAGTTACACTGTAAACTAAAATGTCTCAAATTCAGACACTTATGTGTCTGAAACGGAGTGTTCAATTTTCAGACATTTTAAAATGTCTGAATTTTTTCAGACACTTTTTGCGTCTGAATTTCAGACACTTCAAACGTCTTAATAGCATCCATTTTTTTTTTTTTTTTTGTAAGCATCATACGCAGCCATGTTTGACTACGTTGAATATTGGAAAAATATTTGGCTGGGGCCCTGCCCCCCCCCTCCCCTACAGCCTGATTTTTTTGGTGCTCCCAATTTTGGTATGCAATTTTCGTTAAGCTGATAATTTGAATCTTTTACGACATTTTACTGATTATAATCAACATTTTGAACTTCAGGAGTAGAGCGAGATTAAAACAAAAAAATTGTTACCTAAATATTAAATTTTTTTAATTTGTTTTGTTTTTAATCTTATTTTACTTTAAAAGTTCAAAATATTGATTATTATCAGTACAATTTCGAAACAGATTTAAAATATAAGCTTTACAAATATTGCACATCAAATTTTTGGGCACTAAAATCGTAGGGGGGGGGGGGGGGCACGGTCCAGTATGCCCATTCTTTAATCAAGAAGTTCTTTTGCAAAAAAATGAAACCCTGCATTATTGTTATCTAAATTGAGATGTCCGGTATTCGGGAGTATCCGCTGTGGAGATTAATGGATTTTCCCGAATAGCTGAAACATCTATTTAGCGAATACTTTTTTTAATCCGCATGGCATACATATTTGTATATTTTTACCTCACAAAAGCAGACATCTCCGATTATCGGACAAATTCAACGGCAAGGGCTATTGAGGGCTTTTAAGGTACATGGATAAATATATATATTTCTTATAATCTTGTCCTACTCCATATAATTTAAAAATAGATTTTTTTTTTTAAATTTATATTGCCACATAGGCAATTTTACATATACATCAGATGTTAATCACAACAGCTATTTAACTATGAATAAATAAATAAATATTCTACTTTAACCCTTTGGCTCTGGAGCAGAGCCATTTAAAATTTGTCTTCAAACTCGAGGGCTCCGCTACGGAGACAATGCAAATAATTTTGTGATACCTGTCTAGAAAAGCCAAGATTACATGGTATCATAATGTTATTTGCATTGTCTCCGTAAGGGATCCCTCGAGTTTGAAGACAAATTTTAAATGGCTCCGCTCCGGAGCCCTCGAGCAAAGGGTTAATACTGAGAAAAAAAAATTATTTCGGTATTTTGTTAATTACATTTTGTATTTTTAATCTTGTCCTACTCTATAAGTTCAGAACTTACATTATAATCAGTGCAAGATTTAAGATATCAGCTTTACGAAAATTTCATACAAAGTCCCCCCCCCCCCGAAAAAAATTAAAATCCTTATCATTTAAAAATTAATTTTTTTTTAAATTTATATTTCCACATGGGCTTAAGCCCATGTGGATAACAATAATTATTGTTATCTTTACAGAATACATAAGGTATATTCATAACATACGATACATAATACATAAGATAACAATAATTATTGTTATCTTTCCTATGAGCTCCTAAAAACCTTTTCATTAGACATCTTTAAAGCAAAATAAGTATAAAGCCGCAAGAAAAAGAAGTTAGCACATAATAACCACTATGATACACACCTGCCATGCTTATCAGTAAAGTCTAATTGGAAAATGACCTTCGAAGTGAAATATATTTTCTACACACGCAGCGAAATCGGAATAAACAAATGATTTCATTTTTCCTGACTGGGTTACATCTGTTCCAAGTCGAAAGATTTCCACATTGAAAGACTTAATAGCTTTAGAAATATAGCTAAGAAATTCTTGAGGTATATATTCTTTTTCAATTATATATAAATTTCATAAAAATAAATTGATTTTTTTTCCAAAAGCGAAAGTCTATAAATATATTTTTTAATTTCAGCTGAATATTGTTCCATTGACAAAAAAAAAAAAAAGACAATCCCGAAAATCCCGGGATTTTCGGGATTAAAATTAAAGCGTGATCCTGGGATCTCAATCCAGGATAGTAATCCCTAGCTAGGAAGTAAGGAAGCTTTAGGAGACCTTTCAAAGTTTTTTTTTTCTCTATTTCCTTGTGGTCGTTTAGTGTGAGATAAGCATTAGCCATTGAAACTAAGAACTGCCATATTGAAAAAAAAAAAAAAAAAAATAAGAGAATGAACTTAACTTAAAATATGTCTGTTTTTTAGTGATGTTATTACTTTAAATTTGGGAAAAAAGATGAAAATAAATAATAAATAATTTGCAATAAAAGACAACGTCATAAGTTTAAAAATATATACTTCTAGAATTAGTGTTTTTTTTTTGCAAAGAGATTCAAAACTAATTAAATTTCATGCAAGATTTTGTTTATTACAATATATAAAATCATAAAAGACACTACTTTTAGTACTATAAAGAAATTATGACACTTACTTCAATCGCTGTTTGCAAGAGATAAGAAAAATTCCTCGATTTGAAATTTTAAAAACTACCAGAACCACATTGAGGGAGAAAGACTTGCATCATTTTAAAAGGAAATCCCATAATATATCCGACTAGCCATATTTAAAGAATGAAATGTTTTATCCTCAAAATATAAGCCGCCAGACAAAAGTTTTTTTTTTTTTGTTTTTTTTTTTTTTTTTGCCAGCTTCGACAGGACGAAGATGAATAACCCAATATTATTGATGTAAATTAATACGAATTAACACTAAGTCCATTGCACACGCTTTTTAGAATTTCCGGGTGTAATCTTCAAGCGTCGTCTACTTCTGTTCTGTGTCTATCCCGCCCTTATATCGACGACAGCTTCTAAGAGACATTTGATGTCAAGCACACACGTCAGATGTATGTATTCAATAAATAAATAATCCAAGTGAATACGAATTAAAATCACAAAACTTCACATTCCGCAAAAAACGAATTAAAATACACGCGTACATAAAAACAAACTTTGTTTGAATTACAACGTATACAACTTCGAACGAAGACATCTAAAACGCATGCGCAACTGGGAGTGCCCCCTGGTGGTTATCGCGTCGGAAGAATCTAAACGCCTTAAATTAAGACACGTTTAAAGCAATGAAGTGTCTTAAAATAAGACGTTTGCGGATATTTTAGACATTATTCTAGGTTCGTTTACGCCATGGTCACACATAAGACACTTCTGTATCTTAAATTAAGACATCTATAATGTCTTAATTTTCAGATTAAGATACTTAAGAGTCTAAAATTCTTTTTCAGTCACATATGTGTCTAAATTTAAGACGCTTCTATTTGCAGTGTACCCAGTCATTTAGGGTAACTTTGCACCATATGATAAATATTATCTAAAATAATTCATTATAAAAAAAAAGTATTATAGTTAGGACAACTTTAAACCCCCAAAAATGTTTTCAGATATGTAAAGACTCCGAATTTACATTTCCCAACATCACAAAAATTGTATAATTTATGATATTACAACAAATATTATGCATAAGAAAAGTTGAAGAAGAAAACCATGAATATTAAGAAAAAAAAAACTGTTTATAGTTCATATAAAACATAAAAATGCAGTGAAAAACAATTTTCAATGTTTTAACTCAATAATATATCCATAGTTACTGTAATACATACTAGTACAAGTATTATTCAAACAAGAATAAAAAATGTCAAATTTGAGTAGCTCCGCCCCGAAAAACGCCTTTAAACGAATTTTGTGTATTTTACGCATATTTGTGAAATATTTACATGTTATATCTAATGCACACTTTCGGCATTTATATAAAATATACGTGCAAATATGGGAAATTTTTGACAGTAGCACCTATAATCAGTAAATTATAAACATTAGTGTAACTCTGAGCCGACTCAAAGTTACCCTGAAAATGTGGTAAAATGTTAGTGCCTTCTTATTTTACATTTTATTAACTATTAATAAATAAATAATCACAAAATATTAACACATTTACAACATTTAGATAATACTATGTCTTATAAATGAGTATATTGTTACTTACTATGAAAATTTAATTGGATTACAACAACTTTAAAACAGCATTCAAAATTAACTTGAAAACAGTACTTCACAAAAATAGTTAGATGATGCAATTAATTGCGCATAATGTTGCTAATTTATTTTCTAAAATAAAGAGTAGAAATCCCAGTTTAGAGCCTTGCCAACAGAGCACAGTTCTGGAGTTTATTTAGTCTTTTGGAGTCACAAATATTGAAAAATAGGAGATGGTGCAAAGTTACACCCCATGGTTCAAAGTTACCCTGAATGACTGTAACTTAAGTCGCGTTAACTTCTTAAAAAACATTATATTTATATACAAATTTGGGGGGAAATAAATTCCAATGCCATTAGACAGGATCGGCGAACCTATGGCATGCATGCCATAAATATTACGCCGGTGGCAGGACTCGGAATGGTCTCTTTTTATTGAGACTAAATCAAAAGTTTTACCACCAGTGTTTCCTGGCGAAAATTTTCGTTTTAGATACTTCTTGGAAATGCCGTCACTGTAATAAAAAAAAAAAAAAAAAAAAAAAAAAAAAAAAAAAACGGAAATTTTACTCCAACTAGTGGGACAGCAATGTGGTCCAAAGTCCAAGTTCTGCATATTTCGGTCAGATATTAGCAAATGGTTCTTCATACTTCAGTCAGATATTCGGAAAAGTTTCCGCCTATTTCGGTAGAATATTCGGGAACGTTTCTGCATACTTCGGAAATGTTAGTGTATATTTCAGATATGTTATGTTTGTAGCACCGAAACTAGCCTTTTTTGCACCCGGGGCAAGCAAACATGGATTTTGGCGCCTCCCCCCCCCCTTTTCCTCCACAATGTGTATTTACAAAGAGAAATTTACTGATTTTCTAACAGCCGACTTATTTTAAAATTTAAAATATGTAATCATAAAATAGGTAATATTGAACTGCTAATGTATAATAATATAATACTAATCTGTTTTGTCAAATACTGATTCATTGAATCTTGAAAACGCAATCGAAAAAAACTTCCGCTTTATACAGGAACCTTATGCCATATTATCTTAAGATTCTTTTTTGCTTTGGCATACCCCAGACAGATAATTTTATCAATACCTTGCTAAACACAGACGTGAGAAAAATCGAGAAATAAAATCCTCATTTGGCGCTTCTTTGTTCTGGCGCCCGGGGTACAAGCCCCCCCCCCCCTTAGTTTCGGCCCTGTATGTTAGTGTATATTTCGGGTATGTTTGTGTATATTTCGTAAATTGTTATGTGCATTTAGGAAATCTTCTTGAATGTGTCATATTTTTTTTTTTATTTTAAGAACTTAATATGCTTTTTTAAAAGAAATAATGTTATCCGATTGAATTTTATTGCATAATAATATTAGCGTTTACTGTTAATCATTTTTTTGCACACACAAACAAAATATATACGCTTGTCCATGAATTTATGATAGATATTAGACATTTAATTAATGAATAATAATCTATACTAGTAAAGTAAAAGTTTGTAATGATGAAATATATCGTTTATATGGGCGAAAAAAATTCATAATTTCAATTCTACTAATTTGTTTTATTTTTATTGTTTATGAATTACATATTTGTGAAAAATTGCATTGAAAATTTTATTTATAGATCTATAAATAATTATTTTTTAAAATACGGTCTCGTCAGCTCCATCCTGTAAATAAATACATTATGAAAATATTTAATTTCCTTGCATATAAATAGATGGATTTTTTATATCTTTAAATAAATATTTTTTTATCATATAAAAAGATACACAATTTAAAAATAGTTAATGTCTGCGATTTTTTATTTTATTTTTATGAATTGTATACTTATAAATATTTTTTTTTTCTCAGGTTATCTGAACACTTCTTAACTTATACAAATAAAATAAATACTTTTAAAGAAAATATTTAGAAAATATTTAAAAAAAAATTCTGCTTTTGGAATTTTCTAATTAAAAATAAATTTCTAAAATGTACACATATATACGCAAATGTGTTTAAAACTAGAGAAAGTTATAATTAGTTTTTTTTTCTTTTTCTTGGAAGACATGGAAAAAGAGCTATATCGTCGGTACCATGTCAAACTATCCAATATGAAAACAATGTTGCCAGCAGTGTTGCCAGATGGGCACACTTTTTTAAAATTATGATTCTTGATTGACACCATTTTTTTGAAATGGTAAAATGCGCCTTATTTAATGACATATTAATTAAGGCGAAAACAAAGGTAATTTTGCCGTTTCAAAAAAGTAGTGGCAATCAAGAAATCTGAATTTAAAAAAAGTAGTCCACCGGCAACACTGGTTGCCAGTGGGCTACTTTTTTTAAATCTAGATTTCTTGATTGGCACCACTTTTCTGAAATGGTAAAATTCTCCTTGTTTTCGCCTTAATTAATATGTCATTAAAAAAGGTTAAATAAGGCAAATTTTAATATTTCAAAAAAAAAAAAATGATGTCAATCAAGAAATCCGAATTTTAAAAAAGTAGTCCATTGGCAACACAGTTTTCATATTGGATAGTTTGACTTGTACCGACGATATGAAAACAAAACATCTTTTTCTTTTGTAAATTCTTTTTTTATATTTACCATTGCTTCACTTTGCTTTAATCTTTGATAACTATCCAGAAATTTTGAATATCCAACATATAAAGTTCAAATTCTCTTACAAATACTTGCCTTACTTAGAAAGGTTCTCATCTTTATGTTTTATTTTTTAAAATAAGTTAAACTTTAAGGGGTCTCAGGACTCTAAAGCTTCAAAATTTTTCAAATTTTAATTTCTTTAGATGTTAAACTTCTATCTTTACTGAACATTTTGGTATGATTGTTTCCTTGAAAATCCAGTTAGAACAGAAGTTGTGGCTGTTAAAATTATTCCCGCTCAATAGATAAAGCTGTTTTTCTGAAACTTTGAAGTCATTTTCTTATAAATGGCGTTTTTGGGTATAACGCGCAGGATATCTCAAAAACTTCTGAATATTTTTTCAGGAATTTTTCAAAACATATGTTTCATGTTAGTCTGTATAAACTGAACCTAAAATTTTCTTTTTATTCTTTAAAAAAATTAGGGGATCGTACCCGGGCTTCCCGGGTTACAGAATATAGGTGAAATTTTTTTTTTTAATTGAAAACTAATATTTTTTTTTATATGCAATAAATTTTTTAGGTTGCCCACTTACCTTAAATAAGTATTTTTCATATGAAAAATACGAATTATACAATCAAATAAATTTTTGAAATTTATCAAAAGAGATATTTTCTTATTATCCGCATGCTAAGAGTTATTTGACCAAGATTTTGCTACTTACAGCATCCTTTTATATTCTGATAATTTCAGAGCTCATACATGTCTATTAAATTTGTGTTTCATTTATATTATTTTATTTATTTATTCATAGGGAAGTTTTTTTAATGGATATTAGCCGTAAGAAAATGACGAACTCTTTATTTTGTTTTAAGGGTAAACAGATTAATCTTTCGTAATCGGGTTCCGCGCGATTTAAATTAAATTAAAAAATATTTCATGCTTTAAAATTGTTTTTAAAACCATAGACAATGATTAAACTGAGATGAACTTTGCAAATAAATTCCATTTGAAAGAAAAAAATAATTCCTATTTGGTGAACTAAAAATTTAAATAGTACGATTACAAATATGTTAGATTTGTGTTTTTTTTTATATTATTCTTTTATTTGTTTATAAAAGAAGTATTAATTTCGTTAATTTGTCTTTCACAAATATTTTAGATTTTTTTTTTTAATATTACTCTTTTATTTGTTTATAAAGGAAGGATTAAATTCCTTATGCAAAAATAGTAAAAAACAAATGCTGAACAATGTTTGTTGCTTTATGCGCAAAATTTTTATTGTTATTATGTATTGAAACCCGCACGTGATAAGATAAACTTAAAAAATCATGCTTAAAAATTATTTTAAAAAACATAATAAATCAGTCAATTAAGATACAGCTACAAATTGCATTCGAAAGTAAATTTTTTCCCTACGCGACGAAAATTGAAAATGTACGATGGTCAGAAGATTAAAAAATTGCAGTACCGAAAATTTCAAGACCGAAATTTGATCGTGAAGTGTTGCCATTCGCAAAATGACGTCAGCATTACGCACAGATACGTTTGTTCTTTATAATATAGATAGATAGATAGATACGTAATGAGTAAAATATACTAAAGATCAGTTATTAGGATGTGGTTATCAATTGAAGCTCTTATGCTTGCTATTCCGAAGTGAAAAACAGCAATTTTCACCTTTTCAAAATTTGCATACGCACTTCTCACATCCATATTCATCATTTAAAAAAAAAAAAATGTATTTTGTTTGATCATTTTAAGATCATTTTAACTCAAAACTTGAAGTCACGATTTCCAGCAACATCTTTTATGTGAGCAGACGCACTCTTTATTTGAGATTCTAATCTCAATTCCGTGTAGTAAAAATTTCCGTAATTTATGATTTTTAGACGCATTTGCGTTAAAATGTTTAGTTTTATCTAAGAAAATGATCGTTTTCTTTTAAATATGACTTCATTTTCACTTAAATAAGCATTTCGCCTAGTGTCTGAAACTTAGTATCAGTACACATGCAGAAGGAAAAACAATATAGAAAATTTATGAGGAAAAATGCGTGTTTTTAAAAGCAGTATGTCATTTTCCATTATTATTCCCCTAACATAATGTTATGCTCCTAATGGAATTTTGCGCCACTAAACCTAGATAACAAGATTGAATTTTTATCAGAAAATGGCCCGAATAAAGATAAAAATACCTCATCTTTTCTCTCTTGTCTGCAATAATGAAAGGTATCCAATTTTCACCATTTTGAAGAAATTTCATAAAATGCTTTTAAAATTAAAATATAAAAGGGGGGATATTAAAAAAAAAAAAAAAAAAAAAAAAAAAAAAAAAAACAGATAGTGTGATCCCATCTACAAATGAACAGCTTTCAGTTAAAACAAATATTAGTAAAATTGGTTCAGCAGGAAGACCAGGGCAGATGACCAAAAAACTCACCTGTCTTTGAAATATATAAATTATATAAAATTATGAAAAATTAAATTAAGCAAATTATGTTATTTTGATAAAATTATAGTTGAATGTCCTAAAGAATAGCATTAAAATTTTGTTCGAGATAATTTTAGACAAAAACTTCAGGAACATGATATTATTTTAAACCTCGAATTATTTGTTTGCTTGTCTAACTCGGCGAAGCAAATCCATCCAGGCGAGAATCATCAATTTCTGTAATATAAATCGCTATTATTTGCATGTCACCTCTCTTTTATAAAGACACTCTAAATTTTTGTAAATCATTGCGTTTTATCAGTGTGTGAGTTCGATTACATTATTTTCAAAAGTGAAGCATTTTTACCTGTGAAGAATTTCAAAGCAGCTGGGCAGTGAAAATGAGGCACTCCTACAAACCATAATTCAGTTTTAAGACTTAAAATACACGCTTTTTTATAATATTTGCATCCGCTAAAGCAATCAACTTTTACAATACAGTCTTAAACTTCGTCTATAGAAAATATGCATATGACGTCATTATCGGGGAATAACAGACAATATTCTTGACATAGCCCGTATTTTAATTTCAACTTTTTTTTTCAGGTTTTATGAGAAAATGGCAACAAAAAGATATAGTAATCTCCTATTTTTGACTACTTTCCCTTTACTTTCAATAGAAATGGGGTACTTTTGTTGCCACGATTAGAAAAATGGTATTAAAAAAATACAAAAAAATTAATATCTCAAAAATAAATTGAGATACAGCTTTCAAACATATTGTATTTAAAAGAGCATCTTTTCCCTCATACGACGGTGTAAAAATTTAAAATGTGCGGTGTTTAGAAGTTTAAAATTTGCAGTAGAGAAAATTGCAAAACCGAAATTTTATTTCAAATTTCAAAGTGTTGCCATTCGCAAAATGACGTATGCGTTACGCACAGATATGTTTGTCCTTCATAATATAGATATTTTTTAGGTGATTTTACTCATGAAATTTTCAAAATTTTGTATTAGATAAATACAACTTTGTATTAAAAATATACAAATGCTTTTAATACAAATTTATTGAGGTTCTGCATAATTATTATAATCTGAAGTGTAATTAGGAACAAAAAATGTCATTCTAATTTCAAAATTTATTTCGTAATCGTGCGAGTAAACTGTTATGTCGGACAGTTTGGAGCATCCTATAAATACTAATACTTTATCTCGTAATTTTTTAACACTAGAACGCCCGGAAATTTTTCTCAAATTTCATAAAAATATTTGACACCCGAATTTTTATTTAAAGTTATTTGACTGATTTATTTAACGTAAATCTGCGTGGTTTAAATTTAACTTATTTTATGAAAGAATTTGTGGTTCTAGTTGACATTTAATCATATGGTCGGAGTCGAATCGACTGCATTCGGGCGTTCTAGTGTTAAATACATGATATAAAAGAGCATACTTACATATTTTAATCTTAATAAAAATTGTGTCTTTAAATCCTATACATTTTAAGATAGTAAATATTGAAAATTGTCCTTTTTGTTCATTTTTTCCAATTTTAAGAGTCCCGAGACCCCTTAACGAAAAGCCGTACCTCCTTCGTCATTTAAGCACTCAAATTTTATATAGACTTTGATTAATAAATATTTTAACTCTAGAACGACTGAAAATTTTAAGCAATCGTATAGAAATACAGTTGGACTCGGTTAAGACGTTCACGGTTGATACGCGATCCCGCTTAATTCGCGGATTTTTTTCGGTCCCCTGAACAACGCCCATTTCGCTAACGCAATAATATCCCGTTTAATACGCGAACGGTTATTACCCGATCCCGCTTAAGGGTGTTCTCAAATCCAAAAGGGCAACTTTCTGACTTAAGTTTTAATTTATTTTTGTTCGAAAATGCATGAAACTAGCTGGTGTTGTTGTTCAGAAACTGTAATTCAGCTGATTTTTTCATTTTTTTGCAAACGCAATAGATCTTTTAGAAAATAGTGTCAAAGTGGGCGTTTTGAACCGAATATCCGCGCGAAGGAAGAAAAAGCACTCAAGAGAGGGCGAAAACCGTGTTTGTCACGGGATCAAAATAGCTTATAACTCAATAGGTAATTGATTGATCAAAAAATGAAAAAAACAGTTGAATTCCAAATCGCTTCCATGGCCAGGTTTTCTAATTTTATACCTTTCCGTTAAAAACTGAATTTGTAAATATATCAAAACGTTTTGCGCTTGTTGAGCAGAGCAGTTAAGATAGATAGATAAGATACGATAGATCTCCGGTCCTTTGAGGTAAATAATCACGCTTAGCCCTCTGAGCGGCTGTGAGATATATAATATACCACCCAATTTTAATCAAGATTCAAACCAGAAACATTTAATAAAATTTTACTTTTGAAACTTTGATGGGAAAAAAAGTTGTAAAATTGCTTTTCCTTATTGAAAAATAAAAATTTTCGGAAATTTCGGTGTGAATTCAACATTACAGAAACACTAATACTTGCCCCTGAAATGGTTAAGACGTGAACTCATGGATCAAATTTAGCAGGATTTTTTCATTAAGCTAAAAACCACTGTTTTCAAAGAGTAATAATGACTTTATAATTAATAACAAATTAACTAAGGAGAATATCACTAATCATAAATAATGGTAGATAGTTGAATAAAAATAAACGTGTTAAATAAGTAACACTGCAACTGCAATTCTTCTGTGATAATTAATTAATAAATAAATAATTCTCCTTTGCCCTAATATTGACTTTATTTAATAACAAATTAATTAAGGAGAATATCACTGATCATAAATACTGGTAGACAGTTCACTAAAAAAAAAAAAAAATTGCTAAATTAGTAACAGTGCAACTACAATTCTTCTTTGATAATTAACTAATAGATAAATAAATAATTTTTTTACCCTGATATTGAGTTCATTTAATAACAAATTAATTAAGGAGAATATCACTAATAATAAATAATGGTAGACAGTTGACTAAAAATAAACCTGTTAAATTAGTAACACTGCAACTGCAATTCTTCTTTGCTAATAAATAAATAAATAAATAATTATTCTTTCCCCCAACATTCTTTGTCTCTCCCTTTGTATATATGTTTTTACTCTAGTAGAAAAGATAGGCAAATTCATGATACTCAGATACGTCATTAAAAAAAGAAAAATATATATATATATATTATTAGAGATGATTATACCCGTTGTATTAGTAAGGTTTTAAATATACTTTATATCATTACTATCTTTTATAATTCATGTTAAAAGCAAAAAAATGAAACTCTTGAAATTAAACAGATACGACTGCGGTTGTAAATTTTTATGTTTTATTTACTTTTTGCTTACAAAGGTGAATAAAGATATTTTTTTCTTTTTTTATTAAAAATGAAGGATAGATTATAATGGTACTCATTATCACAATTGATAACTATGATTATAAACAATTAATAACATGATTGTGTTGGATTTTAGTTGCAAATATTTAATTTTTTTTTTCTTGTGTTTAAGTTGAATGCAGTTAAATTTTAATCCAAATGTACATAAAAGATTTCGACCGTAAATATATAAATGAAAGCTCTGTAGTTCAGTTAGATTATTATATATGTAAATAAGTCCATTTTCTGAAACAGTATACAAATCACATTTAATACACGACTTTTGTTCACTCCTTTAAAACGCGTTATAACCGAGTTCGACTGTAGTTCAAACAGTAAGTAAGGAGTTTAAGATTTTCATTGCGTTTAACCCATTAACGATGAGCCTCTTTTACACTTCTTTTAATTTTTCGACACCAATTTTTGCGACTTTGTAATTTTTAATTATTTAATCGCTCAAAATCTGAGATTAGATAATGTGAAAATTTCCAAACAAAAATGCTGGTATTGAAATTAAAAAATTTTGTTCGCCTTGCACGGCAAGTTTTCTTGACAACCGGCTTTTATGAGTTAAAACTTTCAGGGGCAAAGCATTTTCAATGCTAAAGTGTTGAAATTAATTATCTTGTGACTATGAGGTTATCATAAGTAATTTGATTGTCGTTGCTTTACTTTTCACTGTGGCGCGAATAATATTAGTTATTTCATTAATTCCTTAACCCTTTCAGGGGCAAAGCATTTTCAGTGATAAAGTGTTGAAATAAATGAATGGCACCGGAATTTACCAACAAATTTATATGGAAAAAAAAGAAAAAAAAGCTATATTTCACATACATATTAAATGTAAAATATTTTACCAAAATTCTGGTGCCAATGTGGCGTTTGGGAATTAAAATTAAGTGATTTCATAAATATACCACCGTCCCTGAAAGGGTTAAAAGGTAAACGCGATGAAAATTAGCAAACACATTCAAAGTTTAAATTAGTTTTTCTACAAAAACTTGTATGCATCAACAAGAAATTTTAACCATTGATTAAACAGATTGTGCTTTGTAATATGCTACCATTAGAAATCTATTAACCCTTTACAGAATTTGTGTATTATTGAAATAAAAATAATTCTGTTTTATATTCCGCCAGTCATTGCGCGCATGATATCTTGAGAATGTTTGTTTGAATTGTTATTAAATTTGGTTACAGATAATAAGCAGATAATACGTATTTTTAAAATGATCTCCTCTTAAATAAAAAATTAGCTTATCAATCATAAAATATACCAAAATGTTAAAAAATTCAAATTTTTTAGTGAATAAAATTAGTTATAACTAAAAATAATTTATCACTGTACATACATAATAATAGATGACACACGTATGTGATTATTATCTGTACCAAATTTCACAAGAATCCATGCATACGTTGTCACGCAATGACTGACAGAGGGGAAAAAAAAAAAGAAAAATAGTTTTTTTAATTTCAATAATACACAAATTCTGTAAAAGACTAGTCAATTTTTAATGGTAGTAACGCATTCACTATGGGAACACGAAGTAATCATGAAATGTCTGTCTTAACCCTTTAGTGTGCAGCTTTGCATATATGCAAACAACAGTGCTTTGAATTTAATAGATTTCTTTTATTCGTATATACCTAATTTACACCAGAAAATTAAAATAGCAATACTTGCTTTAATTAATCACAGACATTCCGTATTTAAATAAAGCGCAAATAATTATTGAAACTTTCTGGTGTAAATTCAGATTCTCTGAAGTACGTAATTTCTAGAACGTATTTTATCATGGGAATTAAAGGGTTAAAGGTTAAGTTTTATAAAATAAGTAATAATAATAATAATAATATATAATAAATAATAAGGTATTTGGAGACATGCTTATTAAAATATTTACTAATTTGCAATATTTTAGCGTGAAACAGCCACACGACAGTAGTTTTTACTTGTATTGCAGATGTGCAACAGAAGAAAAGATTGACGGAAGAAAAGATTCAGAGCTGTGAAAAATGTATCTCTGATCTGTTTCATTATTTTTCCTGTTTAATAAACCTTTCAGAGAATCATATATAATTTTTTCGAAACAAAATAAAAAATCGCGCGTTTAACACGTTGACTGCCACGCTACGAGTATACTCGTAGCTTTAACATTCGTGGCTTTAATTTATTACTTTCTCACCATTATTTTAAAATTTAAAAAAAATTGCCTTATTTATTGGCAGAAATTTCGCGGTATTAGTAAAGCGAAATTTACCTTTCAGAATTTGTGGTGGAAAAAGACTTTCAAGAAGAAATTTGTTACTTTTTGCAGCAGCGAACGTGTTAAGGGTTAAATAACGAAAGAATAGTATAGGAATTTTCTGGTATAAATGAAAAATTTGTTTGTACCTCAACGCGTCACTTGCACCCACACATTCCTATACAACAAATGATTGTTACCGTGTCCTGTGCCAACCCTTAAAGTTTGTACCATTAATTAAGAACCGCCCTGTATTAACACATTCACGAGGAGAAACGAGAATTCTCGTTTTCATTCAAGAAACATCATTGACTAAGGGCGTGTCTTCTACCTTACAGAAAATGCATTTCTATCATGTTATCCATATTTCTTTAGATCAGGGATGGCCAACCTGCGGCACGCGTGGCACAGAGATACCAGAATTTATGTACAGAAAAAAATGCATTGTTTAATGACAAAAAGTCTACAATTTAAAGGACAAAATTACAATTCTTAGGAAACGGTGTAATGTGAATTTTAGACAAAAATGTTGGCCACCCCTGCTTTAGATTGTGAGACATTTTATATTAAATTCGTGCATTGAAAAGATATCTACCGATGCATAAACTTGGGAATCCTATCTAAAACACAAATTTACAAAAGACTTTCAGAACAAGGAGGAACTTCTACTGATTTAAAATTCAGATTTGATAAAAATTGCATACCGGAAGGAGTCGATTCGACTCCGTGCATGTGATTAAATGTCAACTAGAACCAGAAATTCCTCCACAAAATAAGTTAAATTGTGAAAACGCAGATTTACGTTAACCCATTTGTGCCTAGCGTCCCATTTTTGGGACGTTTCAAATTTTCATGAATAAGTATATTTTTCTCCTCCTTCATAACATGAAAATTGCATGAAATAATTATTTATAAATGTCTTTATCTGTTACCGAGAGATGACAGCATAAGGTGAACATTTATTTGTTTAAATGAAGGCTTTTTTCGTTGTTTATAAACTTTTAATTTTTCAAGGATCCAAAATCGCGAGTCATAATCTTAGCTTGTAAACTTTTTTGAAATACGTATTTTTTTTTAAATTGCGAAATTAAATGTTCAAGCTTATTTTTTGTGCATTTTTGTAACGTCCAAAATATAGGGTTCTAGGCACAAATGGGCACATATTTTTGTTGGACATTTAAGAGACAGTTATTTATCTAATCCTTTTTTGAAGATATTTATGAAATAAATTGTTTTTAAGTCAGCAATACAATTATTTTTATTTTATTATTAATAATAGTTATAACATTATTAGTCTCTGTAAATAAATAAATATATATATATATTTTTTGTAGTTCATAAAAATACTAATTATAGTACATAATATACCATTTAAAAACTTTTTAAATATAAATATAGACAAATCATATAATTATGCATATTATTCTACTAGAAATACTCATATGTAGTTTTTTTTTTACATTTTATTAAATAAATGCAAAAAATAAATAAATAAATAAAAATAAGTGTAATTTTTTTTTTAGTATTTTTCCAGTTCATTTTGCAATATTTTAAAGTGATTTTACCAAAACATTTGAGAAAATCAAAATTCAGGCACAAATGGGTTAAATAAATCAGTGTAATAAATCGATCAGAAAATAAATCAATCAGAAAATAATTTTAAATAAAAATTCTGGCGTAAACTATTTTTATGAAACTTGAGTAAAATTTCCGGGCGTTCTAATGTTAAAAAGCACAGTCTGTTTTATCAGCCAATAGTCGATTTTATGTTTATACATAAAATGGTTTTGAAGATACACTAATTCAAACTTCGAATGTTTTTGTGGAATTTCTTCGTGTTTAAAATGTACAAGACACCTTAACCCTTAAATGCGCGATTTTTTATTTTGTTTCGAAAAAATTATATATGATTCTCTGAAATGTTTATTACACCGGAAAAATAATTAAAAAAAAAAATCAGAGATACATTTTTCATATAATGCATCAATCTTTTCTTCTGTTGCACATCTGCAGTACAAGTAAAAACTACTGTCGTATGGCTGTTTTACGCTAAAATATTGCAAATTAGTAAATGTTTTAATTATTATGTCTCCAAATACCTTATTTTATATAATTATTTATTTTATAAAACTTAATCTTTAACCCTTTAATTCCTATGATAGAATACGTTCTAGAAATTATGTAGTTCAGATAATCTGACTTTACACTAGAACGTTTCAATGGTTAATTTCGGTTTATTATAAATACGAACGTCTGTTATTAATTAAAGCAGCTATTGCTATTTTAATTTTCTGGTGTGAATTAGATATATACGAATTGAAAAAAAATCTATTAAATTCAAAACACTGTTGTTTGCATATATGTAAAGCTGCGCACTAAGGGCACCTCAGGGACGGTGGGATATATCATATCCCACTTAATTTTAATCAAGATTTGAACCAGAAACTTTTAATTAAATTTTTCTTTTATAACTTTGGTGGAGAAAAGGCGTTAAATTGTTTTTCCTTATTTTGAAATAAAATTTTTCAAAAATTCCGATGTGAATTCAACATTACAGAAACGCAAATACGTTCTGTAACTAAAATGTTGAAATGATTGATAGGCATCAGGATTTACAAACAAATTTATTTGGAAATAAGTAAAAGCTTTTCTTCGCGTACATTACAAAACCAAACTTTTATATAAAATTTTTGGTGTGAATGTGGCATTTTGGTATAAAAATTAAATGGGATATAATATATTATATCCCACCGCCCTTCAAGGGGTTAATTCTATTTATCTTAATTACGGTTACTGATTTCAGCGTGGTATATATTTGGTATATTTTATACAGACATTTCTGATTCGAATCGAAATAAATTAATTTGGTCCGGATTGAAATGACCACTATGGTCATTTTAACATTAACGAAATTTTAAAAGCAATTTTTTTTTTCATTTTTCGCAATTAGAAAAAAAAAATACTGAATTAAAGAATTTTTTAATGACCCATGCATATTTAGCAACTGTAATTTTTTTCCTCTTTTAGACAGATTTTTCGGAGAACTACAATTTTGATATCTATGATAAAGAGTTTGAACATTTTTGAAATGTTTAACAATATTACTTTGCTGTACAAGGGGGGGGGGGGGGGAAGGCTGTTCTACCGTGTTTAAAATTTACGTTATATTTAAACGAAAGTAAAAATTTTACTTTAAAAGTTTAGAAAGCGTCGCCAAATTGTACGTTGGCGGATGTTTTTATCCCAATCTGGTAACCCGGCCGCCATGCGATTGCTTCGTAACCACACGGCAGAGCGAGTGCATCGGCCATCTTAAAAGGACACGTTGGCCTGGACTCTAATTTTTCTCTTGCTACCCTTGGTCTATCAGGTAAATCTTCAAAATTAATTAATTCTTTGGTTATATTAAAGTATTTACGTGTATTATTGTCAAAACCATCAATGCCCGATGATTTAGCGTGGAGAACGTGTTGTATTGAGTACGTTTTAAGGCGTGTGTATATGTGTTGGTGTGTGTGTGTGCGCGGAGTGGGTGTCTGGGGAGAGAGATAGGGGGGGAAGAGGAGTGTTTCGTGAGCATCTGGTGTGACGCAGGAGCAAAAGTTGTGTGTTTGTTGGTGGATTTTTTTTTTCTCTCCCAAAGCAAGGTTTTACTTTACTTACTTGCGCGCTATTGTGGGGTATTTTGGAACAAGTGTGAAATTGTTTGAAATATCACAAATTCCTGTTTACAAAGCCGATTACAAGGAAGGATTTTTCTTCCCGTTTCATCGTGGATTATTACGATCCCCTTTTTGTGTATGTATGCGGAAATGCCAACGGACTTAATTATCATAAGATATCCTCTATAAGGGCAAAAGGTAATATTGTGTATTAACATTCAGTAATAATGTCAATAACTAGTATTATTATTATTATTATTTGTTAGATTACGTTGTATTAATTGATTGACATTGATTATTTTCTTAAGAAACATTGTTAGTTGGATAATTGGGAAAACAACTTTCGGGCTTTACGAACTGCGCATATTCTATCGCAATCGATGAAATTCAAATGTTTTCCGTTTTATCTTGAATTTATAGTAAGTTTATATTATTATTGTTCACTGCATGCCTGGACTCTTTGTGTGCATGCGGGATTGCCAACGGACTTAATTATCATGAGATTTCGTCTATAAGGGCATGAGGTAATATTGTGTATTTCCATTCCGTAATAATGTCAGTAATCAATAAATTACTATTATTTATTAGATTGTGCAGTATTAATTCGTGACATTGATTATTTTCCTATAAGAAACACCTAGTTTTACAACTGATACTGTTAGTTTGATAATTGAGGAAAACAACTTTTGGGCTTTATGAACTGCGCATATTGTATGCCATTAGATGGAATTTATATGTTTTCCGTTTTTTCTTCGATTTATTGTAAGTTATTATTATTATCATTCAATGTATGGTTGTTTTCTTATTAAATAGTTAAATCTCAGGAAAATATTCCTTAAATGAATACATTTCTTATAAAAAAATTCACCCTTTATATTTAAATACTTTGAATTATTTTTTTTCTTAATTATGAATTATGTAACTGTTATCCTGTTGGTGTTTAGTAAAGGTCAGCAAAATAAATAAAAAATTACCGCAGACTTCATACTCCAAAAACAGTACAAGTGTGTTGCATAATATGCTTTAACCTAATAAAAATGTCAAACTCCAAAAATAATTTGTAAATTTTTTCCGCTAGTGAACTGACCGGGCAGTTCCCGAATACTTTTAACCTTTTGCTTTTATTATGCAGCCATAATAAGGGCTTACGTCCATAAAATTTTGAGCCACCCCGAAATTTCAGAAGAAGAATTTTATAATATACTATAACTTTCTTTATTCTCAAGGTTTTTATTGTTTCTGTTAATATTATAACGGTTTATATTCTTTCGCATAATATTTAGTGCTTTAATCCTTTTAGGGGAAAGTAATTGTGTTTCTGTAATGTTGAATTCCAACTAAAATTTATTTGAAAATAAGAAACTAAGATGTTACAACTCTTATTTATTATTTTTATTTTTATCTCCAAAGTAATAAAGCTAAAATTTTGTTGATAAATTCTGGTTCAAATTTTCATTAAAATTAAATGTTATAAAAATTATGCCCTTCTCCATCAAAGGGTTAAGGTAATCCGAGATACAAACATCGCTGGAAAATCACACTTTTTTTGATAGAGAAATACTGTACAGCTGTTTTTCTTAACCTTTATTCCCACACGGAACATTTAAATCCGTGTTATAAACACCGCTGGAAAATCATAGTTTTTTGATAGATAAATACTGTACAGAAATGTTTCTTAACCTTTATTACCTCACGGAACATTTAAATATGTGGTGTAAACATCGCTGGAAAATCACACTTTTTTGATAGATAAATACTGTGATAGATAAATACAGCAGTGTTTCTTAACCTTTTTTGTTACCTCATGAAACATTTACATCCGTGGATAAAATTCCGCGGTACATTAAAATTATGAAGACAAAAGATTATAGTAAGAGAATAATTTAAATTTAATTTAAAAACACAAGCAAAATATTCAACTAAGACGAACCCCTCCTCAAAAAATATATATTTTTAAATATGTACTAGGTAGAATGTTAAAATTCTTATAGTATATATTTATATTTCTCTATAATATACATTAACATTATACAGTCCACTGGCGCATTTTTGCTTCATTATAAAACTATCATTAACCCTTAAGGGCATAGTGATGCATGTCTGCATCACTTTTTATTTAACTCTGATCAACCACTGTATTTATATAGAAATATTAATCCTGTAAAAATTGCCAAAAATATGCTGCTAAATAAAGTTAAACATCTATCTTAAAATTTCTGGTTTATAATCCTTAATATAAGACTAAAATACACAATTCTAAAAGAATAATTCATGCTCTTAAAAATTAAATTTTACAAAATAGAAAATTATGTTGTAAAATAAGGTATTTAGATTCAGACTTGGGTCATTCTCTGAAAAGTGACTGCATTTAAAAAAAATTGCGGCCCCAAAAAATTTTACCTCAAAAATCTCACAATTCAGCCTACAAGCACCTTATTGCTATATTTATCAAAAAATTCTTCTGAGATTTTAATTTCAAAGCACTTCCATTGCTAAAATGTTCAAATAAATGATTGGCACCGGAATTTAAAATCAAGTTTATTTGTAAATATGAAACATATATATTTCACATACAATTTAAATAGAAAAAGTTTATAAAAGGTCTAGTGTCATTGTGGCGCTTGGGAATTAAAATTAAGTGGTTTCATAAGCATACCACCGCCCTTGAAAGGGTTAAAAGAGAAAAGAAATTATAATTAGAAGTCGTACTGTCAATAAATAATATATATATATTTTACTCTATGTCAATTGAAAAATAAATATAAAGCATTAACATTTATCAGAGTTAATGTTTATTTGAAATTGTACAAACATTTTTTTTTTTTTTTTTTAACTTCTCCCAGTAAAGTAATAAAAATTAAAAATGCATTATCTTTACTTACGCTAATTAAAAGCCTTAGGAGTTTTTTAATGTGTTTCAAATATAAAAAATATAATTTTTCTTATTTTTATATAAATATATATATTTAATATAAAACTTTCATTATATAAAATATAAATATAATTAAATGGCTAAATACTTATTTAAGTGTGTTTAATGGATTAGGAAAAAAATAATTATAAACATATGTTTCAATGGCAGAGAAAGTTTTTCTTTCCTACATATGTGAATGGGGATATAATGAGGGAACGATATTTGCATTAAAAAATACATTTAATTTATCATATTTCAATTTCAATAAACAAATAATTACAGTTTATATGTATAACTGATTAATATTGATAGTTTAAATCACTTTTTCTTTTTGTAATTTTAAAATATGTCTTCAAGACCCCTGGGACATAAATTCAGAGAATGACTCACTTATTAAAATATTTATTAATTTGCAATATTTTTCTTATGACAGTAGTTTTTACTTGTATTGAAGATGTGCAACATAAGAAAAGGTCGACGTATTATACGAAAAATGAATCTCTGATTATTTTCATTATTTTTCCTGTCTAATAAACCTTTCTGAGAATCATATGTAATTTTTTCGAAACAAAATAAAAAATCATGCCTTTAAGGGTTAAGAAATTCTAAATTCTCCCCACAGTTTAGTTTATAGTTCGTAAAGAAAATAAATGAAAATTAGTATTAAAAATTTTCCTGTTGTGAATTCGAAATTTCTGAATAACAAACCCACCAGTTTTGATAACACTGTTTGCAACTTGTATATTCTTAACATTTAAAAAGTTATCTGAACTTAACTTTTTTTTTTATTATTATAATAGTTTCTTTATAAGATAGAATTTTCAGATATGCATACTCCTCATATCTGTCCGCTTTTTGAAAACCAGTAAAATTTCAGAAAAATATTCATGGCATGTTTCTGCAACAATTGCAATAAAAACGCCGTTCTATGTAATTTTCGACGGAATTTATAAGCAAGATTTTTCTTTGAAAAAAAGTGGTGTTCAAAAAACGGACCAAGTGGGAGCCCTGGCATACTCTTAAAAACTTTTCCAACGATGATTTCTACCGCATTTTGTTATTGTACCCCTTTTCTCCAGGAGGCATAATTTTCCTATTAAAGAATTAAATTTATCGGAAGACGCGAGACCGTTCGCACGATTTTTCGGAACACTCTTATAAAGAGTGTATAAACAGAAAAATATACATTAAAATAATTTTACGACACTAAATCACATTTCAAAGTAAATCGCATAATATCAATTTGTTGAATGTGGAAAAAAAAATACTCAACGTTTATTAAAATATTAACCACCAGACTTTTTATTTCAAGCATATAAATTTGCTACTTATTTAAGTTACCTATTTAACTTATTTTTCTCTGAAAAATATGTAACTAATTTTAGAAGAAAAAAATTCAGGATTAACCCATCAGGACTATGGGTGCATCACCCTCAAAAAGAGCATACAGAATTTTTTAAGTCACCAGTAAAAAAGAAAAGTATACAAAGTCCAAAGTCCGGAATCCTCGGGACTTCACAAAGTCCGAACTTCGGATTTTTCTGAACTTTGGGTCATCAAAAATATTGCCTTTCCAATAAAAAGAAAAATAAATTTCACTACTTTAAAAAGGCTAAATATTACGTTCATACATTAAAAATTGCACATAACAGCTATTAATATTAAATTAAACAATAATTTTCATTAAATAAATCATAACAAAGTAAAAAGTAAAACAAAAACATCTATTTAGCCCTTTCAGTGGCGGTGGTACATTTATGAAACCATTTAGTTTTAATTCCCAAACACCACAATGGCACCAGAATTTTGATAAAATATTTTCCATTTAATATGAAAGTGAAATATAGCCTTTTTCTTATTTCGAATTAAATTTGTTGGTAGATTCCGGTGACATTCATTTATTTCAACACTTTAGCATAGAAAATGCTTTGCCCCTGAAAGGGTTATGGGAATATACAATTAATGAACAAATTGTAACTTACTTAACTATTGAACATTTCAGTTAATGTACGCTGCTTTATTAACTTAGGTTTATCAATAAGAAGTTTGTTTTTTTAAATTCTGTACATTCAGTAATAAAGGCTCTTTGCTCTAGACCCTTTTTTTTTTGTTTGTTTCAACAATTTTGTTTTTTTCCCTCCTTTCTTGAATACCTACTGCCGCTGGAATGTCCGAACTTTGGATGTCCGAACTTTAGACTTTGTACTGTAAGAGCATTTTCGAGATTTTTTTAAGTAAAGGTAACTTTAAAAAAAAAAAGTGGTGCCTACCGAATAAAATTTGAGTAAAAGCCACTGGTCCCGAAGGGGTTAAATGGAACTTTTATTTGGCACTGGTCGAATGGCATGCTTATAGCCACTTTTAGTGTTAAAGTATCGATACTTTTGTTAATTCTTAAAATTTTGATAATAACTTCACAGAAATTTTTCCTGGTACCCTCGTTGAAATATATGGTATAGAGTTTTTAGAGCATTACTCAAACGACATGCACAATAATTAAATCAAAAGATGCAAGCAATGCTTCAGTAGCAGTACATTAGTTGATTGCTGTGCTTTCTTTCAGGATTTTAAAATGCATTTATCGCAGAATGATTTTATTCTTTTTCAAAACTTGTGATATTTAATTTGTTATATCTAAATTTCTATATAAGATAACGTTATGAAATTTTGTACAAGGTTGTTTTAGTTATATATTCTTTTAAAAAAATTTCGAGATTGTTTTGCTCCGAGAGAAAATTTTAAAAATATGATTCTTGTAATTAAAAAAAAAAATCTCATAAAAGTTACATAAAAAAGTTCTCATTAAAAATCATTCTTGTAGTAAAAAGTAATAAAATCTCATAAAAAGTTTCAGTAAAAAGTTCTCATTAAAAATCAATATATTTTTTTAAACTCGAAAACAAGTAAACTTTTCTGTACTCACAAATGAAAAAAAAAAAAAAAAAAAAAAAAAGTTATTCTTTTCGAAGACATTTTTAGATATTAAATTAGAAAATTTTAAATATTGAATTAAAATTTTAGAATAAAATTAAGTTTTTTAAATGTTAAGTTAAAAACTTTTTAAAAGAATTTCCATTTGAAAAAAAATATATTTAGGAATATACATTAAAAAAAAAATTATAACTCTTTTTAAAATGTACAATTTTATATTGCTTCTAATTATTTTGGTGGAACAAATTCAAATTGGAATCGAGAAGACAGTTTTGAATAACTGAAGAAATATTATTGAATTTTAGCTTTAATTTTACAGGTTCTATTTTAAAAGAAAAAAAAAATAAACAAAAAAATATGTAGGATGAAATAACACTAAAGAAGGGAAAATATTTTTCTTTTTACAAATATTCTACATTTAGTCACGTTTAATATTTTATATAGCTTCTCAAATATTACAGAATACTAGTACAGAAAATAAAAATTAGAATAGATTTTTTTAAAGGAAGATACCATATCGGACAAATTTATTTATTATTATGAGAAAATTATTTTCTTGGTATCTAGATAATATGCGCTCAGCTCATCAGACAAATTTAATTTACCACAGATTTTGTGAAAATGACGTATGAACTGACAATATTTAGCTATTTCGTAGTTTCTAAGTTAGTATAATTATTTTGGAGGAACAAATTCAAATTGGAATCGGGAAGACGGTCTTGAAAAACCAATGAAATATTATTGAATTTTAGCATTGATTTTACAGGGCGTATTGTAAAACAAGAAGAAGAAGGAGGAAAAAAAAAATAGATAAACAATGGAATTGTGTAGAAGACAAAATACTAAAGAAGTGAAAGTATTTTTCTTGTCACAAGTATTTTACATTTTAGTCATGTTTAATATTTGGCTATAGCGTCTCCAAAATTAATTCTTTTTGCTATTTTCCCCTTCATTTTTGATTTTACTTAGCAAAATTAATTTTCTGTATGTGTCTTTAAATCAAGCAGTAAAAAGATTGCTTAAAATACTTAAAAGTATACGGGCTCCCAACAATGTGTCTGCACTTTGATTCCTTTATCTTTTAACCCCTTGGGGACGAGCGACACGTATACGTGCCATATGAAGCGCTCAGAATCCATGTTTTTCATCACCAGTAAAATTTTACTGTAAAATTTGCCTTGTTTAATCAGCGCATTTTCTCGATTCAAGAATACACAAATTTCTGTTTTTAAAAAACGGTGACAAAAGATTAAAAATTTCGTAAAAGGCTTCCGTCCCGAAGGGATTAAATCGATCCTTAGCTCTGGCTCTGAATCCACAATTAAAAAGTAAAAAAAATAATTTAAATAGAATTTTCATCATTTTGAAGGTTGATTCTTAATATTTGAAAATTTACATTGTGTGTATACGCGCAAATGTTTAATTCGTAACAAGAAAAATCTGTTTCATTTGTTTTAAACATTTACTAAAACTTCCATTAAAATGTCCAGTCATGTAGTTTTTGCGTTAACTCCTTGAGGGGCAAGCAATTGCATTTGTGTAATGCTGAATTCCAATTAGAAAAATTTTATTTCAAAATAAGGAAAAGCAATTTTACATCTTTTTTCCACCAAAGTTAGAAAACTTAGATTTCATAAAATTTTTCTGGTGTAAGTCTTCATTAATCGTGGGTGGGATAAAATGTATCCCACCGCCCCTCAATGGGTTAAACGGTAAAATAATGAGCTGCACCCATCATAAGACTAAAGATCCTTAAAATATTTCCATTACAGTACCACAAAATATGTACGCTTTCTAACTGAAAATAAATCCGCGTCTTAATCAATCGTACTCTTTTAGTTAATAATTACAATAAAGTATGAATTAGCTTTTTTTAACCCTTTCAGGGGCGGTGGAATGTTTATGAAACCACTTAATTTTAATTCTCAAGCGCCACAATGGCACCAGAAGTTCGGTAAAATATTTTCCATTTAATATGAAAGTGAAATATAGCCTTTTTCTTATTTACAATTAAAATTTTAGGAAATTCAGGTGCCATTCATTTATTTCAACACTTTAGCATTGAAAATGTTTCCCCCTGAAAGGGGGTTCAAGTTTTGAACTGAGTGGTATTTTAAATTGTCCCTCAAGCTTACCCTCATAATAAATCCTTTTAAATTCCTGGTAGAGAAAATGTAAATTAGAATAGATTTTTTAAAGGCAGTTACCATCTAAGAGATTTTTATTAAGTATTATTAGGAGAAAATTATTTACTTTACATCTAGAAACTATGCGTTCAGTTCATCAGACTTTTTAACTATAAATTTAATTTACATTAGATTTTGGGAAAATGACGCATGGACATTTAGCTATTTCTTAGTTACTAAGTTGGTGTAATTATCTTGGTGGAACAAATTCGGATTGGAATCGGAAAGGGAAACCAACTAAATATTATTGAATTTTAGCAATAATTTTACAGAGCTTATTATAAAAGCAGGAAAGAGCCCCAAATAAATAAACAATGGAATTATGTAGTAATAGTACACAGTACTAAAGAAGTGAATGTATTTTTCTTGCCACAAGTATTTTGCATTTTAATCTTGTTTAATGTTTGGCTATAACTTCTCAAAGATTAATTCTTTTTACTTGTTTTTTCCCTTTCATTTTTGATTTTATTTGGCGAAATTAATTTTCTGGTTTTATGTATGTGTCTTTATATCAAACAGTAAAAGGATTGCATAAGAACAAGAGGTCGATCCAGGCAAAATTTGGGGGCTATTTAGGCCCCTTCACAAACAATCTATTTTAAAAACAGGCCCTTCACAAAATTCCTTTCAATAAAACAGGCCCCTTGACTAAATTCCATTCCATTAAAACATATTTTCCATTGATTATTTGTATTAAAATGTTTAATATTTGAACAAAGCTCACCAGACAGGAAAACTTTAGCAGAAGGACTTAAAGAAGCTATTCATAACATTTGGTTTGAATTTGAGAAACTGTATTAATCTTTCGTGACAAAATGTTATTTTTCACAAAAAAATAATTTCACAAAAATAACTTTTACTTTTCACAAAATGGGCTGTATCGATCCCTGAAGACATCTTACAAGTATACGGGCTACCAACAACGTGTCTACACTTTGATTCCTTTATCGTTTAACCTTCCGTCTATCAGACGGGTCCATTGGACCCGACATGTACATTCAAAATATTTATTCAAACCAGAAATTTCTTCAAAACAAACTAAATGTATAAATCAGACAATAATAAGTTAAATAAACAAATTAAATAGTTTTAAGTAAAAATTCTGGTGTAGAATGTTTTTATAAAACTTGAGTAAAATTTCCGGTAGTTCTAGGGTTAAATTGGTCCCTAGCTCTGGCCCTGAATCCACAATTAAAAAGGAAAAAATTAAATTAAATAGAATTTTCACCATTTTGAATGTTAATTTATAATATTTAAAATTTTTACATCGTGTTCGTGTGTTACGCCCAGCTTAATTCGTAACAAGAAAAATCTTTTTTATTTCTTTTAACCCTTTCAAACGCGGTGGCGTGGTTATGAAACCACTTAATTTTAATTCCCATATGCCACAATGGCAGGACATAAAATTTCCCGTTTATTACATAAGCGAAATACAGATTTTTCATATTTCGAAATAAATTTGCTCGTAAATTCCGGTGTCGTTCATTTATTTCAATATTTTATCAATCGAAGTGTTTCGCCCCTGAAAGGGTTAAACATTTAATAAAACTTTCCATTAAAATGTCGAGTCATGAGGTTTCTGCGTTAAACGGTAAAAATAACAAGCTGCACAGAGTGTTGCCAAATCGGAAGGTTTTTTAATTCAAACATTCCGAATTTTCACCAGAAAGTCTAACAACAGCGAATAAATTAATGATAAATTGCTATTCAAAATTTTCTGGTGTAAATTCAGAAACTGAATAAAAAACCTCACCAGGTTTGGTGGCAACTCTGGCTACACACATCATAAGGCTACAGTTACTTAAAATATTTCTGTTACCACAAAATATGTACAGTTTCTAACTGAAAATAAATTCACGTCTGAATCAATAATGTATATTTAGTTTATAAAGAATATATATATGTATGCAATGGACTAATTTCCTTAACCCTTTAAGGGGCAAGTAATTGTGTTTCTATAATGTCTAATTCGCACCGAATCTTTCAAAAATTTTATTGCAAAATAAGGAAAAGCAATTTTACAACTTTTTCCCGCCTAAGTTAGAAAAGTAAAATTTAATATTTTTTTTTCCGGTGAAAATCTTCATTAATCCATTCAAGGGGTTAACCCTCCAGCCGCGGGCGACTTTTTCAGTGGGCTACTTTTTTTAAATTAAGTTTGTTTGATTCCCATTGCTTTTTTGAAGTAGAAATAGTCTTATTTAATTACAGATTAAATAATGTAAGAATAAACCGAATTGTACGCATTTAAAAAAGTGGTGGGAATCAAGCAATCCGAATTTTAAAAAAGTAGCCCTCTGGAACGCGAAAATAGCGTTTCCCGCGGTTTGAGGGTTAATGAAAAGGAAAATTTACTTTTTTCATAGTACAGTTTTTCACAAACAAATCTTGTAGATGAAATTAGTCTTCCGTTAATAAAAATAATAATTTTTATCAATAACATTTTAAGAAAAAGATCAAGATTATCATTTTACTAAATCTTTAAAAAATTTCTTGTACAGTAAATATAAATTAGAATAGATTTTTAAAAGAGAGTTACCATATCGGAAATTTTTATTGTATATTTTTTGAGAAAATTATTTTCTTTGTATCTAGACACTATGCGTTTGTAGTGGACATAGAAGGATGCGCTGGACATTATGAAAAATATACTTTAATTAAAACTAATATATATATATATATATAATAAATTTGAAATCACAAATATATGAAGAAATTGATAAAGTTCTAAAGATGATTTAGAAATGAACATATGAAACCAGTATGTAATATAAGAAACTATGAATGACTCACAGAATCATCAGAGGAGCTTGTGAGTTCATTAATAGAAGATGCGTTATTTCATCCAATTTTGTCGGCATTAAGCCTAAAACGACAAAATTTAGCTCCTTATAACGCAAACATTACAGAAAATAGATAATAAAAAGCTAAGAGATCCAAAGAAAGAACAAAGTAAGAAAACACATCTTGGTGCCGACAACATTCGAATGTACGCAAACTCACGCGTCGATCTAAAAACGTGGGATAAGAGTTGTTTCGATTCTTCTCAATAATCGTCTGCCGATGAAAACGATGGAATAAATAAAAAGATTGTCTTTCGCTTTACCACACGTTCACCCCATCAGCCTTTTAATTGTAAATTTAGTTAACTTTAGACTTTGTGAAAATGATGCATGGAGATATAATATTTACCTGTTACTTCAGTGCTAACAATTATAATAATTATTTTGGTTTAACTAATTCAAATTAGAATTGAGAAAACAGTTTTGAAAATTCAATGAAATATTATTGATTTTAAACACTGATTTTACAAAACCTGTTATAGAAGAAGAAGAAAAAAAAAACAAGCGAATAAGGAAAAAAAAAAAAAAAAAAAAAAAAAAAAAGGCTAATAAATAAAGAAAGCAATTACTTAGAATATACTAAAGAAATGGAAGTATTTTTTCTTGACACAACTATTTTAAATTATGTTCATTTTAGTCAACTCTTGATAGGCTATGGTAAAACAGGGTTCGTATGGGTCCTTGAATTTTTAAACTAAGAAATTCTTCGATACCAGTATTTTCTTATAGAAAATCTTTTTTTAAATAAGGCAAAATTTCGCGCGTTTAAACTAGATTTATTTTTCTATTAAAAAATATTGATATTTGACCTTGAAAATAACGGTACCCGTACGAACCCTGTATAATGAATATACTGCTTAATTTTAATCAAAAATATTAAATAAATTTTTACTGTTATCGTTCATGTGAAAAGTTGTTTGAGATTGTATTTATGTAAGAATTTTTCCAAAATTCTCAGGAGAATTCAATATTTAAGCAGCAAAATTAGTTGTCCCGGAAAGGGGTTAAAATTAATCTAGCTTATCAAAGAGTAAATCTTTTTGCATACTTTTTTCCATCATTTTTGGATACAGAAAAGGACAAATATTAATTTGTATTCGGGATTTGGAAAAATATTTATTTTTATAAAATTAATATTTTTTAAATAGTAAAATATATTTCTTATGGTTATTTTCTACCATGAAAAATCCCATTTTCAATCATATTTTTTCTTTAAGAATAAAAAAAAAATCCAGAAGACAACTTAAAAAATATATACGTGAAAGAAAACAATCTACAACGTTACACAACTTAATATTTCATATGAATTTAGATATATCAATTTAAATATGGCAAATCATGGGAAAATACATTACATGATTAAAGAAATTATAATCTTTGGTACGCACAAACAGCACAACAAAAAATTATCCTATCTTTTGATCAATTAATTAGATTTATACAGGATTTCCTTCGTTTTATTGAAAAACAACAAAGTATTTTCCATACGAAATGTGCTTATTTTTTTTATATTTGTTTCTCGGTCTCGGAACTGTATTATTCCTTGAAGAGCGATGATATATTATTTATACAACTAGCCGCCCTGAGCGACCAGTTTGGTCTCCCTAAAATGTAATGCTAAGCATTGTGTCATGTTACTTTTATTCATAATTTTATTTACTTGCCAAATCCTTCTCCAAATCAGAAGATTCTGGTAGCGAAATGAAGAACTCGGAATTTTTATGTTAGCCTTACGCAAAGGATAAATTGCCAAAGATTGTCCCTGTCACATTTTTTGTATTTTATTAATTTAATTCAAAATATAATCCTTTCACTCATTTTATTTAAAATATATAAGTTTAATTTAAAACTGAAGTATTTAAAATCCCTGACTTTCATTTATTTCTTTATTAAAAAAAAAAAAAAAAAAAAAAAAAAAAAAAAAAAAAAAAAACCAAAGAAAGAAAAAGAAAAGGAAAAAAGTAATAATAAATAATGCAATAATAACATTTAATTTCAACATCAAAGCATTGTTTTAATTTACCACGCAAAAAATAAAAAATGCTAACTGGCGAGTTAAAAAATGCTATCGGCGAGATTTGCGTCAGGCTAACATAAAAGTACCAAGAATTTTTAGCGATCACGGCAACTTTTAAGTAGTTTTATTCCAAAAAATAATTCTGATTAAAAATGGTCGCCTTGCATAATCGAAGAGTTCAGCCCATAATTGTTTATGACAGTCAAATGAACTATTTTAGCATAGATGAAATGATGGCGATTGAACACATTTGGCGATTTTCACCTGCACCCGGCTAACATTAAAGTGCCAAAATAGCCGCCGGGCATACAAAAAAGCGAAGCGGTCAGCCCGTAACTGTTGATGACAGTCACATGACTTGTGCTATTATTATGGAGATTTTTAATCAAAATTTGTACAAAAGTTCAAATATTTCTAGCTTACACCAGAAAAATTTTAATATTAATTTTGGTTTATTTTATACACGAAATATCTAGCATTATAATAACCAAACATAATTATTAAATTTACTAGGGAAAATTTAGAACTTATTAACGATAGTTTTATAAATGACGCATAAATGTGTCAACCGGCATGTTAGTCCAGGGGAAATGTACATTTTACCTTGCAAAAGGTCGTGTAGAAGATTTTATTTTTTTAATTTGTTTATACTGAGGCAAGCATGGAAAAACCAAGTTTTCTAACAAAATTTCTTAAGGCTAAATTTTCTGTGGTCAAAAAACAACAAAATTTTGGGACTTTTTTGATTTTTTAAAAATATCTCGAGACCCGTTGCCGTAGCATATTATTCGTCAATTACAATATTAAAGAAGGCAAAATTCGCTTCAACTTTCATATTTACAACTTTTTTATACACTCAATAGCAAGCGCAGTACGCCATTTCAAAAATAAGACAATTTTTTCAATTTTCTTAAAAACCGTGAAAAAGGTAGTTTTGCCCTGATTATTCAAATGTTCCTCAGGTATTTAATCGAATATGTCGACTCTTAAAAATTGGTAGCTTTAAATTATCTGTTATTTGCACATCCACGTCTTTATTTTCATTTCAACATACATTTTATATTCTATAAATTTATATAATTTTAAAAGTAGGCAGAGTGTAGATGAATAAGACAATTTTCATATTTAGACAGTAGCTTTAAGTGTATACAGTGTTATTTTCAAAGCATTGTTTAAAAGAATACTTCAATATTTAGTAATTTATTGCCGCGATAGTTTCAATTAAGAAAAAATTCTTGTTTAATTATAATAATTTTTATAATACATACATATTTTTCCAGGGATCATTGGGATAGGTATGAAAATTTGCGATGGAATACCAATTTTACCAATTATTGATAACATATTTTTTATTGTTTTACTGTTTTAACGATAGCAAACATTGTGTTGTAGTTCCATATCAAAGGGCGGACTCAAAAAATAAATATGTTTTATGTAAGAAATATTTTTACCTTATAAAATAGCTACAATAAAAATTGACAACAGATTATTTCACTAACTAATGTTATTATTTATCTCTTGTAAAATTTAAAAATTCTGTCAATAAAATATTTGAGATCACTAGTTCCATAAAAATATTTAAAAGATTAGTTTTAATAAATATTGTCATTTTTTCCCCCACTTATATCAATAAATATAACAAGAGATTATAGCATTTTAGCATGCAAAAATATATAACACTTTAAGATTATCTATTAATTGCTTTAAAGCTCAAACAGAAAAACTTACTTTGGTTTTAGAAAAATACACTTTGTGGAATATTCTAAATCTCCTGTAATATGTACTGTTTTGAAACTATATCTGTTTAATGATCTCAGTGATACCATTCATCAAATGAAATACCAATTTATTTATGATTGTAGAGTAGACCCATAAACATTCGTGTTTTCGCATTGATCACCTGTCTCGTTCACAACTCCACTTTCCCTAACCCCTTCGGGACGGGAGCCTTTTACGAAATTTTTAATCTTTGGTCACCGTCTTTAAAAAAGGGAAATTTGTGTCTTGACGAATCGAGAAAATGCGCGGATTTAATAAGGCAAATTTTACAGTAAAATTTTACCGGTGAGGAAAAACAAGGATTCTGAGTGCTTCTTGCGGCACGTATACGTGTCGCTCGTCCCCAAGGGGCTAAACAATAAAAAAAGGTACGCAACATGACTGCATAAGCTAAATGAAAAAATGTAATTTAATAATAATAATTTCTATAAGGTATTTAACAATATTTTTTTCTGTTTGATAATAATATTGTAGGATTATTAGCATCCCGTTTGAAAGGAATATCCTTATCCTGAATAAAAGATATACCTGGATCACGTTCATTGTTCATCTAGATGTATATAGCCGAAAAACTACAAAAGCACAACATTAGGTATTGATGTCAGGTATCTCATGAAAAAAATTGTTTTTAAAGTAATAAAATGCAATCGAGGTATTTGTCAAGAACGCTCCCATATGTTTAATATTACCTTGCGAATGTCTTCGGGTGACTAATTTAGTCTCATAATTCATATAACTGTGACTTTAAATGTCTTAATACTAACTCCTGTAACTCAACTACCGTAAAATCTTCGAAAATGAAATCTGTATGCTGTAAAAGCACTTATTTTCGCGAGGCTTTAATTTTCGCGAGCCCGTCGTAATTGCGAAATTTTAAGCCTCGTGAAATATATATATATATTTCGCCTAAAATGATAATAAAAAATCAGAAATTTTTCACTTATCCAAAATTTAATGATTACAGGTACTTAACCCTCCGTCTACCAGACGGGTCCATTGGACCCGACAGGTACATACAAAATATTCATTCAAACCAGAAATTTCTTTAAAATAAACTAAGTATATAAACCAGACAAAAATAAGGTAAATAAATAAGTTAAATAGTTTTAAATAAAAATTCTGGTGTAGAACGTTTTATTAAAACTTGAATAAAATTCCCGGTAGATCTAGGGTTAAAAAAGAAATAAGTACAAAAATTTCTTGAATACTTACAACTATTTCTTGAATACTATACAACTACTTCTTGAATAAAAACAATAATACAACTAATAGAATGCAGCTCATTCACTTACAATATTTATATCAGCTTCTTTGAAGCCATTCATTTTTAGAGCGATGGTTAGAGGAGGGGGGGGGGGGAGGGGGTGAAGAACTTTTTGGACAAAAGGAAGTTTCTTAAATTGCCTTATGCAAAAGGGGTTCTATTTTGATAATTTCGAAATTTTTCAACTTCCTGTTCAGTTCATATCAAATTCGAGAAATTTTCAGCTCGCGAAATCACCGATATCTTCATTTTCGCGAAAATTACGGCTCGCGAAAATAAGTGCTTTTACAGTATACGGAATCCGGTCTTTAAAGAAAAAAATATTTATTTCCAAGAGAAAGAAAATGAACAATTGAACCTTCTAAGATGGAAACCTGTTTCAAGCGGAATATATTTCGGTTTGGTTTTCAAGGTTTTAATGATACAATATTTGGCAAAGCTGATTACGTAGTTCAGCATTACGTATTTAATGATTACACACTTAAAATTTTCAAAATCCGGCTATTAGAGATTTATCAAAATTCTTGCGGTAAATTTTGTTTTTAAGGGGGGGGGGGGCAAAATACATGTTTGCTACGGGTGCAAAAATGCTAGTTTCGGCCCTGAAACACATAATTTACTGCTATCAATATAATGAATTTGACATACACAATTAAATCCGTGGGAAACATTTGAATAATTGGGACAGAACTGCGTTTTTCACGGTATTTAAGAAAATTGAAAAAATTGTCCTGTTATTTAAATGGCGTACTGCGCTTGCTATTAAGTGTACGAAAAAGTTGCAAATATGAAAGTTGTAGATAATTTTGTTTTCTTTAATATTGTAATTGACAAATAATATGCTACGGCAACGGACCTCGAGATATTTTAAAAAAATCAAAAAAGTCCCAAAATTCTGTTGTTTTTTGGCCACAGAAAATTTAGCCTTAAGAAATTTTGTTAGAAAACTTGGTTTTTCCATGCTTGCGCCAGTATGAACAAATTAAAAAAATAAAATTTTCTACCCGACCTTTTGCAAGGTAACCCCCTTTTTCTGGTACATTTCCCCTGGACTATGTAGAGTGTTAACAAAATAAGTAAATAAATAAGATAAAAATCAACTATAAAATAATTATCACAATCCTTAAAAGTAAATAAATAAGGAAATGCTGGTCATAAACGTAACCTATCACCTTTTTCCTAATTTAATTGATCCCAAAATGCCATAAGACTTTTAAAATATAAAAACAGCAAGTATTGAAGACTAAAATAACACTAAAAAGGAAGTGACATTAAAATTATAGTGTTAAAATTAATAGTTTAAAATTTAAGGTACAGAAATTAAATAGTGCATTACCAACCACTTGAAGGTCTTTGTGATGTTATATATCCCACTCAATTTCAATCCAAAAATGCCGCAATGACACTTGATAATGATAATTTTGGTTTTATAATTTACGTGAAAATATTTTACTCATTTTCGAATAAATTAAGTCGTAAATCCTGTTGTCGTTCAATCATTTCAATATTTTAGCAACAGATGTAATTTGCCCCCGAAAGGGTTAACATATATAGGGCTTTTTTCAGGCCCTTTATAAGAAATTAGTTGAATCATGTATCTCGGCACCTATTGGGAATTTCTAGAAAACTCCTTCAGATTATGAAAGCCAAAGGTTTCGCCAAATGTCGCCAAATTTGGCGACATTTTTTTTTTCATTTGGCGAAAACGTGTTAAACATTGTTAATCTTGAAAGTCGACTTTCCCGCACATATTTCGCCAGTGCCACCAAATTTGGCGAAATGTTGTCAACTTTGTGACTTTGTTTACTGCCAAGAATTCAGCAATTTAATAGCTGTTTCAACCTTCATTCCGATTGAAATGCACCTGCAGTGGCCCCCAAATGACCCACTAATCGAATTTTCTCGAACATGTGACATTGTCCAATGGTCTTCTCGTACCTCAAAACTGTAGGATACAACATTTAGTGAAAATCGTTAGAGCCGTTTTTTAGATAAAAATTACATACACACATAGACACGCACAAGATTTGCTCGTATTAACCCCTTGAAGGTCGGTGATGCTGCTATGGTATCACCTAATTTTAATCCCTAATTGCCACATTGGCACCAGGTTATTTGAATGAAAATTTCACTTTTATTAAGTACTCGAAAATATACTTTTACTTGTTTACAAATAATTTTTTTTGTAAATACTGGTGTCAATGAATTATTTCAACATTTTACAAATACAAATACCTTGGCCCTGAAAGGGTTAAAACAGGGTGTCAACATAATCCGGAAATCAGGGAATCATGGAAAAATCAGGGTGGTTTATCAATCTGGAAATATCAGGGAAAAGTCAGACTATTTTGTAAAAATACACGAAAATCAGTGAAATTTGCCTATAAGAAAAATATTTGTATTTTCACCTTGCCAACGAGGCTGATTTGTCTATTTTATATATCATTATTTTTTTACATGCTTATTAGCCTTTCCCAATATTTTTAAAAAGATACACATGGTATGAGTTTCTCATATAACACAAATTAAGGCAACCAGATGTTTTCATTGTCTGTGGATAGAGTTTATATTGAAGGCAATTTACCCGTTTTTGGAAAATTTTAAATGATGCATCAGCATAACCTGACCAGGTGGCCAGATTAATCCAATTAGCTATCCAGTCAGATGTAGATATGTCTTAGAAATGAATATTCCTCAGAAAATGAGGAAATTTTCTGGTCACTAAGTATCCATAGTGACCATTATATGAAGTTGTACTAAATTTTGAGTTCGGATTTATAATACTGTCAATCAGTAATCAGGCAATTTTTATATATTTTTCTTTTTTCTCCTAAATGAGATATTAGCAAGCTGGATAAGTGTGTTACACGAGGAAGCAGCATACATGAAAAAATATCGTATGTGTATAGATAATAATGAAAATCAGTGATAAAGATAGTCAGGGAAAAATCAGAGACCTTTTTTTTTACAATTTCTGTAGACATATCATATATGATTCAGAAAGTATGATTTCTGTGAAATTACATAACTTGGCACGCTTCAGTGACACGTTTTCTGTGTTTCTGAATGTTAAAACATTTATACACAACTACTCTATCTTTGTATGTATCTCTCTTCATTATCTTTTTAAATCCTTTTATTTTCTAAGGGTCTTCAAGTAATCAAAAAGAGGAAAAGTTAATAATTCATTAAAAATATTTTCATTCTTTTACATTGCATTATCAATCTGATGTTTGTTAATGATCGTTTTTACAAATGACAGAGAGAGAGAGAGAGAGGCATCGTTATCATCATATGTTTTTTTAATTATCATGAAACTATTTGATTCTGTGATTGCTTATTCACCTTAATCAGTAAAATTTTATGAATTAAAATTTGCATTTATGGATTGTTTTTAATTTTATATTACAATATTATCAAATAATTTTTTTAAATGTTTTTAAAGCTATTTCACAGCAGCCAATTTTTGGGTATTACTATTTCTGAATAGAAATCTTCATCTTACTTAATAAAAAATTTCAGTCATTAAATAAAATGAATATTTCTATTCGCTCAAAACTCGAAAAAGAAAATTGCCAGTCATGCTGTTCTTAAATTCAAAATAGATACTTCCTAACACATTCATGGTGAATATAGAATTATTTCTCTAAATTATTAATTAGATTTAATTTGTCCGCAAGTAACATTTCCTTGCTTTTTTATTTTATAACGCTCAGTAGCAATTAAAATTCATTTTAAATCAAATAAATATTGTTTTTCATAATACGTAGTTAGTCTCGAGTTATTTTCTACTGTGTTTTTCCACCGGTTTAAAAAAATGTAAGAAAATTAATTTTGCTTATTTTCAAGTGCATTGTCATGCGCAGATTATTGCCCATTCTCTGTTAATGTTTTTTATAATCAGGAGATATTTTTAGGGATTAATTTCTGGTTTCAAGATTTTTTTTAAAGAAACTATTTTCAAACTACCTTCTAAAAGAAATTTAGAATTTTATAATGGGTAAGTAGTGAAGGGCAAAATTACCACTAGCCACCGGCGAGAGGGCCAATAAATGAGAAAAAGTGGCTAGTGAAAAATTGTCTATCAGCGGCCACCTTCTGGCCACTTTTTTACAAGGAGAGAATAAAATTTTCTTGCATTTCATCAAGGATTCTACTTTTTTTTGGTTCCAATATTATTTATATTAACATATTTATTTGGGCTATTCAGTTTAAGATTAATACTTATAAAAATTTTACTGTTTAGTATTTTTAAATAAAAAAGTGGACACTTAAAAAACTAGTCCTACCGGCCAGTGGCCGTTGAATGAAATAAAAATTTTATGTGCGATATTGTATTCATGTTTACCTTTATTTTTTCTGCAAAAGATTTGAAAATTAAGAGAGACTTTTATAGTCCGAAAAGAAAAAAAAAAACTGTTCGTTTCTTAATTACATGATATTATTATTTATCGCAAACATTATTCGTTCTTATTATTACTTAAAAAAAAAAAATATATATATATATATATATATATATATATATATATATCATCATCATCATCATCATCAACCGTTTTCAATCCACTGCTGGATGTAGGTCTCCCCCAGATTTTTCCGATGTTTCCTGTCTAGTGCTTTAGTCATCCAATTTACACCGGCTACTTTTCTGATTTCACCACTCCATCTTACTTGAGGTCGTCTTCTTGGCCGTTTTACGTCTCTGAGATACCACTGTAGGGTGTTTGTGTACCATCTATTGTCTTGTCTTCTTGCGATGTGCCCAGCCCTTTTCCATTTTAGCCGTTTAATTCTTTAATATATATAGTCGTTTAATATATATATATATATCAATTGAATTTAGTTTTTCTTTTTGTAATTTACCCAGTGTTACCAATTTCTTCCTCCCCCCTCCCCTTCTTTCTTTTGATTAAAAAAAAAATAAATCAATTAATTGTAAAACATTTTGTATGCATTATCATATTTATAGATTGTATTAGATTTCCTCAAATATAATTTAAGGTTTTAAAAATAAAATAATATTTCAAAATTTAAGTGTTTATGATCGTTTTTTAATTGCTTATTTAAAATTTTCTTTAAATAATTACTGCATTTTGACTCTTACCATATGAATATATTTCGGTTTGAACCAGAAATTTCTTTATAAAATAAGTTTAACCCTTTCGACTCCTGCGTCTCTTACACAAATTTTATTCGGTCGGTACCACTTTTTAAAAGGAAGTTTCTTTCAAGTACACAATCTCACAAGTGCTTGGTTATGTAAAGCAAAATTTATTTCCCTTTGTTACTAGTTCCAAAAACAAATTTTGCAAAGAAAGATGATGTCGCGTCAGACGCGACAAAGGAGTGCAATGGGTTAAAAGAAACAGAAAAAAGAAAGTTAGACAAATAAGTTAAATAGTTTAAAGTAAAAATTCTGGTGTAAAATATTTTCTGGTATAAAGTATATTAATAAATTAAAATATTATTGTAAAATATATTTAGTAGTATATATCTATATATAAATATTATTCTGTTATAAAATATATAAAATTTCCGTTCTTTCCAGTGTTAATTAGTGCACTTTTACAATAAAATATTTTTTAGTTTTCATCATTTTGTGCCTCATTATTATTAATTTAAGTTTTAATTAATATGAAACGCATTTTAGGTTGTTCTCAGTTTTTCACATACATGACTTGAAATCTTCAGTGCAGTTTTAAAATTTAAGAATCTTGATAAAGTGCTTATTTAATTAATTAGTTTAATGGTTGTTTATCAAGCTATTTAAGGAATTTTCACATGCTGCAATTCTACTGTGTTTAGCTAGAGGTTGCGTGAAGAAAATGATATTTTCATTTCTTTTATCAAACTAAAACCTTCTTTTAAGTAACAGAGCATAGTGGAAAGTGATAAAACAAAATAATAATAAAATAATAATAATAATTATTATTATTACAGTTAAGCATTTTCTTAACACTAGAAAGGCTGGAAATCTTATAAAAATATTTTACACCAGAATTTTTATTTAACTTATTTATTTAAGATTCTTCTTCTTCGTATTGTTCAAACCTATTTTATAAAAGAAATTTCTGGTTCGAACCGAAATATATTAATTTGTTAGGTCGAAATGACCCCTCACGTCAGTGTTAAAAATAGTAATTAACCCCTTAACAGTGACATTTGTTTTTTTACAAAAAAATTAAAAATGGGGCTGGACACCACTTTTTCCATACTTTTCCACTTTTCCATATTTACCTTACTTAATCGAAAAATATCTGACAATCAATAAAGATAAATTTACAGTTACAAATTAGTGGTATCAAAATGCTTTTAATAACGAAGCAAGCAAAGTGTTCTTGCCCGAATCCAGTTCGGGCCACACTGTTAAGGGGTTAAGTGTTAAAAATAAGCTGCTATACTTAAAAAAAGGCAGATGTTTCTTAATAGTAAAAAATATAATATAACCATGAACTAAAATATACATTCGGAGTTACTAAAAATAATTTAAAACCTCAGATTCTTTTTTTTAACTATTAGGAAAAATGGTTATTGTCCTCTGTCAGGGTAGGAACTCAAAAACATATCTGAAGCGTTTTATTGGTTGAATCCGCATTTTATTCGTTTTCTGATTGGCCTATACAGTAATCTGTATTTTCCCTTTACTTTCAACAGAGATGGACACTTCTGTTGACACTATGACAAAAAAGTAATAAAAACTACAAAAAAAAATTAATAACTCAGAAAGAAATTGAGATACAACTTTCAAACAAATTGCATTTAAAAGTAAATTTTTTTCTCTATACGACGGTGTAAAAAGTAATATTGTGGGATGTTTAGAAGTTTAGGAATGAAATTTCATTTAAAATTGGTCGTCAGATTTCTACAATGGAAAAGCCTTTTCCCGAACAGCCAATGAAATGCTTGGATAATACGTAAGTTTCAGGAAATCTGACGAGTCGCAAGCGATTTATGTCGCTTGCAGTTTTTACGTGTAATAACACTATTAATGCTTAATTCATGGCTTACGTAATGTATGATCAACTCCGTGCGATTTTTTATGTCTTAAATTTTAGTCTTTGAAAAAATCATTTTCCAAATGGTCGTTGTAATTTGTTAAATTGCTTTTTTTTTTTTTTTTTTCTTGAGATTTAACCCTTTGCACTAAAATAGTGACTTTGTCTCACCACTAGTATTGCAAGGTGTCTTGTGTAAATTGGGGGTGAAAATGCTCTGGACACCAGTATTTTAAGTAATTTTCTTTGCCTTGTCTAACAGTAGAATTATCTGCTATTAAAATGCCGAAATAAACGGACGCCAGTATTTTAAAATGATTTTTTTCGGCTTATCTAAAGGCAGTAGTATCTGCAGTTAAAGATGGCAAAATAAACTGTAAAAAATTAGTGGTGTCCAGAGCATTTGGAGCTCAGATTTACGCGGAACATCTGGCAGCAATAATTTGGTGACCCGATTTAACCCTTAACAGTAGCATTAACACGTTGAATGCCACGATGACACTGAAGCGCTGAAAATTTACAATGTTTAAAGTAATTTTTAAGAAACTATAATCCTGTAATAAATAAAAGGTAGGTAAATTTTAAATATTTGTTCAGTAATTATTTAAAACAATGTATATTTTTTCAGTTTTGTATCATATTTTAGACGTCAGCCATTGGTGAATGACGCGTTTTAAACGGAAAGTTCGCTGTCAGCCACCGGTGGCTGACGTGGCGCTTAACGTGTTAAATTACGGTTTAAAAATTCAAAATTGCTTATTGGCACCACATTAAAAATATATATATATATATTCACCATACTTAATGACAGGTAAAATGATACCGTAATAAAGCCAATTTCACTATTTTATAAAACTAGTGGGAATCAAACGATCTGTATAAAAGACACAGCCCGTGAATATCACGGGAGCGTGAAAGGGGTTAAGAGGGACCATGATAACACTAATGGTGAGTGAGCGTCACCTCTAGAGTGCAAAGGGTTAAACAAGAGTTTATAAAAACAAACTTTCTTTTACTGCCGCTGATTTCCGGAAAAAGTTTCCGATTTTATTTATTTATTTTATTAATATTATTTTATTTTATGCATTAATCAGTTTTCTCAACCCGAAATATAAGATATTCTTTATTTTTTGGATGTTGTCAATTTTTTAATAAACATTTCCACGTTCAACATACATATACATACTTTAGACAAATATGATAAATTAACAATTTTAACTTTAACATTAAAATTATTTGAGTTTAATTGAGAATTGATAACATCCAAAAAACTGATATTCCAATTTGATAAAAGTGAATAATAAATGAAGCGAAAGGAATTTTCTTTTATTAAATGATTCTTTATCTCTCTTTTTATCGAGAATACATTGTTTTTTGAGTTTTCTAATGAAAAAGATCGCTTTTTGGAATCATGAGTAACTGTGAAAAGGTTATTGTAGGTTCTCGTTTTTTGGTTATCATTTCGTAAATTTTGTATTTTTTTAAAGCGTCAAATCGCTTTTGAAATCCAGCGTCGTTCTTAGTGACTTAGACACTTTCAAAAAACCAAAAAACTAGATATTTAATTTTACAAAAGTGGGTCATCCTTTTATAAAGAAAACAGATTCAATATATTTAATACGAAATATGCATATTTTACGATCTTTCGAACGAAACCTGTATTTTTTTTTGTATGTGTATTTTGTACATGAATTTTGGAAATATGTATTTTGTATTTTTTTTTAAGCATAGACTTTTGCAATCATGTGTCGTCCTATGGACTTAGACACTTTCAAAAAGCTAGATATTTAATTTTACAAGTGAGTCTTCCTTTTATAAAGAAAACAGATTCAATATATTTAATACGAAATATGCATATTTTACGATCTTTCAAGCGAAACATGTATTTTTTTTGTATGTGTATTTTGTACATGAATTTTTGAAATATGCATTTTGTATTTTTTTTAAACGTAGGCTTTTGAAATCCTGGATCTTCCTTTTATAAAGAAAACAAATTCAATATATTTAATACGAAATATCCATATTTTACGACCTTTCAAGAGAAACATGTATTTTTTTGTATGTGTATTTTGTACATGAATTTTTGAAATATGTATTTTGTATTTTTTTAAAACGTAGACATTTGAAATCCTGTGTCGTCCTATGGACTTAGACATTTTCAAAAAGTCGATATTTAATTTTATAAAAGTGGGTCTTCCTTTTATAAAGAAAAAGATTCAATATATTTAATACGAAATATGCGTATTTTACGATCTTTCAAGAGAAACAAACTCCTGAAGAACCCCATCACAATGTTTTTATGCGTTTCTTTTCCAGCTTGATGCGGCATAGCATATTCTCTGGAACACTGATTAGTTTTAATTATATTTTCATCTTCCAATTAATTCAAAGTGTACAACAATTTTCATTATTACTGATGTATAATTTACCAGCTCTATAAAGTTTCAGTAAAGTCTTTCACTTTCAGCATTTCTTCTTTTTGACATGCTGTAAGTTTGGCTCAAAAATTGTGCAGACTTGACTAAATTTTCCCTTAATATTAAGTTTATTTTTAATTCAAAAATTTTCTTGAATTTGAACTGATAAGTTATATATTTTAAATATTGATGTTAAACTGGCTAATTGGCAAATTAATACGCAACGGAGAAACATTCAATGTCAGCCATTTTTTCGAATTTCTTAAAAATTGTCTGGAGAATTATTCTTCGTTTTTGGCCACGTAATGAACCTACTTCAACTCGCACTTTTCATTGAACATCCAGTGTCGGATGCATTTAAAGGGATCAGCAACAAATTTAATAAAAAAGTATTTTATAAAGAAACTGAAATTCCACTGCAAAATTCAGTTCCGATATCTTTCTGAATTTCCATGATATTTTTTTTTATAAGATGCCCTATACTAGGGCTCCGCCTATGCCAGTGTTGGCGAACATATGGCATGCATACTCGATGTTGAAGGTATGACAGTTTCTCTGGCACGCGAGCATTTTGAATGGATAATAATTATATATAAAAAAATATTGTTATAATAAATAAAATTTTGTCTAAAACATAGACACTATGACAAACAATTTCAATTAATTTTGCACGAACGCATTAGAAAAATTTCATTTTCTGTTTTGCTATTCATTGGCATGTATTGCCTTTTTATATCAATTTAAAAAGCTTTATTTTTCAAATGAATTTTTTAAAGACAGTCTGTGTAATGAAATTACTTGTGTACCCAATTTTGCATGCATATTATTAACAATAACAGACAATATATGAACTAATTATAAAATGTTCGAACGTACGACGGTTTAAAATTTTGATAAATTTTTAATACTTTTTTATGCAACTTAGATTATTATAAGTTAACTGTTACATTAATTATAAGTATTTTATTTGCTAAAGTAAAAATCCGTACTTCTTTTTTTCTCTTATTACAGTACGCGCCTCTTAAATGAATAAAATTTCCAAATTAACATATCACTCAATTAAAGGCTACCTCCAATAAACTGGAATATCACATTTTCCTTTTTGTTCTTACTTATTTAATCTATTACAGAGAATGTTTCTATTAACCAGTGTTCCGTAATTAACCTATGACAATATCTTTTTATGTAAACGTTTGGCAAGTTAGATATTGATAGAACATTGATAGATATTGTTTGTGAATTTTTGGTACATGGATATAAAAAGATATGCCCTTCCTCCTCTATACTGTTGACTATTTAGTTACGAAAAAAAAAAATGCTATCTTTTGCACATGTCATTAATTATGCTTTCTTTCAAACGATCATCGAATATTCAGTATATTCGCGGCACATTTAAGCATTAGCATGTTTCTCTTGTAAATTGTAACTTTTTTTTTTTTTTTTTTTTTTTTTTTCATTTTCGTTAAATTTGGTTGAAAACTCCGCATATTACAATAATCATAATAAAACAAAAAAAAGTTAGAATTTTTAGAAGAAACGTTTAATTCTTCGTAAATATATCTGTTATTTTTTAGAAAATGCATATAAAAAGATATGTCCTTCCTCCTCTATACTGTTGACTATTTAGTTACGAAAAAAAAAATGCTATCTTTTCCGCATGTCATTAATTATGCTTTCTTTCAAAAGATCATCGAATATTCAGTAAATTCACTGCAGGCATGAGCATGTTTCTCTTGTAAATTGCAAATTCTTTTTTTTTTTTCATTTTCGTTAAATTTGGTTGAAAACTCCGGATATTATAATACTCATAATAAAACAAATAAAGTTAGAATTTTTAGAAGAAACGTTTAATTCTTCGTAAATATATCTGTTATTTTTAAGAAAATGCATAAAACCATTGCACACATCAAGAAAAGCGTTTCTCATATCAATGCTTTTCCTTTTTAAATTTGTTGTTGGTCCCTAAATCAGGGGTGTCAAACTGTGGCCAGCCGGATACCACTAATTTTTTAAAGAAATAGTCGAATTCTTGAATCGCAGAGATTCGATAATTAGATAAGGCAATGACTACTATAAAATTTTAGTGGTGTCCGGCGGGCCACAGTTTTATACCCCTGCCTTAAATACTCTCGAGTGTAAATTTTCACTGCAATGTGTAAATTCAAGCAAATGTAACAAATAAAGATGTAGAACAATTGAGGACATGAGTTTCAGAACTCGCCTTATCCGAAATTTCCCTCTTTCAAACTATTCTATTGGCAAACCTGCACCGAAGGAACAATATGCAAAGAAACTAGTTTTATCCTGTATTTCTGGCATTATAAAATCTTGATTTACAATGAAAACCAATGGACGCAGTTAGAGGATTTTCGCGATTTCCCAAAATTTGATTTTATGGATAAGGCAAGTTTTGCAACTCACGTCCTCAATTCGTATAAAACTTTTCGAGATATTAAAAAAAATGTCTGTTTTACAGTTGATTTACACACTTACTGTATAATCAACATTTTCCCCTAAAAGGATTTAATTAGTTTCTCTCGTTTCTTTTCTTTTTCGTAATTCCATACTTTGTTTACGCTGACCCACCCTTACTAACACTTTACAAAATCTTTTAATTTGGCTTCCCAGATTCTTCTCATTTAGCTTAACACTCCAGTGTATGCATTCTAAGAAATAGTCAAGACAAAATTTTACTCTTTTTTCGGCCCTTATAGTTAAATACAGGCCTTTTACTCAGAGTTGCCGAAATTGGCGGATTTTTTATTCAGAAATTTCGAATTTAAACAAAAACATTTTGAATAGTAATTTTCTTTTATTTTCACGGAATGAGTATCATTATATTTAAAAAGAAAATAAATAATTATTCAAACTTTCTGGTGAGAATTTGAAATTTGTGTATAAAAAATCGTTTAGATTTTCAGTGGCGCAGCCAGGATGGGGGTTTTGAAGCTCTATATACCACAAATTTAGTATAGCCAACTTCGTCTTATTTAATTCTAGAATTTTTTGATAAAATAAAACGAAGAAAAACTCTAAGAAAAAAGTGGTAGCTAGTGCCTCTAAACCCCCACCTTCGCTGCGCCATTGATTTGGCAACATTGTTTCCGCTCAGTCCGCCTTTTTCGAACCACCCCTTTCTTCTAAGAAAAATCTTCTGTTTAGTTTTTTCTTTAAAATTTTGAACAAATCTACCCGGAAGGTAACATTAGTAGCAAAACTTGTAAAAACCTAGCAAAAAAAAAAAAAAAAAAAAAAAAAAAAAAAATTCCTATGAATATGGTATTTAAGAACCGGACCAGTGGGAGCCTTACAGTAATACGTTTTTGAGATAAATACTTTACCGATAAAAATGAATCCCGATCAGGCAATTAACTCGTGGTATTCATGTAGCATAGGAATCAGATGTGGAAGCAACAATTTCCCCCCCAAAAAAAGTCTTCAGTGCAGTTTTTTAATTTTAAAGTTTAATCCGCAGACTCCACGTACACACTTCGATTCAGCACTCGCTCACTACTCCAGTCTAGTTATGGGCAGAATGAATGATTTTACTATTCGAATGTATCATTGGGGCATGCGCAAAAGCACAATTGCCAACCTTTGTATATATGTTTTTATTCAAATGCGTCAACAAATTTAGTACAAAAAGAGAAACAAAATCTTAGTTGCCAACAACCTTCGTAATCTTTTAAATGAATAATTACCTTCAGAAATTTTGAAGACAAAAGTAATTTTTAAGTTTTTACGAGTTTCTAAAATTAATTCCAATTGAAATAAGAAAGTTTTTTTCGATACAAAATTCCTGGTAGAAACTGAATAATAATAATAATAAAACAGATTGGTGGTTATGATTTTTTTTGCGCATGTCCGAATAATTCATTCGTTTAGTAAAATCAATTATTTTGTTCATCGCTACTCCAGCCTAGTGCGATTTAGAATTCCGTAATTTCAATTTCGTATAACATTGTTGGCAATATAGTGATAATGAAATCTAACGTAGCATAAATATAATACGAACTCGAATTGTGATATTTATTTTTATAAAAAATTTCATTTAATTAAGAAAAACTGCAAATTAACGAAAGCTATTTTTTTTAAAGGCATGATTTGAAATTTTGGTTGGTGCGAATTTGCACTAGTGTAGAGTTAATGTAGTCGCACTGGTTAAGGATCATGATAAAATTTCTTCAAAAGAGATTATTTTATTAATTAATTTAATTCTTGTTTTTAATGATCTATACGAAACTTTAACAGTTTTTTTAATTCCATAAATTTCATTAGATTGACGAATGTGATTTTTCCTATATTTATCAAACTAAAATAAATAAAAAG